>JAVGVS010000060.1:0-600000 GCA_032718565.1 Distichodus sexfasciatus | reverse complement strand
TCAAGCCCTCCTTCGTTTTGGACGAGCGTCTTGCGCATGACGCGCCTGTCGCTGCAGCAGGGACGGCGCGGTCGAGCCAAGCGGTGCGGCGTTACCACAGCAGCAGCTTCTTACAGCGTGCGTCGGGAGGTAAATAGAGCCAGCTTTAGCCAGCGCTAGCAGCAGCAGCCAGGCTTTGCTGGCTCATGGTCTCTGCGCCGGTCTGAGACCCGTTTCGCACGTCCTCCCTGTTACACCTAAGGGGTAGGGGCAGCTGATCAGAGATCAGGGATCAGTGAGCACTGGCAGCTGACCACAGCCTAGCCTGTGAGCCCAGAGCCAAGGGGACTGCAGCTGTTGTGCAACCTGCTAGCTCGCCTGGCTGATTAGATGAGGTGACATTCACATATATGCACCTCTCCACAGATCGCTCGTGCCTTGCTGGTATTCATGAAGAACGTAATTAAATGTCAGAACGACGTTCGACGGGAGGCTTTGGTGTCGTGGTAGCGGCCAACAGTGACGCTCTGACACAGTCAACAAGCTCTAAAACCAGCGTTAAGCTCTCCTCCTATTTACCTCACGTCCTGTGCTGCGTCTGGGGGAGACTTGTTGTTTTGATAAGATATCAAGACGGTGTGGTTTCGGTTCTAGAGGTCACAGGAGACACATATTTACATCTGGGCGCTGCGTGTTGCACCACAGCCTGTGTTGCTAAGGACACGATAGCTGCTCATCTCCTGACATGTCGCTACAGTACTTTTAGAGCGACATTATTCAGACTCACTGCTACATGATCATTTAGGCACTGATACAATGCCTCTCTCTCTCTCTCTCTCTCTCACTCACACACACACTGACACACACACACACAAACAATGAAGGTTTAGAGGTTGAGTTGGTCAATCAATTATATTGATTGGCCGCAATATGGTGGTCTTTTACACACCTTATTTGTCACTGCACGATTGTCATTGGTTGACCTTTGAACCGTTTTGTCAGATATCTGAGTCTCATCTTGCCTTCTATCTTCATGACGTAATTATCGGCAAACAGTCTGTGTCCACCAACCGCTGATAACGGTCAAAACCTCCCTTCCAGAGCGCTTTCTCGGCGCATCTCTCAGCGGTTGTTGTTGCCAAGTTACGAAAAATGCCATCCGGCACTTCCGCGTTAGCTTCTGTTCAATGGGCAGTTGGCGGCGTAACGGTAGGGCGTTCGCCCCGTCATCGGAAGGTCGCAGGCTCGAATCCAGGACCAGTAAAGTTACCACTGAGATACTCATGAGCCAGGCACCGTCCCCCAGCACTGCTCCCGGGCGCTGCCCTTGTTAGCTGCCCAATGCTCCGTCACAGACGGGTCAAATGCAGATTGTCTTTACAGTGGAGAGAAATCGCATCTTGGCATTAGCGGCGACGTTTGAACTAGATACTCACATGTCTTTGAGACGTCGAGATTGAGTGCATGAGATAAACCGTGCGCGTAAATAGCAGAGAGGTGTATATGTCCCGCCCCTTCCTCGATTTTGATTGGCTACCAAGAGAGAAGTGACATTGACGAGCTCAGCGCTGTTCTAAAAGTTGAACGGATTTCAACTTCATGCGTTCTGAAGGCACTTAGCGCTTAGCTGAAACTCCTTAGATTTGTATTAAAAATGGCCGCTGCCGGCGCAAAAAAAACGCGTTTAACGGACCCAGGCCCTTCCAACTGCGCTGCGAAGGCCAGATCTGTGGAGCTTGTACTTGCTTTCAAGTCCCATGCGTGAGATGGTTCATGCGTAAGACGCTGCTCTGTGGTAAATGTGTTGTGTTGGAGCTTGTGTTTGTGTGTGTGTGTGTGTTCACGCTACGTGTTCATATGCTCAGCATCAAAGGCTTCTTATGACAGATGCTGTATAGACTGTCTGGTCATGCTTGAGGATCAGCATTTATGAATTTTGACTTCCAGCCTCACTCCGAAAAGCTTGAGCCCGACTCCCACAAGCCCCTGCAGCCCATGCAGCCCCCTGCACGCGTTCCATTTTTGGAGGTAAGAGCACGCTTCTTTGGCATAGCCATTTTGGTTTTTTTGTTTGTTTTTTCGCGAGCCGAATGGTTGGAGAGGGTTTTACGCTCTGTCACTGAAGATTAAGACGATGATTTTTTTGTGATCACGTGTATTATCAGATTAGACCCCCCCCCATCCACCAACCGTCACCAAATCTAAAGCCTTGGATATAAAGGAACAGTCTGCTTATGTAATGTTGTGAAGGTTCAACGCCTCCTTCCCCTTTTTCTTTTGGCCTTCTCTTCAGTGTTAAACAGGATTTGGGACCGAATCTGTGCAATATTCAAATTCAAGGATGGAATCAGGTCACTTCTCAAAATCTTTATCAGAATTTTAAAAAGCACGCAAAAGAAGACACACCAACACAGCTTGAATATGGATTTGTTGTCGTGTGATTGCTTTATCGATCTGCTTCACAAGCTTCATTTTTCAACTTTTGACCTGGAATCCCACTCTCTAATGATGAGTGAATCAACAAACGGGGTTTGTTCCTTTGTGCACAAGTCTCTCTCTCTTTCCCTTTCTCTCTTCTAGCGCAGTCAGCCAGTCTTTATTCCTCAAGTATGTATCTCTGGGCTTGCAAATGAAATGGGTCATTGAGTTTGAGCTGTTTTGTATTCTAACCCGCCTGATTAGTTCATGTTTACACATAATGACCTGCTTTCAGCGAGCTTTGATGTTGGAACCACTGATTAATGAGTCGCGCCGTGGAAAATCACAAGCAAACCAAAGCTTGTCTTTGTTAATAAAATCTCAGACTTATTGAAGCATATTGAATTCTAAGCGTAGATATTAGGGGCGCACAATTCGATTCGATGTCCGATTCTTGGGCTCACAATTCGATTTGATGCGATTTCCGATTCTTGGGTTCACGTTTCGATTCACAAACGATTCACGATTAAATACATGTATGGATTTGTTTCCAGGTGGCTGTTTTGAGTTACTTCCCCCATTTGACTGTGGCAGATCAACAAAACAATCACACTGAATCCAATGTAGTTCACTAAACGCAACGCATACACAGTGTTTCCTCAGTTTAAAAGTTTAGATGAAAACAAATATTCTCATGCTACAATTGACTTGTGCAACACTGTTTACCAATCAGAATGAAGTTGAAGTTTATCGCCAAGAACGTTGTCACGTACAAGGAATTTGCTTTGGTTCTCTTTGGCGTGTCATGTTCACTCCTCGCTCTAGATTCCGGGAGATTTTATCTCATTGGCGGGCATCAGGGAGCCACTACCAATATGCGGGAGACTGTATTAAATCTATACTAACGTGTGTGTGTGTGTGGTAAGCAGTAGGTAATAAATGCTTTAGCAACCACGATCTACTTAATTTGTAAGTTGTACATTTGTATTTTAGCCAAATATGATATTGTGTAACCGAACAGCAGGTTAATTTATGTTCGCAGTGTAGTGATGTGATTTTATTACACCGCCAACAGCAAATATTGCAAAATTCATTTTTAACCCCAGGATCCACATTTTCATCCGGGGATAAGCGGGAACGGCAGGATATGGCACACCCCCAGTGTGTGTGTGTGCCATGTTTTTATGCATTGTGGGGACCTTTTTGGGCCTTTTTGTCCCCTAAAGTCACTTTTGTTTGTTTTTTATGGCTTTGTGGGGACATCTGAGAGGAAAAATGACTTTATAGAAAATGTACATGTTTTATTTGAGAAACTAAAGAATTATAAACATTATATACACCTAGTCATTATGGGAGTCTGTGGAATGTTCTAAAAAAGTTTTACAAGTGTGTGTGTGCGGAACTCAGCCCTGCGCGGTACAGAGCAAAACAGAATTCAACTTAAGTCTGTTTAGTTTGTTTAATAAAAGGGTAAGGTATAGAGCTGTTCTGTAGGAAAAGTAACCTTAAATGACTCCTGTTGTGGACTCGTGTCGGGGAAAAAGTAAACTAGTGCCATTACGTAATCTTTTTTTTTTGGACTTGATGAATCGATTTTGAACCGGCAGAGAAAGAATCGCGATTCGATTCGATTTTTTTTTCCTGCACCCCTAGTAGATATTGTTCCCACACTTGCCGCAGTGTGGTTGTCGATTATGATGTTACTTTTCTCTGATGTGGTTAGTCACAATCACATCTAGAGGTGGAGCAGTTGCTGCTTCTTTTATGACTTTTGGTTAAGACTCATGATATGAGTGTCACTCTTGTTATATACCAGTGTTCCCCAGACGGCGGCCCGCGAGCAAGCGATTATATCTGGCCCCTGACGTCACATCAGCAACAAGCGTAAACAGACATGTCCGTCTGTGATTAGCCATCTCCACGTCAGTAGGTCGTCATCTCCGCTAGTCATTAAGAGTGAGTGAAATCCTAACGATAACAGGTGCGATGACAGACTTTGAACTTCCCGGACATTATATTGATTACTCTGTATGTGAAATTATTTCTGAGTAATTTCGTGCACAAAAACTGAACTGCATAAAAATGCATTCATTACATTATTCGAGATGTAAACACGCGTTAGCCTCGCGACTCTCATATGGAAAGATAATTGGGGACCACAAACGTTAGATGACGTGGATTATAGTCTCTGATAAATGTTGTTAAATGTAAATATGTAACAGTGTATGGCAAACAAACAGTCTTGCTCTTGATATAGAACAGGGTTTGATTTCAGTGGTAATTGTTATCGTTATTTCTTAATCTTTCTCGATTTTCAATTAATCATATATTTTTCCATTTTGTAATGTTACAGAGTAAAAAAATAAATCTTGAAAAATGCAATAGGTTTTTTCTCTTTTTATCCGATTAATAATCCATTAATAGAAAAAATAATCGGCAGATTAATCGATTAACAAAATAATCGTTAGTTGCATCAGTGTCGACAATAAACCAGCTTTACCGCAGTGCCACTTCCCATGCATAATTTGGAAGCTTTCCTGTTTGGGGAGTGTGAATATTACCTTGATACTGTCGCGAGCTCGTTACCCTTGTGAAATTCTGAGCTTATATTGAGGTCACTCTCCCTAAGCACGTCGTTAGCTAGGCCGTGTTATTTTATTATGTCTTGTGCCGACCGTAAACTGAATTTTGTCTGAATAAACACGCCGGTTTTATTGGTTGTTATTCAAGACCATTCTAAATGAAGTCATTCAGATCAGCGTTGATCTGGTGTAACCTGCAGTAAAGTCATTTAACGACTGAGTCACTGGCGTCTGATTCACATCTCGGCCGGCGCCTTTGATTCACCGTCTTTGGAATCAGTGCGCCCGTATCTAGAACACAGCCTGCTCCATCAGACCCTTTGGGAGCCCAGCGAGCGGAGAAGGAGGTCAGGACTGATTTGTTCCCAACGTCAGCAGAGTTTGGAACGAAAATCTCACAAGTCAGTGGCCAAGCAGAGAAGAAGATAAGGGGCTGCTATCATGAGTGGATGTTGACTTTGGTCTTTGGTCATGTTGGGAAAATGGGTGTGGGGGTTTTGCCAGTGATCTGGTGCTCCCGTTTTGTTGGTGTCCTCCGTTTAGCAGTTTGCATCGGTTGTTCAGGTGAGTCTGTGCTGTGTAAGAGGATCCCAGCTGAGGTCGCAGCTGACGGGGCCCCGCTCCAGCAGACGCTCTGTTGCGGACTTGTCGCTACTTGTCTCGTTGCCATTGAGCGGTTGACCGTCAGACAGCTTGCCAAAAGAGCAGACTGAAAAGAGGAGGGGATAAAAGGGGCTGGAACAGAAGGTGGCGATCTTCGTCCAAGCGTGTCCGGAAATAAGGAAAAAAAAAAAGCCGGAGGGAGATGGGGCGGGTCACGTGAAAGGCCTCTTTTTAGGTAGAGGTGACCACTGAAACGCTGTGAATTTCCATTTCAGACGAGGCTTGAGAGCGGCAGCGCTGGAGCAGGGCCAGAGCGGGACTGCGATCGCGACGTCATATGCTGATGATGCAGCGCCACTCTGACTCATACCCCTCCCTTCTCTCCCCACACCCCCCCGGCTCAGGATGTGAGGTGGTAGATTCCTGTTAGATGATATGGATGATGTCTGAGCTCATTGAGTGTACGGGGCAGAAGCAGAACAGCGCGACTTTTACAAGGGAAACAAAAGAGTCCCGCTGGAGCCGAGCCCGTCCTCCTGTTGTCCTATTCCAGAGGCGAGCGGTGCGCGCGAGGGACGGGGATTATGACCTGAATTGGAGAGTGGTACAGAGGAGAAGTTCCTCCTCTCCTACTTTCTCTCTCTCTCTCTCTCTCTCTCTCTCTGTGTTTTTTCCACATTTGGCACAGGACTCTTCAAAGGATCCGTTTGTCTGATCACACAGGCACCGTCCTCTGCTGGCGTCTCCAGATTTGCCTGGACAGATCTCGGAATGTGGTTCCTGTTGTGTTGAGAGAGCTCGTCGGGAGCGTAACTGTGGCTCCGTTACAAGCCCCTCTACACTTTTGCACCTTGTTCTCTGAGACTGACCAGATGTCAGTGTATTCATTTATTTATTTTACATTTTTACATTTGGAATGACTTTCCACACCATGTCCGACTCCAGCTTGTGGACTGTACTGTCAAACTTCTCCATGCCTCACTTTCTCAGTGGATCCAGACTTCGGCGGTCGAAAAGGTAATCAAGCGGTGGGATCTGAGTGCTTGGTGTTGAATCGAGTGGTTTGTGCTGACGAACGAGAACAATACAGCTAGACGGGTGCCGCTTTTTGCTATTGTGTTGAATTTCCTTCGTGAGTGTGCTGTGAGGAACTTTTGATTGTAATCAAGGCGTCATTGTTTGGTCCACACGGCTGTTTACATATACAAAGCCTTTACATTCTATGTGGAGTTAAGGGCTGTAAGTGAGGCGAGAGTGAGAAAAACGGATTGCTCTTCTCTTATCATTGTTACAGTAGCTACAGTTAGGTCTCCTTCAGCAGGGCAGCTACATGGGAGTGTCTCGTTTAGAAGCATAACAGTACAGTCTAAAAGTTCTATGAGGCACAGTAACTTCATTTATGACCGAAAAAATGAAGACTCAGGGTTAAAAGGACGGCGTTGGTCTTGTGATCGCACTCAGTGAATAGCGGACCCTTGTAATTCCAAGCTAGCAAGCGTGTTTTCATCTTTTTTAATCTGTGGAATGACCCATTTTATATTTCAAAGGGGTTTACAAGGGGATTATTTTATGTGATTTGTATGTGCTGTAAGTGCACCACCATCGTAAGAGTATTTTATGACTTATGTGTTGTGAAGCACGTCCATAACTGACATGGGACGCACTCATCTAAGCCTTATAAATCATCCCTGATGTTACAGATGTTGAGCATCTTGTTATATGTAACATTTCATTTTGCAGCTTGCCACGTTTAAACATTACGATTTTTCGAGTAGATGACATGAATATTCTTCAGATATGATGCTTGGAAATCAAAGTCAGTTATAATAATGTGATTTTAGTATTTGCTATTCATCTCTCAACAATATTCTTTTGGATTTCAGTCGATGAGAAATTTAATTTGGTGTAAGTGACACTTGTTTTTGTTTGTCTGAATCAGGAGTAGCGTGGAGTGCTCATCTCTTTCCAGTTCTTTGTCTAACTTCAGAATGTTTTGGAAAATAAATCGAATGAAATCCTTTTTAGTGATTTCAGTAGAGAAACTGGATTGCATGTCACGGACCACCTGCAATGGTCGTCCACATCTGCATCGCGATGCACTGATTATGTGATTGATTTCAACACCCCTAATATCCACAGTAAGTGGCATTTCCAAATTACAGCGATAAGCTCTTGGAGCATCTTGGAGTTAGAGGTTTTTGGTCAACTCGGGGGCCCAAGCGTGGTAGTTCCGGCAGCAGACTAGAGCTAACATTTGAATCTACAACCTCTTGGTTCATAAGCAAGAATCTGTCTGCTTGACTACTGTCACTGCAGGGGGCTAAAAAAAAAGCTGCATCTATGGATTGGATGGACTGTGGTTACAGTCTGTTACATGTTATTTCATTTAAGGATTTTCTTAGTATGTCACAGAGAACGGCAACACCGACCAACAGGGTAGAGGTTTTACAGTGATCGCATACTTGATTCTGAACTGAGATCATAGATTTGAGCCTGGCTGTATCCTTCGTGAACGTAAGGTAGGGGATGAAATGAACTTTTGTAAAAGACTCTGCAATCACCAGTTGTATTTTTAGGATTGTTTTCATGACCAGAGTGTTTTTCATCCCTGTCAGCATTCTCAAAAAGATTGCCAAGCACAAAGGAGATCTCACCTTTTAGCACTTCATCACACGTGTGAGTGTTGCAATTTCACCAGAGAACTGTAGGAGGTACGAGCCGGCGTGAGTCGAGGACTAATGGTACTTAATCTGCCTATTCGGAGACCGTATAAATAGCTGCGCTAAATCTGATCCTCTTTCACTGAGTACCTGTCATCCTGCTGGAAAGACAAAGGTTTCATGTCTTAACTGTGACTTTCACGCTCATCAGAATGACCTGCTGCGTGCTGCCACGAGAGAGAAAATGAGAAAGGGGTCGCAGGCTGAAAACTTGCGATTATCTAACTAGGCTTGAGATTATCTTGCTTGGAAGAGAGGAAGAGGTCAGGAGGCTTGACCTCAGCCTGTATCATTATTTCCCTTCATAAGAAAGCATACGATTATGTAGATTTACATTTACGGCATTAATCAGACGCTCTTGTGCAGATGCTCACAATTACAGGGTCAGTCTCCCTGGAGCAATAAGGGGTTAAGGGCCTTGTTCAGGACTGCTTCCTGGTATTCAAACCCCAGTCTTACGATCACCAACAACAGATTTCAGTTAGACAACTGTGCCGCAACCACCGTGCCTATAGTTCTATGAGTCTGGGATTAGCTGGGATTAGCTGATTAGCAATGTTCTGTCATGCTGTAACATGTTGGGTTTGTCCAGGGAGGGGAGGACTTTGACAGCAGTTGAAGACAACGTGTAAACAATGATGGAAAACCATAGGATAGGTCATAAAACATATTTCCCAATACGACCGTCACAGGCACCAGAAAGAGATGATCACATTAAAAACGTATTTTAATGCTTTATGAAAAGCAAGATTGTAAAGATACTTTAAAGAAAAACATTGAGGTGAGCAATTGGAACCAATTTTAAATCACTTTTCCATGACAGTCGGAGAAGGAACTTGTGCTGTATGATAAATCTTTACTCTATTGTTTAAAGCTAGAGCTGGAGGATGTCGTTTATGTGTTCTATAGGCTGCCATCACATCATTAGAGGCTGAGGTTTGTGTTCCTGTTCTGCTGTGTGAACCGTTTGATTTTAACAATGAACTAGCTTGGCGTAGCACCCATGATATTATGTCTGTATTCACATATCGCATGTAAGATGGCAACGGTCTGATTTGTGGATCAGGTATCGGTCTGATGAAGACTCAAATAGCTAGATCGGGTATCGGTGGGATTGGGCCGATCCGTGGAGCTTCTCTGTATATGCATGCACACTCAACTGGTTATGTATGGGAAGTGTATGTTAGCAATTAACACAATGTACGTTAGCAACTAACCCAGTGTACGTTAGCAACTAACACAGTGTACGTTAGCAACCAACATAGCGTACGTTAGCAACTAACCTAGTGTATGTTAAGCAACTAACATAGTGTACATTAGCAACTAACACAGGGTACGTTAGCAACTAACACAGGGTACGTTAGCAACTAACATAGCATACGTTAGCAACTAGCATAGTGTATGTTAGCAACTAACACATTGTATACTACCAACTAACAGTGTACAGTGTTCACAGGAGGAACTTCTTCCAACCAACCTCTCCTTCTTACAGCTGTATATTTAATGTATTTATCAGTATCACCTCGCTGCCATCTGTGCTGACGTAGCACTGAAATAAGGACTGTTACTGATGTAACCAAACCGCCTGAGAAACAAGGACTGTGGCATGTCATGCTCCGTGTCGGTCACAGAACAGCTGGAGAAATGGCCGATTCGCAGTTGACCGGAGCCTCTCCCTTTTCCAGCTTCGTCTTGCTCTGCACCGAAGCGAGAACAAGCCAGAACCAGAAATCCCTACCTGATGTTATAGTGGCTGCCAACATGATTGGAACTTGCAATGAAAAATAACTCATTTAGCCTTTTTCTAAGTCTCTGAACATCATCTGAAAAGTTTTGTCCTAGTCCCTTTTTTTCCCTCGCCTTTCATCACTAGTGCTCATTCTGACAGGGTCGATTCGCAAGGGACGGGCCAGCTGTTTGCAGGATTATTTTTAAATCGCTTTCATGCCCATCTCCTTGCTTTAGTAGATCAATATTTGATTTTGAACGCTTTTAAGTCTCTTTTTTTTGTCAATCCCGTCGCCTCCCCAAGCTTTCGTCCTTTGGTTTGCCACGTTTGTTCTCTGTTATCTGCATACAAAAGCAGAATCTCTCAACTTTTTCCCAGTGTGTCAGATCTGAGTTACAGGAGAGAGAAGGAACCGCGGCTACGTCAGAATATGAGCTCACTCCTGACATGGAAGCGAGGCCACTCTGGGCCCAGTAAGCTCGTCGCCTAAGAGGATCTAGTTGATGAGCTGTAATCATGTTTTTTTTCGCCCCCCCCATCCCACATGGTACCTGTCTGTCATCAGGGAGTGTGGGCTGCTCTCAAATCTAGAATGACTCGTAATGGGACGTAGCCAGACGGGCAGCGCCCTCGCTGTGTGACACTCGTAGCAAATGCTAGCGTAGGCTCAAGGGACGGATGTTGTCTAGCCCTGAGGACGCGTTCATAGCGGCTTTCATGAGATTTCATAACAGGACTAAGGGGTGCGACTTGTGGAAAGCATCGGGAAGACGGTATGTTTTAATCCATAAGGTTTAGGTGGAGGCTTTAATAGGCTTCTGGTGATGGAGCTCCATATTTTGTGTTGACATGGATAATAATATGCGTTAATCTTGTTGCTGGAAAGGAACGCTGCTTTCTCTCTGGATCTTTTCACATTAGACTTTTGAGGTTCTAAGGTGAGCGGGGTGGTCATTGATCACTGATGTTCTGGTTTTAGCTAAACGTTTTACTCAGTAATGTTCAAGTTTTTTTTTTTCTCAGCTATAAATACATACTGTTAATACCAAAAATATTGAATGTTCATTAAGTGGGAAAACAACAACAAGAGAAGGTTTTAACCACAAAATGTATTTAAATATGTCACTAGCTAAATAAATGTGTAAAGGTATGGAGGTGATTTCACTCGACTTCATCCAAATTCTCAATGTTGTCTTTTATTGGTTAATGACATAAGCAGCTGATGTAAAACTTGAATGATTTTTCTCCAACATGACTCACTTGAACCATAGAAAAGATGAAAACGTATCATTATTATAATCTTCTGCTAATGTTACTGACTGGTTAAACCATACCGCGTCCCATTTTGTTAGTGTCAATGTGGCAAAATGACTGCTTCACAAATGACTCGTCTTACTTTTAAAGTAAGGTCAAAATAATTTCGGCTCGAAGTTCCTCATATTAAAGAAACAGTTGTTACTAATCAGCTCGTCAATTTTGAGCGAATTTGAACGTTGCTACACAGGTTAAATGAGGTCTAAAAGTGGTGCAAATACAGGCTGTACTTTCTACGCTCGGATGCTGTAGACGTCCGTGTCAGCTCAAAGCGCTGGAGCAGCGTCCACTACTACAGAGCCCTGACCCATCGACTGTAAAACACATGCACATGCGCTGTTAAAACATATCACTCTAAAGTGGTGCAAGTAAAAAGATGTAAAATGTTCCCTTGTTGTTCCCTTTGCGATATACGTTTCACCAGAAGGGATGAAGACACTGACAGGATCGTGAGCACAGTCCGGGCCAATACGGAATACAACACGGGATAACGGAGGGGAAATATTTAAGCGGGAGGACAGCGCGGGTAAAGGCTAAAATGACAGTGAAACGCTGAAAAAACGCGATAAAAGTTAAAGCAGATAGTTTGCTAACTTACATTTTAGCATAAATTACACCACCACTATCGTTCACATCAGAGCTGGCTCATACGGATTAGCCGCGTGTTCTCGTGGATGCGCTAATCATTTGGAGTTCTTTACAACAGGTTAAACGTGAACGTCATATTTTATAGTTTATGACAACGCTAAATAGGTAAACTTACACTTGGTGCTTCAGCGGCAGCGGCCGGCGGTGAGGGAATGGAGATATTAGAAACCGCTTCCGACATAGCGTATGACAGACTCTCTTAGCGAACTTGGCCAGACTAGCAGGTATACGCTACTGACGCTACGCAGGTGGGCACGACCAGAGCAGTAGATCTAGGCAGGGCTATGCTAAACGTAACCTCTGCACGTAAGCAAGTTGCATCCTATTTAGACTTATCGTGGAAAAGCTGTGAAAAACTGTCAACTCCGTAACATCAGAAAACTGACTTCAGGGGATTTCCACATCTTTTCACATGTTACCAAACCAAGGAAAACCAGACCTGACGTCATGTCACATGAAAGAGCATCACGTATTTTATCAGAAACAATCTAACTGTTGTACAGAAGCACTTAAGAAACTCAAATTTTGTTTTATTTTTTAAGATTTAAGTACCTTTTCGTTCTTGTACTGATTACTGTTTGCTCAGTCTTAAAGCCATTTATGCAGGAAAGATGCAGCTTATTCAAATGTTTATAACTGAATTCTGATGTTTGTTTTTGTAGCTGCAGGACAAGCAACAGAAAAAGTCTCATAGGAAGCGGACAGTCATCAGCACTTCCTCGACCGCACTCACCCCTTTCGTCACATACAGGTAGAGTGTGCATTTGTCTCTAAATTGTTCATTTAATGGTCAGGAATGTTCCTATAAATCATGTTTGTGTCTGTTTTGTAAAAAAGTTATCTATGTTCAAGGCCCCATATTATGAAAAAGTAACTTTTCCTGTTCGTTGGACATCCATTTGGGTCTGGACTGCCTCTACACACACTGGAAGGTTGATTAAAAATGGTCACTTGTGTTAGTATTCATTTACTAATGTCAGAAGCCGTGTGCTTAAACGAGTCGTTTAGATTTCTCTCCTACCTCTACATGTTCAACACAACACCCCACCGGTAGCTCTCGCCCAGAAATCAGTCCAAAACCATAACTTCAGTATTTCTTCATTTTCAATTAGTCAGAAAATATTTTTCCCTAATGTTAGAAGAATAAATATAGAAAAATGCATTATTTGTTATGAAAAATGTTTATTCTATATCCAGATGGATACCAAATGGATAAAGAAGTGTTTCCGTCTGGCGCTAACCTTATTTTTCCTCGTAGTGCTAAGTCTTTGCATAATAACAACCCTGCAAGCCAATAAAACGCACACTGTTCTTACTAGTTCTAGTAGCGCAAATCTGAGTAGCGCAGGATGTCCAGAACACAACATACGGCATGTATGGCTAACCTCTACTCACACACTCGAAGAAGCCTAAAAACATTTCTCTCAGGTTGAAAAAGACTCGGAGACTGTATCAGATTTGTCTCGTATCGGCAGATGTCAAAATCATATCGGACGTAAAAAAGTGATGTCGTGCCATGTTTACTAAGGATTATTAAAGATATCCACAAAAAACTTTAAACGAGATTTTTTTTGGTGTTTCAGTTGGAAAAAGACTGAGCTAAAAAGACTGTATCTTGACAACCTGATTATCTGTCATTGTGAACACACCACAGCACAGCACACAGCGCACCACAACCAAATGTGACCTCTGCATTTAACCTATCCGTGAAGGAGCAGTGGGCAGCTAACAAGCGCCCGGGGAGCAGTGCTTGGGGACGGTACCTTGCTCACGAGTACCTCAGTGGTCAGTTTACCAGCCCTGGATACGAACCAGCGACCTTCTGATCACGGGGCGAACACCCTACCGTTACACCACCAGCTGCTCCAAAGCCTAACTCGTGACTCTCGTCTAGCAACACAGAAGCCGCCAGTACCTGTTTAATTAACTCCCAGCCCCGTCCTACGTCTGATGGAGCTAATGAACGGTAATGAATGTATTTAGGAGAGACATTTTTTTCCTACCAGTTATCGGTGCGCTGGTCCCAGACATTCCCATTAGGCATCGCCACACAGGCCGTTTCTAGCCGGCTGGCCCTCTCTGCCGGAAGCGATCCCCAGAAACAGTGGGGTTTGCTAATCACTAGATAGTGACCATATGGAGGGAGGGAGGGAGGGTTCGGAGGCCTCTAGAAATGGAACAAGACGGAAGTGTAAATTTGAATGCTTCGGGCCCCACTGCAGGAGACTGAAGGTCAAAGCAGTTCCAGTTGAAAGAAGTAATTCAGACTTGCGTTGCTGGATCAGTGAAATGCGTTTGTCAGACACATTAAACAGCACAGTTTACAGTAGTTTTAAATCACAGTATAACTAACTGTTTTTATGTTTTTGAGCCTTATTTCAATAGTGTAAACTATTTTTATGGTCTATATTTATTTGTGGAGAGTAAACATGGCACAATACCACTTTTTTATGTCCAATACCGATACTGATATAAAAAATTTGAACATCTGCTGATATGATACAAATCCAGTCTTTTTTAATCAGAAAACAGAACATAGTGCTTTAAAAATACCTGAATACATGACAGATTATTCTGTTTTTCTAACTAAAACAAAGTAATAATGACGCTGACTATGTACGTTAGCAACTAACATTGGAACTAATTTCAGGAACAGTCTCCCTGAGAGCAACACAGGGTTAAGGGTCTTGCTCAGGGATCCAGCAATGGTAACGTCAGAGGTAGGATACGAACCCAGGACCTCTTGATCCAAAGATGAGTGTGCTAAGCACTAGGCCACCACCCCGGTGCTAGATATTGCCGTAATAAATACGAAGAACACGTTTCCTTGGTGCACCACAAAGCAGATGTAGCAGAGCGTCGGCCAATTTCCGTGAATGTAAATATAAATCGATGTGCGTCATCCTCTTAACAGTTTCCAGCCGTAGAGACTAAACTTGGGACGGTTTTGCGAACTTGCTGCGAGCAGGCTAACCTAACTTAAATCGCGTCTGAACATTTGCGTCTTGGTTTATCTCCTCCAGGCACGAGCCCGCAGGACAGTCCACGAAACTTCTCCCCCAGCGCCTCAGCCCACTTCTCCTTCGCACGCAGGTAACTGACACACTTTGCGCTAAAGACGAATGCTCTTTGACATTTCGAAGCCCATCAAAACTCAAGCCACGTTATTTGCATATTTTTGTATTTCTGACAGTCGTTGGTCTGCTGTAGACTGGTATTTTTAGCTTGACGCTTAGCTGCGGTCGTTTTATCTGCACGAGTGGCATCTGATAGCGTAAATGATAGACAGTAAACAGTATGTTCTTTAATGTGAGCGCAGCACAGCCATTTTTTTTGATGTAGCTGCTGAAAGCGGCAGGTGCTTTGTAAGGGCTCGTCGTTGCCAAATACACTGGAGGATTAGATACCATCGTGAAATTCCTTTTTGAAGCCGCCGTTTGTGTCGGAGCAGCTCAGGCACCAAGCTCATAAAAAGTCACCATTCTTTTGTTGTCAAAATTGCCTTAACGTTTTCTTTTTATTTGTTTATTTTTTGTTATTCCTAATTTGCCAGCCATGGCCACAGAGCAGAGCGGTAAATAAAACGCGGGTCACCGGCTCTACGTTTTTAGCCTGTTTCCGGAATGTTCACCCACCCACAAAAACCCTCCTCCCAGTCTTTGCGCTCCTGTTATTGTTACCATCAGGCTTCGCGATAAATCGGCTGGTGGAAAAGTGTTTTTGCAGGAAATGGCTCAGCGAGCGCCGTTCTGTAAAAACAAGCGCGCTCCGCCACCAGCCTTCTCTGTGACGCTTTTTCTCCCCTTTCTCCCTGAGTTATTTAGCATCTCCCTCGTATATTCCACCATTCCACTCGGTGCCCGTGTTTTGAACCCGACAAGGTCCCAATACTTCATAGGTATCGCCGTTATCTCAGCCGTTACCCTAACGCGCGTTTATCTGCAGGACTGACGGACGTCGCTGGTCGCTGGCGTCCCTCCCCTCCTCTGGATATGGAACCAACACCCCAAGCTCTACCGTTTCTGTAAGTACCCCCTGCATTTTTATAGTCATGGGCGTGAGCATTTGGGAAGTCCCTCACACGTAAACACATTCATTTTTAGTAGTGTTTGACGCTTAAGGCTGGTTTTCCTGGACTCGGATTAGGCGGTAGCAAGCTGTGTGATTCCCAAATCGTATTTCGTCCAGGGTTTAGACCTAATCTGCGTCTAAGAAAACGGCCGGATGTTTTTACATCTCATAAAGCTGATGCTATAGAAGACTTGTATTAAACGCCACCTTAAATTCCAGCCACCATCACCCCTCTCTCGATACTATAAAGACCACTTTATAGTATTTTTCCGTTACACTTACAGCTCCTGATTGTATGCAGCAGCACGCTGTATACAATTAACACCAACTAGCACTTTAGAGGGAACATAACACATTATCCAAGCTACACCGCTCCGTGTGCTTGAGATGTTGTTAACTTGGCACTCCATCTCTGCGCCTGCCTTCCCCGGCCGGACGAGTAGATTGGGTGCAGTCTGCCGCGGAGAGCAGATGCCGCCACGACGGCTCTGTCCGGCTCTGACTAATGCCGCTCTGAGCAGCGCCAGATTTGTTTGCCGGTAAATACAGCCCTGAATCGGTGCCAGGCTACCCACTCGCTCGCTCACTGGCTGGGCCTCTGTTTACCGACACTCTTTCAGCACCCGCCCACCTGGAGAGGAAACGGCAAACAATCCGGGCCGGCGCGGGCTGAGTTTGGAAGATGGAGCCGGCTAACGACTCGCCCCTTAGCCCCGCGGTAGAGAGGTCATTGAACACAAACGGAGGAAGTAGAAAGTAGACATGGGACAATACCACTTTTGTAACGTCCGATACCGATATTGTAAATTTGGACATCTACCCATGCGATGCAAATCCGATTTTTTGTGACGGCCCCTAATAGGGCTAAAGCGATTATTAGAATAATTTGATGACCAAAAAAAAAGGGTCGAGGCAATTTTTCTAGAACCGAAGCTTCGTTTACTTCATTTTACTCGCTACAGCCCGCTCCGCTTGCGTTTCACACAGCCGCTTATTAGCGACGCACAACGTTTTCGTCAGCGCGATTAAAGCAAGACCTGATCCCTCCATATGTGAAAGTGTTTGTAAGTAGTAAAAGTAGTAAGTAGTAAATGTGTAAAAAAACTAGGGATGCACCGATTGCAATTTTCTTGGCCGATTCCGATTACCGATTTTTTTGTAAGTGTGATCGGCCGATACCGATTTTTTTCCCAGATAACAGAAAATTAGAGCTACTGCGAGTAGTCGACGACATTGACACAAAATAACTATTAAATTATAATTATAAGGTTGATAAACTATAACTTGTGTTTAATCTACCTGTTCCTCTTTCTACGTCATCTTTGGTTTTTCTGTAAAAACTGTCTGTAGTCTGCAGTCAATCACAAGACCAGGAGCCATCGGCCAATAGGATTCGCAGGCAGAACCTGCCAAAACCCCGCCCCCAAACTGCCAAAACCGCGCCCCCTTTCAAACTGCGAGGACATTTAACACATCGAGAGGAAAAAACGCATTCGCGAGAGGAAAAATACAGTTCACGCGCAATATTATCACACCCGGGCACTCGATTCTTAATTTTGTGCTCTCGAGCTTCACATTTGCGCGCGCGACTTTGAAATTTATGCCCGCGAATTTTTTGCGGCAAGCCATTCTGCGCGCTCTAGTTTTGGCATTGATGTGACGCCATACTCACGCATCCAAAATTCATTTCGTCGCCGCACGATGTCACCCCATTCAAAGTGAATGAGAAACGCCTCCGTTGAGCGTACATGTGAACGCTGCCTGAATGCGCACGTGGCTGTGCTGCAAGTAATGCGCATGCGCAAGATCGGTTTATAATCGGCAATACGTGGGAGTGATCGGCCGATCACCGATCAGGTCAAAAATCGTCCGATTCCGATCGCTGGCCGATCGGTCGGTGCATCCCTAAAAAAAAACGCAGAAATGGCGTTTATTACAGGCAGAAGTGATATTTCAGCTGAGAACTAACAACAACCAGTGTTCTACTCACAGCACAGATATTTATTTCGTATTTTCAGTGTTGTTCCTGAGACACGCTTATCGCGTTGAGTGGCGCGCGGGGGATTGTGGGAAAAGTAGTTCTCTCCCAGAAGGGCCAACAGCAGCTCATTTTATAGGCCAAAACCAGTCCAAATTGCTCAAATGACCCAAAACTTCTAGTATTTCTTCTAGTTTTTGTTTTTCTTTTCATTTTATAATGTTAGAGAGTAATCAATATGGAAAAAATAAATATAGCAAAATGCTTTGTTTGTTATCAAATAATTTTATTCTGTATTCAGATAGATACCAAATAAATTAAGAAGTGTTTCCGCCTGGCACCTTATTTTTCCTCACAGCACTAAGCCATAGAATGTGTTTGCATAATAAAAAATTGTAAGCCAATAAAAAGGACACTGTTCTTACTATTTCTAGTAGTTATATCTACAGTTTCAGCACTTTTATACTACATAAAGCTAAAAATAAAAAAAAGATTTCGACAGGCGCAGGTCAGTTTTCATCAGTAATGTTAAAAACAGTAAACCAACTTTTCCGCAGTGCCACTTCCCATGCGTAACCAACTGAGCGTTTACCGATCGGCTCCATAGGTCGGCCCAATGCCACCAGTGATACCCGACCCAGCTATTTGAGTCGTTATCGGACCGATATCCGATCCACATACGGCACCGGAGCCATCTCTAGCAGAAAGTCCACAAATGTGGGATTAAAAAAAGAGCAGTAGAAGCCATGTGCTGCAGACCCCGAATGCTTTCTCTAGAGACGGCTTGCTTTGCTCCCTGAAAGTGGAACCCCGTGTGCCGTTTGTCTTGTTCCCCGCCACCCGCATGCCTGCATGTTGCTGAAATGACATGACACATCCGTCAGCTTCTTCTCTTTTTCTTTTCTTTTTTCTATGCATTTCCGTGTCATTTCCAGTCGTCCTGTTCATCACAGGAAAAGCTCCACCAGCTGCCCTTCCAGCCCACACCTGACGAGCTCCACTTCCTGTCCAAGCACTTCTGCACCGAGAGCATTGCCGGCGATGACCGTCGCAGAGCCACGCCCATGCGCCCTCGCTCCCGCAGCCTCAGGTATAGCAAAGGATTGTGACCATCCAACATATACGCCAAACTATATGACACAAAAGCATGTGGTCGCCCAGCCTTCGCTCAGATCTTCCTACTGTACGTAACTGTGCACTTTGTGAGCTGCAGTTTAGGGAACGAACTTGATCTCAACTCTGTTGAACACCTTTGAAAATATTTGAACACAAAATCTCACACTGGTGAGGAAAAAGTGTTTCTCGTTCATTCCATTATAGCCGCGTCACATCTGTTTCGGTACCGAAGCATATTTAGTTCAACTGAGCTTTGGGTGAATCCGATTTGACCCCTTGGCCCTTGCTAAGGAGTGGTAAGGGGCAGAGGTTGAAATTTCCCCCTGCAAGAGCGTGACACGTCGTCATTAGACTCCGATGAATTTCACGTAAGCACGTGGGTTGTTGGCATTTTTTGCGTTTGTCTGCAGCAAACCGGCGTTGTATGATCGCGATTGTGGCGTTTATGAAGAATACAACCATACCGCTGAAAAACTAAGTCAAACTAGACAATTTTGCAGGTTCGCTATTCGTAACTTGTTGCGGGATTGGCAGTTTCGTCGACAAGATTATCTTTCCAAAAAGAGAGATGGCGCATCTTAACATTAGCGGCAGTGTTTGAACTAGATAGTCGCGCGTCTCGTGTATAGTGAGTAGTTGCGTGTGGCAGGCAGCGCAAGCAGCATGATATGTAGGGATGCTGCTGGGACGTACGCATCTCCCTCCTCGTGCCAAGCCTCAAGGGACTTTTTTAGGACGGACGCGGCACGTGTTGTTCTAGGATGTCCGTTATTCTACGGCTTGCGAGAACGGTTTTGCGCGCACGCCGCGGCCAAATGCTGAAGCATATCATATTTTCTCCGCTTATATAGAGGGCCGGAAAAACAACAACAAAATGACAGGACAGAGTTTTTAAAAACAACAGCTACGTTCTCTGTTGAACCCCCGCGGCAAGTGCCGCGCGTCGACTGCAACCCCCGCGGCGTTAGCCTGCATAGCCTACGCATTATCATAGCAGAAGGACATTAACACTGTATACTTACTGTAAGTATTTATCGTAAGACATATCGTCATCGCCACATTCACCGACGTTATCACATATCGCATGTTTCGCTGATACCGTGCAGCCCTACCCCGGCTTGAAACTTGAAGTGTCCCCCAAACACGCGCCCTCATCTCCCCAGGAGAGTAAAGGCTATCGCAGCTGTAAAGGGAGGACCAACTACATAACACTGTCCGTGGTTCTGGATTGGTTCGTTACACCTGGTGTGAAGGTCTTGTCCACATTCTTTTGGTCATATAGTGTATATGACCGTTTGACACACTTGACCATGAAATGTAGCAACTCTTCCACCCAGGTATTGATATATTTGTGTTTAATTTGGTGTGTTTCAGCCCAGGCAGATCTCCGTCATGCTGTGATCATGAGATTATCATGATGAATCATGTGTATAAAGAAAGGTTTCCCAAGGTAAGCACGACGCTGCTGTTTTTTGCACATTTTAGACCTGTTTTGAGAGAATTGTTAAGTTTAAATTATTCTATGAGTAGAATTTTTTAGTTTTACTGTATTTTTATACTAGATTCTGACCTTTTTACTCTGATCTCAACTTTTCTTTTTGGTTTTTTTAAGGTGCTTTCACACCTACATTTTGGTTCCGATTCAGGGAGTGAAACGATAGCACCGCCAAAGTGCCTCCGCTCAATACTGATTACGACATCAGGATACTCTCTTAAGGCTTGGGTTTATCTTAGGCTCGGTTTTTATAGCGTCCAATCGGCGAAGCCAGGGAGGGCTGAAAGCGATGACGTTGAACTCAAGCGTTAGGTTTGAGCATGTCCTTCCCGCTGTAGTTCCACAAGCACTAACGGTGGTGATATTATGGATGTAGGCGAAGCTATATGTTCCGTTTTTTTTCAACGTTGTCCAACATTAAAGAATTAAAAACCAGAGCAAGACGAGCGCGTGAGACGTTTTATCTTCTCAAGCTCAACTCGTACTTCTAGTCATACCGCTGGGTGCATTCTCGGTAAACGAGCTAGGTATAAAAGCACCCTTAGTTTGCCAGTGTCTGATCCGCCGTGCTTTCTCGCAAGCGTTAGCGTAGGAATCGTGACGAAGAAGTCTACCGGCGGAGTGCCGTGTTGAACGTGTATGGCCGTATGGCTGGTCTGTTAGCAGCAGCCGTGTGGTTTATTTTGGAAATTCATGTTGTTTTAGTCTGTGCTCTGAGTTTTTTTGGTGCGTCCCGCAGGCCACGGCGCAGATGGAGGAGCGCATCCAGGAGATCATCAGCAGCAGCTCCCCGGAGAACGTGCTGCCTCTGGCGGATGGAGTGCTCAGCTTCGCCCATCACCAGATCATTGAGCTGGCCCGCGACTGCCTAGAGAAGTCTCGTCTGGGCCTCATCACCTCCCGCTACTTCTGCGAGCTCACCGACAAACTCGAAAAGCTTTTCCAAGAAGTATGGAGCGCATTATAAACGTTTCTGAGGCCAAAACCGATTGTTTGCTTATTCTCATGTCATCATTTATTGTGTTGCTTGACAGTCCACTGAACGATCAGAGAGTGTCGAGGTGACCTTCATTAAGGAACTAGTGAAGAAGATCCTCATCGTTATCGCCCGACCGGCGCGGCTCCTGGAATGTCTGGTGAGTTTCTATATTTGTTCACACCTCGAGTGTCACACTTTTATAATCTTAAAAACTGACATTGCTGTTGTGTCTCAGGTTTTTGAGGGTATAAGTCGAAGTCTCATCCCAAACGATTAATCTAGCGATTATTCAACTGATCTAACGACTAATTTTTTTATTAATCTAATAAAAAATTTATTGTTAACCATTTATGTCTAGTTTGTCATTTAATATATTAAAACACAATAATATAACACAAAAATCTGAAATTTTCTCATAAACATTTCAATATTTATTAAAACATTTCTTAAACCCTGCACTCAGCATCAGACAGAACCTCCAGGATTTTGCGACGTTGCAATTGCAACTATTAACGCAAATTCAGTCGATCCCCGCGAATTCATTGCGTCCTTGCAATTTTGACCGATCACCGCAACTTTCTGACCAATCACTGTCACCATACGTCAGCGAATTCACTTCCTTGTTATGTTTAGAAGACACAGGAAACGTCTGTGAAAAAAATGCCTCAAACCCAGGGGGGATAAATAAGATCGGCTCTAAGTTCCTCTTATCAAAGACACGCTTTTCTGATACATTTCACACGTTACCAAACCGAGGACGCGTTTCACCTTACTGGGTCTTTACCGCTTAGCGCATTGCAGTAACACAACATTTACACAACGCGTCGACACTAAAAATCCACGCCCCAGCCCTAATGCATAATGTGTCTTTTGATGATACCCTACAGGAGTTTAACCCAGAGGAGTTCTATCACCTGCTGGAGGCGGCAGAGGGTCACGCCAAAGAGGGACGGGGAATCAAAACCGACATCCCTCGATACATCATCAGCCAGCTCGGACTCACCCGAGACCCTCTGGAAGGTATGAGTAGAAGAAAACTTGGGGGTTGAATGCTTGTTGCCGCACAGTTGCTAACGTACCCTGTGTCAGTTGCTAACGTACCCTATGTCAGTCGCTAACGTACACTGTCAGTGGCTAACGTACCCTATGTCAGTCGCTAACGTACACTATCAAGTCGCTAATGTACACTGTCAATCACTAATGTACCCTATGTCGATGGCTAACGTACCCTGTCGGTGGCCCGTATGCACTGTCGATGCAGCTAATGTACCCTATATCGGTAGCTACGCGTGTCCTGTGTCGGTCGCTAGCGTGCACTGTCAGTTAACTACTGCGTGCCCTATGTCGGTCGCTGCGTACACTATCGGTGGCTAATGTACCTGTCAATCGCTAATGTACCCTATGTCCCGTGGCTTCGCCGTATCCTGTGTCGATATGCGTACACTGTCGGTTGCTAACGTGCCCTATATTAATAGCATTACACTATCGATACGCTAATGTACTGTCGATACGCTAATGTTACCTATGTGTCAGTGGCTACGTGCCCTATGTCGATACGCTAATGTACACTGTCGATCGCTAATATTACCCTATATGTCGGTATTCTTGTGCCTATGATGGCGCTAATATTATTACACTGTCGATACGTAATGTGCCTATGTCGATATTTCGCATTATCCTGTCAGTCGCTAGCATTACACTGTCGATTTAACTGCGTGCCCTATGTCGATGCAGCTAGCATTACTATCGATTAAGCTAATGTACACTCGATGCGCTAATGTGTACCCTATGTCTGATGGCTAACGTACCCTATGTCGATCGCTAATGTACCCTATGTCGGTAGCTAACGTGCCCTATGTCGGTAAACTAATGGCCCTTGCCCCTATGTCGGTGGCTAGCATTGCCCTATATGTCGGTCGCTAATGTACCCTATGTCAGTTGCTAATGTACACTATGTTAGTTGCTAATGTACACTATGTTCGATGGCCTAACGTGCCCTATGTCATTAAACTATTATTGCCTATGTCATTATTTCGCGTGCACTATCGATAAAGCTAATGTGCACTGTCGATGCGCTAATGTACCCTATGTCGGTGGCTAACGTGCCCTGTCGGTCGCTAATGTACACTGTCGATGCATTAGCGTGCTGCCTATGTCATTATTTCCGCGTGCACCCTATGTCGATAAGCTAACGTGCACTATCGGTGGCTAATGCACTGTAAGTCGCTAATGTACCCTATGTCGGTGGCTAGCATTGCCCTATGTCAGTGGCTAGCATTGCCCTATGTCGTGGCTAACGTACTTACTATGTCAGTGGCTAGCGTGCTCTATGTCATTATTTCGCGTGCCCTATGTCAGTGGCTAACGTAGCCTATGTCAGTGGCTAACATGCCCTATGTCAGTGGCTAACGTACCCTATGTCAGTAGCTAACATGCCCTATGTCAGTGGCTAACGTACCCTATGTCAGTGGCTAACGTACCTATGTCAGTAGCTAACATGCCCTATGTCATTGACTAATGTGTACTTTATAATCATTAGCTAAGCATGCCCTATGTCGATGGCTAGCGTGCCCTATGTCGGTCGCTTCACGCGTGCCCTATGTCGGTGTTCGCGTGCCGCTTTGTCGGCGGTGGCTAACGTGCCTATGTCGATAAGCTAATGTGCACTGTCGGTAAGCCTAACGTACCCTATGTCGGTGGCTAGCGTGCCTATGTCGATAAGCTAACGTGCCCTTTGTCGGTCGCTTCGCGTGCCCTTTGTCGGTCGCTAACGTGCCCTTTGTCGGTAAGCTAACGTGCCCTATGTCGGTAAGCTAACGTACCCTATGTCGGTTGCTAGCGTGCCCTATGTCGGTTAACTGGCGTACACACTATGTCCGGTTGCTTCGCGGTACCCTATATGTCAGTTGCTAGCGTGCCTATGTCGGTTGCTGCGTGCACTATGTCGGTTGCTACTTGTGCACTATGTCGATCGCTAAGCATTACCCTATGTCGGTGGCTAACGTACCCTATGTCAGTGGCCTAGCGATACCCCTGTGTCAGTGGCTACTTGTGCCCTATGTCAGTAGCTAACATGCCCTATGTCGATACATTCTTGTGCACCCTATGTCGGTCGCTAGCATTGCCCTATGTCGATAAGCTAATGTACACTGTCAGTGGCTAGCGCGTGCCTATGTCTTGATGGCTTCGCGTACCCTATGTCAGTTGCTAACGTACACTAGTCAGTTGCTAACGTACCCTGTGTCAGTTGCTAACGTACACTATGTCAGTTGCTAACATGCACTATTTTCATTCATTTAATTCAAATTTGATTTAAAAAACCATAGAGAACGGCCACAAGTGATGATCTGGCACTGCTTCATGGGTAAAAAATATGAAAGTCTGGATTGATTTGTACTTTGAATTGAATTTAGTTTGGGAGAGAAGTGTAATAATGATCTTGTAATTCTCTATCCAAGACTGTCATTAGCAGTAATTAGGGCTCTGCGCTAAAATCCCCCGCCCCTATCCCCCCAGCCCTTCCCTGGCAAAGCGGCAATCTTCTCAGCCTCCTGCAGCCAAAACCATATTGGTTTCAAAGCCCTCCAAGGCACTCTAATCCTCGGAAGGTTTTGCCGACTCAAAGCCTGTGGTGGCTGAACACGGAGACGGACAGCTGTTGGGAAGTCTATTCACCGCGCTCAAGTCTCTTTGGGGACGGCGGAGCGACCCTCTGCTTCATTACCTCCTGCTGTTCCTGGGTTAGCTTCGGGGCCAAAGTGGCCGCCAGCGAACGACGTGGGGTTTGTTTGGCGGCGCAGTTTTCCCGCGGAAATGTGACACAACATGTGTTAAGATCCTTTCCTCCGATTTCCGCCCCATTTAGCTCATTTAGGAAGCACAGGAGTCAGCTCCTCGGCCTGGCGATGTGGAAAAAGTGATGCAGTCCTTTGTTCTCGCTGCTCCATTTGGTAAATAAAGACAGAACTAAGTGCATGTTTATGAACATGCACATACACGGCTGGTTTTATAGCCTCCGTTTTTTGATGGGTTTTTTTGGTAGGGGAGTTTAATGAGATTTTAATCTTTGTTTCTTCAAAGGTTGGCATGTTCTCAGGGTATAACGACTGGTGTTCATTCTTTTTTGCAGAGATCGCCCAGTTAACCAGCTACGATAGTGGAATCGCAGAAACCCCTGAGACTGACGATTCTGTGAGTGTAAGTAGTTTTGACCCAAGTTTAAAACAATTACATTTCCATGAACATGGAACACTTTGAGTTCAGGGTGGGCGATATATCGAATATATCGAATATATGTCCCTCCAGGATTTCACAGCCATTTTTTGAGATTGTTGCGGCCTAAAATGTTAGAGTTTTATGTTAAGAGTTTTTAGGCATTTTGTTGCATTAACGTTGTGGGAGCAAGTCAAAGTTGCGGGAAAAATAGCGATTTTGGCTATTAATTAACTATTAATTAAAATGAAATGGAACAAAACCACTATTATTATTAGTATTATTTTTATTATCGCTAACAGGCGGACAGCGGTCCAGGTCCGCACCCATAATCTGCCCCATATGGACCCGGACCAATAGCCAAAACAGAAGGTTATGCTTCTATTTTAGCCACCACAGCTTTTGTAGTCTTTTCGGTGGTGGTTTAGTGGATGAGGAAACACACGGACCAATTGCATGCAAGTTTAGCCATCCCACGTGACACCACTCGGCTAATCACGTCTGTGCATTGCGGGCGGTAAATACTGCGACTCAACAGTGTGGACAGATGAGAGAGTTAGAGGCAAGGCAACCTCGTGAAAAGATGGTAGAAAGGAAAAGAAAGAAACGTGTGGAGAAGACAAAGGGAGAGATACAGGCGACTGAGCCGGAGTAAGGTGAGAAAAAGACGGGTGAAACGGAGAAAGGGAGAGATACAGACGACTGAGCGAAAGAAAGAGAGAGATATAATGACTGAGCTGGAGTAACGTGAGAAAAAGACTGGCGAGACAGAGAAAGGGAGAGAAAAATAAGGAACAAATGGAAGAGTGGACAGCGAAAATAGACATATATTCGGTTCTATGTCACGTGACAATAAATTTAAGTACCACAGTGGAGTCAGTGACCTTCATAACAGTTCTCACGTCTCTGTTAGTCCCAGAGCCTGAGTGCAGCGCTGAGATCCCGCCGTAAACCCTGTGAGGTCGACTTCGAGATGATCAAGCTCATCAGCAATGGAGCTTATGGGTAAAAAAAATTCTCCTTGTATCACTTCCGTAAATTCTTTCCAAATATACGGTATTTGGAGGCCCTTTGAAGGCTGTCATTTGAACCTTTTGAAAGAAAGATCTGCATTGTTTCTGCGTCTTATTCAAGCGCCGTCTACCTGGTGCGACACAAAGAAACCAAGCAGCGCTTTGCCATGAAGAAAATCAACAAGCAGAACCTGATACTGAGGAATCAGATCCAGCAGGCGTTCGTGGAGAGAGACATCCTGACCTTCGCCGAGAACCCATTCGTGGTCAGCATGTACTGCTCCTTCGAGACTCGCAGACACCTCTGCATGGTCATGGAGTATGTTGAGGGTAAGACTAAACGATGGACAGTTCTTAGTTCATAGTACACTAAAACATCTAGGAATCTGAAAAGTAAACTTGCGGACTTGGCCTTGACAGGTGGGGACTGCGCCACTTTGCTCAAGAACATAACCACGCTGCCCGTGGATATGGCAAGAATGTACTTTGCCGAGACGGTTCTAGCCTTGGAGTACCTGCACAACTACGGCATCGTCCACCGAGACCTGAAACCAGACAAGTAAGCCTCTTAACCACATTTAGCCGTCACATTCCACTAGCCAGTTGTAGCTTTCCTTTGCGCTTGATGCAGTTCTCGAAGCGCACTAATGGAAGTTAGTCTTAGCTAGTCAGCGGAAGGCATAAAAGTGGGCGTTTGGTCTCGGTGATCATCAGTTTGTTTGCACAATAATGTCAGAATCGTATCGGAATCGTCTGATAATTGCTTTTTTAAGTCATCGGCATCGGACCTCTGCTTGTGCCACATTTGGATCCGAGATTCGGTTGACGATATTACGTCACATCCACTAAAAACGCTGTGAAAACCGAGTGGGATGCGTTTCGCTTTCCGACGGGAGAGTTCAACTCGGATAGAAGAGGCTAGGCTTATATTAATAACGCTAACACATCTACACTTTTTATCCGAATGTTCCGTCTTGTTGCCAATCCTGTTCACCTTTTTTGTTCGGCTAACTAGGCTAGGCATTTATTTTTAGCAACATCGAGCAGCCAATTTAGCATCGTCACTTGATAAACGACACATAACCTGGTATTTCTCGTATAACGCGACTGTAGCAACGCGTCTATTGACTACAACACTGTATTATATACAAAGCTGACCAAGTTACACACAAACAACACTAAAGTGCTAAAAAAAAAAAAAAAAAGGGGAAAAATTGCAGCATTTACCCTGAGCAGCCATGTTGGATTTTGAACTCGGGGTCATCTGCACTGCTACGACATATTTGGTCGGGTTTCCGAGAAATGGAGGCGCATATCGTCACATCCGGCTTCAGCCCTCGGCAAAAACGACTCAGAAACTGAGTCCTGCTTCTCATGAAATAGCCGGGGTTGTATCTCAACGGCTCTCTACGCACGAGGTAGTGCACATGGAGCGTCACACGCATCCTATTCGACTTGGTACACCACATAGGGCGGGAAGTGACTTCCTTAAAATGTTGTGCGCTACGCTCGAAATGCTCCGCTCTGCTTTCACGCCCGCTTGACATGTCGCTACACTAGATATGTCCGAGTTATGTCGCTATTTTTGTGCCAAAATTGGGAGCTTGGGCGAGCAAAACATCTCGTCTTTACGCGCTCACCTCTGCCTTCCTCATTTATCGGCGTCGGCAGATATAAGCATAAAAAAAATCCCTTATTGTGCGTCCCTAGTTGTTTATTATTTCTGTGTAAAATTTGTCTACAGTTTGCTGGTCACCTCGATGGGACACATCAAGCTGACAGACTTTGGCTTGTCGAAGGTGGGCTTAATGAACATGACCACCAACCTGTATGAGGGCCACATAGAGAAGGATGCCAGAGAGTTCTTGGACAAACAGGTGAGCTTCCGCAAGTTCTTGGATCTCTATTCTAAAAGTGGTTTATCTCATGCACCCAATCTCGACGTCTCGAAGACATATGAGTATCTGGTTCAAACGCTTTTCGGCTAAACTGCCGCTCTCAGGAACACGTTACAAGGTTTACTTGAAATAGGAACGAACGCGGAAGTGCCCGATGACACTTTTTCATAACATAGCAACATCAAGCGCTGGGGAACGTGCTGAGAAAGCGCTCAGGAAGTGAGGTTTTGACCGCTCTCAGCCCGTCTGAGTTACAGCATTAATACAGGGACCTAGTTAACAGGGAAAGAACTATTGCGTTAGATTTTTAAAAAATGTTTAAATATGTCAAAGAATCTGGACGCGCCTGTGGCTGAGAGATGACAACAGCGAAGCGCACCAGAGAAAAAAATGAACATTTAATTTTGGTTCAGACCAAAGCAAGTGAACTAACAGACTTTCCCAGTGTGGATACGCACCCTAAGCTGTGTGTATTTGTTCAAAAATGTGCTCGGGGTAGTTTTCAGAATCCAGTTTTGTGTAAGTTTTGCCTTCTTGTTGTAGGTATGTGGCACTCCAGAGTACATTGCTCCAGAGGTGATCCTGAGGCAAGGCTATGGGAAGCCTGTGGACTGGTGGGCCATGGGGATCATCTTGTATGAGTTCCTGGTGGGCTGTGTGCCCTTCTTTGGAGACACTCCGGAGGAGCTGTTCGGTCAGGTCATTAGTGGTCAGTATCATTCAGCGATTTGATTCATCTTTAATTAAAAGAACTCTGAAGTTGCGTGTAGGGGTGAGCGAGGTACGGAATACACTCGATATACCTTCTCTCAGCTCGTTCCATGTGCGATGTGGTAAACGACTATATCGTGAACATCGTCTACAAATCTCACGTTAATGTTAAACAGACAGCGTTTTGTAAGCAGAAGCGGAGGGAAGCGAGCGTGGAGAGAGAGAGAGAGAGAGAGAGAGAGAGAGAGAAAGAGAAGTGAATATCCACACCATTTCAGAGACATTTATTGGAGACAGAAGCGAACGACTTGGTTCCGAAGAAAAACAGCACTGCTTCTGTTATCCCGCGCATATAAACGGAAGTAAATGCGTAAATGCGCAGAAATGTACGTACAACAACTGCTCACAATGCAGCTTTTTACTTTATATGTTCCGAGTCATGCACAGGGGATTGTGGGAAATGTAGTTCTCTCCTAAAATATCACGATATTATTTTTAGGCCATATCGCCTCTAGTTGCATGGTTTCTTAAACGTGCATCAACCGTGAATGTTGACGATGATCTTTCTCAAACTGATTCGTCAACAAGGATGTCAAATTTTGGTTTACTCTGGGCCCTTGCAGGGAATAACTATTTAAATTAAATTCAGGGTCTAATATTTAGAAGAGACATTTTTATGAGAATTTTCGGAAGCTTTGACCTCACAATGACAATAAATGCCATGAAGCCTAGAATCATTTTTCGTTATTAGGGGAGACTAGATGGTTGGCATTAAGACTTTAAATCAGCTTTAGAGGTCACCCTCCTTCGCGGAATTATTCTGGTCTTGAGCCGTTCCATTTTTATGTCTGCCGCTGTCGCTCAGATTACGCCTCACCTTTGTTCTCGATCGGAATTCTGATTTGCCCACTTCCTCTCTCCAAATCAAATACGACCTTCGAAAACGTTGACGCCTCTAGACAGCGGATCTTCTTTTGCTAAATGAGTATCAAGCGATGCATCTCTGGGAAGTAATGATGCGACAGGACGCATTTGGTACGCTCTCCATCATGAGGTTGCCATGGGACTAAGTGTTAATTAAGGTGCCTGGAAAAAGACAACGCTAGCTGCTGTTGCCCCGGGTGCGGATGCATATTCATAGCGCCAGATTGGGTGAAAATAAGCCCTGCGCGCTGCCATGGAGACAATAGCGCCCCTAACCAAGAGCGGCCCTTCGTTTACCTCTAGCCTTTTAGTCAAGCGCTCACACAGTTAAAGGAAGAGTTCCTGATCAAGCGTAAACGCTTGCAGACACGCTCCCTGAGCAGATGCAAATTGGACAAGGCGTTGCGATTATTATTCGCGCCTTCTCGTGTGCGCGGTTGTGATTTGTGACCAACCCGCTTGTGAAAAGGTGTGTTGTCGTGTCGTGAGCTTTTGTTTCTGGCTGTAATTCTACAGACAGACAACGTACCTGAGCTTTGTCCCGACTGTGGCAAACAGCATGTGGTGTCGAGTTATGACGAGGGTCTCTCATATGCTTTCGTCTCTTCCCAGACGAGATAAACTGGCCAGACGGAGAAGACGCACCTCCGGCCGACTCTCAGGAGCTCATCACTCTCCTGCTCAGGCAGAACCCGCTGGAGCGGCTGGGCACCGGTACGAAAACCACACTGCACTCGCACTCGACCTGCGGGGCACATCACAGTGTAAACCGGCATTAATCACGTTGTAACTGCATCCAGTATCTGCCGTTAAAACCAGGTGCTGGACAAAGCCTCCGCACAATAAGAAGGACGGAGATCAACTTTAATCCAGACTCATCCGCAACATTACCACACGTTAAATCTTACTTTAAGCCAAGCTTAACCCAGCCTCACCAGAACCTCTTTTAACACAGCATGTGTAACAGCCTAATGCAATAATAATGCAATAATAATGCACATAGCGTAACGATACATACACGATGATAACTGCTGTTTATACTTTTTAAGTCGTCGGCATCGGGCCGAGTGGCGTGTGTGGGCAGCAGCGGCTCATTTGCATTTAGGAACACTAATGAGAAACTGCCTGTTCTGAAAGGGACTAAAATAGAGGGTTAAAAAGCAGGCGAAAATGCCTAATCTGAGAGGTCTTTCAGAGACATGTTTAGCGGAGCTTACAGATAAGGCTGTGCAAATAAATCAATACATCAATATATCGCGATATTTCTTTTCACAATATATCAATTTCTAGCTCCAAAAATTCATATTTCTGAGGGAGAATCATGCACCACAAGCAACCTCAGGTAACTGACTGGGAACTTGAATTTCTTATCTTATGCACTTTATCTTAATGTTTTTGGTGTCCACTAGTTCAGTGTGTTAAAATGCAAGGACAATAAAGTTAAGATTTAGTTCTGAGTTATGTTGCTGTGGCTGAATTATTAATGTAACGTGACTGATTAACACCACCCAGATCCTACACAGCAACTTGCATTTCAGCTCTGTTTTTACATTTTCACTGAACTGTCGAATATCGCAGTATGTACAGTATCGCAATATATCGTGATATAATCACATCGTGATATGTATCGTACCGTGAGGTCCTCGCCAATGCCCACCCCTACTCACATACCTATTTTATCTTGCTGCAAAAATGTATAATATGGGACCTTTAATGTCTGATGCTACATACTGTAAATGACTACATGTTGTAGCTTTATTAGCTATTTACCCAAAGAAATTAGCCACTTTTATGGGGGGGGTTTGGTCTCTAACAAGTAAAATTGGCTTTTGAATTTAACCGATTATAAACAGTACAGTTTGGCGTCCAAATATGACTTGGTACATGAAATTTCAGTAAACTGTTGAAAAACCAGTGGGGTAGGATGCAGCTGACACAAAAGATCCTCACAAGTCAGTTTGGGGCAGCTGGTGGCGTAACGGTTAAGACCAGAGGGTCACAGGTTCGAACCCCAGACCAGTAAAGTTACCAAAGGTACTCATAAGCACCGCTCCCCCCGTGTTAGCTGCCCACTGCTCCTTAACGGATGGGTCAAATGCAGAAGAGCCCCACCATAGAGCCGGACCTCCGCCGTCGCTGAAAAGGTCGCTTGCAGGAAATTGCATTGCATAATTTATGGCTATGATATCAGTCCTGGACAACGGGCAGCAGAAAGAGGAAGAAGCCGTCTTAAGAAGTTATCTCGTGGAAGTGTTTTTTCGGAGCTCGAAAGAATGGCTTTGTGGAGTTTTAATTAGCCACGTTTACCCGCCTTTGCCAGAGCCTTGGCATACGAACAGCTTGAAAGAGTGGCTCAGACTGTTTATTTTCACATTTACTTTAATTACAGCGCTGTGGGGATGGGGTGGGTGTGTGTGCGTGTGTGTGTAATGTAATGTCGTCGGTATGGTTGAGCTGCAGTGGTGTGTAGGAGCCTGTAATTGCTTCCATATAATCTGCAGTGCTCTCCTGTGTGACTTAAAATTGACTGCTGTACGTGTGTGTGTGTGTGTGTGTGTGTGTGCTTATGTCAGCAGGAGGAGCCTATGAGGTCAAGCAACACCAGTTCTTTCACAGTCTGGACTGGAACAGTCTCCTCAGACAGAAGGCAGAGTTTATTCCTCAGCTTGAGTCTGAAGACGACACCAGCTATTTCGACAGTCAGTATCGGACCGTGTGTGTGTGTGTGTGTGTGTGTGCATTCAGAGTGTCGAACAGGAGATCCTAAAAGGAGACGATTTCTCTGAATAGAAATGTGCCGTGGCTTTACTGCTCCTCACTTGCTCAGTGTCTTTGTGCTGTGTTTTGGTTTGCACGCACAGCTCGTTCGGAGAGGTACCATCACCTGGAGACCGAGGAGGAGGAGGATACGAACGATGAAGACTTTAACGTTGAGCTGCGACAGTTTTCCTCGTCCTCGCACCGGTTCTCCAAAGTAAGCCTCCTGTCCTGTAGCAGCAGCGCCCGAGGCAGTCGATAATCTAAGGCAGAAGCCCTTGTGTCACACGTGAAGCGCATCAGACGGCGACGTGGAGGATTCTTTAGATCTCTTTTCTGTTAGAGCGGCATTAGCGTTTGGCCCTCAGTGTAGCACGTTTTCAAACATATGGCGTTTTAAAACGACCAGCGTTCTACTCACAACACACATATTTACCAGGTATTATTCCGGACGCACGTCCATCGCGTTATTGTGCCACGACTCCGCGGTGCGGCGCAGGGGATTGTGGGAAATGTAGTTCTCTTCCCAAAAGAGAGAATATATCGAGGTATATATATTGTGTATCGCAATATTTTTAAGCCATATCGCCTAACCCTAGGTCATAGACAAAAGCACCCCAAACACTTGAGACCTTTTGAGCTTTTTTTTGGTGCATTGCAGTAAATATCTGAGAATATTGTAACTTGTGCAGTGCAGGTTGTTCTCAACTCAACATTTTTTAGCCTTTTGGTTTCTGAAAGCTGGATGGCTCTGAATATCGATAAAATGACCATACACACAGGCCTTTATTGCCCACCTACTAGCTGTTTTACTGTGCACACTGTAGTGTGGAGCGTTTTGTTTGGGTTTTGAACACGTTTCCCATTCCGTACATAAATATTTCCATTTTTACCATTCATTTCTATCTCCATTTTTAGTCTTATAAATGTTGTGTAGAATTGCCTGTTGTTTTTTGTGTCTCTCTCTGTCTCTCTTTCCTTCTCCTTCTCTCTAACCCTGTGTGTGTGTGTGTAGGTGTACAGCAGTCTGGATCTGTCCCGTGGGCAGCTGGAGGAAAAAGGAGAGCAGACAGAAAAAAAGAGCGAGAGTCCACTGACTGTGGACTCACTGAGCTGGACTCCAGACTTCACTGAGATGTGAGTCAAAAGCGGCGTCGGTCCCCAAAATATACTCTGCCTTTCGTTTGTTCACATTAACCACTCTGACTTGCATTCTTGTGGAGGTCGTCCCACCGCAAACACAAGGTTTCTTAACACATTCCCCAACACCACTGTGAACGAAACTATCAAATCGGCATCGCGCAGATTGTTCCAGGCACGTCCAAAGTCCGAGGTGGGATTTTGGGTGGGAACACGTGCAGAATCTTGTCTTGCACACACAAACATTTTTTTTAACTACTAAACTACGTTAACTATGTGTTTGCGCCGCATAATGAATGTGAGCTCGCACATGGGCTGCGTCCCGAGCCGCATACTGCTCACTTAATAGTGCGGTAGGTAAGACGCTCTCATCATACTTTTCTATGTGGTGGTATGCATCTCAGGAAATAGCCGGGGTTGTAGCTTAACGGCTCTCTACGCACTAGGTAGTGCACATGGAGTGTCACACGTGTTCTATTTGACTTGGTACACCACATAGGGTGGAAAGTGTAGCGGAAAGTGACCTTTTCTTAAAACGTTGTGAACTACGCTCGAAATGCTCCGCCCACACTTGACTCGCTTTCACACTCGCTTTACGTGGCACCGTGTTAGAAATATCAGTTATCAGTTAAAATTCTGAGGGCGCAGTGGAACTTTGGCGAGCAAAATATCGACTTGGTATCGACATCGACAAATATAAGCATGAAAAATATCGGATATCGTGCATCCCTACTTAATGTGGTTCTGTCTGTTCTTATTTACGCCTTCTCAATAAGACCACCTCAAAGTCTTGTGCAAAAATCCTAAGTTTAAGGTGACATGATGCTTTTGTTTTGTGCTCAGGCCATCTCTGTCCCACTCGTCTGACACCGAGAGCACCAGCCAAAGCAAGCGATTGGGTCTGCTGCCAAAGTTTGCCATCTCAGCAGAGGTGGAGAGCTGTGAGGGATCGCTGGCACTGGAGGACCCCAGTAAAGTGGCTTTCGAGATCGGCGAGCTGCCTCAGGACGAGCCTGATGCCACCACACCCTGCAGCACTGTCAGCAACTCCACCCTGTCAGGTATTGTGTGTGTGTGGGTAGGCGGGGAGGCAGGGGGATCTTGCATGTCTCTGTCAGGCTTTTTTGTACAGCAAGGTGACGATGTTTAAAGATAATTACAGTCACAAATACTTCAGACTGTAGGTCGGGGGTAGGCAACTCCGGTCCTGGAGGTCCCACGTCCTGGAGGTTTTCCATTCTACCTGATCAGTCTCCAAGACACCGGACCCCCAGTACCGGAGTTGCCTACCCACTGCTGGAATTGGCCGATAATTGCTTTTTTTAGGTCATGGAAATCGAACCGATGCTTGGATTTGCCCGATATTTTCAGCCCCTATTTGATGACGCATTTATTGTACGTGGGAAAGGTAGAGCTTGTGCCAGGCAAGTCCAAAGTCCGCGCCTTCTGTCTTAAAATTTGTGTTATTTTGTGCCAACATTCTGAGCATGCAGTGGAACGTTCGTGAGCAAAATCTTGTATTTTCACGCTGCATGTCTGCCTGCATCTAAATTATGTGAGCTCGCACATGGGCTGTGTCCCGAGCCGTGTACTGCTCACTTAATAGTACGGTAGGTAAGGTACTCTTATCATACTTTTCTATGCGGTACTATGCATCTCAGGAAATAGCCGGGGTTGTACCTAAACGGCTCTCTACGCACTAGGTAGTGCACATGGAGTGCCACACTCACACCACATAGGGCGTGACTTTTTCTTAAAATGTTGTGCACTACTCTCAAAATGCTGCGCCCAGCTTTCACGCTGTGTTAGCACACTGTGGTGTTATTTTTGTGCCAAATTTTGAGTGTGCAGTAGAACTTTGGCAAGCAAAATATCTTGTCTTTACGCGCTCGACTCTTTCTTACTCATTTATCGGTCGACGACGGCAGATGTAAGCATCAAAAAATTTGGATATCGCCATCGGCCAATGATTCCCTTATCGTGCATCCTTAGTTCTCATCTTATTATATCTGTTTTTCCTCTGTTCAGCTCTATTTCGTACTGATTTTTCTTCTTTCTTGTTTGAACAGGCAGTTTCTCCGAGCACCTGGACCAGTTGCCCTCTCGAGCAGACGGAGCGGACAGCCCTGACAGCAGCTGCAAACCTTCCAGCGACGCCGGCACACACCTGACCGCCCCGAGACCTGAGGCCTCAGATAAGCAGGGTGCGGTCAGCAAAGTGCCCAAATCAGCATCAGCCAGTGCACTGTCTCTCATGATCCCTGGAGGTGAGTGTGCATTTGAGCGCATTTGCGTTTGTGCCTCTGGATTACCCTGCATGTGTGGCATGAAGGTGTGAGACGGATTAAAGATAAAAATATAAACGTGATCAGGGATTGTTTTGCGAAGTTTCCTCATTAATCGGCGTCGTCTACGTTGTCATTGTCTCTCCAGATGTTTTTGGCGTGTCCCCGTTGGCTAGTCCCATGTCGCCATACTCCCTGTCTTCAGACCCTTCCTCCAGAGACTCCTCCCCCAGCCGAGACTCCTCCCTCTCTGCTGTCGGCACACGCCAGCCAGTCATCATTCATAGTTCTGGGAAGAAGTTTGGCTTCACGCTCCGAGCCATTCGAGTCTACGCTTGTGACGGTGATGTCTACACTGTCTATCACATGGTCTGGGTAAGGGCCAAAAGGTTTCGAAGTAGTGTTGCAACGAAATCTGAGAGCATCAGATCAAGCTTCTCGTTTATGTTGCCTGCTTTGACTTATGAGTTACAGACTCATTTTTATCATTCTCAGAACGTGGAGGACGGTGGGCCTGCTCATAAGGCCGGACTGAAGGCAGGAGATCTGATCACTCACGTTAATGGAGAAACCGTCCATGGGCTGGTGCATACTGAGGTGGTAGAGCTACTGCTAAAGGTGAGGGAATCATCAGGTCATATTCATTATCTTTTCGTCCATTCTCCAGCTCCGATTTCTCTTTGAAAAAGTATGAACTGACAATGTATATGCCTTTGCCTTGTTAAAAGTTGCAGAAGCAAAAAATCTTTCTGGTTGATGCTTGCAATTATTGCAATTCCCTTAAAATTTCTACCACTTTTTTGGCAAGGGGAAATTGGAAGAATCAACAAGTTTGCTGTTAGTTGTGGTAATAGTTGCTTCCTCTTTTATCACAAATTGGTGAAAGGCAATAATTGCAAATATTACCTTTATTAAAATGCAGCTCTCATACACTAGGGGGAGCACAGACCTTTGTTTTAACTCACTCAGAAGTGAGTTTTATGTCTTGCTTAGGGATGCACCGATCCAACTTTTTAAATTCCGATACCGATGCCGCTACTTGAGCTTTGGTTATCGGCCGATCCTGAGTACCGACCCGATGTGTATTTCTTTGCAAGACTGAGATTATTGTTCAGCTTAAGTAAATACTTGACTTAAATACTATTTTCCTAACTAAAACAACGAAGTAATTACACACCCATATGTACATGCTAAATTATTATAAAAATAACATCAAAAAAATTATTCATTTAAACACAGTTGTGTAATTTTGTGACGCTCTCTAATTCTGCGGCGCTAAAACCATCAGCAACACAGAGACACCATCAGCAACACAGCAAACACCCTACCGTTAAGCCACCAACTGCCCCGTTAGTGGGAATGTCGAACAATAAACCATCTTTACCGCAGTGCCACTTCTGATTCATAACGAATTTTGTGTGTGCACATACGCACACATTGAAAAACCTTTCATTTACAGATCAGCTCCCGATGCCACCGATACCTGATCCAGCTATTTGAGTCGTTATCGGACCGATATCCGATATCGGATCGGTGCATCCCTAGTCCTGCTCAGGCTATACAATTCGGAACGTCGTCGGATTGCTGTACTGTTGACATAACACAATTTTATGATTCACAAACAGATATGTACGTAGTATGAACAGTGGCCCAACTACAAAATCACGACACAGAACCTAGAAGATTTAAGACAGGAAATAAGCATTTACCCAGAAGAAGATGCGATATGAATGCTTACAAATAAAAACATTAGGTGTTGGGTTGACATTAAAAAGAAAAACAGGTTCAGTAGACCAATGTCCGTTTGAGAACTGTAGACTAACTCTGCCCGTTATTTTTACAGAGTGGGAGCAAGGTAGCCATATCCACCACACCTTTTGAAAATACTTCAATCAAAACGGGCCCGGCTAGAAGGAATAGCTACAGGAGCAAAATGATAAGGAGAACCAAGAAGCCCAAAAAAGAGAAAACACAAGAGCGGTAAGGATTTTTTTACAGCCAATTTACCTCAATAAAATCCACTACACAAAGTTGCGTGTGTTTATTTTTCTGAAGCAGTATTGTAAGACAATATCAGAATGTAATTGTCACTGTTTTTCAATAATTCCATTGTTTGACACTAGAGGTAGCTGTGATTCCACTCCAACCCTTATGTGACACATTCTGTATCTTCAGGCGAAGGTCAGTATTCAGGCGCTTCGCCATGCAGCCTTCTCCACTGCTACACACCAGCCGCAGTTTCACCTCCTTAAACCGCTCACTGTCCTCGGGAGAGAGTCTTCCTGGGTCTCCCACGCACAGCTTGTCTCCCCGCTCCCCAACCACCACCTTCCGGCCCACGCCTGACTTTAACCAGTCAGGTCAGAGCTCAATCTTTTGCGATTCATATGATGGTTTTCACAAATTTGAGAAGTTGCTAGATTTTTAGCGTTAATATTTGGCTTGGGTGCAAGTTGTTAATCGACAAATTTCACGTAAAGCCTCTGCTGTGCTGTAACACAGCTCTTGTCTGTTGTGTTTCCAGGTGGTACTTCCTCCCAAAGTAGTTCACCCAGCTCCAGTGCTCCAAATTCCCCTGCAGGATCTGGCCACATTCGTCCAAACACCCTACACGGTTTAGGCCCCAAGCTGCCCGGGCAGCGCCTGCGTCAGGGACGCCGTAAATCGGCCGGAAACATCCCACTCTCTCCACTGGCTCGAACGCCATCTCCGACACCTCAGCCCACCTCTCCACAGCGGTCTCCTTCCCCTTTGCTGACTCATTCAGTCGGAAGCTCCAAAACCACTCAGGCCTTTCCTCCCAAGATGCATTCGCCACCTACAATTGTCCGGCACATGGTACGACCTAAAAGCGCTGAGCCACCTCGGTCCCCGCTTCTTAAGAGAGTTCAGTCAGAGGAAAAGCTCTCGCCCTCTTACGCAGGGGACAAGAAGCACCTCTGCACCCGAAAACACAGTTTAGAGGTGACCCAAGAAGAAGTGCAGGGTGACATTCCATCTGGTGGCGAGCACATGCTACAGTGCGTGGATGAGAACTCATCAGAGACACCAACTATCACTCGAGTGAGGCCTGCTGAACAGGGCTGCCTGAAACGACCCGTCACCCGCAAGGTGGGACGCCAAGAATCGGTGGAGGACCTGGATAAAGAGAAGCTGAAGGCAAAAGTTGTAGCAAAAAGACAGGACTGGTCCGATCGACGGGAATCCCTGCAAAAACAAGATGGCGTGCCAGACGCTGAGTCGGTTGTGTGCTCCCATGCTGCTGAGGATAAGGACAGGGGCAGTGGCCGAACCGCTGGCAGGCCTCAAAGCGGTATGGAGCCCACTTCCCTTGACAACAAAGCTGTAAATGCCACACTAAAAGATGTCTTGTACAAAAAGCTCAACACCAGAGTCTGTGAAAGCTTTGTGGAGTCCCTCAGCAACTCTGGGGACTGCGTCTCGATCTTAAATGAGGCTGTGAGACCGTCCCCAGTTCAGTCAGACAGACAGCTGTCCAGGCAAATTAAGGAATGCAATAAACCAGACAGACTGGATTTCAAAGCTCCCAGCATGGAGTTTGCCAGGAAGAGGCAGTCTTTAGAGGAGCGTGACGACTGTGTGTGTTGGATCCCTCCTGGTGTTCATGAAAGCCTTCACTTTAATGCCACCAGGTCCAAAAGTCTCCAGCTGGACTCTGCTTTGAATCTGGATCATGCTAAAGGAGCTCTGGGATGTATCCACACAAGCCCGGGAATCAACTCAGAATCTTTGTGTCCCAAAGCGTTCAGTGGACGGGGAGAGAGTGCGGTAGAGAAGCTTCAGATGATTGCCTCTACTGAAGGCACCATCAGAAAGACCTCCTCCGAGTACAAACTAGAGGGAAGGCTTGTGTCCTCCCTAAAACCACTTGAGGGAACACTGGACATAGGCCTGCTTTCTGGGCCCAGAGTGTCCAAGACGGACACGTGTCTCTCTAAGATGGCAGGTGGGCAGACTGACAGCATTGGCTTGGCAGGGGCTCTACAAAGCCAGAGCGAGAAGCTTCTCACTTCTCAGCAGAAGCCCACACAGAAACAACCTTCTCCTTCAGCAGGGACGGAAGGCCACAAGGTTAGTGTGATTCTGAGCAGCAAAAATAGCAGAAAAGAAGAAACCACATCTACTAGAGACAGTGTTGTTAGCTCCGTTAATAATGAAGGTACTCATGAGACAAGTAAACAGGGTGATGGAATCAAGTTCCAGATCATATCTACTAAGTTGGAGACAGGAGAGTCAGGTGGAAAGTCAGAGATTAGGGTGAAAACAGCTCAGGAGATGAGGGCTGCTCGTCACAGTGCTCACTTTGCTTGTGGGAAAACGCCCTCTATCAGGGAGGTCAGCAATGAAGATCAAGACGATGACATGGAAAACTCAGAGGAAAAGCTGATCCAGCAAAACAACACTGCAGGCCCAAAACAGTCAATGACCAGTGACCGCGACGTCAAACAAAACACATCACTTCCAGCAGGCAATGTTAATGCCGCTGAAGATGTGACGAAATCTCTTGTTAGTCCACAAAACTCAAATAAAGTGTTAGTATATAACAGCACAGTGAGCAGAGATGTGGAAGGCGCAGCAAAAACAGGGAGTGCAACAACTAACTTGGAAAAAATGCCACAACGCAAAGCAGTCAGTGGCAGTACAATAGGGAATCGGGACTCAACGATGGATTCATCACTGCTTCTGGCTCAGAAGGAGGGCAAAACGCTCAGTTCACACAACTTGGTCTTGGAGTGTTCATTAAAGAGCGGAAGGGATAAACCAGATAGCGCAACTAGAGCTACAGAGAAAGTGCTGTCTACAGTCAAAGATAGAGCAAGTAGTACACCAGTTCCAACTGTGGAATCAAAACAGGTTCACTCAGTTAAAGAAGTAATTGCAAAAATTTCAACTTTGACTCCCTCAGTCACAACCTCCACTTCATCCCCATCACCAGCACCAGGAAACTCAGTAACAAGGAGCGCATTGCCTCTGGATTCTAGCCCTCAAACCAAGCAAGGAAAAATGAGCATATCTCAAAACGCTCCTATGGGCACAACTACTGCAGATCCCCAGTCAGCACAGCGTGTAGAAAAAACGCCACACCACAGTGAGGAAGTTCAATTAGACACTGCCCTAGTTTCACACTCCCAACCCAAGTCATCCAAATCGCTAACCTCTGCTGTCTCTGCAAACACACTGAAAAGCTGTCAAGAACCTCTCCTCAAAGACAACTTGCTCAAATTGTCTAATGCTGGAGTAGCAGCTGACAAAGGATCTCAAAATCATGGGTTGAGTACGGAAAAGGCTAAAAGCATAGACAAAAATCTCACAACCCGCATGGTTCCGAAAGAATCGAGTGATAACTCCAGCCTTACGGGGAAGCTTGCCAAAACTACAATAACGTCTGGAGATAAAGCAGACAAACGGCTGCAAAACAGAGAAGCAGGTTTGAAAGACGATGATAAATCCACTGTGGTAAGAGAGAATGTGAATACTACAGTGCTCAAAGGTGAAAATGTGAAGTGCGTTGAGAAGCAGAGAGTCCCAGCCCCTAATCAGACACCCCCCACCACCCTGACAAAGCAGGATTCTAGTGCCAGTCCACCAAAGATAAAAGGTAGTGATAACAAGACGAACGATAACAACGTTCAGGGTCAGTCGGCGAACCTTCTTGAAGGAAAGTTGAAAGCCAAGGGTGGGCCTGATGTAGCCAGTCAGAAACTCGGCAAGCCAGTTCTGGAGCTTTGTGGAAAAGAGACTGGTCTTGGTCAGACGACAATAAAACATCCACAACAGTCAGGTGCAAAACAAAGTCCGCTGAGCTCTAAGAACAAGCCCAAAGTGGAATCACCTTTAGTGACGTACCACAGCGGCAAGGCGAGCGAGGACAGGGGAAAACAGGAGAGCGCGGCAGCCGTGCAGGCCCCGGTTAAAGAAAATGTAGTAGATATAAAACCAAAGGAACAGAGAGAATCTATACCTACATCTAGAGCACAGAAAGGCAACCAGATTAGTTCCGTTCCAGTGCTACCTGTCCCAGCGGTTAAGGTCCATATACCAACAGGCTCCCCCACAAACAAGGGCACTAGTGCCACAGTGGATGCACCTGGACAACTCTGTAAAGAGCCGGTGAAACTGAAAGTGGACACCTCAAAGTCAGAGTCCTCACAGAAAGCCAACCGCAAGGACTCCCAGAAGTGCACGACACTGGCCAAGGAAGGGCCGGCACCTGAGAAAGAGTTCTCTCGCTCCAAGCAGCCCAAAGACCCATCACGAGGTTCCACTAATAAAAAGTGACAGGGAAAGGTTTGGGTGGTTGCCAAGTCAATTTTTTTTAGGAATGAGCATGGCAAGGCAATCATTATTTTTCGTTACCATGTGTTGTATCATGATGCCTTCCTTTCTGAGGACCGGTGAAGCTGTTACTTTGGCGTTTTCTGAGCGGCTAAAAGACACTAATGTGCTAATGGGTGTGCTAATCAGCGGTTGTTTTTTACTATCATGTGACTGAATGTATTTTCTTTGTATTATCACGTGTTAGGCCAGAAATATAGATATATATAAGGAGAGGAAGGTGGGTGCAATCACTTGAACGTGGTGAAATGCCTTTAATGGGCGTCACCATAACCTGTTCTAACTGTGGCTAAACTGGGGTGGTCCCAGAAGTGGACATTTGTGTGGACATTTTGTGTGAATCATGGTTTGTTTAGACAGACATGGAAAGCGCTTGTGTTTCATTCGGGCTGAGGTTTTTAAGCAAACTGTGATGGTCTTGCGCACAGCTTAAAAAAAGTCAAATGGAATCTTTGTAGCAGTGGTGCTGTCTCAGCACACCTTCATGCAGAAAATGCCACCAAAACCATGTTTTCTTGTTACTGTTTTTGAGTCTGCTTAGAGATAAAGTGTGCAGTTTTGTTTTGGGTAGTGGCGCACAGAGGGAACACACTTTTTTTGGCTGTGCTTCTCACCTAGAACTATTTTGTAACGGAATCAGCTTACGGTTCTGGACTCCTGTATAGTGGAAGGGGCCTTACGACGCTTCAGGCGGTGCAACTCGCTGTTGTTAGCAAGTTGTGGCAAAGTTCACATTCCTTACACATACATCTCTACATTTACTAAAGATTAATTTTTATGCAATGTACTGTACATAGAGCAATGTTAATTGTACAAAGGGTGATCCACAGGATCAGCTGAACATGTGTTGTATGTTTTATATGTATATATTTTGCTATGTCATATGTTTGTATACTGTACTCAATGTTTGTTGCTCAGTGACCTTTTCATCTGCACAGTAAGTGGCGCCGTCTGAAATAAGCTGATAGCGTAAAAACAGAAAAGGCATGATCACAAGGTCGTTCTGAAATGAGCCATACTTGAAATGACACCATCAGCAGTAACCAGACTCATCCTCAAATGCCTAATGGTCAAAACGAAAATGGCAAGATAGCTGAAAACACCTCGAAGGTTCTCAGGCTTGTGGGTAACGTCAAAACTAAAAATGCTGAACGTATTAAAAGGACAATGATGGATGTAGAATACTGCAAAAAAAAAAAAACATTTTAAACAACTGAATATTCCAAGTGTATTACCCTGTGTATTGTTCAAACTGTAAATTAAGGCTTTTAGGGCTAGTCTTTTCCATCAGCCATCCAAAACGTTTCCAGGAAGCAGAGACTTTGAGTGGGATAAGGTTTCGAATGAAGGCTGGACAATGTGTTATTGTGAATATTATGATCAGAATCAGGATTTTCCGTGCAGGCTTCCACTCTAGTGCGTCACCCAGCAGTCATATACAATTTGTAATATTTATACAAGTGGGACAAGTGTAATAATTATATAGAGGCATTTTTGCACTGACTGTAGACATGTCTAAAAGCTGTACGTTTGATTTCTAGGCGGTTAATCCTTTGCGCACATTGTCAAATTTAAAATTGTGATTTTTCTTTTGTTTTTTTTGTCGTGAGGCTAGCAGTCTCCGAAAGTACTCATCCATGTATTTCTGCGTCTAATATCATTTTGTAGCAATTTCACTTGAATTAGTGACCTTACGGCTAGTGACAGAAAAGCAAGAATATCAGAATATCACTTTAATATCTAATGTCTCTCTGAAAAAGACTCATTGTGTGCAGGGTCTTTCAAGCATCACTTAACTGACAAGATTTCCTAACAGCTTTGCAGCATATGTGAACTATTCTACGGCTGAGCGCCAGACTGTTTGCTAGCGTGCTAAAAACGTGGCATGCTACTTCAGCACATGCCTAATAAGTAAGTTACGATATGGTTTTGAGGCGTAGCCTGCAATGTTACAACTGTATATTAGATAGCTATAGATTGCAAAAAGTAAAGAAAACGTATTAGAAATTGAATAGAACTGTTCAGTTATAAAATGCACCACATGAAATCATGTTGAATTAAAATTTTTAAAGTGTATTATTAGAATCTAAAGTTTTACTGTCCCCTCAGAAGCTTTGCAGCTGTATTTGTAGCCTGAGGGGACGAAATGCACCTTATTATTGGGAGAAAAAAAAGAAAAAACAGACAAGACAAATTGCGTTTCTTAAAGACGCAGAGGAGAAATCGGAATGTTTAACGAGGCACATTTTGCTGTCCATCACAGCCGACTTCAGTATGGTTGAGCGAGAACCACCACATGTTTGTTTGATGGATTGTGTTCCTGTCCCCATGCCTTTTATTCTGAAGACTGATGTTTAAATCCTTAACTAAGCACATGAAAGTTTTTTTTGTTTACAGCTAGTTCATGGATGTATATTTTGAATATCGTGTTAGAACTTTTTGCCAAATCTGTGTGCTTCGTCACAAGAAAATGATGTCGTGATCGTAGTGTACGTATGACCTTCCCTTCAGCAGGTCGTGCCGTTCGAGACTATGTCAGTCCGTGATAGCCAATTTGTCTGTTCCAAGTCTGTCGGGTCTAAAGGGTCCTGCATATTTTTCTCGAGTTTTTCCTTTCTCCCTTTCTCGATGTGTGAACCTCGTGTTTGTGTAGGCGGCCCGTTTTCCATTGTTTTGTCTTTTAGGATCTGTGCAATAAGAGATGTGGTTTTGAGTTTTGTATTTCGCCCAAGGAAGCTCTATGGATGTCATAGATGTTGTATTCTATACAAATATTTATACTTCTACAGTTGTATAATACTGAAAATAAAAAAAGCATGACATTAAGTTTGACGCTTTTTTATTTCTAAGTTTGTTTACATTGGGGGAACTTTAGGGCGCGATAACGTCATACAAACAATTCTACAAAACTGTGTAGTCCACAAATCGTGTCTGGATTTTCCTCACCAAAAAATAAACTGTCGGTATCATAACAGCAATAACTAGAGCGTGCATTTCTGGTTCTCGTCTCCTTCTTATTCATCTTTTATAGCGGCCGGCATCCAGCTTAATGGTGCTTTACTTCCACTGCGGCTTTGGTTAACTTACTGCCCCCACATTAGGGGGTAGCTACTGTAAGTATGTGTGTAATAACGTAGACCCAACTAATCGATTAGTATATTAGTTGCCAACTATTTAAATAATCAATTTTAATCGATTAGTTGTTGCAGCTTTAGTTTCTGATGAGGACAGACTGTGTTTGGAGACTTTGCAGGTTGCTGAATGGGGAACTGGAATTTAGTTTGTACTTCAAGTGGCTACAGTCCAGAAGGTGTGGGATGGCACTGGATGACAAAGACTCCCAATGCATAAGAACTTCTATTACAACAAGACTCACCAGTTTCGAAGCTACTGAGGCTAAGTGTGTGAGAGCTTCAAGGCAACTGTTTGTGAATTGCAGAAAGTTTGGGTTTCCAAACGAGTGAACATGGGAAAGATTCATTGATACATTGATATTGCAAACATCTCGAAACGCATTTTCATCCAACACCAGGTAAGACACAGATCAGGTTGAGCATCTTAGACAGAAAGGATGACAGATGAAGCCCTTTCATGTTGGAGTGAGAAGTCTAAATCCAACACTGATATCTTACGGCCCTTGAAAATAGAAAATAGAGCAGCAACAAATAAAGCGCAGGAAGGAAGTGTCACATGGTCGGAGGCGGTGCGCATGGAGATCCCTGGGGCGCATTCATTCGCGGACCGTCGTGCATCGCTTCGCTCGTGTTTCCGAGTTTAACCACATTTTATTTAAAAATGTATGCAAAGCAGTGCAACAGACTTTTTTGAGCTACGACTGCCCTTGTTTCATGGGCGTATGACGTGATATTCAGAAATGTGTCTGTTTAATTAAAAAACACATGGAATTTTACATCTATAAACTCATCTACAGTTGCCATTTTGCAGCTGTGCTGGCGGACAAATCCAGTGACTGAACATTGGTATTTCAAAGAATTAAGTACGTATTTAAACCTTTGATAATTCTAAAATCGCTCAGGATTTCATTCTACCTCAGCCTTAAACATTCTGACATTTGATTGTGGTGATGTATAGGTTGCGGCCGAAATGGCTCTTAGAGATGGCTCTTTGACGTGAACAATCGGAGCTGCTTTGTTTGTTTGTTTAAATCTCTCTCTCCCCTTTTTTCTGTTCAAGCCACCCGAGATAGAGAGTGTGTGTGAGAGAGAGAGAGAGAGAGAGAGAGAGAGAGAGAAAAGAAGAGAAGGGAGGTAGAGAGGGGGGTGGAGAGGAGAGAGAAAGTGAAAGAGAAGAGAAGAGCCACATGCCCACCCGGTCACCCTACTTTATAACCGGCACCAACATATTCCAAAAGAACACAACAAACGGATCTTCCTCTGTCATAGCTGCAACGCATCGCAACACAACAGGGTGTTACGCGAACCAGTGACTGTCGTCACTTCCTATGGGTCTCGTTAGCGTGCCCATTTTGCCGTTCTCTCTATATTTTGGAAAATGTCACCGTTTTGTGAAAGCCTGAAGGTTTGGAGATACAGCAAAGCTCTCCGTTACCCTGCAGTAAGGTGTCCAACAGAGGGCGCTGTGGCGCCGTATTGAATTTAATCTCGCTTCGTATCCGGCTGCTGTCTGTGACTCCCACAGAGTTACGCAATCCCTACATCCAATTCAGAGATAAAGAAGACACACATTATAATCTACGTATAAATAGAAATAAATCTTTCAGGAGATTACAGCGTCAGTGTGGGCAGGCCATGCGATCGTCGTGGTCAGAAGATTACTGTGAATTCAAATCCGCATGTTAATACAGAGAACATGACTCAAGATTTAATGGATTTATGTATTAACATTGTAACGCCAATGGAATGAATGGATTTCTATCATGTATGGTACATTGATTCTATTGTGTATGGTACTTTGATTTCATAGAGTTTACATGTTGATATATAATCTTCTGATTGCATTAGATGCTTTCGTTCCTCGATGGTTTATGATATGATGTGTTGTTTTTCAAAAATGTGATTTAATAGGGTTTCCAGCAGTCTCATATTGTTTAAAGCAAAGAATTCATAATAAACTAAATTTCACACTTTAAAAAGATAACCCCTATAAAAATATGTCCTATAATTTGGGTTTCTTATTCATTTTAAAATGCAACTTATATGTATCATGTATCATTGAGTGAATAGCCATTTCATTTCATATAATGACCATAAGGTTGGGCGTTCGGGGGTACCGTTAGAGCCCAAAACACTGTTAGACCCCCGAGCAACCCCTCAACCCCAAGTTATTCTAGGTCATGAAAAAGACCGTCTTCTGATAGTCATAAATGTAAATATAAAGATATATTTTATTTGGATCAGTTCATAGGTCAGTGTGAAAGTGAGTGATAATTTGTCACTGTGAACACACCACGGCACGGTGCACCACAACCAAATGTGATCTCTGCGTTTGACTCATTCGTAAAGGAACGGGGCAGCTAACAAGGGCAGCGTCTGGGAAGCCGCGCTTGGGGACGGTACCTTGCTCATGAGTACCTCAGTGGTACCTTTTTCCGGTTGTCCTGGACTTGAACCTGCGACTTTCTGATCGGGGGGCGAACATGCCACCACTGCCCCAGTGTGAAAACGCTTCTCAAATCTGTGTGTTACAGATCAGGCAGGAAAGGCTATAAAATTGACTTGACCACAGTGATTAAACCAAACTTACAGGGTGTGCGCCGGAGTCTAGCTAAAGCCAACACATGATGGGAGTGATTCAGTCTATGTCATTGAAAAATCACACTTTTTTACACCTTTTTGTCACTGACCCTCGTGACTCTTAATCAAGATTAAGCTGGAAAATCTCCTAGTCATGAATGACAACTGAAATGACCACTTGCGGTGTCAAAGAAGTTTGAGGAAGTTGAAAATGGGAACCGGGGAAACCATGAAGTAACACGAGGAAAGAGGGGCAAATGTCAGATGATACTTAAAAGGAGTAAAAGCAGTGCTCTTGCCAAAATCCAGAGCAGTTACGCTGTTGATTTGTTAAATAACATGGGCTCAAATATTACCTCAAACTAGCATTAGTTTAAACATATTGTCTATTTAATTTTATTTCATATTTAATAAACATAAAGTTGTGCACTATAGACCTTTTCAAAGCCTCACATGGAATTATTAAAGTTTAACGTTATTAAAGACACAGACGAAAACAAATATATGTAATCTTGTATTATTATTACTCCACATGATGATAAACGCACACATGCCTACACAAGTAACCTAAATTAACTTAAGTTAACCTCATTTTCCGAAGTTATAATCAAACCATTATCCCCTGCATATGAGCTTACACGCCCTGAACGGTCCGAGCTTCAATCACCTGTAATTTTACTCAGTCATTACCATATCATTATATGGTTTTCCTTCATGATCCGTTTCGAGATGCACCTATTAACAGATGCACTAAATGCACGACCACCATATTTGTCCACCGTCCATTTGCTCTTAAGCACAATGGTGTGATAGCATCACGCCTCCTCGTCGTGACACAGAAAACGCAATTACCCTGCAGCCTGCTCGGCCCCACTGCCCACGTCAGCTGTTCGCTCGGCCTGTAGTCGTGATAGTGCAGATGCATTTGTGCCCACTTGCGGAAGCAGTATTAGTAAGCAGGAATAAAAGCCTTCCTCCCAGACCCAAATCCTCTTAGGAATATTTTCACTCTCGCTCGCTTTTTTTCCTCTCTTCCTCCTACACTAAAGGGCTTCAATGAAATGGGGCAGAAGAAAGCGTATTGGGTATCGGGGACAATTGAGGCAACTGCCGCAACTCTGTGAAGTGACGTTCCCCTTGAACAAAGAGCAGACAGCAGGGCCCTGCTGACCCAGATTGCTAAATTAGACATCAATGGATAAAATGCACGTGAAATCGCCCTTTGGCCCCCTTATATTTGAGTAGCTATGACCAGCCCCTTTCTGCTATGCTTAAAAAATGTGGGGTAGGAATAAGTACATATTTTTAAATTAAATTTAATTATGTATTTTAATATAAGCCCTCCTCCGTCAACAACCCAAGGTCTGCACACACTCACACACACACAAATTGTTATATGGAACAGAGAGGGGGTGGAGTGGTTGAGTCTGCGGCACGGCCCAGTGAAAAGATACAGGAATAAACACCATTTGGCATCAACTGCTCAAGGTTGGGGCCCTGAGCATAATCACATGTGACTTCAGAGAGGAAAATCATTTCCTATAGTTCTGCAGAACACTGGTTGTTTAATCTCTAAAGTCTAAGAGTCACATTTTCACACTTATTTGAAACTTTTTTAATGAAAAAAGAATTTGGATTAGGTGAAGGTATGTGATTAATAATAATATTAATAATAATATAACAAAGGAAAACACGTTTTGAATCTGCAGACTTGGCCTGATACCGAAACACAAAGCTTTTTGGGGGATTTCACAAAGAATTTAATCTTTCCACCGTGCCAGCTAAAATTATTGAATATATTGAAAGTGAGTGATTATTTGTCATTGTGAACACACCACAGCACAGCACACAGTGCACCACAATGTAATGTGACCTCTGCATTTGACCCACCCGTGAAGGAGCAGTGGGTAGCTAACATGGGCAGCGCCCGGGGAGCATTGCCTGGTTTCGGCACCTTGCTCACGAGTACCTCAGTGGTAACTTTTACAAGTCTAGGATTCAAACCTGCGACCTTCTGATCATGGGGCGAACGCCCAACCGGTACGCCACCGTAAATGCTAAATGCTTATATCTCGAGAGCCGTAAGTCAGATTTTGCTGAGATTTGGTATATGTTTGGTATCTAAACTAAGATATGAAAGAAGGAAAAATACAATGCTACATAAATTTATGCAGTCTGATTCCCTGACTGCTTTCTTCAACATTTACTGCATCAGCTGTTTTTGTGCTGCACGACTTTTGCTTGGACCCCACGTGTTGCTGCTTGCAGCTATATTATTCTTATCATTATCATTATTATTATTATTGCAAATATATTTATTAAATATTGTTATGCTCTACCCTCAAGCAAGAATTGTCAGCCTGATAACCAGATGTATGGAATATTTATAGTGTCTCTAATTTAGTAAAATCTGTCAAATCTTTAATGCACTCAGTATTGCCCTTGCTCCGGCGTAACTGACCCAACCACCCAAATAATGTTTTGTCTTGTGGTCTAAAACTGAGCAGTAGTTATTAGAACAAGGGTGATGGACCAATGGTGATGGTTTAGAGGCTGTATTTGTCTATAAACGTTGTGAAGTGCACCTACATCTATATAAATAGGCACAAGGCAAGTGTGTTATAGCGACCAGAGTAAGTAAGTGACTTTGTCTAATGCGATTTTTGATCATTTCATTTCATCATATTTTTGTCTGCTCTCTGCTATTGTTTTCCACCTAGCTTCTCACCTGCATTAGCCGCCTGTTCTGATTCCTTTCTGAAATCAGAGCAGATGTGACGTATAATATATCTGGTGCGTTGATTAGTGTCAGTAAAGTTACAACACATTATCACAAGCCTCCAACCTCAGGACACAGGACGCATTTATGTGATAAATTACCCAGAATTCATTGCCACCGAGTGGGGGTACCCACTGAGCATAGTTTTAAATCCATAAAAACAAAAACTCTTTGTTATGAGGTGTATTTGGAATTGCTGAATATAGTTTGCCAATTTCTACAAATGAATATTTATTGACCATAAGAGCTTATTTGTGCTTCACAAATATTTTTTAAACAGGTAATGCCAGCCCTGTGCAATTATTTATTTATATTTTTGTCTTTTATATTTTATTTACATTGTATTTATTTTTATTTAGATTTTTGGGAAGACTTTATTACTTGAGGATCAATTCACAGATAGAAAAATCAAAATAACAATTATTGACAAATATCAATCTTCCTGCTTCTAAGTAAAGCACAACTACCGCGTACAAAGAGCACAAAACATGATGTTTTGCTTGATGAAAAGCCCTTGTTGCTTAATACAAAGCCTGTTGTGACAGTGATCACAGAGGCGTCATTGTAAGTGCCACAATATTTTCGTTTGTTTCTCCACACCAAGATCTGCTCTGCCCACCGGCCCTGCTTAGAATTCAGAGTCATGCTGACATTAAAGAATTGATCTCTTGCAATTGTGACTAATGAAACAAATCATTTTTGCTGTCTTAGCAGCCTTTTCCAAATGCTTGCATCACACTATATGCTCACGGGCCAATTCGAACATTTACTGAATAGATCTCATTGTCCCTGGACCCAAAAGATTCTCCCTTCCCTCTCTTAGTCGGCCTGTGGTAAAGTAAATATTATGGTGCTTGTGTACACACTAGCATTTCAAAAATGGAGGACGGTTGGTTGGTGACAGGCTATTGCAGCACTTCCCCCCCGCCACCCCCTTCGACACGGTTCAGTTTTATGCAAGACAATCTGCGAGGCGGATAAATCCACGTTTGGCCTGCATTAACTTCAGCTGGAATTAGTTCAAGTACATTTTGTGACTTGGGTGCAGGCCAGACCTCAGCCCCCGTGTCCTATGTAGCAATTAATGGCTGAAGCCTGGGCTTTGAATATGAAAACTCTGGCCATTCATGCGAAAGGGGAAAATGTCTACAGACGAGGGGGAAAAAAATATATAGATGTGCGCTAGTTTCTGTTTTGTTTGCAACAGCTAGAAAATAAAACGGGCCAAGGCTGGAACAAGGAATGTGTGTTTGTGTGTGTGTGCGGTTTGCTTAGAAAGCTCAAACTGCTGACAGCAGAAAACATTCCAGATGCTCTCTCTCTTTCTCTTTCTTTCTCGGTATTTGCCAAAAGGCTCACACTCTCCTCCCAGCCCCCCACCTCCACTGTTTATCTGAGCATTTGGCATGAGAGAACTTTTTTCACAAACTTGTCGACTTTTTCTTTGTTTTAAAACTTTTCAAGTCTCATTTTAGTCAGTGATCAGAGCGGCCTGTAGGACTGTAGTGTTTGTTCTGTTTTTACACTGTTGTAGTTCTCCTGTGTCCCAACAGTGTTTATATCTCGATCTCCAAATATTTATTTGTATGAATCCAGTTTCCAACAGCATTAATCTTCATCCATTTTTGAAGGCTGCTCGGCTTGTGTATATGTCGTATGACGTTAATACCTGAGTAAACTTCATTTGACGTGTACTGTCTCGCTAAGAGGTAATGCAACAGTGAAAAGGGTGTTGAGTGTGCTAAACATTCTCTAGTTTTTATGTAATACACTGAAGTATGGCAGGTTGTACCTCAGACCTCCAGAACAGTTGGAAATCTTGTAGAACGTAGATCTCTCAGGCCGGAATGTTGCACTTCGACAGTGTTCTGACAGGTCCATGCCGTGCTTATCATTCAGGGGGAACGCTGCTGCGATGATACCTGAGATAAGGCAGCAAAAACATTGCTTTGATTAACCTTTTATTCAGTCTCCTGCGGAAGAGCTATTTCTTACAATGGTAATGAATTGATTGAATATTGATATTAATTTGTGATAGAGAAACCTCCAAAAAGCACTGGGTGGAGAGTCATATTGCTGTGGATTTAGCAACAGACCTAATCCCAACAGTACTAGTTTTCCCACAATATTAAATCAAGGGAATAATTAGGCCACAAAAAAGTCATAAAATAAGGTGAGTGAAATCGTGCAGTGACCAAAAAGATGTTTATAAATGTAAGTTTTATAAAAAATCTGATTTATAGTCATGCTTTTTCATTTTTTAAGGGAGACCAGTATGCTTTTCTTACAGTGCTGAATCCTTACATCTGTTGATCATGCATAGTCCATTTTTCCAATTTGCTGGAAACGGCTTAACTGGTATCGTATTTTAAAACACCAGTGGAAGATACTGTACATGAGGCTTGGCTTTAGCGCTCAGAGTATCTTTTCACACCGTGGGGAGAATGAAAGTTTTTTTTTAATTCATAACAAATAAAAGGTTTTTAGCAAATTGTATTATCCAACGTCATTGTTGGTAAGTCTCTTAGTCTTACTTTTGAAATGTATGAACTTTGAAAAATCAAAGAATGGCCACATTACACCAGATTTTTTTATTTAGTTTTTACATTTATTATCTTTACAAATTATGTAGTCTTTTGATTTTTAGTTCCTGAATTTCCAAGGCTTACTGACTTCAATGTTGAACAAAAAAGGTTGGAAAGTAGCACAAATATGTGTGCATCCGTCCAAATTGGTTGGACAACGTTAAACACACATTCTTGAGGTGGAACGTTACACAGTGGCAGAGCTGTGAAACAGATGTATGCACATTAGTTTGGAACATTGGCTAATTCCTACAGAGATGATACCTGCGATAAACTAGTGCCAGCCAGCGAACCGTTCTGGACATTTGCCCAGTTTTTGCCTTCTCACTGAAGAAAGCTCTTAACTGTTCTCCCTGCTGGAAGCCGCCCAAAGCCATCTCAAATATTTTAACTGTTCAAAATAAGCTATGCCTCATACATACTTGCCATAAAAATACTTTTACCCTGCATGGGGTGAACTGTGCGGATGTGGGAAAGTTAATTACTCTTGCTGGTGGCAGAAGTCACAGAGTTCTTACTCCCGAGGGGCAGATAGAGTAGGGGCTTGTCGTAATAACCATGATTGCTGCTTAAAGCGACAATGAAAAGAAAAAGGTTCCATGTCTGTTTCTGAAGTCCGTGGCTAGAAAGCAACTGTATATATAGCCTTCTACAGTCTCTGGTTCCATGGGCCAAATAAAACAATAATACAGCCTGTTTTCATAAGCTTTGGAACCCACACAGTGACCTTCCAGTGACTTGCTCTTTCCTGGGAAGCGAGGGAAGTTTAATGAAGCTGTGGCATGAGGAGTTGGCTCCAGTAAAGGCAGGCCGGAGCTCTGTGAAAACCTAATCCACATCCCACCCGAAACCCCCCAACCCATTCTTTTTAAAACACACTTTGGTCAGCAAACTAATAATAAGTAAAGCTCAGTTGGAAAATCATTTTAACCAGAATCATTGCAGATATGATTCATGGGGATTTTTTAAAACAAAAATAACAATTCTGGGATCCGTTCTGTAGCGTTATGTAGAGCGCAAGCAGAGAAAAATAAAGCCACATGAATACATAAAGCTCCACTGGCCATCACTATCATTATACATGATGATCACCTCTATCCTAAACACATCATACAACAAATATTATAGTGCTGTAAAGAGCGTTATATAAATAAACTCAACTCAACTGACTTTCGCCGAGCTAAGCTTCTTTCTGCACCGCAATCACGACATCATTTCCCACCGAGTTGCCGCCAGCTTTTAGTTTCTTTTTTATCCCTCTCTCGTGTCTATCGTGTTGTGCCTCATGTGTAGAGACGGGAATTGAACCAATTCCATCGCAATTGTACAGCTCCAGCGTTATGGAAGTTTTGCGTCGCGGTCAGGCGCGTATTAACGCCCAGACATTTGGTTTGTGAGGAATATTAGTCTGAAGGTATGAGACTTGGTCCGACACCACAAAGTCACATTGTTGAAGAGATCAATAGATTTAATTGATTATTTTTGTAGCCTTTTGCGTGGCTTGTAGTAGTTTTGCGACGGTGCCTAACGCAGCGCCGCTGGCGCGATAGACAACACCGAGACCGCGAGCGGGAGCTGGGATTGTTTAGGGAAATAAACAGTATAATCGAGTGATTTGCTAAACTTTTTGTGTTGGGGTGTGTGGCCTTGCTTCTTCTGCTCATTCTCCTGTGGATGTGTTCAAACTGACACGTGTCGTTTATTAGTGGAAAAGGAAGTATTCGCGAATATCAAACGAATGTCGAATATCAAACCAACTTTACCGCGGTGAGGAATCATGACGCATCAACGATATTTTTTGCGATGTAAACACATTTGTTAACGCGCAAGACGCTCAAAGAGGAAGTCCAACATTCACTAAAACGTTCTAGTTCAGTTTAATCTTTTCATTTATTACAGACAAAACGTATGTTTTAGTTGATAAATTAAAACATCCAGCGTTCTACTCCCAGTACAGCCATTTACTTGATATTTCTTTATTCCCGACGCGCGTCCACAGCGCTATCCACCTTATTACAGCTGCGAGGTCTAGGCCACTTCTAGATGGACACTACGTGGGAGGAGACCACCGACACAGTTCGTAACTCGACTAATAAAGCGGATAGATGACTCACCTCCACATTTTTTATTATATGCTGGTGTTGATTATTTCTTAATCTATGTTTTGAAAGCATTATTCTATTAAACGAGATAAAACCCTGTGTTTACAAGCAATCAGTCACAGCTCAACGCACCACTACCGGGAGCATATCTACCTCAGTCTAGCGAGCCGGCTCGCGTTAGCGCTCAGAGTTATGGTAAACTTGAGTTAAACTTACCTGACACAAGCCCCCGACGCACACGCTTCACCGGAGCTTTAAAGTCAAGCCATTTCTCTGGAAACGGCTGTTGTCTGGTTGGTCTTCCCTCCACAAAATCAAATGAGCAAACATGCGGCTTTTTAAATTCAGCGTCTTCAGCCAAAGACGCCGGTCTTCTTCTTCTTCTTCTTGGTTGGAAAGAGCCGGGTAGAGATTAAAAGCTGCCCCAAAACATTTTAAACCTCTTCTTTTTATGAGTAAAGCACTCCTGCTGAAGAGAAAATCGCCACTTTTTCCAATTATTGTGGCAACCCCGGACTGTACATATGATATTACTCATTAAACCTCACTTGAATTTCCCCGCGATATTAATGAGCGCCAATGAATCTGCAGGAAAACCGGAAGTTCCAACACGAAGTTATAAAACAAGATGGCGTACCCGCGTTTTTTTGTTTTTGGTTTGGGTTTTTTGTTGGTTCTTTTTTTATTTTTATTTTTTTGGGGGAGGGGGGGTGTTTTTTTTTATTTCCAATGTTCAAAAGTGACAGTTAATAATAATAATTTAAAAATACAGCCAGGGTTATTGCAAAGTCAGAGACTGTCATCATATCAGCAAATATAACAGAGCATTTCAGTACTTTGTCTACACATCAATTTAAAAAGGCATCAAATGAGGATACAGTTCTGACTGCTTTTTTATTTTTAGATTTTCTGATTAAATTTATGTAATTTATTAGGTCCAATTTGTAAACAGGAAAAAATGGCTTAGATTTATTGTATTTACATTTATGGAGATAAAACTTTGCTAAGAGAAACAACAAATTAATGATATAAACTTTATCCGTATTCATCTGGTCACAAAAAAACCCAAAAAAGACATCTTGACAAGAAAACTGAAAATTATTATGTACATGTGTTTGGATCATGTTCAGCATGTCAGACCAGAATTTCAGCAAGGGGACAGGACCAAAATAAATGCATATCAGTTTCACAATCACATCCACAAAAAGAGCAGCTGGTGTCAAACTCCCTGATCCTTTTAGAAAGAAAAACTTTTGAAGGATAAACTTTTTTTATTAATTTAAAGGTTACTTCTTTTACTTTATTTGTTAATAGAAACTTTGAAGGCAAGGTCCAGACCTTTTCCCAAGGTAGTTTATCCACTATGCCATTCCAATAAGAAACAACATAAGGAACAGAAGTGTAGTTTCGGGTAAAGAGTGTCCTAATTTTTTTATTATTCTTTCTTAAAGAGCATGTAGAAAAAACATACCTTACCAACAGCAGATTCAATAGGATCCATGGATGGAATAACCGGATTATCAGAATAAGAATTCTTCAGCAGCATAACTACTCCACCAGGGATCGCGTCAAAAACAATGGCAAATTCTTTAGGGGGATTTCAAAAACTGATAAAAACTCTGAATAGTTATAAAGCTGACCAGTTCTGCTAAATAGTTGACTTACTAAAAGTATGTCATTTTTATACCAATTCTCAAAAAATATAGATGTGTTTGTACAGAATATTCCTCTTGTTCCAAATAAAAAAGGTGTGAGGAGAGAAGTTGTGTTTGAATATGAGGGACCAGGACAGCAACATTTGTTTATGAAAATTTGACAATTTTAGGGGGATTTTAGAAATATCATAATTACACATAAGCAAAAACTTCAGACCACCAACTTTTGAAAACAAAAAGGAGAGAATAATATTCCAAATAGAGTCCATAATGAGTTTTATTTTTCCATATGAAATCTAGTAATAATCTATCAATTCGTTTAGCTAATTTGTCATCAACACAAAGAGAGAAAGCAGGGTAAGTGAGTCTGGATATGCCTTCGGCTTTAGAAAGAAGAACTCGTCCTTTTAACGATAAGTCTCTCTGCAGCCAAGAATTCAGTTTTTTCCTTGTTTTCTCCAATATAGGCTCAAAATTTAATAATGATCTATCCTTTTCATCTTTGGAAATTTTTATCCCTAGATAAGTCACTTAATCTTTAACCGGGATATTGCATATGCACGTTTTATCGATGTTTCTAGAGATCAACATTATTTCACATGTATTTATATTTAAGTGTAAACCAGATGCCCCAGAAAACACTTTTATAATATTCAAAGCTACAGAGACCTGGGACTCATCTTTTAAGAAAAGCGTAGTGTCATCTGCTAATTGACTAATAATAAGTTGCCTACCTGCGACCGTAATACCTTGTAAAACACTATCATTCAAATAATTAGCAAGTACCTGAGAGGCTATCAAAAACAGATAAGGGGAAATTGGGCAGCCTTGACGTATACCTCGTGACATATCAAACCGTGGTGAATTGCCATGTTTCAATTTAATGGTGCTGTTTCCATTTTTGAATAGAGTCCTAATTGATTTGCAAAAATAATTTCCATAGCCAAATTTCCTTAATGATTTTAAAATAAAATCATGCTCAACTGAATCAAAAGGCTTCTGAAAATCAAGAAAAAGAATGAGACTGTCAGAGCCGTCAATAAGGTCATTATAGTCCAATAAATCTGTAACTAACCGAATATTGTTAGAAATATGATGGCCTTTCATAAAACCTGATTGTGTCTCATCTATAATAGAATCAAGAGTGGCTTTGAATCTTTTTGCAAGGAGTAAGGACAGAATCTTATAATCATTATTAAGTGTAATTGGACGCCAATTTTCAATCAGAAGGGGATCTTTGTTAGGTTTTGGAATCAAAATTATTACTCCTTGGGTCATAGTAGGAGGAAGAGAATTCAACTTTCTATACTTTTAAAGACTTCTAATAAAAAGGGGGCTAATTGTTCAGCAAAAGCTTTGTAGAACTCAGCTGTAAATCCATCACTACCTGGCGATTTGTTAGTTTTCAATGCATTAATAGCAGATAGAAACCTCTCATGCAAGATGTTATCTTCGCATAAGGACTTATTAGCTTCACAAAGTCTTTTATAATTTCAATGGAGTCCAACAAAGAATTTGTTTTTCCACTGAATAAGCAGTAAATAAATGCTCTTAAAGAAATTAGCGTAAAATTTGTTACTAAGGAGAATAAGGTGAATTTGCATCGCTTCCTATATGGAACGCCCCATGGAAATAAAATGTACTTTTCCAGAAAATGAAATTGTCAAACCTTTCAATATTTCTTTTTTATTTTCCACAAATCAATATATATATATATATATATATATATATATATATATATATATATATATATATATATATATATATATATATATATATATACACACACATAATATTTACATTCCATAATGTTAGAGAGTAAAAAATAAATATAGAAAAATGCATTAGTATTCAAAAAAAAATTATTCTATATTCAGATGGATTCAAAATGGATAAAGAAGTGTTTTCACCTGGTGCTAACCTTATTTTTCTTCATAGTACTAAGCCATAGAATGTCTCTGCAGAATAAAAACTCTGAATATGAATTTGAACGTGTTCATGTTCACAGTCTTGTGCAGACATCATTTTGGGAGAAATAAAATAGTTGCTTTTGGTTTACTTTTTTTGCACTCAAAAAAGTACTCAGGAATCGATAAAAGAATTGAGAGGGAACTGGACTGAATCGACAATGGCACTGATATTGATAAAATCTTATCAATTCCCACCCCTAGTCATGTCTAAAGACGAATTTTTAAGCCTCGACCAATCACTTAAGTTGTCCGGATGGCGCGCATTATTAAGGAACAGGTAAAATACATGGCAAAATGGCCTAATAAAAGTCATTTAATTTAAATGAAATAAGAGTACGTAGTAAAAGATAAAAGTTGGCACAAAAATAAATAGTCAAGTAAAGTACAGATACCCAGAAATTCAACTTAAGTACAGTAATGAAGTATTTGTAGTTTGTTACTTCCTATCTCTGGGTTTCAGCCAACTCTAAATCATTTTATCACACAAAATCAATTCGTGCTGCTTCAAAAATGCTAGCACGCTAGTCATCTTGGTCAAATTTCACTCAAATTTAGTATGCATTCATATCCAGATGGTGTAAAGTTATGCTAAATTCACTTGCTTTTTTGAACAATGATTTTAAAAAAAACCAATTATACTAGCACAGTGTGGTAGTAACGTTGGAATCAGCACAGAGTAAATCAGTTCCCCATTGCTGTTGCATAAACATTCTCTTGAAGCCTGAGCAAGGCCAGCGTGAAGCAAGCTCAGCACTTTTCAATCTGAACGGATCAATTGTGGCTTATATTCTTCCTGGAATGTGCTCCATGTTGCCACACAGCAAATTTGGAAATTTTGTGCACTTGTGTTGGTAGACGTTTTCCTTCCTAGTGTTTGAGCGGGACTTGGGACCAGTTGGAGAATGGGGGAGGGTGAGGATAAATAGAGAGCAGAGAGCGAAAAAGAGAAAAGGGGAAGCAGACAGCGGAGGGGAGGGGAGGGGAGGGAGGGAGGTAGAGCAGAAAATCCCCCCTCAGACACGGGAATGAGGCCCGAGGCCTAGGAGGGTGCTAAAGGTTCGTTGTGGGCCCACAGCAGATATTAGAGGGAGGTCTGAGCAGGATTTACCACCGAGGCTTAGTGCAGATCAGGCAACAATTCCCTGGCTTCAATCTGAAGGCCATGACACTGTAGAAGACACAGAGCAGAATATTAGGGTCACAGCCTCTTTCTTATCCACAAGGCTGAAGCAGTGCCATGACATACAGACATGTGATGTTAATATCAATAAGCACCATGTACAAGACCAGTTTGGCCACTCATTCATTATTTGTACTATTTTAAACATTTTGGATAATATAAGTCCTAAAAAGTTACAATTGTAATCATGACATTACATAAAAATAATCTACTTTTTTCAAGTCCATAACCAAAATATTTCCAAATCAAATGTAATTAATCTCCCTGTTATATCTGTTAAAGAAAGTTATTCATGCATAAGATGCAGAGATGGTCAGTAATCATCTTTACCAAATGCGAGTGAAGTGTTTCAGCTGTTTTTAGACAAACACTTTATTCTGAGCTAAATTTCTAACCTGTTCCATAAATAGTATGTTGCTAACTTGTGTTTCCATATCCTCTGGTCAAAACAGCACAAAAGTATTCAACCAGGTGTGACAAAGCTTTTAGCTGTTAATGTATGTGTACACACTTCTTTAAAAAAAAAACAACAATGACATGAGGGCACAATGTATTGTTTTCAAATCCTGGGTGTGCATAAAACTGTTGCCACTCTAATGTCTCTCAGCAAGAACATTAACCAAGTTGTTCTAGTGAAAGTGACAATTTGTCATTGTGAACACACCACAGCACACAGTGCACCACATCGAAATGTGACCTCTGCAATTGAACCATCCGTGAAAAAGCAGTGGGCAGCTAACACGGGGGAGCAGTGCTTGGGGACGGTACCTGGCTCATGATTACCTCAGTGGTAACTTTACCTGTCTGCGAATTGAACCAGCGACCTTCCGATCACGGGGTGAAAACCCAACCGTTAGGCTACTGACTGACCCCTTCTAGGTATGTAAGAAAATCTAAGAGGGTCTAATATTGCCTAACATAGTCTTATAAATGCCATAAACACAGACACAAACAGACTGTAGTACAAGTTTATAGTAAATGTACTACTGAGAGCTGGAAGTATTTTAAAAACTGATTGAAATTAGGGTTGCAATAACTAATCGATTAAAATTGATTATTAAAATAGTTGGCAACTAATTTAATAATTGATTAGTTGGGACTATGTTATTACACACATATGTACAGTAAGCTAGACAAAGCCACAGTGGCAGTAAATTAAGTCGGATGCTGACCGCCATAAAAGACGAATAAGGAGGAGACGAGAACCAGTGTCATGTCTTGCCGTCACAAAAACTGAAGTTATGTAATGTTTGAATGACATTTTTCACGATGTAAACATGAGCTGTTTGTTAGCGCGGACGACTCTCTCAGGGAAGTCATTCACTCAAGCGTTCTAGTTCAGTCAAATCTTTCCATGTATTACAGACAAAACTCATTTTAGCTGATAAATAACAAAAACAACCACTGTTCTACTCACGATACAGCCAATTATTTTTACACGTGTCCACTGCGTTATTGTGATGCGACACTTATGTGGAGCGCCATTTAGCGCAAAAATTAGTTATAGGCCAAAATGAGTCTAAATTGGCTAAAAATGGACAAAACTTCAATATTTCTTCATGTTCAATTAAACAGATTTTTTTTTCCAGTTTATAATGCTAGATTAAAAAATAAATATAGAAAAACAGAAACAGACAGTTTGGTTTATTAAAAATGCTGGAGATGATTTTTTTCCCCCTCATTTATCTGATTAATAATCAATTAATCGACAGCTTAAAAATAACCTGCAGATTAATCGATTAACAAATTAATAGTTAGTTGCAGCCCTAAGTGAAATATATTTTTGTGGCTTTTAAGAGCATTTTGTGTGTTTGTACAAAAATGGCTTTTTGTAGACGATTTCTAAAGTGTGTATTTAACTTGGGCTACAATGTAAGGATAAATCCGACATCTTTTTACACAGGAATTACTTTTACATATTGTTTACTATTGCTAATTGTTGTAATTTCTACCTTCTACCTATTCTGCTACTCTATTTCTGTCTACAGAGAGAGAGAAAGGTGTCCCAAGGGTCATTGCATAAAGTCCAATCATGATCAGGACTGGACACAGCTGGCACGTCTTGTGTAAGAGGCCTGAGAAGTCATTTGACCAGGGTCATTTCAGCGACAGCTTAGCTTCCAGCTCACAAGCCTCCGGCCTTCAGCCACCAGCTCCCAGCTCTTTCAGTCAGCTCTCTCCCACCACCGGCCTGAGAAGATTAGTGTGCTGCTAATGTGTGTGTGTGTGTGTGAGAGAGAGAGAGAGAGAGATTTAGGGCCTGTGAATGTGTGTTTTTGGCCCTAGCCCCAAAGCGCCATGTGCTGCGACACTAATACCTCCATACTTTTGCCTCTTCTTAACGTTCAGCTTTGGAACCGAAATATTTCAATCAAGTACAAATCCACAGAGACAACTTTCAACATCAGGGAATATGATGTTCAGGCCCAGTTTTGCCCATTTGACAATTCATCTTGCTTATATCACTTCCAGACACTTCTGTTTTGAAAGCTTTTATTGGGTTTTGCAAGATAGAGTGGAAACTGCGGTCAGTCCTTGCTTTGGAATGTAGAAATGTGACACTGTATATGAGCGCATGAGAAATGTGTATATGAGCTGGGGACAGTTCTATCAGGCACTTCATTGCTATAATGCAAACCGTTTTGCCTGATTTAACACACCCAGCCAGCATTCCTAATCATTAAGTGCCAAAGATGGAGAAGACTTTTGGAAGGTGATAGAAGTATAATTTTGAATGTCTTTCATGAGACTTTGTGCTTCATGAGACTGTTGAAAGCTAATGCTGAGGCCTCAGCTAGACACAGAGCGCTCTGGTTTCAGATAATGTATTGTGCATGGTCCTTTTTTATTGCTGCAACAGCTGCTGCAGGCTACAAGTACATACATGCAGGTCAGCACAAGCAAGCTCTATCCTGACAGCTCTCCCAACGCCCCAAAGAGCTGCGCATTCTTCTCGATGAAGCGTGGCTGGAACGGGGGCGTGCAAACCTCACAATGGCAGACAGCAAAGGCTCCACTTTCTACAGGAGCTACAGCATGCAGACTATGCACATCCATTTGTAACTGTCACGGGGTCTGCATAATCACGTAGACCACCACATCCATGCGTCTGAAATATTATACTATATTATGCAATATACTGTACCACCCATAAAGCACTATGTCTTAGTAAAAGAATATATAATATTTTTCCATAATGCTATGTGTTTTCATGTAGAATCTAACAGATTGGTCTTGGATGAAGATTATGCTTGTTCAAACCTTTGTAATTTACCGACTTTTAATAAAAAATCTAGTTACAATTTCGTCGTATATTTTTCTATCCATAAACCGTGCACGTTATGGTCGAGTGGCGACAGGAAGTCAACCAGAAAGGTGATGTACTAACAAGCCGAGGCAGGCACCGATTAGATGCTAATGCACTTACTTTGGTAAGAGGGGTTAAGTGCAATGTTGTATAATGTTAATACACTGGATTTACCATGTTCAGTCTGTTGGGCTCCAACCGAGCTTGGGGGGGGAGAGATGGAAAAGAGGGGGATAGAGAGAGGAAGGGAGAGACGGGTCGATGTTAGGACACATGGGTCACAGCTGTGCATTTCATCAGATGCCGAGATAGCACGCCTGGGCCATTAGTGAAAGAGGCTTTGAAAGGCACGGCAGTAATGAGCCATTGTCAAAGAGAGGCCGCTGAGTGGGCGACCTCGGCTCGGTGCTCTTCTGGCCCAATAAGGTCAATTAGACTCTGCCTTGCAACACTGTGACAGAAAGGAGCACTCGTGCTAATGAAAAGGGTAGTCTCTTTTAAAGAGATCATCGACGCAATCATTCACTTTCATGTACCTTCGTGTCACAGAGCTCCCTCATGTTGCAGTTCGCTACATTCATTGCAGGGAGTTGGTCAGCTAAGGTCGCCAACACAGATTGCCATCAGACATAGTGGACGATGTGCGATGCTCGTTTTTGTAATGCTTGTAATGCCACCTTTTATGGTGTCTGCAAAAGTAGCAAAATCCTTTCTGTCAGAGCTTTGGATCAGACATTTCATATGTCAAACTGACTTCACAAATCACTGAGGTTTTGGGATTCAGCATAAGCCTTGCTTTCCTGGGTATCTGAATATTGCTGACAGTATTTCTTCCCCCTCCATATGGTGTGTAGGTGTATTAGGCGAACGTAACCATAGCTCCCTGCACACTGAATAAATCACGACCGGCGAGGATTTATTCAAATCCTGCTCTCCTTTCTCTGCATTCCACAAACGGTTTGTGACTGCAATTAAAAAGTTCACACATGGATTACGGGTCACAATCAAAAAGTCGTGTCTATAGAGATTACCACATTGCACTGTCGGTGTTGTAGTTCGTACTCTTTGAGATATACACCCAGCATGTGATTACATAGCATGGATAAGAACAGTATATGAAGGCATTACACATCCTCCCTTTTCTGACACAAATGACACTGAGCCTTGGTTCATTCACTCTTCCAGATAGCTATTTTGAAAGTGAGTCAATATTGTTATTGTGAACACACCACAGCACAGCATTCCACCCATCTGTGAAGGAGCAGTGGGCAGCTAACATGGGCAGCACCCAGGGAGCAGTGCTTGGGGATGGTACCTTGCTCGTGAGTACCTCGGTGGTACCTTTATCGGTCCAGGGATTTGAACAGGTGACCTTCCGATCAAGGGGCGAATGCTCTAACCGCTACGGTACCAACTGCCCCATATTTTTTGGGATTGATAAAGATATACCCTACTAATTTAATCAAAATCAGTGAGCTACTACAGACACTACTGGCTGGTTTCTTGCTCATGGATTAAGCCTAGTTTTGGACCAAGTTGGAGATTTGCCATTCAAACTCAAAACTAGGACTAGGCTTAATCCTCGACTGGGAAACTGGCCCTACATGTTTATTGTTAGCCATGTATCAGATGCACTTATCCAGAGACACTTACATTTCTCTCTCCCTGAAGCAACTTGGGGTCAACGATTCAACTAGTCAAGCGATTCAAGATTCTTTATTTGGGGCAGTGGGTGCCGTAACGGTTGGGCGTTCGACCCGTGATAAGAAGGTCGCCAGTTCGATTCTCGGACCGGTAAAGTTACCACTGAGGTAATCGTGAGCAAGGTACCGTCCCCAAGCACTGCTTCCCCCGTGTTAGCTGCCCACTGCTCCTTCACGGATGGGTCACATGCAGAGGTCACATTTCGTTGTGGTGCGAGGTTCACTCACTCACTCACTCAGTTAATTGGCCACATATCTAGTTATATAAGTACAAGTAGTGAAATGTAAACTGTCATTAGCATCTTGGAACAGTATGTCCTCACATGAACCACACAAGTAACTTGGCTGGACAACAGATTAGTGGAATCATCCAGTCATTAGTGCCTTATTTTCTAAGATCTCGGGTGGAACGTCATGTTTGTCTGGTTGCAGGGCTCCTTGGGGAATGTAAACACAGAACTCTATGTTCTTTCCCCCACATTACAAACCCGCACCTGGTCCTATAATCCTTAGAGAGGTAACTGATTGTACGTGAAGAATGTAAGCGAGAGTAAAAGAGTGAATCTCTTGTACCTGAACCTCAGATTAATTCCTTTGCAGGGTCACTGCACCCAAAGACAATGATTTAGTAATGAATCAAAGGCGTTTTTACAGCAAAGTGTAACTGCTACAAATCAACAAACCTAATGTCCTTGAAATTCTCTTTAGCTTTCATTCGTTAGTACACATATTGTCAGACTACAGTCTCTGACCAGGTTCTTTCTACCTCTGGCATCTTGACCTTTTCTAGAACAAGGATTTCATTCATTCATTCATTTATTAGCCGAACCGTTTAATCCCAACCGGGGTCGCGGGGCCCGGAGCCTATCCCGGGAACTTATGGGCGCAAGGCAGAGAACAAGGATTTTTCATCTGAAACTTTCAACTTTAAACTCATTTAATACAAATCTGAATATGTGTGTACTTTCTCCACATTTCCCTCTAACAGTGAACATTTAATACACAAGTAAACATTAGTTCAATATTGAATTAGCATGCGGTTCAAGTCCATAGAACCCGAAAAAGTCCCAGCTGGTTCCAAACGATGAGGTCTCCGCAGGAGCCAGACGAGAGCTCAGCCGGCGAAGCGTCAGCTTGAGGTCAGTTCAGAAAAAAGGAAGACAGAAATGACTAACCTTGGGCAGGGATAAAATAACTATAGCAGCCTGGCTAAAAGGGAGAGCTGAAAGGTAGCACAGATATGAGGGCCCTCGGCGTCATGTCAAACCACCGTCAACAAACTTGAGCGATCAGTGAGAGTGGCAGGACGACAGTACCAATCCCCCACTTTCATCTTCAATCTCGAAGGACCATGAACCCCCAGAGTCACACCTTTGCCTTAAAAAAGGGTCTTTAATATCCAAAAGACTGGCTAAACAGGTAGGTCTTAAGCCTTGACTTAAAAGCAGGGATTGTTTTCTAAACTCCGAATGCTGACAAGTTTATTCCACAAGTTTATTCCTCTAGCCAAAAAGTGATCTTCTTTATTCTGGGTATTATTTGACCATTGTGTTCACAATGACAAGTAATCACTCACTTAAAACTATATATTATGCCCCCCTCTTCTGACTAGAACAGCAGTAAACAATAAACCTTTTTAGATAAATCACCGCATTAAAATATTTCACTGCATTTATCAATGTTCAATGTTTGCAACATTTCTCTATTTCTAACTGACGACGCAGGTTTAAACACTAATTTTTGCATCTGTTTAAACCAGCAGAACAAAGCCAAAGGGCAAACTGTTAAACGTTAAAGTTCGATTGCCTTCCTTTTTTTGTCCTCGTCTTAACCACTCTACTTGAGAAAATAGTTGCTCTTGAAATACATGGTACTAAGCTTGACATGTCATCTCCTTGACAAATGGAGGGCATCAATTTCAGTAACTACATCTGAATGTAAACATATCCAGCACAGTATTGATTGTGTTACTAACTGCGTGCTCATCATGTCCTACTTGCAGCATCCCCACTTGAAATAAAAGCCATCACAATGATTGTTTATAGTGTTAAAAATACATGGGACATGAACTAGATAGCAAATTTGGAATTCCCTGGGCTGCAGTGAGCGCCTTTATGACCTCCTGGCTTAAGGATAACTACACAAAGTGATGGAAAACAACAGGTGATAGCAGTCCACACAACAGTCCACTGGAGTGGAATTACTGGCGTCAATCACTGCCACAGCCATCGTGTCGGAGGCTAACACCCCAAAATGACAGCTTGCTTTTTGGACGTTGTAAATGTGCTGCTGTGGTGCGGTCGTAGTTTTGCCACTTTTAAGCCTTAAGTAGGCTTAATATTATAGTAGGATGATTAATTTCCTCAGAGTAGTATTTTTACATATAAAGTACTGATAAAAAATAAATCAAATAAAAGATAAAGAAGCAAATAAAAGCGTTTGAAGTAAAAAAAGAATGTAGCAATTTTCCATTTTTTTGGATTGTCCGAAATGATATTAATTAAGCTGATTTAACGTTTAGCGAGATGCATTTCAATGACGCTAGCAATGGATTAAAAACTGACGTTTCTCTTTCCAGCAGTGGTCAAAACGAAATTCTGCACAGTGGAAGTGGGAACAAATGATTCTCTTGTATAGACTTTTATGCCAAGTGGCCTTGGGAGCTCTCAACCTCAATTCATGTGAGCTGAACAGATCTGGACCTTCATGGGTGAGCTCCCCATGCTACAGAAGATGAAAGACATACTTTGTTAGGTTATCTTTTGCTGGGATCGGTTTTGTTTGCACAAATGCTTTTTGTTCAGCTGTGTCAAGCTGCCCAAACACTCTTTAATGAATCTATTCACAGCGTGTGTGGAATTAATGTTCTCTTTCTAACGTTAGGAATTGAGGCCAGGGCAGTCAGTGTCACTTTCTTATCTCTCACAAATTATGTGCTTGCAGTAGGCTGAAAGTCAAAGTCAATGATGAATTTAGGACATGGATTTAAGACTTCAGACCAGCATGAAGCGATATGGTGATAAAGTAGGACTGTAGAGAAGAGTTGCTCTCCTCTGTGGTTGTGTCAGCTTGTCCTCGAGCAGATACGGATCAAGGGTAAAAGCTTCACACAGGAAACCATGAATCAAGTTCATCTGAGCGGTTCGAGTAAAAGCAACACTGCAAAATGTCCTCCCAGATACTCCATTGTCCAACCGATGTTTTATCTGAAATACTTCCAACTGTTGAAGTTTCGCTGTTTGGAGGGAGAGAGGAACTGCATACTTCAGGGTGCTATCGCAAGTCTTGCACAAGCAGGCATGGAATGTTTTGCCCTTTTTTGCACTGAATGAACAGCAAAAGGCTTCATTTTCTCATCCCTGAGAACGTTAAACTGATTGCTTTCATACAGTCTGTGTACACAGAGCCATCTGTGTTGAAAGCAAAGGAAAGGTCCATCTATCCTTCCCATTAATGGTATGTTTAGTTCATAAATTCTCTCAATATAGCATCATGCTGCACTCTGCCAGCCTGTCCTTCCCGTTTATTCGTGTCACGACACCCGTCAACGGCGCCGGGGGAAGGCCGCGGCCCTGAGAGCGACGCTTCAGCTGAGTGACACAGCTGGAAGGGGTCCTGCATACTTCCCAGGCGCTCGGATTTCTCCCGCTTGCCTGGAGACATGCGGCCTCTGGGGGACTGGCTCATTCGAAATTGGACATGCTTTGGAGATTATAGCTCACCCGTTTCTGAATAAGGGGTTAATTTCCATAGCCATTCCATAGCTCCGGCTCGCCCAGATAAGAAAACAAGCCTGCTCTAATGAAGTGCCGGCCCACACCGGTTTCTCTCTCTTTCTCTGTTGCCTGGAGACAGTAGAGGCCCCTGAAAGCCCCAAGCTGTTTATGGAGACATTTTTTTTTGCTGAAGTGAAGTGGTGCAGTATAGCGACTCAATGAAGTTGCTTTAAGAGAATGAGGCAAGAACAATGGACGTGTTCTTAGAGTGTCCATTACACAAGGTAAATCTGCCAGCACACTGTCACCCCAAAAACTTCACACTTGAGGTGATGGAATTTCTGCAGTGGGACTTTTTGGGAATTTTGCCACCGAGCGTTTGGGATTTGAAACATGTAATCCTAAAGCTCAGTTCCGGCTAATATAACAAACGTAGGCCAAAATGCAAGACAGACTTGTTGTAGAAGGCAGTCTTGGGAGAGACGGGTACGACGCTTGGACACAGGTGGAATCAGGCTACAGGATATCAGATTGTGTGAAGCTAAGCAGATGGTCTTTTAATAATACATTTGTTCTGTGTTCCCTCGCAGAAGCTGATAGCTATCACAGCACGTAGGGTTCACCCAAGGTTCAGGTCCCCTCTCACACTCTATAGAATCGTGTTTTGCGTGTAAAAAGGAGCCCTCCAAATCATCCAAATGATGGGGGGGACTAATCTTTGGCAGTCATACCCAACTTAATTGTGCTTACCACTAGAGAGCCAGCGCTGATCCCATTTCTGAGCAGGAGAGTGTGCATGCTGACCTTCCTCTAATGCCCGGTGTATTAAATTGCATCTGCTGTTAACATGGTTTCACAACTTCACGTTTCATATTAACTTGGGTTAGCTGAAATGACAAATCGCGTGGTCGTGGAGAAGAAAAGCCCCGTATATTGGGCCAGGAGTGAAAGTCACATGCTTTTCACTTGACATTCGAAGAAGTCCGCTTTCTTTGTCATTAGTGTTTTTGAGCAGTATCTTTTAACCACCATTTGTACATTCTGAACCTGGATAATGGTCACTGCAAAGGTGCTACTGCGATCTCATCACAGAGGGCAGGAACAGCAGATGGTGGAAATGTTGAATAATGTCTTTTGAATCATAATTAAGTCAGAATGCAAATTTGGAGAAACCCCAAATCTAACTACACAAAGACGCTGAAATGTCTATTCATTTCAGTGATGAATGTGATATTTCAGCTGACATTCACTCGACCGAATAAATAAGTGTGCAATGCTGAAGAGGTTTTACATCAGCTCTGTGATGTCAAAATTTACTACATTTGCTAAGTTTACAGAGTCAGCATTAAGTAAGACGTGATATTAAATAAGTCTCATCTTTTATCATTTAAACTATTCAGTGTGAATTTTGGTTATTTTTTAGCTGCTAAGAACATACAACAAAAAGACAGAGCTCTGAGTGCTTTGCAGCTTTTTTGTTGTGCTGGCCAATAATACATTAGGTTAAACTGAGTGATTGTCATTGTGAACACACCACAGCAAAGCACACAGTGCACTAAAATCAAATGTAACCTAGAAGATGACTTGCTGGAAATGAATCCAGAATTCTTACGGTTTCCATTCAAAATAAATAAGTATTGGTGAATAGATTAGTAATGGCTATTGTTGCTGTAACTCAAATCTCATAAGTTTTACTGAGTGTAAATGTTAAGAGCCTCAACACATCAAGCCCAACGTGCTATTTGAAATCCAGGCACAAAGCCAGAACTCTTATACCGTGTCCAGCCCCATGTCTGTGCTTTGTGTGTGGTCCTTTGCATCAGTAGGCCATCTGGGGGTGTGTTGAGAGCGAGGTCAGCAAGTGGAAGAAGCTTTAAAGGTGAAGCTGAGATGAGCCGAGCTAAATCTGATCTAACCTCCCAGCTACCTCCTGCAGGTGCTGCATTCACTGTGTCAGGAATTCATGAATGTCAATCTCATTAAACAGACACCTCTTACCACGTTGAGGACATGCCTTTATAAATGAGCTATAAAAGATTTTTTGCAACTATTTTATCCAATGCTAATAAATTTCATGTTTTATTAGGATATTAATTAGTTTATAATTTTACATTCCTTTTAAGTAGAGTACAATTCTAGTAATAAGTGAGTGCTAGGAATACAATTATTGCTATGTATTCATCCATTCAGCAAAGCAGAATGAGTGAGAAAACTTTTACGACATCCATATTTTCCCTTTAAGACGCTGATATTTTCCTCAAGATCATGTTAGATGAGATATGTGATGAGATATATCACGTACTGCATGTCCACTTTCAAAGTTGAATAGCAGGGCTCAACCAGAGGCAAACTTCAGAATTAAAGCCCTTCTATTTACTTGGAAATTACTGAGTGGAATGAGACACTTTGTGTAAGTATCAGTAACATGAGTGACAAAAAAAGACTTGTTGCAATACCTTGTCCAAGCCCAAACTGATAACTCAATCATTTAAAAAATGCCTGTGTTGTGAGTATTGAATCACCTTTTTAAAACAAAGCGTGAAACATTTGTTATCTTTCCGCACTTGGAATATTTTCCTTGGCAATGTCTTGTCAACTTGAAAAGCCAACGCTTACCAAACACTGGCTCTGACAGAAAAGAATAATTGTGTACATAAAATAAACCAAGGAACCACCATGAACACTGCACAGACTGAGCGCCACACACATGCAGATAATACCTTGGCCTCGCCCACCCACCAGTTTATATTTGACTTTACTTGTGCTGCCTGGCGACCACAGAAAACCCATCCCCTTTGGATGGAGTTCTCAAATGATTAGGCCAGGGGCCTCGGCGAGGAGACGATCTCTTAATTCAATGTAGCCATGACAGTAGGCAGCTGGTGAGAATCAAATATTAATTAATGAGCATCCTGTACAGCTGCTTTTGCTTCCGGTTTAATTGCTCGCAAGGCCAATAATGTGACAACAATTTACCTTGAATTCACATAAAATGACACAGATGGTGACAAGACAATGACGGTGCTGTAAGAACATTAGCCATGTGTTACCCAACAGTTTTACTTCCTTCCTTTGTGCGAATAGTAGTATGTAACCAGGCAGCAAAGGACACATTGAACCCTAGGAGTATTGTGTGAGTCCTGTGTGGTTCCTGAATGAAAGCAACATGACACCATGTCAGCATACTTTCAGAAAGAGGTCACATTTGTAGGAATCCATAACATCATTTATCAGTGCCTGTCATCACCTACAAGGTTACTTTATGAAGATTCTCGGTAGTGTACATATATCCATGCTACAGTACTCCGTAAGTTCTCAGTAACTCTTTGTTGAAATCCATGAGACTTTTAGCAGTTTCTAAGTAGTCTGTTACTGTGAATCAGACACTGGGCTATTTAGGACCTTTACTGCCTCTTTTGTTCATCTTAAAATTACAGTGTTAGGATGAGATGAGTTCAGAAATGGTGTATAATTTAATAAAGTTCACATTAAATTTATAATAAAATCAAAGATATGTTAACAGCGGCATGCACTATTTAGATTGAAAGTCTGATGCATAGTCTACTGAAAACTTGAAACTCTGGTGTATTACTGCATATCAGTAGAGGAATACCTATTGGAAGCCCATTTTAAAAATGCTGTAAAGGTGCTTACAGATTGAGACCAATGAGATTTTAGTTCACTTTAAGTTGGTGATGGATATGGCGACATGATGTTGTTAAGCAGCGGCACCGACGAGGGTTGGCTTACTCTGAAAGTAAGCTAACACGTTGTCATGTTACCTACAGCGTTATTATGAACATAAAGGCGTACGGCTACTTGTGTACTGCTATGCCAAATCTGGAGCACCTCACGTAACCTTGTAGCTTTATAATATAAGCTAATTTGACCCGCATTTCTGTGTAAAATGAGGCACCTAAAAATGTGCCGTAAAGTACATCTTTAACGTTTCTCTGACTTGAAGTGACGCCATTAAAAAGCTGTTTGAGGCTGCAGTCCTCTTAACTTACAATATAGAAAAGATAATGGTATGTTTAAGCGTACAATAATAGTAAATATTGACATAAATGACTATCACGTAGGCTCCTTACACACGTAGTCGGGTCTTTATAAAAACGGATATATATTTTTTTATGTGCACACTCCGGCTACAGTGACTACGTGTTTTAGGATCATAGCGTCATAAGTGTGTGACTGGAAATGCATTGACGTCGAGTGTGCAACGTTTGTTTACCCTGAAGACTGAAGATGGATACTGTCAGAGAGTCGATTCTCGTCTCCCTTATTAGAGCTATTTGCACTTGTTTGCACCTGCTCACGTTTTAACTCGACTTCCCTATTTCTCTTTACGGAGCACCCTCTATTCGCCATTGTTTACGAAACAACCGGATGGAAAAGTCATTGTAACCGGATGTAATTCGTTCTTTTTTCCAGGATTCTGATTGGCTGACATGGTTCTACGCAGCTTTTGATGGTGTATTTATCCGGATTCATGTGTACAGAGATATTTTCGAAAATGGGTTCATGTGTACAAGGTTATTTTTTCCGAAACGAAGGAGAAAAAATATAAAAGTTTTTATAGATACCCTGCTACGTGTATATCGGGCCTTATTGTTAACAATTTAACATGAGATCGAATAAAATAGACTGTGTCCCTTTTGAAACATTTGTCTCTGGATAAATGATCAGATTTTAGAAATGGGATTGTTTTCACTCAAAGTCAAAGTAAACTTTATTGTCATCTCTGCTATATACTGTACAGATACACAGAGAGACGAGACGACGTAGGTCCAGTTTACACAGTGCAACAAGAAACGGGGAACAAAGAACAAATAGGGCATATAGAATAAACAATAAATAAATAGAATACAAAATATACACTTTAAACTAGAAATAGAAGTAGAAAGAGAGACAATCAGGATGCAGTATTAACCTATAACGCCTGACCACAGATGTTCTTGAGCTAAAAAATAATAATAATTGAGCTGCACACGAAAAGCAAAAACTTTCATGTAGACTTTAGTGTGAATGTTATTAGTCTCTGATATTTGATATTCCTAGAAAGATACAAGTGTTCTGTTCAAGTCTGGTCACAGGATGAGAATGTGATGACTTGGCTGGGTTGTGTTCCATGTGAAACCAATTTGAGCAAGACGGGAGTCAAGATTTTCTCAAAAACTGGGCACAGTCGCTTTAATACAGGGCAGCTGTGTGCTGCACCTCCCAGAATAAACAGCAGACAAGCTGAGAACACGGCCTCCGCTCTGGTTGCATGGATTCTTTTCAGTTGTGTGTGAATTCTGCTGCAGCGCGAGAGAGTGCTCGACTGGTTTAACAAGGCTGGCGAATGCCTTGCTGGTGAAAAGAGAAAAAATACATACAAGTATACACCAAACTGGTTCATGCTGAATAAGACGCAAAAGCTCAGTTTAGGCCAATTAGCCAGGCTAATGTCTCACTAAGAACACATATTTAGCTGGTCACTGAAAATGTTTTTACGCACAAGCCTAAAGTTGTTTACAACTACAATCAACTTGCTAGCTTTAGGTGCACCCAGTAAAGTTTTCAGATGATGCTGACGCTGATGATGCTGATGATGATGGATATTGATGATGATAATGATTATTGACAATGAGGTTGCAAGCTTTACTCTTATTATTATTATTATTATTATTATTATTATTATTATTATTATTATTATTATTATTATTATTATTATTATTATGCAAGTTGCTAATTAAACCCTTTTTTCATTAAAGAAACAGTTGATATTATTCTTTTCTACTCATATCGATATGTACTGTCTTAAGAGGCAAAGCAATGCTAACCTGGTAAAGCCATCACAGCTATTTTTGGCCTTCTGACAAAAAACAGTTGGTCTAGTATAGGTTAAAGAACAGTTTGTGTAGCATCTAAGGAACACTCCTTAGGTAGCGGGAGAGGGGGTAAAAACCTCAGTGAGCTAATAGGAAGAACAGCTGTTGAGCTTCTGTGTGCCCTGTAGTATTTGAGTTCCCCACAGCAAATGTGTGGTGTTTAGCTTAGCCCATTTCTCATCCACAAGACTGCACTCAGACCAAACTCAGTCCAGTTGCTCACTTACAGAATTCAGGCATGAACAAATTTGACAGAATTTTTAAAAAAGGAAAAATATTAATAGGAGAAATCGGTTCTGAAATATCTCTTCTTTTGTGTGAAAGTGAGTGATTATTTGTCATTGTGAACACAGCACACAGTGCACCACAACGAAATGTGACCTTTGCATTTAACCCATCCATGAAGGAGCAGTGGGCAGCTAACAAGCACCCGGGGAGTGGTGCATGGGGACAGTACCCTGCTCATGAGTACCTCGGTGGCAACTTTACGGCCCTGGATTCGAACCTGCGACCTTCTGGTCACGGGGTGAACACCCTACCGTTATGCCTCCAACCGCCCCTGCGTTTCTAAAATTCTTTTTATTTGCACTTTCCTTTTTTTCTGCTTTTATTATTTTAACTTGATCCAGCTCTTCCAACTTAAGTATGTTTTACTGTAGGAAATCAACATGCTTCTTATTAGGTAGCTGCTTCTGATCACTTTTGGAGCTGTGAAGAAAACAAATAGATTTTTTCCAATCATTGCACCATTATCCTCAAGAGACATCTCAATGCATTTACATAAAACCTTGTTATGTAAAAGCATTATATAATATTTAGGGCAGTGGAATTTTGAAATGGATTTTGGAGCATCATTTCTTTTCTTTTTTTTGCATGAGTTTAGACAAAAATTGCTTTTTTGACATTTCCTGACCATAGAAAGGCTCTTTGCTATCTACTTAGCAAAAGCCGGGAGAGACAAGCCCAATCTTCACTGTCATTAGTGTTTGTTCCTAATCTCACAGCATAAAGCAGGACGTAATGTCAGTGTTTTAATGCTCACTTGAATGCTATTAATGGAAAAAGCATTAGCTTGCAAAAATAGCTCACCTTACAAGCAGTATTTTTTAATTTCCTTCCAGGGAATTTCTAATAGCACTTTGGGTTAATGATTAAACAAAAATCTCAAACCATCACATCAGTAAAGTTTTCTACAAAGCACAATATACAACAGAGGAGATAACCTCAGCTATGTAAATCAGACTTATCATATGCAACCGGTGCAGAGTCTAAATGTAATGTCTCTGGCAGGACTTCAAGCAGTGTTTATATCCCCTTATCTATCTCATGAGCACTATGGAGGGCTTTTTAAAAGAACACGTCCTGTTGCGATGACTCAACCTCTTCTTTTGCCAGTATAATTGACAAGAACATGCCATGGACCAAATGTTCCCAAGCAACCATGTTTTCATAATGAAAATCCCTCCCACATACGCTGTGCTAGCAAACTGAAGACCCGCTTCAAACTCCAGACTCTTCAAGCTACAATCTTCCATGTTTGGCTACCGCTGCAGAGCTCTGAATTCATAGGGTTTGCTCTAATATAAAGGTTGTATTTGGTAATCGAGTAATCAATAGTGCATTTGTTTTGGGTTTGAATAATGAAAGCTGGTATTACGCTATAGAATAAAGAAAGATTCGGTAGACAATTTCGTTGTAGCTAGGAGTCTTCCTGAAGAGTGTTGATCTAATCATCCCAGGGACACGGAGTTCACATTCACGGGGAGCCAGGTTCATTCGATTTCCGTTACTAATGACATTTCAGTTGACTTACTGCACAGGACGTGTGAAAAGAGATGCCTTGCTTCTGAGAAGAGATTGCCATATTCGCTGAAGTGCCAGGGGCTTTTCCTGAAAGCACATGATGCGGTAAATGTTTCTGAACAAAATGAGAGAATTAGTCTTAGTCTGCTGCTGAAATGTGATACTACCTATTACATCTGGGCCTCTAAAAACTGAAGGTCCCTAAGTCTCATGGCAATTAAACATTATTTGATCACAGTCATACAATTTTAACATTCTGTCTCAGGTGGCATTTGCCAGTGTAAATAAATGCAGTGCATTTCCCCTTAGTTTTACCATTCACTACCTGGAACTGTGTTAAATGGTTTTATAGGGGAACCGTAAAAGGTTTTATAAGACTGTTTCATTGATACTTTTATATTCTCAAACTGTTATGCCTCTCCCTTTCTCTCTCATTACGTACCTTTGGATTCTCTATTGTTTTTTTTGTTTTTTTTTGGGGGGGGGTTTACAGTGTGATTGGTTTTAAATATCTTTTCCCATTTTCCCCATCATTCTGTCATTTTCAATCAAGTGCCATCTGGCCATCTGTGCTATTATAGAGTCCAGCTCTGAAAACTCCATAAAGCACAAATGTACATGCTTGGTTTGCTAAAAGTGAACACCCATGTGGAAAAGCAGATGGTAAAATGTGAGTCACTTTCATATTTATTATGTTTCATTTCTTTAGATATTCTCTGTATAGACCTGCGACTTTCTCTTATGCTACGTGCCAGCTGACTTCCAATTATTTCACGTCTTGTTGCTAAAAGTCTCAATCTTTGTCTACTTATGTGACATTTAATGTAAAAGTTCCCATTACCTTTCATTCATTGTTAGCCAAGATAGCACTTAGGCAAGGGTGACCATTTAGAATGATCCGGATGCTTCTAAGTCTAAATAACATGGTGAATAAATAAGTGGAAACTCAGGATTTCTGTGTGTGATCGGAGAGCTCAGCCAGTGTAGCAGAGAGCTTTCAGACGCACTTTCAGGCTCCGGGAGATGCTGTAAGGCTTATGCAAGTTTAAAACGTAGCTGAAAAATAAATGTGGCCTATTTTGGCGTTGAATGAGGAGAGAGGATCTTTCGGATGTACATTGCAAGAAAGGCACCGCAATGATAAATTGAATTGAATTGAGGCTGCTGTAGTGTGTAAATATTTAAAAATGGAAAGACTGGAGTATTTTTGCTTGGTACTGTTCCACAAAATTCACACAAACTGCAGCGGTACTAGCATGCCTTAATAGGCATGTGTTTAAAAATCATGTGAGCTGTGCATTTTAGATGTTAGTACAGTAAGTTTATAAATATTCATAATTATATGAAGTCTGTGAAAACAGATGTTATTTATCTTAGGGTGAACTCTCTCTCTCTTTCTTTCTCACAAACACACTGTCTCTCTCTCTCACACACACACACACACACAGGCACACTTACTTCACAGAAAGGACATTCAAAAGATAACATATCTCAGTGTTTTGTCATTTTCTATCTGATATTGTGTCTATTTGTGGATGCGTGCGCATGTTTGTGTTTGCGTGCAGACGCACAACTCCGGCAGCGCAAGCAGGTCAGCTCTCGTTACTACATTGGAAGAGTTGTCAGAGTGCGTCAGCAAACCAATCAGTATATCTGTCAGCCAAGATCATTATATCTGCTGATTTCTCTTCTTCCACAGCTACAGCCCACTTTTTAATCTGAACTGATGACATCTTTTCACATTGCACAATGTATATGCAAATGTATGTAAGTATATGTTGATTCCAACCATACAACTATCTGGATGCAATTACCAAGTTTGCACAGGAAAAATAAATACATATGCAATGGGACAGTTGCTAGTGTAATGGTTAGTGAGTTCGCCCCGTGATTATAAGGTCACTGGTTCATGACCCAGATTAGTTAAGGTACCATCCCTAAGCGCTGCTACCCAGGAGCTGGACCTGGACAGGTCAAATGCAGAGGTCACATTTCGTTGTGGTACACTGTGTGTTGTGCTGTGCTGTGTTCACAATGACAAATAATCATTCTGTCGTTCACTCACTCAGTGTGCAGGATTTTGGTTATATACCTATGTTCATTTATGGATGGCCCTAGGCAAAAGAACAAAAATGGCCAAACAATGACAACATGAGCCAATACACACAAAATGGGTATAGTTAAGCCCCCCACCCCAAAATGCCTTGTACTTGAACCAGAACCAGGCACATTATTCATTTTGTTGTCAGTTAAAACATATATACGGAGATACAGTATATGGAAGAAACTCTAGTATACATTCAAATATAACTTTCAAATGATTCTTCTTACAAACAGCCAATCAATCCACTGCTCCTTGTGCATATATTTATATTATGCCCACCGATGGTTGATACAGTGACTCACTGTGCTGACGTGAAGGAGAAATACATATTCCTGCAAGATAAAAGGACGCTCTGTTCTGACTGGCTGATCAGAGTCAATTGGAAATTGTGTCTATGCAGTGCTGCATGCTCTTAGTGATTTGCAAAATTTGCTTTAACAATTGCCACTAAATACACATCAAGAAATGACTGTGTGATGTGGCCAGTGGTGTTAAGGCTGCAGAGTTTTCAGCCTGTGTTAAGAGGTTAGTGCTTTTAGAGCTGCAAACTGTGAAGTGAGCATCATATCAACACGGTTTGTGTATAACATTATGCAAAAGGCCAAAATAAGAATTCCCAATGCCAGATGTCAATTAAAATGTCATTGTAATCTGATTTTATTCACATGCACACATAACCAGTGACATAAATGTCATAGGCACCTCGTCACACAAATCGACGGTACTCACAAACTCCAGTAATATCCAACCAAGAGCAGATATCAGTTTTATTTTACACCACTTTGCGCCATCATAATCTACACAGGTGAATGTTTCCAATCCAGTGATATCCTATTTCTCCACCTCCCCCCACCCCCAAAGGCACGGCGGACATTCATTTTTCCAACCGTCTGAAGTTCAGCACCAGGCTGGATGGAGCACTCCTGGTTTGAAAGGGATTAAGATAAGCAGTAGGGTTGATATTTTCTTCCCACCAGAGTGGCCAGTCTAATCGGTTTCCGTGGAGGACCGTGAAAGTGGTGTCACTCCAGGGTTTTCAGACCGCACCGATCAGCCAGGTTCTGAAGCCGCTAATATGATCGCTTTATAAACCACCCCGTAAATATGGCGCGGGTGATATTGGTGCATGCCAATCAGTTGACAGCAGGTGGTGGTGGTGGTGGTGGTGGCCTAGTGGTTAAGACACTCACCTCTGGACCTAGCGGTCATGGGTTTGGTCAAGACCCTTAACCCTGTTGTTCCAGGGAGACTGTCTCTTTAATTAGGAAATGTAAGTCACTCTGGGGTGCGTTTCCCAAAAGTGTTGCTAACTAGTGTGTATTAGCAACTAACATAGTGTTGCTAACGTAGTTAGCAATACGTTAGCAACTACGCTTTTGGGAAATGCATCCCTGGATAAGAATGTCTGCTTAATGCCGTAAATGTAAGATATGTGTGTATTTGCGTGTAAATTTAGATGACTTTTGGACTGGTGGATGACATGGGAAAATTCTTTTTCTCTGACATTTATGAAGCAAAACGTTGCCGAGAATAGTTCAGCGTATTTAATGATTGCCTGATGTTCTCTGAAGTGATTCATCTAAATTCGTCAGTTCTAAGCGGTTGAGCTGCCTATTCATTAGAATCTGATCACTATAGGGCGCAGGGAGGGCAAACGTCTGCATGAGCTGCTTTTCCTGCTTAATGATGGTGTACCTTCTGTTTCATTATACAACTTAGTAATTTCCAAATAGAAGGATATTCCCAGTTTGGTCGCCTGTATATTGGCAGATGTATTGTTTACATCTGTTGTTTGAAAAGAAAGGGAAAGAACAAGGGCAGCTGAAGATGTTAGTGAATCATAAATATGAAATGAGTCAAATGCTGCAGAGTTTGGTCGACTCCTTTCGTGTGGTTTAGTGGCATATGCACAGCCTAGTGCTGTAGACTTTCTGTTAGAAGGATTTTTATGAGGCCAGATGGCTGTCCTTACACATGCACTCTGGGACGAAAAGACACTCTGTCACGTCAAACTCTAATTTGGTGTGTCTAAACTCTTGTAAAAGCTGTTCTCTGGTCAGTCTGAACTGCCTCTTGAAGTATTTTAAGTTAAAGCCCACCGAGGTCTGGTAGATTTTAAAGCGCACTGGCAAAGCGGCTACTCTCTCACACAGGAAATGTTAAAACTCCGGCAGCCATGCGGTATCATTCCGGTGACTCACAGTAGCATGAAAGTCGTAAGTGGCCTAACAGGTCCCAGGAGGTTTTTTTTTTCTTTACATTTTCATTACGGAATTCCAGTTTCAACCCTCTGTTTCTCGCTTTTGTTCAGGTTCCTCCTTTCTCTCAGAAAGCGCCTGACCCTGACCATCTGTTCTCAGATCAGCCCCATCGGTGCCAAGGCAGCTTCCTCTAAGTTGGTTCTCAGGAAACATGAGGGTCCTGCCAGCTAATCTCGCTACTGAAAAAATTCAAACCCGCTCTGTCTTAACACCAGGATGAAAGGAGTCTTTGAATTTTGGTTCAGTTATGTTTGACCACAAACTAAAACTAAAAAATTTGAAGGTTTTCAAGGCTGGCACTCCTCGCAATCCTAAAAAATATTGCACATAGTGTAGAAAAACTACTCCAGCCAAGTATACTGTGTTTTTTTTGCTTGTTGAAAATCACAAAGGTTACACAACATTAAAACTGGTATGACAGTGATTCTTGGTAGCATATGGATCTCCCCCATGGCGCCCTGCCCATTGTGCCTCAAACGCACAGTCAGCATTGTTCCCAGCGGAACTTGATCCCTCACAGTAATAGCTGTAATGTTATCGCTGCTACACCTTATGAAACGATTCCACTGTTTTTACTCAACACCCACTGGGCCGTAGTGACCCAGGACATGGATACCTCACACAGTGGTGTGCTATATTTAGCAGCGTAAATCATTTGAGCTGTGTTGTAAGAAATAAATATCGGCTTTTTCAGAGAGACATATCTTGACTTTTAAATATCCAATATTATGCATTCGTGTTGATTCCTCAAATACAATATATGGAACTTACTGCATGGAGATGTTTTCTTAACTCGACACCAATAGTTAAGGGATAGAGAGAAGCTTTTTTTCTCTGTCAATCGTGACATCGCCTGTGGCAGGTTTGTGGACTTCTGGCTGTTCAATCTGTGGAGCAAATAAAGGGAGATTTATATTCTTATTTATGACTTGCTAAAACAACTCCTTGTGGTTTACTCTTGGGTCTGTGCTTTAACTTTATTGGAAAGAAAAGAGACACATTTTTACATTTGTGTCTAGTTTTGTGTCCAGGAATAACGGGTGACGAGTTACACACCCAGTCCCTGTTAATGTGCTCAGCTGGTGCCGCATCTTTTATGTTTTTGGGTGTCATTTCACATGTGTGAAGCATATTGAGTAACTTCCATACAGGAACACAATAAGGGGCACATTAGAGCTCATTATGAAGTGCTATGTCTGGCTCTATATTGTTCTCACTCTTATTTTGTTCCTCCTTTTCTTAAAAGCACGTTTCCCAGTATCATGTTTCCCTCTGTGGCTTTTGCATTCCAACATGACACTTCTTCAGTTGTCTGCTCTTAGGCGTAACATGACAGCCCTAAACTGCCAGTCCGTGGAAGTGTGGTTCCGCAAACTGATAAAACGCAGTGTTATTGTGCTATAAATGGAAAGTCCTGTGTGTCACCGTGAGTCTGTCTTTGGGATTAGATTAATGGTTACACAGGAACCTGCGCTTGACCTTTCCGTAGTGATCCTACCACAAAATTTCAGGACAACCATGCCGGTCATGCGACCGTTATTAGTTCTGAGTAGAGCCATCTGCAAAGCGGGCTGATTTATCACTCTAGCTAGTGCTGGGCGATAAAACGATCTCAATATTTTATTGAGAAAAATGTGATGACGATAACGATGATAAACGTTAGCTATAAAATTTGATCACACTTGTTTGTCCACTATGCGACAGCGCCTTGAGATAGACAGTATCTTTGGCCAGTCACGTAGCTTGGCATAACGCCAGCACAACAGCCAATCGCGGCCAATGATGCAAATTTGCCCATAGCACGCGAAGAAGCCGCTTGGTAAACATTAGCGAAGTGGTCGCGTGCCGAGATACACTTCACGTTCAGAGCACTTATTTATGCGCACGTATCATGGCTTAACGCGTCCGCTGAGCTTGTCGTCATAAATTTACGTGAGTTGCAGTACCAACAGTAATTGGGGTGGCTGTATGTTCAAGTTTAGCCACGTGCCGTCAGCATCGTTGTTTACCATCAACACGGCTGAACGGTTTCGCCGTCTTTTTTTCACCTTTGCAGGCATCCCAACCAGCAAAAACTCATTTCAGGGAGGTCTCCCAACACCGAAATCTGAACTTCCGGGAGACTTGGGATGTCTGCCTTTGAAACATCCGAATGCAAATAATTTTTATATTTTTTCCCTCATTTTTGCTTTTATAGTGTAAACTGCCACCTGTTGGGGTCCTCAAGATTAACAAAAAGTATGCGTGCAAGTATAGTCAATACACTGCTTGGCGTAGCAGCAGCGTCCACAAGCGCACCCGTCACGTAGCGGTAAGTGTATTGCGGCCCTAAGAAAAGATGTCGGAAAACCAGGACGCCGTGGTGAGTGAAGAAGGCGATGAAAATGCAGGGTTTCCCGCAGCGCTTTATAGTTACGGCGGCCGCTTTGACGACAAGTGTGTCCCGCCTTAACTACGTCCGCCTGGGAAAAAAATAATAAAACACGAACGTGAAAGTACCCGATGAGGCTTTTCGTAACTTAGCAACAACAACAAGCACCGAGAAAGCGCTCTGGAAGTGAGATGTGGACGGCAGCGGCTATTTTTAAAACAAATCCTATGAGTGCTAAGCACCTTCAGCAGAAAAAAAAAGATTTTTTTGCTGCAGTGCTCAGAGCGCTTTAAGTAGAAATTTGTTGAAAATTATTTGTTTAATATTGTTTGATTATTTTAACTTGTTCATGCAGTCTGTATAAGAGTCACACAACACGACACTATATCGTGATAATTATCGAAATCGATCAATATGCCAAAAAATATCGTGATAATGTTTTTGTTCATATCGCCCAGCTCTAACTCTAGCAGTTTGCTCCCTGGTATTGTCTGATGCGCAATTAAATTGACGGATGGAGGCCTTTCTCTTAGGATGGGGGAGATACCCAGTGGCTCATAAACCTCGCTTTATATTCGCAGTCTTAAACTGAAGATAGAAGATGGGCATGAACCAAGTATGTGTAGATGGACGGGGCGGTGTAAATTATAGAGATTGATGCCATCGGGTGGAGGTGGCGGTGCCGGTTTCTCTGTAGCGGGTTGCATTTTGCTTTCATCTCAGTGTTGTGCCATGGTCTTGGGACAGTCCTCCCTGTCTCATATTGCTCAGGCGCGCGGCGTGTCTGGGACTGAGCCGCGCGAAATAGACAAGCGCTCATCTTACTTTCCAGCGGGAACTAAAATAAGCTGACCTGCGTGGCATTGTGGGAGTGGAGGTGTACTTTCAGAGCAGACGAAAGTGAGCCGGAGCGCACAGGCCTGGCCTCACATTGCTGTAATTCCACCGGCAGGAAACGAGAGGGGCCCCGCGGGGCATAAGCAAACCGCCATCTGCAGGCGGCTTCTCCTGTACACAATGTGCTAGTTCCGTGTGTGTGTCTGTCTCTCTCTTTCCCTCAAAAACATACACACACACCAAGACACATGCATGCACTTAGTAAAGTTCTTAACTACGATGGCACGCACACTGTTTCTCTTTGTCTCCTTATCGTACAGCCTAGTGGAGCGTTTAATGAAACACAACTGACACGTGATGAGTCTCTTAACTGACCTGTGCTTCCAATGTACGTATCGTTCCGATCACAGCAAATTGCCGTGTTTTGAATTAAAATGTCCCATCTTTCTGTCTTCAAGCCTTTTAAGGAGTTAATTCAGCAATTATTCTTCCTTGAAATGCCTTCGTATGAAAGGCCTCACTTACTCGGTTTTTCAGCTCTGCCCTAATGACATTTAGCCAAGTACGGGGATCATCTGATTCCTCTAGTCTAAGGAGAAATTAAAAGCCTGCATTGAGCAACGCACGGCACACTTAATTAGGCTTTCTGATGTGCGGTCAGACAATTTCCTATGTTAAAGCATTTCTGGGGACTAATTAGAATCATGCTTAGTCGGTTGCAGTGACGCTTGCTATATAATGAGTCTAAATGGTCACAGTAATCATATGTCTACGTTGGTAATGTGTGTGGAGTTTACAGGAAGGCCTCCCCCCCCATAATTATATTTCCCGGCCCAGATGTTTAAGCTCACACAGACAGAAGTGAAATGTGCAGTAAATAGATACACAGCGATAATGTAGTGATAATTACAGCTATGTGTAGTCCTTTAGGGAAAAAATAGTCACTGAGAATGTACCTAGATTGACCAAGTTGTTTTTAGCGTATTCCCAAATTCAAGCTCATGTGAAAAATTACACATTAGCTCAAAAATTAGCGTCTAATGGACATGGCACAACATCAAGACGCATTTTCTGATTGAAGCACAAATTAAAAATATGCATATTTCAGACACCAAACATTAGCGTGAGCACCTACTTATTTGAAAACCACTACAGCATAACAAACACCATGTTCACTAGCTTCTATTGGGATGTTGATTCAGATCCACGATTGGTATGAAATTATTATATATACATTCATTTCAGCCACCAGAGCTACTGCAATTTAAGACCATCAGCACCAAAGACTTTTTGTGCAGCTGTGTGTAGCGTGAACAGCTTGTCCGTGTATGTGCCTGTGGATTCTGTCCAAGGTAAACACTCTGATTCCTCTGTAGGTGTAATTCGTTTCAAAGTGAAGTTGCTTCAAAGAAACAGAACTTTACATTTGTGCAATTTTGAGTATTTTGATCAAACAACCAAACTGTTTTGCGTCCAATTTTAGTCTTGCATTGGACTAATGCTAGCTAAAATATAACGCAAGCATACATTGTCCGTATTAGTACATTGCATGCTTGCGTTATATGTTAGCTAGCATTAGGAAGATAACACAGCTAATGAAAGCTTACAACTCCCAAATTAGCATTATGTCCGTATTAGTACGGCAGTGGCAGTGGTACTGAAATTCATAAAATTAAAAAAAACACATTGGTTGAATGCGCACTTTTTAGGCTTCTGGACATAAATATATTTTCATGGTTCTTTTATCGAAATTATATTAAATCAATGCTTAAGATTAAACTGTAACTATTGACTGATTTAAATACATCAATTTGGGTGAAGCCTGCTGGCCTGTGACGCAACTAGGGCTGGGGTGAGAAAGGCTTGGCTCCGTTCTGCTTCTTATGGTTTAGCAGAGAGATGTGGCATGTTAGTTCAGATGTCTCTTTCTCTCGCTCTACTTCTCCTTCGTCAGTAAACCACTTAGAGACTTTCCAGGTCAAGCTAGAGGAGGAGGAGGACGGGCTGCGTCATAAGCACAAGCTGGCCCGGAACCCACTTTGTTGGCCAGCTACGCTGCCCCAAGAGGTCAAATAATTCCTGGATCGCGTCTTCCCCGGTGTCTGGCTCTGGCATCGGTGTGGACCCCTTGTATAGTCCAGGTAAACGTGGAAATGTAAACTGTAAATCCTTCATTCTGACACAGCACCGGAAAGTCTCGAGCACACATGAGAAAGGCTAAGGTCTGTTCTGACAGTATATGGCAAGCGGTTAAGCCTGGACATGCTCCAGTGCCTTCGGAGACGTTTGTTTAGAATACATATGAAGTGAGAACCCTCCATGTTTCATGTCTGTTTATACACGTGACTTGAGGTGGGCCATTACCAGACATTTGTAGGTCAGCTCTCCCAGAAGTAGCACTGCACCGTGCCTTGCACTTAGGACTGAGTGCCAGATGTAGCACAAAATGGCAGTTCCTTTTGGAGGTGTTCTTCTACCAATCGGCAGTCACTTGCGTCAGCGGTGTCGACATGGAATCTTATTTGCACGAAAGCAAACCACCTATGAATCGTGCTGTAGTGAATAGCTGTGTTTACATCGCGCGTCAAAAGTGGAGTGTTAGTTGACACCGTTTCATACTTTCCAGTTAACCGGAGATAACTGGGCCTCATAACAAGTTGACAGCGGTAGCTCGAGTCCGTGAGTAATTTCGGGAAATGATGAAGCAGAGGAATGGTGGGGCTTTGGTCGAGTGGTTTTGCAGGGGGGTGTGGGGGGCGCGCCGGTCAGGATCCGGTTCTTTTCCTTGCGGTCTGAGACTTTGATCCGTGCAAGCCCTGTGAACTCACAAACTACTCATGCATTTTCGAGGGGATCTCAGTCGTGATAAACACACGAACAAGCACATACTCACACACACACACACACACACACTCAAAAGTGTTCCAGTAAACAGGAGGAGCTAAATTTACCCTGGGTAAGACATGTTTGATTCCCGGTTGCCCCGGTTACATAACGAACACAGCAAACGGGACCGGGAGTTGTCTATAATTACAAAATGATTTATCTCTTAGGCTTTAATCTAAGGGATGGTTAGATCTTCCCAGCTTTTTGGCAACGCTGGGCCCGTGCATCTGCCACGCTACACGTCACATGCGCGTGGTTCTCCTGTTTCCCTCAGAAATGCACATGGACGCCTCTTGAGCAGGGAAAGCACCACCCTGCAGGCTGAAACTTACACATTCTCAATTATTTTAACAACAAGAAGCGGCCCCTCTCTCTCTTCAGTGCTGTACAGTATTAGCATGTGAAAAGATTCGACGGGGAACTTTATCCTCTGACACCGTCGTTGCCGACAATGCAGCTCATGAATGGGGCTAGAACAAGCTGAAAAAAAGTCTTAACAGAAGGAACCCCTCCACCACCAGCACCATCGCCCTCTCTCCACACCCCTCCCCCTAACCCTGCTTCTTCCCCACATCAGACCGCCTCCTAGGGCAAAATACCAAGACCACTATGTGGAATGCATGGTGTGCAACAATAGCCAGCGAGGCTACTTTTTGAGGTAAAAGTGTTCTGGAGCACGCTGGAATACCAAGTTTTGACAGCTTTTTTGAACAAGATGGAGAACACCAGCTTTGCAGCCCCTTACACGTTAATGGTTTTCATTTTCATGGTGTTCTTTTTTTGGGGGGGAGGTGAGTAATTTGGCCTCTTTCACTTCTCCCTGGAGTGCTCTATCCGATAAACAAGCAAAAAAGCTTTCAAGGGGTTGCAAGCCGCTTCACGTCACTGATGTGTTAGACTTAAAGGCAGCAACGTTTGGCATTCTGTTGCTTTAGTTTTCATATTAAATTTCACATGAAAGTTCAGTCCCTGCCACATATAGTAGTATAGACCTTAAGCCAGACGTTTTCAACTAGTTCTGTCGCAGGGACTAAGCAGTAGTCCATGGCCCACTGTATGTCGGGATGAAGGGATACCTTTTTTTTTTTTAATAGATATAATCATTAAATTCATTATTCATAAAGATGCACAAATCATCTGGAAATGTTCTGAAAAATAAATAAAATTTAATTACTTTTTAAATAGTGATTTCAGTTGTGAAACCAGATTACATGTCACGGACCACCTGCATTGCTGTCGCAGACCACCGGTTGAAAACCTCAGCCTTAAGCTATAGATGGTCATTTGCTAACCATTGCTGATTCAATGTTGGCCAAGCCAGTCAATGGTACAAAACTCATTTTAAGTTGACTGCTATTAAAACTGAATTTTATGGACTAGCATAATCTGTAGACTAACAAGGCCACCTTTACTCCCAACAAAGAAAGTATAATCTAACCGCCTGCTTCATAAAGCTAGATTATCGGCTAAAGCTTATATAATTCATTCATTCATTATCCGAACCGCCTAATCCCTGTCAGGGTCGCATAGACCATAGCCTTTCCGGGGAACTACGGGCGCAAAGCAGGAACCAACCACTCACATTCACACCTTACGGGCCAAGTTAGAGTTGCCAATTAACCTATACCTATATATATTAACCTATATATTGACCAATTAACCCTATGCTTTTGGACTGTGGGAGGAAACTGGAGCACCCGGAGAAAACCCACGCGAACATGGGGAGAGCATGCAAACTCCACACATAAAAGGCCTTACGACCGCCCAGGGATCGAACCCAGGACCTTTTCGCTGTGAGGCGGCAGTGCTAACCACTGCGCCATGGTGCCGCCCCAATATAAGTCAATTCAATTTTATTTCTGTAGCGCTCTAAACAACAGTCATTGTCACAAAGCACTTTACATATAACCAGCCCAAATCCCCAACAAGCATGCAAGAATCAACAAGAAACCTTGAGAGGAACCAGGACTCGGAAGGGAAACCCATCCTCCTCTGGGTGACCGGGGTGTGTGAACACAAGTTAACATTAGTTCAAGATAAATTGTTGCTGGGGCGGTTTAGAATCCACTCAGCAACATTTAGTAAAGTTAACATCAGTTCAATATTAAATTAGGATATTTTTAAAGAAGGCTATTAAGCCAGTTCTCTACTGCAGAGTGGCAGCTGATGCAGCTTTTAATATGATGATATGAGGCAGTAACAAGTAAATGCAAATTTAGTCGTTTTTTCCTTTCATGGTTAGATACACTATTAGCATTCCATCTCAGGTACATTCTGCTTCCTTTTAAATGCATGACAAGTAGAGCGTTTGAGCAGTAAAACCAAATCCCAAGTCCTGTCCACCCCTCGGTGTCCTCTTACAACTACATGCAGTTTGGTTTGTCCTTTTTGAAGGTTTCATACTGCAGACAATAATGCACTGGGCCCCACGGTAAAAAGGCTTGCGGAGGAGAGGCGGGAGGAACTGGGCCTGATGATTGGCTGTGGCTGTCCTATGCAGCTCGGAGCATTGTGTTGTCACGGGCACCGCTTTTTGAAGCTGCGGTGTTGCGGGAAACTGAAAGAGGGGCCTTGAGTGAGGTGGCAATTCTGCTGGAGAAATCGCTGGCCACTGCCCATCACCCATAGGCACGTCGGCGCCAAAAGTAGGTCAGTCCTTGTCTGTTGGCCGAATGGCTATATTGCTCTGGCGTGCAACGAGGGGTGGACCTTCCCGGAACTAAGGTAGCTTTGACCTCTCCTCTCGCCTTTTATTCTATGCTCTGACATATCGCTGTTGCTGATCTCTCTGTGTCTGTGGAGGCTTGAATTGAATTGAAAGGCCCCCCCTTCCCCGAACAGCCCCTCTTTTTCTCTCTCCTTCTCTCTTTCTTTTTCCACTCCTCCCCCACCTCTTTCTCTCTCTCTTTCTTCATTCCCCTCTTATTTAACCTGGGCACTCCCGTCTAAATGCAGGGTGAGAGGCCAGCAGGGCTATGATCAGCCCGCTGACTGAGGGAGGTGGTGACATGCCATTACAGCAGGACTGTGTTTATCACAAGCTGCAGAATATGAACACCAATCCTGAATCAGCGAAGCTTGACTGTGCATTTTAGCCACATAGAGAGAAAGGACATAAAATGTGTTTCTGGATCAGCTTTCACTCTCTGAATAAGACTTTAGGGTGTATTTAAAATAGGCCATTTCTGTGAAAATGCTCTTTTAAAATGTAAAAATTATTTTAAACAATCATTACACACAATTTTATTCTATTACATATCTCAGAATCTTTCTTCAGCAATTGTATTTCACCAAGCTGCTTATATAAATAAAATAAACAAAAAATAATTATCCATAACCCTGCAAGTTACTCTTCATTTAATATCTAAATTTGGGTTCAAATCTACCTCCAGCACTACCATCACTGGGTCCCTAAGCAACACCCTTATCCCCAAGTTGCTCCAGGGAGACTGTCCCTGAAATTGAGAAATTGGAAGTCGCTCTGGATAAGATGCTGTAAATGTAAATGTAATGTAATAGTCAGTAAAATAAAGGTTTCCTGTTTATGTGAAGGACCTCAAATACTTTTATGCTTGTTTGACTTTTTTTCTCAAGCACAGCTCCAAAAAGACCTTTCTACTGGTAAAATATTTTCCCAGAAGCTCTGTAAACTACAAATCATGGTAAAGGTCTTTCTCCCACTATAAATCTAGGGCAGAGGTGGATGTAATAGGATTTTGGTAGGAAAGCTTAACATCTGTCATGATTTAAAAAAAGCTCATATCTTAAATGCTTTTTTAGTTACAGCCTTTGATGGGTCAGAGAAGATGGGTCATGTCCAGCTGATACACAAAGTACAGAAATTTCAGAACACAAAGGCGTAGGTTTGGTCTCAGCTTTGGTAGGGACGATACCAACCCCAGATTCCAGTCAACCCTCTGCCCAACCACTAACTTACCCATACTTTTACACGCACATGCATAACATAATAAATATGATATGACGACATAATGCTGAACAAGGTTGTTTACTATTTCAAATGAAAAATGTTGCAAACGGTAAGGTAAAGTTTAAGTAGTTGAAAGTGAAATATTGAGCTGATAAAACAAAATTGCTCCTTTGATATTTCTAAATGCCTTAACATTCAAACCTCACCTGAAGCCCTGAAGGTCCAGCTTCTTCTCTCTCAACCTGCTCTTGCTCATTTTTACTGGATTTCTGAGTTTCCTATGTAATCAAATACTGTGTTAATGAAAATGATTCATAAACTTATTTTAACAGTAGTAAGCATATACCTCTTATCATGCAAATGTATTTGACCTAGGCTACGTATCTGGACCCAGTTATTAACTCAGTCATGATATAATTTCTGTTGTTTTGTAAGTAGCCTACTCCAAATACATTGTTGTTGAGGGGAAGATATGACTGTCAATTTCATCATTTATTTGGTAAATTATGAATTTGACAGTCATATCACTGATTCCTCATCAGCCTGTTCTAACTTGCATCTGTTGCCTTATGCTGTCTTTTCTGTACACAAATGATTCATTAATTAGCTTTAATAGTGTCAGCTTTAATAGTAGGCTAGCCTGAGTAACAGGCTACACTAACACTAATTATTCTACCAATTTCTATAGCAAAACGGGCGATGGTTAGCATTTTTGCAAGGTTAATATTACCCCTCGTCATCAACCTGACTGCTAACATCTGCCTGTAGGCTACATTAACACCAGTAGCCTCATAATTTTCCACAGTAGAAAGACTGGTGATATAAAACTTTGCAGTGATAGGTTTGCGTTGCGTGGTACAGCTAAATGATGTCCGCCTGTTCTGGGCTACTACTTACTCTCTGGGAGTTGAAATAGCTCTGTATGTCTGCTTTCTTTTTTGGTGGCATTGTCAAGGCTATCTACAAAGCAAAAAATCGGACAAAATGAGTTTGAATACCAAGGTAATACCAATGTTAAGTTTGACCCTTTTCTGAGGACATAGGCTACCACAAATAACTCACGTTGCCAGCACAACACACTAGGGCTATACTTTCTTCTTCATGTCCTCTACTTGCCACAATGAGATTTGCTTTGTCTACGTCCACGTGAGGAGAACGTGCGCCTGCAGACGCTCTGTTTCAGCCAATGAAATTGCAGCGTGGATGACTGTAGCTCGAGCTCTGGAATACAGAATGCTGGCACGACGAAAAACCAAAACGTGACAACTAAAATTGTACTATTGAGTTCGCAAAAAATATATGTGAAGAAATTCATATTTTTGTTATTTAAAAATAAAATGCTAAATATTGGTTGCGACTATTTTGTCTTCCCCAAATATTGGTTGTGACATGTCCCTCCTATGGTCCATATGCAAACCGACGCCTGTGTCAGAACATTCTCCATCCATCCTTTATAACATTTTACTGCAGTTCAGCACTGTCTACCCTTTCAGATTCATTACATCAGCTTGTGATTTTCCCAACAAACAAATAAGCAAACCAACACATAAATCTGCCAGAAGTGCATTCATATACTTCACTTTAAGGCAATACAGTTTAGCGCCCTGTTAGTGCAAATGTCTCATATATGTATGAGATCTCAGACGTGGATCACATAGTTAATGAATGTTAGCCCTGGGGGATTGTTTGGCTTTATAATTATGTTCACAAGTTCTGATTTGAGCAGACAGTGATTCGCTTGTTGTATTTCATTGCCAGCAAGCAGAGTGTAGGTTGCACGGTGAATCTCAAATGTGCAGACCATTCATTATACGAAAGACAGTTCTCAGAAACAGATTTTTTTGGAAACTGGAGAAAGCACTCCAGTTTTTCTTGTTAAAACGTGTGTCTGCAAAGCTCATTCCACAGTACGTGTTATATTGCACCTTTGAGTGGCACCAAACTAAATACATGTCTGTAATGTCAATACATCAAACATGAGCTTATGGCAGCGTTCCATCACAAAGTTTGGTCTTTAACAAACATAGGCAAAGTTTGGAGTAACTTATTTTGATACACACTGATAGTCTGGCCCAAGGGTGCACACCACTTTTCTGCAAGGCCAAGTCAGAACCTTTTCTTCTGTAACGCAGAGACACTCAACTTTGTTTTGATCATAAAAGCTGAGGAGAAGAAGGATTTAGATGATCACTGTTTTATACTCATCCATGAAGATCCAATAGCCAGTAAAAATGAGCTGATGGACTGGCGTAAGCCAGTAACAAGACAAAGCCTTTTTTTTTGAAGAGTGGTCTCCTGCCGTCTTGAGTAAAGCCTGATACATTAATGCTGTGTCACTTGATTTGTTATTGAGCATAAATTCTGGAAGAAATTCTTCGCTGAACAAGAAGGCTTAAGATGATCACTCTTAAACATACTATAAAGATACAGTAGCTAGTAAAAGGGTTTTATAGCTCACCATAAGCAGTGACTTTGCAGACTAGTTCTTCATGACGGTTTAAACTTACCAGCATCTCAGACTCATCTGTAAAGATAAATATACATTTCATGATCTATAAATTTACTTGTGACCACCTTGAGTGATCTTTTGACCCCTTGACCTGTTCTGAAACACAACAGCATTAGTGTGGTGCAGTCTATTCCTTTTGTGATACTGCAAGCTGTTAAGACTGTAGATAATATCCCAGTGTGATCTTATAAAATTTAGGCTGGAATCAGTTATTGATCTTGTTGCAAGCCAGCTATGAATAAGTTGTAAAAGTCATTCGTTTGAAGTCCCACCTGGGGCATGAAGAAGATGGGGTGGTTTAAATGAAATGTGACTTAAAAAGGCAGAATGGTGGAGATGTGGCAGCAGCACATTACAATTGAAAGCCAGTCTTGTATATTAACTCTCTCTATCCCTAGTCAGGTGTCTCAGATGCAAAGACTTAATGTATTGTTAACACAGCACATTGTCAAATGCTTCCATCTGTGCTTTCTTATGCTGAAAGATGATTAACCTTTGTATCTTGGGTTAACAGTAGCTTTACCATAAATCTTTATTCATTTATTTCCTGTATGTGGTCATCGTCAGATTCCAGTATATTAGCTCAGATGTGGCTGCTCTCACTTCCTCTAATGGCCAGCAAATCTGTTGCTGTCTCTGGGTATACTTTTAAGAACCACAGCGAGATTTAGCCTCAGATTGGTATCTTCTGACCAGTTTTTAATTAGGCACATGGTTTCAATTATGCTGCATGCTGAATTGGAATCTGATTCTACTGTGTAGATATACATTGTAACACTGTCATAAATATTGTCATAAAGTTTTTGCATTTGCAACTTTAAGATCTACATATGTGCTGTTGTCTCCAACCTAATGCAACAAACTGACACAGTTTATGACTCATTTGCAAAGTGACCAACTTTTTAATGTTATGGTATCAAGGAGAGCGAGAGAAAGAGAGAGAGAGCAAGAGAGAGAAGAAACAGACAGGAAACACTGGAGCAGGGAAACTTCTTTCTGTCCATTTTTCTTAAATAAACGTTAGTGGGTGATGCATTTCACAAGTCCATCTTATGCCATCGGGCATTATGGCATAGGCTGTGTGAGAATTCTCAGCTTGCTCCCAAAAGTAGGGGAATCACTGAAAGGAAGGTGAGAAAGAAAAGAACGAGTGTGAAGGCCTCCACTGCAGCCTTGTCTTTAGAAGGAAATTGCACAAAGGGCCACTCAGATTAATGGTTTAAGGGGCCTTGCTTTGCTACAAACAGAATCTCTTAAAAGGTAGATTAGACATTCACAGAAGGGTGGAGGGAGAGAGGCCTTCTGTCATGTACCTGAGCCCATAGTTCAACCCAAGAGAGAGAGAGCGAGGGAGGGAGCAAGAGGGGAAAACACGTGACATAGATTGCAACAGGGCTGACATATCTGCCAATAGCTCAACCTCTCTCTCTCAATGTGTGGGAGAATATATACCATGGTTTATACGAGAACCTAAAACAAGAATATTAGAATATTCTAAAATCAGACATAAGGCGTAATGTGTGATTGTGTTTAAATTTAAAAATATAAAACAGTTACAGATCAAGGCTTTCACTTAGTTTGATTAAAATTGCCTTATTAAAATGTCAATCAAAAGATAAGACCTGCTTAGTTGGGCAAACAGATGGAAACAGTGAAAAGATGGTGCATTGAAGTCAATAACAACAAATGCCTAAGACACACATAGCTGAATAAACATTTAGAATAATGAAAGGATTGTAACAGCAAGTAACATACTCATTCCATACTCCTTTGAATTTTTTTGCTGAATATACTGATCTGATCTCAAGCATTTGTGCCATTTGTGCCAAGCTTTCCATTTGACAGGGTCGCACTGAAACATTTCACTGTTACTTCAGGTTGCGTTTAAGAGGTGGAGGGTTTATTTTAAGAAGTAATTTTCTTTTGTGCATCGCCAGAAAACCCTGGATGCAGATACAAGAAGAGGCAGTTGGTGGTCCATGAGGAGCCTCATGCTAATGTCAATTTGTGATTATCATGATAATAGCCATCTCTGTGGAGATTCCTGGTTTGATGCTTCTCAGTCTTACACACATATGTTGTGGCAGTGTGACTAATATGTAGGGCACATATTTGACCAAAACCAAAAGGCCTGCCCACAGGCTTAGTTATTTGAACAAAAAACACTCCACATTGCTTGATATGATCCCATGGAAGTATACGTTGTGTCACGTCACACAGTGAAAAATATTTTTTCCACACTCTTAGAAAAGATGTGTTAAAACGGACACAAACTGCATCAAATTCTTACACATTAATGGATGAGTTTTGGGACGTTATTTACTGTGTTAACACTTTTGACACTGAAAGTGTCAAGAAAGGTAACACAAAGATGTATACTGTAATATTTACAGGTGCTGTCCTTGGTTACACATATTGTGTTGAATGCTGTGACCAAATGCACATGTTGTTGTACATTTTGAAATTACACATGATCATCTGTAAAAGATCTGACTTTTTCCAACACAATTTTATTAAACATTAACCAAAATGTATAAACTAAAGCACTACACATGATTTGTGTAATTTTTCTACACATTCGTTCTAAGAGTGCACACTTTACAGCATTACAGCATATCTGATAGTAAAGAAATGCAATATTCAGAATTTCAGTATTTTTAGATCTGAAAGCAAGGAATGAAACCAATGTGTAATGTAAAATGTCATTTTTAAGGTATATTTAAAGTAAGTAATGGCTTTTACTACTTTGGGGTTTATGCAATGTCTTATGGTATGGTCATCATAGATTTTTGCATTTCATATTTTCATTTACTGCGATTTGCCTACACGCATCAGGATAAAGACCTGTTAAAAACAAACGTTTATTGAAATTTTTAAAATTAACCAGATAATATGCATTAATGATGCCTACAATAAGAACAGGAGTAAAAATATTATAAATGTGGGGTGTATTTTTCTGTGCAAAACATGTCTGAACTTGCTCTAAAAGGTAATGAGGCCTGTCTCAGCTGAAGCTATGATGTGTGTTTGATGTAAAATAAGCAAAGGCAAATGAAAGGAAAATGATCATTTGTGGTCTAAGAGACAAGAAGAAAGTGAAAAGACTCTTCTGTATTTCAGACAGTAAGTCTTAAGCACTGTAAAGACAACATAGGAGGGGAGAAAAATGTCTTCAGAAAAAAAGTTAAAAATGGGGATAAGAAATTCTAGTTGCAGACAAAATTCCTAGAAGTAGCACTTTGCAGAAATGGGTTAAAAAAAAGGTAAGACAAAATGTGGAACATCAGGTTTCAGGCACAGACCTGCAATGTGAGTGAAATGGTAAAGAGATAAGACTGCTTATATTGAAAGTTGCCTGCAGGCCTGTCTAAAATCTACATTATCTCTCTCTCTCGGGAGAGAGACGGGAGCAAGACGAGTATACGGTTGATTCGTACAGCACGTTCTATCAACAAGTTCTACGAACTATGGTGAAACTCTCACTATCTAGCATTGCGTAACTTGAGTGGCGGGGAAGTAATAGGTGAAATGCAACCAATGATGTTATAGAACAAATTGTGACATGGCTCTTAAGCCTCATAATAAACAGAGACCAGCAACTCTACTCTGTCAGTTCATAATTCAGTTAATATGAGCAGCGCTTTTATGCAACGTTAGATCAAGTCCCTGTGGCTTGGACCGTGGCCAATGTCAGCTTTGCTGCAGAGGGGGAGAGCTAGGACCCCTTTGTCCGCCTTTTCAGAATATTCATACAGCACAAAGAATTGGCTAATTTATGGTCATGGGATACGTGTGGAGTTCTTTCAGCCTCTCGCTGTGTTTGGCCTTTTGAAAGTGCAGCATCCAGCAGATCAGAACAATCAGAATGGAGTGGCATGGAAAGATTATAGATAAAGGTGTCAAAAACATGTTTAGAGTCATTCTTTCATGATGTATTTATCAGTCCAGAATATTTTAACTTTTTAAGGTTGTACATTCGAAGCATTGTTTTTAACACAGTCAATCAGCAGAGCAGAAAAGTTAATTGTATTAAAATATATTGTATTTATCGAATATGGCAATATTTATTTTGAGACATTATAGAAGTCAAATTGAACTTAATATGTCCAAATATCCTGTCAGTCTTCAAGCTTGGAAGGGTCAAATTAAAATGTCCATGTGTTTCAGATGCTACTTTGGTCAGTTTCGGGCATAGCAGATGGGTCAGGGGGCTGATCATCTCTTTAATCAGGGGGTTGAATGTCCCACCCGATTTTATGGTCTGGTGCCCAAGGTTTTCATTTCCATTACTATTGCCCCTGTTTCCAGTGCTCCCAGTAATGTAGGACAATTACTGTCATATATTCTGCACAGACAGATGCACCGCATTCACATGGATTATACTCTAATCACATGTACTAATTATGTTCAAAATCAAATTTCTGTAATACTGTATATTCATTCAGGCTATGGTTGTACTAATTAAGTGACAGTCAATTTCAATGAATTTTATTTGCATGTACAGTTAGACAATTTAGAATAGCAGATTCTGTTTTTTAACACAATTGGTTAAATATATTAATCTACCAATCAAAAAATCTTTTTAGTTTGACTTGCTAAGTCATCTGTGTTGCTTGGAGGTAGCACTGCATCTCCAGGGGATTTCTATCAGCAAACTTGCTCATAATTAGGCCACCCACACTCCCCACCATGTGCTTGGGTTTGGCTATTCTATAGGAGCCCTGTATTCTGCATATTGAATTTTGACTGACAGGGGTTAGTGGTACGCAGGAAATGGAGCTTTTTCTCGCTTTATGAACATGACCGCCACATTTCCCTTTTTATTTTCACTAGTTCTTGGACTGTGCATGCAGCACTCACCTGATTTGTTGTCATTTCCTTTACTTCTACAAAGGTTAAGCTTTTACCATGATATTGAATAAAGTTTAAAAAGTGCTGCATTGCCTACTTCCCTTTCATATAGAAGGTTATTATTGCTCCTTAATTTCATTTCTCGTTCCCTTGGTTCCTTAGAACCCAGTGCTTAACGTCTTGTATAGAAAATGTGATAGGATTAAGACAAATATGACCTTGTCTTGAAGCTTTCTCAAAAGCCTTTTTATATTTTATGGATTGGAAAGGCCTTTTCCCAGTGCCCCTGTTGAACAACAGACTAGAAATAATCAGACTGTTTTATATGAGCAGATGATGACATTACACGCTTCTTTCTGAGAAGACTCAATGTTACAGAGTTCTGAGAAGAAGTCACTGGCAAAAGTGCCGACTGAATTCATTTAGCTTCATCTAATTAGGGAAACGAATTATATAAGTGTGGAAGACTGCAGATAATTATCATAAATGTTACATGTATGTACTTGATATATTCTTCCCCTTTTCAAACAATGACTGTATTTGAAAAGTGAAGATAAATCTAAAAGGCTGACTGTGCACCTGTGGCTATTGGAAAATACTTGTAGTTAAACGGAATTAAAGGTAAATTCCCCCCAAAAAATTCTTTTACAAAGTTTTCTAAGTTGTTTTGGACCAGTTCTCAGATATTGACCATTGACTATTCAGCTCATGTACAGGGGTGTATAGTTAAAAAAGGTAAATAAATCTGGGTTTAATTACATCACAAATAAAATATAAAGTTGCCCCAGGGCTGTGGGAAGTAAAGCCTTTTTCTATATTTCGGCTTAAATTGCAATTTAAAATTATTGCAATTAAATATTAAAATATCAGAGTTTAGAATATTTTGACCTAATGCTTAAATTACATTTCCACAAATCGCTCTATTTTACGGGCTTGGCATGGCGGATCACAGTTCTGTCTTCCTGAATCGCATCCAAGACTATGGATTTTGTATTGAGGTTTTCAGTTTGGTTTTAGAACTGTTACGGAATATCAGTTCATTGGTTCTTTTGTCAAAATATGTGATGCATACATATCCCAAATCATGTTCAAATTGTATGGCTGTGACAAATGTTTACTTACAATTTGAATGATTTTATTCTTAAATGTCACATACAGTGCATGTATGTTCAGAAGGTTCATGGATGGGGTTTGATTTAAACTCCACAAGCATCTCCAAAAGCAATTTACACAGCTCTTCTATTACAGGGTACAGCATGGATTTTTTACAGAAGTATTTACATTGTCACCTACTCAGACACTTCCAGTATTTGGATTTATAGTTAGTGGCAAATAGCTTACACATTACATATTTAGTTACACAGTTAAGTAAGTCACTATCAATAGTACTGCAACTGTCCAAAATTAAGTCAGTCTTTTATACTGGCAAAATGTCTAAAGTATTGACTGGCTCAGTTTGAACCAATGATCCAGTTACTTTTTTATTTTCCTGACCTTGACTTATTTGCCAACAAAATGATTACATATTGAGCAATGTGATAAAGGCTTTAGACCAAGTGCATAGTTTTGCATGTAAACCAACTATGTACAGTATATTTATTCATTCATTATCTGAAGCATAGATAGATAGATAGATAGATAGATAGATAGACAGACAGACAGACAGACAGACAGACAGACAGACAGATAGACAGATAGATAGACAGACAGACAGACAGACAGACAGACAGATAGATAGATAGATAGATAGATAGATAGATAGAGATCGTGAATGTATAATAATACAATTGCGAGGCCTGGAAATATCTTTGGACCAAAGCAAATGTTCACAATAAAATCGCGACACTGCAAGTGTCTTTTCTGTGAAGTTCTATGTTCAGTGCTGTTCTATCCTCCAATGGCGTTGTATTCTATTTAAATTTTTAACTCGTTAAAACGCAAAAACTGCCGTCGATACGCTTAATGTGTGGAAGTTATGTAACTTTTGGGGACGTTCCGTATGAACCAGTGGCGCTGCGTGCTAACAAGCCGTCCAGGCTGCAGCCATTCGCGTGCAGGAATACGACACTCGGGGGCGGGGCTACATCAATGTGGGACAGGCGATGACGATGACGCAATTTGATTGACGTGCCTGACTTTTCGTGCCTTGCAATGAGTCCGGCTCGCGCTGCAGTCGCTCGGGCGGTGTCGGTGTGATTATAGTGTGTGCGAGCCTTAACTTCAAGTTCCAAAATTAGTGTAAAACGCTGTTTTGGGAGCAAAATCATTGTGTCTCAGGACATTACTTCGGAGAAAGGGCCGCTCGAAGTGGATCTGGGTAAACTCGCCGTTCGTTCTTGTTGGGAAAAGCCTTCGGGAGAGCTTCTTTTCATGCTAACGCTGCTAGCTAACCTTAGCCTCGTTTTTTTTTTTTACGGGAAGGAAGGTTTGCTCGGCTGAGCTTTTACGGGAGCTCGAGTGAATTGCCAAAGTGAGTCGCCGATCTTATTGTTTTCATTTTTGCATTTAACGTGCGTTATTTGCAATATTACGATCGTGCTTGTTATTGTTCTGTGCATTTTAGAATTTGGATTAACTTCATAACCCACTCACATAAGCAACTTTTTATAGACATAACTTTTTATCCTTTTCCGAAGCTGGATTGTTCCAGTTCTCTGGAACAGCTTGTTCCGCCGGCCGCGCGCACTAGCACGAGCTTTGGGGCTGTGTCCTTCTCCGCGTACTACCGCCCTAGTTAGTATGTCAGAAAAGTGGATGACGAGCCGTTTCGATGTTATCTAGTAAGTGCGGGTAGTATGCTGTTTGGGACGCAGCCTCTCTATTCGTAACGATCGAAGAGATTATGTTGCATTATAGACCTGTAAATTCAAAACTTGCTCTAATAGAATGTATTTAAAACATTGTTTGGGGGAAATAAGCGGTTTGAGATGCGAAAGATAAGCTCAAAACTGGGCTGTTAGCCAATAGGCTAACGTTAACTAGCCGACTTGGCTAACGCTCGTGCTTGGGCTAAGCGAGCTTGCGCGTATCTCGCAGTCGCCTTATATTTATTATAGAGTTTGGAATTGTCGGTATTTGTTGATAAACTACACCTGTTGGTTTAGCTCTTTTCTACTTGTATTAGTGTTTACGTTAATCTATATTTAAATGTTGCGCGACCCATTGGTCAAACAAAGACTTGCGCGACCTAAAGCTTGCAAATCCTACGCGTTCGACCCTATTTGTCTTAAAAGTTGGTTTTCTCAAAAGCACTTAGCCTTATGTTGGTTACGCAGTTGACTTTTCTGCCGAGCTACACGCGTGTGGTGTGTTGCGGTATGTAGGTCTACAAAAAAAAATTAACGATACTTTTTAAATAGAATATTCATGATAAACCCCTTTTGTATGTTTTTGGATCGTTACCAGTTGCTAACGTGTGTCGGTTTGTTATATGATGTAATTTTAATGAAATCAGTTCGTCTAAATCCTCAGTATTTGCTTCCCGCGTACGTTTAGTTACTTGTAGCTTTACTTGATAGTTGTTTTAAAGGGAGCGTGAATAAATTATACTTGTCTGTCTGCTTTTTTATTATTATTTTTTTTAAATAATTGTAGTATGTCGTACGTTTCAGGGATTTCTTACTATAGACTTTGCAGTTAATGAAATCTTTTTAGTTTGCTAATGTAAGAAGAATCATTTCATTATCAAAAGTTTTTTATATAAAGAAGATAAAAAGAAGAATTTGCTTCATGTAACTGTACTTTTCATATGCATAGCATGTACTGCGCAATGCTTAGAAAATGGCTTCTCTGTCTTGCAGAACGCTGTTGCATTGGCCAAAGCACTGGAGAAGATCTTTCGCAGATGGGATCAGTGTGTCTGAAGCACCGTGAAGGTGCTCTGGATCACTGGAGAATCAGTTTCACATAAGAACTGCTGAAGAACGAATACGAAGACCTCAAGACGATAAAGTTTCGAGGAAAAAAAACTTTTTTCCCTTCTCGAAACAGGCAGTGTAAGGCGAGACCAGAAAAGTAGACAGCCATTTTGAAGTCTTTTCTTTGCTAAGTGCTTAGGTGATAATATCAAGATGAGCGCAGAAGGATATCAGTACAGAGCACTATATGATTACAAGAAGGAGAGGGAGGAGGACATTGACCTGCATGTCGGGGACATACTCATAGTGAGTAAAGGTGCCCTGTTGGCACTTGGCTACAGCGAAGGTCTTGAAGAGAGGCCGGAGGAGATTGGCTGGCTTAATGGCCATAATGAAATGACACAGGAAAAAGGGGATTTCCCTGGTACATATGTGGAGTTCATTGGTAAGAAGAAGATTTCACCTCCCACCCCCAAACCGAGGCCCCCCAGGCCTCTACCTGTGGCCCCAGGACCTGTACGGAATGACTCGGACTCCGAGCAAGGAGGTGAGTGGGCGCCACTTCACTTTTAACTTTACACTGATTCCGACTTAAACTGCAGCTCTGCGCCATTTTGTGCAGCTACAGAGATTGTTGGTTTGGTGCCCAGGAAGCTTTCTTTAGCACACGTCTCAAGATCTATTATTACCCGGTAGTTTAGAGTTGGGCAGGTAGAGTCAATTGTTTCTGGTTTGAATGGATGTGAGGCTTTAGTGAAGCACAGGTTTGCACTAATCAGCATAAAAAAGCCATTCCCAAATCTGCTTGCCTCTTCCCCAACTTTTTGCTAGTTCTGCCTCATCAAGAAATATGTGCTGCAGACATGAATTTCTTTATTTGTGCCTGCAATAATGCAAATAATAAATTCATTGACTGAATGATTTGTATAGCATAGTGGCAAATGAAAGGCCTCATTTACACTTTCCCAGGCAGTTTGAAACAGAGAAATCTGCAAGATTTCCGTGCTCGTTTTAGCACAGTTTCGTCAGGGATGTAGGTAAAACAAGCTGTGGTATCTGTGTAATAAACCTTCACATGTAAACTAAGTTGTTTTACTATTCCTTAATGTTTTCGGGCGGCATGGCAGTTTCCACTCACTCCCTAGAGGAAATTGACACATTGGACAAATTAAAGTGCGTGAACCATGCACGGTCGATGCTGTGCCGAGTGCGTCACCGCTTTCCTTTTTGGTCCGATGCATTAGGTTCTGATTAAGGAGTGCTGAGTGAAACACGGTTGCCATGGCATCAGAGCGAATGGATGTGTTTTAAGCGTTGCACAGAACATTAGATTATAGGTGAGATATTGCTACTCAAACAAACTTTGATACAATGTGAGCGACAAGTTGCGTTCTGCTTCCTGATCCTGTGTGGTGAATCATCTATTTATATTTTCACATTTAACACAAACCCTATGTGTTAACTGGTGGTTTTTCTGCAGATGTTTCTGACATTTTGTAATTGCCTTTCCGTCTTGTCATTCTGTGCAGAAAAATGACTTTAGGCTTGTGATGTGCTGTCAAGTTTCTTGACTGTTAACTGGCCTCAGCAGAATCCATTCGAGGGGAGGATGGCTTATGTGGGCTACAGTTGTGGCCTGCATGAGAGCTTTCGGAGCTTTACTGAATACTGAAGACAATGCAGGTGGCTGACTGCCAGAGCCTAGTGCACGGTGGGGCTGTGCACCTGGTACAAGCCGCCACTGGCTGGACTGCTAGTCTATCATGCCTGTTGCTACCTTACCAAAAAAAACTACTGTCTGACTCACAAACCTTATTTATCCTGGAACGTAAACATGTAAAAGTTGACGAGCCTTGTAACTTGTAAAATGTATGTTTCAAACCACATGGTTAGTTTGTAATGTGGAGGTTGCCATTTTGGCACATGTATGCGTTTTATTTGAAACTTTTTTGAGTTCGCTTTAATTTTCCCAGCACAACTGGAGATTCTTTATTTGGCTGAAATTTGGCCCTATACTTCTAGCTGTTTAAAGTTAAAGTTTGTGTATGGGAATGTAACTTTGGAGCCAAAGTTGGAGTGAGAAAGCCAGTCTCCACCCAGCAGCAGGTTTCTTTGGGGTCTCAGAGTCTCACTGGGATGTGATTGTGAAATTCCTGCGAGGTCTGGTTGGGGTTACTGTCCACATTAAGGTCGGCGGTGCCGGGCGTCTGTCCCTGAGCTTGGTGCGAGGGCGAGCGCAGCGCCGGGAGAAGAAAAGTGTCTTGTGTTCACGTGGGCGGGAGGAGGCAAGGGGCCGAGGGCCTGCAGCGGCGGCGCAGGGGCCCTGGAGGCCGCAGCCCTGGATTCTTGTTGCTTCACAGCACTTGTGATTTATTACCTGCCACTGAAGGATCTGGCAGATTTTTCTTGTTCTCCTTGCGCGCGTCCCTCCCTCCTTCCCTCCCTCCCTCTTCCTCTCTTCTCCATTTCTGTCTTCTTCTCTCTTTCCATATCCCGTTAATGTTTCGAAAATGTGGCTGGGGCTAGACCCTGCTAGGTGGGCGAGAGCAGAGGGGCCTTGGCAAGGAGGGGAAGGATTCTTGCGCACTCTTGCTTTTGCCGCTCCTCGATCTTTCTCGGGCGCGCTGTGTCTGTAAGCCACAGGGGCTCACTTCAGAGAGCAGCAGATGTGGAATTCTAACCCGTTCCGGCTCCTGAGCTTTTAAAAACACTAATGTGCTCCTTTTTGTGGGCCTCCAGAGTGAGTGGAGCCGTGCACGCCTGGGTTGGGCGTACAGAACCAAACCCTGTCCTAGACTAGTTATGGTAATGACCACATCAGCCATATTCTTTTGCTTTTTACTTCTAATGGCTTTGGAAAGTGTTCTCTGCGTCCACAGTTCTAGTTGTTGAGCTTATTGTTCTGGTAGAAGCAAATGGACAAAATGTTGGGAACAAAATGTTATTTACCAATTTCTCTATCCGTCAGGGAGATTCGTGGAACATTTTAATGTTAAAGTTAACAAATAATAATAATTTCAGTATTATGAGTAGTAGCGAGTGTAATATGCCTAGTAAGGGGAACACAATACGGATACATGAAATCAGTGCTCTTTTTATCAATGCTGGCCTTTTTAGTCTTTTAGTTTAGAATTTTCTTTTGTGAAGTCTTCTAACTGGACAATGTGGGCATGTGAGGGCGCATATTTGTTTTGCAGTGTAAAAAAAAAAAATTAAGGCGGCATCAGCATTTGATGGTATCACTTTTTTCCATCAGGGCAGCTTGCACGAAGGACATACCTCTTAAGATGCGTGCTGTGTTCACTTCTAAACCACTACTGGTAGAAAATGATGACTTCAAAAACTATGCAAGCATTTGATGACTATCTGACCTAGGCATGGATGAATGGTCTTGATTTTTATCTTTGTTTGTCAGTGGGAAGGATTGAGTGGAAAGTTTGCAGTGCAGTGGAATTACAGTGTACCTTTCATTTTCCAATACACAGGGTTCACACTCCAATGATGCTGGTTTTTCCTTTTTAGCTTGGATGCTGAAGCTGTTGGTATGTTTTTATGTTCTTATTAGTGGTGGTCAAGCACACAGTCTAAGTGTTAAGAAATAGGAAAGGGGAATAAGTTGAATATACAGTTGTACAGCGTTGTAGTGAGCCGCAGGCTCTCGCAATGGCTTTATGGTAGTTAAGATGGCAGTTAAAAACGTGGCTCGTTGTGCATGCTTTTTAAAATGGAAGAATATAGAATTTAACTTCTGCTTTGTCGGAGCAGAACTAGTTCCTCCGTTCGAGTCCATGCAAGGCCTACATGTTTTGTTTCGCACATGGAAATCTGTTGAGTCTGCTGTTGCCCATCCCCAGTTTCTGTCTTAAGATAGCAACAATGACTGTCTGCGGTGATGCTTTTATTTTATTGCAGACTAGTGGCCTCAAGGCAAAAGATGAACGTCTGTGGGGGTTTTTCTTAATAGTTTCATCTTGACCAGTGCTCCCTTTGTTCCTTCCATGCTTGTTATATTGTGTGATTTATAGATGAGCATGGCGTTTTGCTCTTAACACCGTTCGTGGGAATAATGTTTTTTGCACTGAGAGCCCTTCGTGAATGTAGAGCTTTTCGGTTGCAGGGGAAAGGAGGAGCAGGGAGGAAAGATTTGCCTGCACACAATTCGACAGGAGAGTGTGTTAGTTATACAAGTAAAAGAAGCACTGCTTGTGTGTGTTGGGGGAGGTGGGTGGGTGAGTGAGTGAGAGAACGGTACATATTGCATAGCTAGAGTTTGAGATAATGTAGCTCTATCCTTTTTGGGGGCCTCCTCAGCGCTCAACTGAACATCTGCTCAGAGGAGCCGCTCTCTAAGGGAGAATTGTTGCTGGGTTTCACAAAGAATGTGCACTTTCCCCCCCATACTCAGGAGTAAGCATAGCCCAATACACACACGCACGCACACTCACCCTGTATTCCCTAATTTTAATGCTTTAATTTCATACTTTGGAGGGGTGGGGAGCTGAAGGTTTGGCTTGCAGCGTCTGCCGAAATACAGCAGCCACCACCTCATACGCAGCTTTTCTAGGCCTTATGGGTCAGGCCAAATAAAGAGCCAGATTACAGTTGTGGTCATAATGACGTGCGTTCCTGTGGGCAAGCTCGGACAGCCTGTGCCCCGCGGACAGATTTAGCATTGTGCTAAACAGCACAGTTGTCTCTGTGTGCTGAGGGCAGAGCGTGGCGCCGTAGCGTGGCGCCGTAGCGTAGCAGCGGAAACGGCTCTGCACTGCTCACCTTCGGCGGCCGCCGATTGTGGCTTGCGCGAGTGCCGCCTCAAACCAGCCGCGTTTAAAGCGTGCCGCACGCCGCATCTTTCAAAACGGGATCGGAAGTCCCCTTTTTTTTGTGCTGCCGTGGTTTGCGTTAACGAGCCTCATAGCAAAAGCTCTAAATAGTAGAATTTTAAACCAACCCCTTCTAAACGCCAGCACCCCGTAATTTTTTGAAAACTCCGAATTAGGAGGTTTCAAACATGCAATCAGAATCTCATTTTTCGTGTTGTAGAAATCATAAAAGCTTTTCCAAATTGTGGGTGGGGTGAGCATGTGACACTGAGTTTTAATTTGACTCTTTTCCCCCTACCCTGCCTTTTATCTTTCGCGAATAAGAGTTTGGGACACGGCTTTGGGAGTCGCAGTAAAACGCTCGTGTTTATGGGGCCCTGTGCGTGAGAGCGTGCACATGTGCCTTTCATTACTGATCGCCTCCAGAGACGCAGGGCTGAATTGGCAAATCTTCTTACTGGAGGCCGAGCACGTCTGCTCGGCGGATTAGCAACACGTTTGCAAAGGAGGGTAGAAGGAAAGACAACCAAACTATGCACAAGGATAACTGAAAGTTTGTAACAGCATGGTATGTCTTTTCTTCCTTTTTTAAAACTTTGTAGGGACTTTGTTGTGTAATGCGGAAATTGTATGAGCCCTTAATGGATAGGCCTTGTATGTTACGAATATGCACACTTACCTCCTGGCACAGACTGGATAATTCTGTGTAAGTGCTGTGTGTGTTTTACTTGTGTTTTAACTAAAACACTGCGATTTTATGGTAGAACAGCTCCCCCATATCAGAATGTCATTTTTAGATGGGTTAGCTTTCAGATAGAGCCATCTCTCAACATGTGTGTTGCTTTAAATGAATGGAAAATGGGAGTAAAGAGGTTGCTGTCTTTGAAATTTGACCCAATAAAATGATGAAAGATGTAGTGCCTTAAAGAACCTTCGTTGTAACAATGATCTTGGGTCATTAATAAACCAAGTATTGTACTGCCTTTTAAAGCTGACGCACTTGATTCGTGAGCCAGTCTCACATGATTTTTGTGACTCAGAATGTGATTAGTCACTTGAAGAATGAAAGGGAAAGGCAATATCAGTATCTACAGGGATCTGTCGAAGGAATGGCCCTAATATAAAGTCAACGTTCGTATCACTCCAATGTTGGGGCAGTTGGTGGCGTAACAGTAGGGTGTACGCCCCGTGATCAGAAGGTAGCAGGTTCGAATCCGGTAAAGTTACCACTGAGGTACTCATGAGCAAGGTACTGTCCCCAAGCGCTGCTCCCCGGGCGCTTGTTAGCTGCCCACTGCTCCTTCACAGATGGGTTAAATGCAGGGGTCACATTTCGTTGTGGTGCGCTGTGTGCTGTGCCGTGGTGTGTTCACAACGACAGTCACTCACTTACTCTTGCACTGTGGGTGCAGTTCTTTTTCTGACCTATAGGGGGAGCCATGGTGTCATTTTATGATTCCACATGAATACAACTGTGAGCAATATTACCTTTACTTGCAATACTTAAAGCTTGTTTTTGTTTACTTTGAATATTTCCAACCACTCCATGCATTACTGTTTACGAGACAGATCCAGAAATGATGATGGCCGAGAGATTGAAGACTGGCTAAGATTTGAAATCAGGACTTCTTTGTTTCTTTCAGCACATTTTTCGAAACTTAGTGCGGCTTTGTGCATTTGAGTAACAGCTAGTTGCTCTTTTAACTGGGGTGGAAAAGTCAGTTACATGAACAGACCCTCTAATTTTAACTGCTGGACCAGCTATATTTAGCATTACATGGCTCTCCACCGGCCACACTCTACAGTTCAGACATACTGCCCAAGCCAGATGTCGCCCTCGCAACGCCGCGGCAGCCTCCCCTCAACCGGGCCGACCAGCGGTTCTTCTCCTTCAGAGACTTATGGGAGCGAAACGAGAGCTGCTCAGCACACAGCCTGAGGCTTGTGAGGACTTGCTCTTGAGGCCCTTTTCCTCCTCCTGCTGTTACCCTGGTAACCAAAGTCGGAGCGGCTGCTCCTATTGGTGGGGTGAAGCAGTGCTCGGTGGCACGTCACGTGTTGCCAGTTCAGAGTGATTGTTCCTAAGAAGGCGAGCACCTTTTTTCGCCTCGTGAAGTCTCAATTACCATTTGGACATGAATGATGCTTTGTTTCCATGCCACAGTGATTTGACCGCAGTGTCTTTCTTAACATCAGTCATTTAAAAAAAAGACACTTTTCAGCTCACTCGAAACCCACTCTGCATAACACTATGAATCCGAACCTCCAAGCAGCCCTGTGTGTGCACACCTTTAAGCTTTTCCAGGGTTAGCAAGCTCAGCACAAGAGGATAAGTGTGGCGTGAGTACACACGAAAGAGCTCTGGGCCGGACAAAGGGTGAGTAACCCTCCTCATGCAGGCTTTAGGATTAATAACGTTTCTGTCCCAGGTCTTGTGTGACTGACCGCCTCTGGCTCCGTCCTTCAGCGTCACCTTCTTTGTCCACCTGATCACTGGGTCGGGCAGAAGCTTTTTCGCAGAAGTGCTGGAGCGATGATTCGAAACATTTCAACAATTTTTTTTTTTTTCTGGGTGTCATTCAATCTGCTCGCCCCAGGATCCGCCGCTATCGGATCACCACAAGTTCCCGGGAAGCAACACAATCCCCCTCCTCTCCTTAGCTTGTGCCTCTGTAGCTGTAGCATGCTGTCCTCACCAGTGTAAATAAACGCAAGATGCTCCGGAACCTGTTTTTTGTTTTTTTAAAAACTGTTTTTGAGTTGTAGATTGCGCAGGACTTCTTTCCTTTTGCTTTTAACAGTTCTATACTGTATGTCTGTACCTAAGAAACATTTTATTTAGTCATTTGGTAGTACTTCTCGTTAAGAGTGCAGGATGACCACTTATGTTTAGCTGGCCTTCTGTAATTTTCTTTACTTTCGTGAAGTGTATATAAGGGTATATATAGTATATAAGTATGTATTAGCACACTTTACAGGTGAAAAGAGGGCTTTGTAAGAGTTAACACCTATGTTGGTCATTTGTGAACAGGGCCTTAAGTAGAGCAGAGAGAGGGTAAAATTAGACTAGCTTTCGTGAATCCGACTTCTGAGAATCAGCTGGCTGGCTCTGGCCATGCAGCATGCATGGATAGAGTGTCTGTCTGGGCTAAAGGTTACATCTTGGATGCTCTCCGTGTATGTATAAGGAGGGTCTCTGTCTCAGTGTTTCCATAGTTCTTAGAAAAAGATAGACCCTTTGCTGTGATGGGGAACAGATGGAATAACCTGTGCTCCCCGGACTCATTCGTGTCAAAATGACCTCTAGAAGGCTTTTGCTTGACTTTTTTTTTTTTCTTAATAGTGCAGTTATTTTCCCTCTGATACCCATCAGTCCTAACAATGACTGTGCATACATAAGTCGAGGCGGGGGAGACATCTTGGTGCAAAAACGGAATGAAAGTGTAAATGGGGCCCATTCATAACTGCCTGCCTCGAACTGTGATTCTCAAACAGTCAGGACTTTTAGAACCGCTGGCCTCCTGAAATGCCGGCCCGCAAATCCAAATAAAGTATCCTGCCAGACCCACAGTGCTTTCAAGTGCGCACCTGTGCTGCTAGATCAGAGCAGGGCCTCCTCCCTCCACCAGAGCCTGCACGTTAGCTGCTGTTTGCTTAGCCTCCCCAGCCTCCTCCACTCCCACTTTAATCACATCCTTCCGCCCAGCTCTCGGCTCTTTCTTGACGTGTCGCGACTGCCGCTTGCTCAGATGTGCCGTCCAAAATCCCTTTGCCCTGACCTTTTTTTGGGGGGGATACAGCACAAACCTGTAAAGCACAAACTCTAAAGCCGCTTCAATTAGCTTCTGAGCACTTGCTCTGTTCAGAAGGTACAAAATGGCCGACGTTAGTTTTTTTGATGTGCTAGGCTCTTTTTAATCAGGCTTTTCTTTGCTGTTTTCCTGCAGGTCCCAGCACTCTGTTGGATCTGACCGAGCAGTTTGTTCCTCCAGAGATCGCTCCACCCATGCTGCTCAAACTACTGGAGGCCATTGAAAGAAAAGGTGAGTGTATCTATTCCCCTTCCACATCTTTCCCACTGACTTATCTCACCCTTTCTTATCCTAACCGAAACTCCCTCTTTTTCTGCAGGTCTGGATAACCCAACACTCTACAGGAACTTCACTGCTGGAGGAGGCCTGGACGTGCGGCAGTGCTTCGATGGTGGTAAGTGGTGTACCTAGTTACTGCTCCTTCCACCGAGCATCTTTCTTGTCAGGTTTCTAATTAAATTGCTTAATGCTTCAATTATGTTAGATCCACCGCCCATTGACCTGGAACAGCTGGACTTGCAGACTCTGTGTGATGGCCTGCGACGGTACTTGCTTGACCTGCCCCAGCCGGTCATCCACTCGGCAGTCTACAATGACATGGTACACATTGCCCAAGGTAAGAGAAATAAGCCTATTCTTTTTCTTACATGCGATTAGGACATTTGAAATCAAAAAAGGGTTTTTTGAACTGAAATAAAATGCAACAGAATTCAACTCCAGTTCTCTCCACAACTCTTATTTTAGTGCAGGTTCCACATGGTGGTGCTGTTGCTCGGAAACCCATTTAAAGACAGGTCACATCAGCCTGTTACTCTGAATTATTACTGTAATCCCACCTCATTGTACAGTTTGTGGAAAGAAAAAAAAAAACTCTTTTGCATATTTGAACAAAGATCTTCTCCAGCTGATAAAAACTCTCTGTTGGTAGCAGTTGTTTTTATACAGTTAGGTGCTCTAGTGTTTCAACAGTTATGTAAATAGTCAATGCAAAACTGCCTACAGCTCATGGAACTTACTGTTGTTGTGAAAACCTATTGGGACAAAGAGATTGGCCTTACCTGCCCCTGCTGTTCTTCTAAACAATGAGTCCCTCACAGAGGCCAAGCTGAGTGGAGCAAATGGCAGTTCAAAGAGAGAGCAAGAGGTTTTTTTTTTCCCTCTCCTCCCTCTGCACTGCTGTCTGGTTGTTGCTGGTTATTGTGCTGTCACGCTGCGCAGAACAGGATATCTGTGGTTAATAGGACCTTAAAGAAGGCTGAGAACTTATCTCTAGCATCAACTTCGTCTCGTCAGCCAATCACCTCTCAGTGTACCTTACTCTCCCTCGTCACTCTCGCACTCGTGATCTTTGTGTGGTTTGAAACTGTCTGAGCACAATTTTCCACCTGACTGCTGATGCACTTTCTTGTTTATAACCTCCCCTCCCTCCTTGTTTAACTTTGTTTGCTCTTAGCTTGTTGTGTGTACAGAGCCTCCAAGGAGCTGAGGGTTTAGTAGATTTTGACTGTTCCCTTAAAACCCTTTAAAATCGAATGCCTGTTTTTATAACCTGTCCCCTTGTGTGTGGCCAACAGAGGTACTGGGCACCGAGGAGTGTGCACAGCTCCTGCGGAACATTGTCAGTTCCTCCGTGCTGCCGCCCCAGTACTGGCTGACGCTGCAGTGTCTGCTGAGACACCTCGGCCGGGTGTGCCAAGCCTCATCAGGCAACCTGTTAAGTGCCCGCGCCCTCGCCGAAATCTTCAGCCCCATGCTCTTCAGACAGCAAGCCACCAGGTAATCAGTCACACGTTAACTATTGGCCTCAGCGTGAACGTCACTTTCACACAAGCAGACGCAGGCGTTGACATTGACAAAACCGCACACTGGGTCAACGAGTAAACACACCTTTCACATAAAGTTATTGTAGCTCTACTAATTGCTTTCAACTTGGACCACAACTGACTCTTCTGTGCTTTCTCCTTAGCTGTGAGCCCAGTCCCGAGCCACAGATTAGGATCACTGAAGTCCTGGTAACCAGCGAATGGAGCAGCAGCCAGGCAGCTCCAGGTAAATAACGATTTCATGAAGTATATTCAAGAAGCGAGGTAACATTTCTGGCCATTATGTAACTCCTCTGCATTGAGTGTTCAGTCAGAGCACTACAGTCGCAAATTTGAGCCCACATTACATAAGGGAGGGAAATAAAAGTCCTAAAGATCTGTGTGAGAAGAGAGAAAAGAGCCGTACGATGGGCCAGCATTAAGGAGACTGCAGATGGGAGGAACAGCAGGAGTCCTACTGCTATTATTAGCATGTCTGTAGAGTTGAATGTGAAAGTAGTAGCACTGCAGCAGCAGCCTCTGCACCAGAACTTCTTGCTCGACACCACAGATGCCTCCGTTTGTTCCACTGTCCTTTCACTGTGCCCTTTAAGTTTGCCTAGTGACCTTGCCAAAGGAATGCTTACGTGGCTAAGGAGGAATGAAAGGCAGTAGAATACTGTGCTTTTGTTGAGGGGTTCTTCCTTTGGCCATTCTTGAATGCTAATATGCACACACACCAAAAACTGTGAAATGTGTGCTTGAGCACGTTCCCATGTCCCGACAAGGCCGCTGGGTACAGCCAGACCCAAGCCGGGTTATGTAGGGAGGCATGTGACTCGGCACGGAGAGCCGTCGCTGCGAGGAACCTTTTCGAAAGACCTTTAAAGAGGATTTTGGTTGAGGAAGGAAGCCAAGCTCACATGGATTACGAGCACTGGAGGTTGCACGCGCGCTGCAGGGCTTGCCGTAGAGCACAGAACTTAACGCGCCGATCTAAATCTTTAATGACTTAAGGCGCATTGCAGAACTTTAGTATTCCACTCCCATGTCTTTGTGGGTCAAGTTGTGCAAGAGGACTGAGGAGTTCAACAAAATGCAAGCTCTGGGTTTTTTCTTTTTTTTTTTTTTATTTGGATCGTCGATTCAGAGATGGGAGAGTCCATAGAGAGGCCTCTGAGGGGTATGCGTGTGTAGGCTGCTCTGTGCGCTGTCTGTTTTAAGGTTTTATTACCTGTTAGGGCCTATTTATACCCTTTCCCTGGTGTGGGTCGTGCTCAGCTGTCAGCAATTTGCACCTGCAGGAGTTTGGGCTGGGCCAGACGAGTCTGAACTCAAACACGTACTTTCACTCCCCTCTTTTTCTGTTTGGGCAGCCTGTTTCCTTCCTGCGTTTTACACACACACACACACGCATTCATGCTGGCATACACTCTTGGACCTGTGGGGGTAACTTAAGTGCTACCTCGGTCTAACTACTTGCCCGCACATGATTTGGTGTCTGCACATGTGGCAGTGGTGACTGAAGTTGTGTATGTTACAGTTCATCCTTGCGTCTGTGTTTGTGTGTGTGTGTGTGAGCATGCGTGTGTGTGTGCGTCTTTTTAAGTCCACTCCCAGTTACAGCCGGACTATTTTAAGCCAATGGCCAAAGGCCCACTTACATTTGGTTGGCTGGGACTCTGTTCTACAGAGCACTCTTGTTAGCTTGCAAGCGGTGGCTGCTCACGCACATACAGACTCTTAAAAATACACACACTTCCTAGGACTTTACCCCACCCTCTGGGCCCCCTCCCGCCTGGGCCACACGCCCCTCCCAAAACACAAAGTGCCCAGCTCAGCAAATATTTGAACCTGAGCGAGTTAATCATAAGACTGGAGTCCGCAAGCCAGCACAGTGGTGAGAGCACGAGCACGCAGCAGGGCCGGCTTCCTGAGAGGGCCAGCGCCAGGGCCAGCAAGGCCAGCAATCATTAACCAGCCGCCCCAGGCCAGCCTTCATTACCAAGCCTTCCCTCCTGCGCCGCTTAGCCTGCCGTCATTATCTCTACAATTCCAGGACTGCCAGGCTTCAGCCTGTTACACCTGTCCATGAGAGGACTTGGCGAAATCTTGTTGTAGTTACTTTATTTTTTTTTTTAAAGCTTCATTCAAAGATCTGGTTGAGACGTACCTCAAACGATGCCACTTTTGAGGACTTGAAAAAGGCGTATTTTGGATTAACCGTCAAGGAAATCTGGAAAGGAGTGATTCATTTTATCAGGCAGCTGCTTTACTTGAAGATCTTTGGAACATGCACAATTTACAGCGTAAGTGAGCACTAATGAAATGGGGGCAGTTTTTTTCATTGGCGGCTAAAATTAGATGTCTAGATGGTAAAAAGTATTAATTACCCTTAGGATGGAAAAAGTCATAAATTGCTGCTGTTGAATGCAGTTAGACTGGTTTTCAAAAGTGCTAGCTAGTGGAGCAGTCCGACTGGGTTCTTTAACTCCGAAGCCCAGTTCCCCATCATTCTGTCTCCATGTGACGAGCCTTGACACGGCCCATATATCATCATTCCTTGCCTCATGATGTCTTTTTCACAGATGGTTGATAAATAAAGATACGTTGGCTGCAAAGTTCAGAGAAAGTAGGCTAACCAGTTTGCCTCGGCCTGGCCTTGCCTCGACACGCCTGAGCTTGCACAGAAAACGAGCCACATTATCCATTGACTCGGCCGATCAATGTTTTTCTCAAAGTCACTATCAAATATCGAGTTGCTTGGGGATGTATTGCTAAATCCCCACACTGCATCTGCTTAACTGCGTCTGCTTGCTGACCCATCGTTAGAGATGGGAAGTGGACAATGGGCCCACATTGCTGGGGCTTCTTTTACCCCTACTGAGAACTGCAGCTATTTCAGGTGCCTCCACAGACTTGGGTGGTTGGATCCCCCCCGCCCCCCCCACCGCAAGAGTCTCGTTGAGGGATTACGAGTGGTATTTGCGCGCACTTGCCTGTCCGCGACCCGGCCATGTGCCTGACGTAGCAGCTGCCTACGTGCCGCTGCAGCAGCAATCAGCGCACAGAGCCTTTGTCTGCTTGCCAGCACGAAGGCCGGGCCCAACCACCCCACTCGCTCGCTGGAGGAGGAGGAGCCTCGGAGAACTGCAACAGATTGAGGGAGGGAGGGAGGGAGGGGAGAGAGAGAGAGAGAGAGAGAGAGGGAGGGAGGAGAGCAAGCCAGCAGATCCTCTTTTCATTCGAAAGATGCTGTGTTAGCGTGCACTTCACATGTGAGCTTTGCCTCCGCTGAAGTGCTACTAGCTTGGACTATTCGGGTTACTGGAGCTTTCGTGTGTATTTTCTTGGACACAACTGGACGAGGCGACAAAGACTTGTATTTATTTCATTAATTCTGCCTTCACCTGGACTGGAAAAAGCCAGTGCCGTTTTTACAATGACATCATTGCGTGGAGGGAATTAACGATATAGCAGCAGGCGATGAGGCAGGAGTGGCCAGCAACAGTCCCGCAGTGCCATTGGCTGGGGTAAGTGATGTAATGGTTTCAGCTGACCCCCCGCTCCTCCAGGCTTTTTGAATAACTGGATGAGAACTGGGAAGAAAGAAGTCCGACATTTATTGGTTCCGTGAAGCCGGAGTTAGGCAGGGAACTGCGTGGGACTTGCGCACTGGTCCTCTCAGATGTGCAGCACGGCGATAACTATGGCCGATGCTGACGGTCCGGGCTCAGACACAGGCTGTGGGACTGACCTGCTGTTTTACATAGAAATAGACCCACCAGGTAACAGCAGAGGTTGGGGCATGGTGGTGATGGTCTTTTATGGCTGCTATTGCAGTAGCACAGACGGCTCAGTTGTGATCGCGTGGTGACGTAACAGGTGCAGATGTCTTTAGACAGTAATTGCCAAATTGTCATTGCAGTTGTTTGTTGTGTGTGTTCACATGTCTGAATGCAAGCTGGAATTTGTGAGAATGCGAGTTCCTAACACAACTGTGATTACCGCAGGGCTCCTGAGTGTCGGTGTCTAATTTTTCAGTAGGCTCATTAGGCTAGCACGGGCATATGTGTATTAATGTGTCCGGTTGGGAGCCTGCAGGACTGCTGCTGCAGTGGGCTGCTAGTGCTTAGTGACTGAAGTGAACAAAGGAGAGAGAGAGAGAGACAGTGAGTGGGCAGAAGAGGGGGGATAAAAATAGCCCATCGCTCGAGCTCTGCCTCACGCTCCACGGAGACCGCACGGCTCCCGCAGCTACCCGTCACTCACCACTGCAGCCAATCAGCTGCACGCTCTCCCTGTTACCAGTGATGCAACATGTTCTCAATGGCTGGCGAAAGAGAGCAGCTTCTTGTGAGAGCCTGTGGCTGCGACTCCTTCTCATGACCGTGATGTCATTGACACTCCCCCGCTCGGTTTCAGCAGCCTTCAGAAGGTTCGCATGATGAACGACAAAAGGGACTGTGTGGATTAATCGTCTGCTCCTGATCAAATCTACGCTTTGCCTTCTGCTCTGCCCGTGTGAGACTGGAAGCTGTAGGGAAGGAGCATGGAGCCGGTATTGCGTTTCGTCCCGTTTTTCTGAATGAAATGCATTCCCCCTGACTCATGCTCAGTCAAGGCTAGCCACTCTGCTGGACAAAGCAGCAGCATTCTTTTCCGCTTAATCAAGTGGAAAGGTTGGAACGGCAGGATGGGGAAAGGTCTAGCAAAATTCATTCCCATTTTGCAGAATGTGGCTGTTAATTGGCCTTGGGAAACAAGTAAAATCTCTTTACGTTTTTGCTGTGTATTCAGGCTGCATGGGCATGTCCGAGCACTTGGACCGCTACGTGTTCTGGCGTGTTTCACATGTAAATGTCGTTGAATGGAGTTGGTCTATTTGAATGTAAATTAGCGCAGCCTTATATTAACCCACTGTCCTCTTTTTTTTCTTTACAGCACTACCTCCGAAGCCACCCAAACCTACTCCTGTCCCTAACAACGGTATGAACAACAACATGGCTCTTCAAGATGCTGAATGGTACTGGGGGGACATTTCAAGGTAAGAACCCTCTCTTTTCTTAATGCTTTCTTCACTTACAGGCTTTGCACAGAAACCGAAACTCTAAAGGACGCATTTCCTCTCAAACATCTCTAACGCAGAGGTTTCCTCTCTTCTAGGGAGGAGGTCAACGAGAAGCTGAGAGACACAGCTGATGGAACCTTTTTGGTCCGCGATGCCTCCACCAAAATGCACGGGGATTACACACTCACGCTTAGGTAGGTTTTTGCAACAGTGTCACTAACTGTCCGTTAGTATGTTTCACATCAGTGTGAAGTGTTGTAATTTTGCGCTCGCTTGATTTCATATTTACAGGAAAGGAGGTAATAATAAGCTAATCAAAATTTTCCATCGAGACGGGAAGTACGGTTTCTCGGATCCTTTGACTTTCAACTCTGTGGTTGAACTGATCAACCATTATCGGCACGAGTCCCTCGCCCAATACAACCCCAAGCTAGACGTTAAACTGCAGTTTCCTGTGTCCAAGCATCAACAGGTAAATGTCATTTAATGGATTACGCACAACATGCGAGTGCTTCTAAATCAACCCAAGTGATGTCCTGAGATTTCTAACCCTGGGACCTTTGTTGCTTTTAACAGGATCAAGTGGTGAAAGAGGACAACATTGAAGCAGTGGGCAAGAAATTGCACGAATATCATTTGCAGTACCAAGAGAAAAACAGAGAGTACGACAGACTGTATGAGGATTACACCCGAACATCGCAGGAAATCCAAATGAAAAGGACTGCTATTGAAGCCTTTAATGAGACCATCAAGATCTTCGAGGAACAGTGTCAGACTCAGGAGCGCTACAGCAAAGAGTACATTGAGAAGTTCAGGAGAGAAGGGAACGAGAAGGAGATCCAGCGGTAAGTTTCACGTCTTAAATCCGTTAACAGCAGCCGAATTGGCCTTTGGCTGCAGCAGAGGTTCTGATCGGTCCCAATGATTCCCCTCAGGATCATGGTGAACTATGAGAAGCTGAAGTCCCGCATCAGCGAGATTGTGGACAGCAAGCGGCGGCTAGAGGAGGACCTGAAGAAGCAGGCGGCAGACTACAGGGAAATCGACAAGAGGATGAACAGCATCAAGCCTGACCTCATCCAGCTCAGGAAGACCAGAGATCAGTACCTCATGTAAGTGCCTTGCCCTTCCCACCGTCCTTCACCTCAGATAAATCACAAAACCTAACGCCATTTTCTGACTGACATTTTCTCATTCTTGAACACCAGGTGGTTGACACAGAAGGGAGTGAGGCAGAAGAAGCTCAACGAGTGGCTGGGAATTAAAAACGAGAACACAGACGAGTGAGTATCCATGATCTCTTTTTTAAAAATATATATATATATATATTATTAGCTCAAACGTCGTACATCAGCTTGTGTGAAAATCCGTTCAGCCAAGCTCGCAACTGTTTCTGCGACAGTCAATACTCCACAGTGGAGGACGATGAGGACTTGCCGCACCACGACGAACGCTCCTGGAAGCTCGGGAACATCAACCGCACACAGGCTGAAGCTCTGCTCCGGGGGAAGAGAGATGGAACATTCCTGGTCAGGGACAGCAGCAAACCTGGCTGCTACGCCTGCAGTGTTGTGTATGTATTATTGCTGACTCCTAAAGCTATGGCACACCTTTCAGTGTGCTTCACAGTGTTGGCACGTGTGAAATGTGAATTGTACACATTGATGCTGACGTTGTAATGGCGATTGGCTTCTGAAATAGCCTTTTGTACACGGTGTGTTGCGCAACGCAATAGGAAGCCGGGACACAACCTGTTTGTTTTTATGGGCAGCAGCGTTTTGAGCGATTCTAATTTTCCTGCTTCTCTCTCGTTTACAGCGTGGACAGCGAGGTCAAGCACTGCGTCATCAACAAAACTCCTACAGGCTACGGCTTTGCAGAACCATACAACCTGTACAGCTCACTGAAGGAACTGGTCTTGCACTACCAGCACACGTCTCTCGTCCAGCACAATGACTCTCTGAATGTCACGTTAGCTTACCCAGTCTACGCACACCAGAGGCGATGAGGACTTGCGGATTCACACTCTTCAGACTCTTTCCACAGAGACAAGAGCTTAAACGAGAGCCTCAGCTCACGCAGTGACGCCGCCGTGACGGAGGGCTGTTTGCGGCGGCCTGTCAGCAGCTTTGCTGTGCGCCACGAAACCGACTCTCAGACTTTTTAGCCGCTGAGACTTCCACCAGTGCAGAGTCTTGAATGTAGTTTTCTTCTTGATCTAGCGGAAACTGCTGTTCTCTCGATCACCCCTAAAATGGTGGACTTTGGAGGCCTTTTCCAAATGGTGCTTGTTCATTTCAAAGCTTTACCCGCTGCTGGAATGTAGAACGCTGTCGACGATGACCTCTGGAGTGCATTCTTTTTTTTCTTTCTTTTTTTTTTCTTTTTGGAAATGCTACTCGGAGCTCTAAGACCCTCACCCACCACTTCGGGTTTGGGTTCTCCCTTCCCTCTTGGTTGTCTGCGGGTGCGAGGATGTGTGCTGGCGCGTTTGTGCGATTGCAATGTGACCAAAACTTAACAGTATCCAAAAGCTATTCGTCATCGGCTTGTTCGACACGACGACGGGAGAAACTTTCATGAACAGACCATGGAACCAGCTGATCAATGTAGCAAGATGGCACTTTTGAAACAGTGAATTCTGTTTTCACACAACGGACTCCTTTATGAACAACTGAACATTTTTAAAGGAGCAAAACAAAGAGAAGGATGGCAAGGAGTCACATTTTCTTTGTAAGCATTACAGTGATAAACTCGGGACTTCATCGCCCCTTTATGGATTAGTAAACGGACTTGACGTGGGCTTTGTGGTGTACATACGGACTTCATCAAAAAGAACTTTCATGAAACCATATTGTACCAAAAATATGCCCTCAGTTCCTTCCCAGTTATATTCTAATCTGCTATGCAAATTCTGTATCTCCCTTCCTCTCTGCAACATTGTGATTTTCGTTTTAGCTGTTGCTACCCATATTATAAACTTTTCTTTCGTTTTATTGCTTGAAATCTTTTTTTTTTTAATGTCAGTATGTAAGAGGATATTTTTAAGTGTCAAAAACCGCCAAGAAAGATGGCTTCAGTTTTACAGCAGAAATGATAAAGTACTTTATTACAAATTTCTTTATCAGCAGCTGATGAGATAAAAGAAGATGAGTATTTTATTAGTCTTTTTTTTCACTTTGAGCTAATTTTTTTCTAGGCAGAGCCTGGAGGACTTTAGTGCTGCTTCTGTCAATAGTACCAGTGAAATATCTGAACATTTTATCAGTGCAAATTGTTCTTGACATTTTTTCCGAATCTCTACAATCTTAAAGGGTTCATATCAAAAAACGCAGTAGTCTATACTTTACTGTTTTCAAGCCAATGACAGAAGTTTATTTTGTGATAATAAAAAAAAGAAAGAGCAAAGCAAATTGATCATATGGAATGATGGACATTGTGATGACCCATTCATTTAGATGGCGAAAGAAACCCTCTTCATTCCTTATTCATATAGTATTTTTTTCTGTATCAGAAAACCCTAACTAGTGATTACATGGATGGATCAACTCATTTCGACTTGTATCCAGCATATGCTAGTCTTCTTCTCAAGTAATGCTGATGACTGCTTGCTAGTTCTATCGTTTGAAGAGATGAAATCAGGTTTGTTTTTTTTTCTGTCAGCTCAGTGGCCACCTGTCATCTTTTCCTTATCAAGAAGAATTACAGTATTCTAGGCTTTATGGCTGGTGAAGTATGTTTGGCGTAGTTTTGCCTCCAGCATAGAGTTTTGCTGCAGAGTCGTGTCTATATTGCAGTTATGCATCCGATGATATTTTACATAAATAAACATCATTGTGTCACCAGTAATCAGCTTGATAAGTCCTTAATACGCAAGTTTGTTCTGCGGGCTGCTGAGAGTTTGCCGGTTCATCACCAAAGCCGGGTCTGCGCTAAAGTGATTCAGCTCCTTGATTTAACTAGGCCTGTTTGCCTTAAAATGAGTTGCTATTTGTTTAATATCAGCCCTAGACGGCACTATTAAGTTAGCAAATGATCTAAATTAACCCTTAGACAATTCAGTTAGACGACAAGACCTATTTTATGTCCCAAAAGAAAAATGTGTGAAAAAAAAATTGGTATATTTCATTTTTTCCGAAGCGGGAGGTTAATGTTAAAAAAAAAAAAAAAAACGTGACACTTTGGGCATTTTTACAACGCAAGGTGATAGACATGACAACCACCGTTTTTTTTCATTGTGGCAAATACTTTTGGTTTAGTTGATTCATTCCACATTTTGTGATGCCAAAGATCCAAGCTACAGAGGAGATGTAGACTCAGTTTGTTAAAAGAACTGTGATCAGAACAGTGTAATTATTGGGCAGGATGTTCGTGATACTTGCTCTGTCATCTAACACTGATCTTTGTGCTAAAATGTTCTCGGGGGAAACTCCCTGTGTTCTCTCCTTTTATCTTTTATTATGCAAGAATTGCAACTTCAGTAAACGGGGCCCCAAGAAATACTTGGTACGATGTCAGGTGATTAAATGTTTTTTTTTTTCTTTTTCGTTTTTTGTAATCAGATTTTTTTTTTCGTTGTAATGTACGGTTTTCTACCCCTTGCCATGAAACCTCACACTTCCTGGATCAGTACTGTCTAAAATGGCTTTTGCTTTCACAGTAACTGAAACCGGTTTTGACAATTAGATTTTCCCCCTTCGAATCTGTAAGACATTAATTTACAGGCAGTTGTAATCACAGTACTAACAGTGAGATTAACCAGTGTGTCCCAGTTCTAAAACCTCTTCAGACCTGTAATGGCTTTGTTTTTAAAAAAGAAAATAAAATGTGTTTTCATGAAAAAAAAAAAGTCGTTCTAAATTGGTTTGTTGCTTGGCATATTCTTAGTTGACTGTCGAACTCTGCACTGACGCTTCTGAGGTTATGTAAATGTAGCAGTGTGGCATGATAGCATGCCGCTGATGTCACCCGTCCAAGTTGGGGACAGAGTTGCACAACTTTTTGTACTCTGTGTTCAGTATTCTTTTTTGGAAGATAGCCTAGTATTAAGCGTTCTTATTTTAGGAGCCTTCATATACTGATAAGCAGGAACGGAAAATGTCATTTTGCAATTTCATTTGAAATGCAGACAAAATAAAGTTACATGTCATTTATGAATACATTTTTAGGTATTTACAGCCAGTTTTGCTAAAGATGTTGGCCCACTGATGAAAAAGAAATGTGTGTGTGTGTGCATTAAATGACCCGAATGGAATTATGCTGAAACCATAAAAAGCTCATTTTTCTTCTTAAGTTGTCTTGTGGTAGATAAATGTTAGGGGCCTGATTTTAGAATTCTTTACTGGCGCTGTTTTCAAACTAGTGACCTAAAAGTTTCCACTGCTCTAGAGCGTTTGGTTGACCATGCAGTTCCTCTTCAAGACTTAGGTAGCGTGTGCTTTCAGCAAGAGTTTGAGGGGGACGGAAATGGTAAGCCACAGACACGCACAGCACGAAAACTGCTGTTCCTGAGAACACCAAACACTCAAATCACCACCCTGCTCCGTTCGCTTGACGATATTCACACAAAGCTTCACACAGTACATGGCCTTGTGCGTCTCCTGGTACAGTCGGTGCAACACGGTATGAAGGCTAAGAATGGCATGCACCGAGGCTATTTGCAGAATGACTGATCGGCTGAGCCGATAGCGGCGCGCGGAACGTGGACTGGGTGGCTGTGTGTCACGCATAGCTGCTGTTGCAAGTATGGAATGAAAACAAGCTGAACAATGCTGGTGTTGTACATGTGAAATGGCATGTAGCCATGTTGCAAAAATGTCCAAATGAATGTTAATAATTACTGCAACGAGATTCACGGCAGAACGCTTAGCATGGCATAAAACTACTGAAGTGTGTGTGATGTAACCACAGCAATGGGGGCTTGACCTAAAACCTGTTAAGGCGCGTACCTTACATTAGCGACATTGTGACCCCTCCTTCTGGGAGGAAACTCTTTGAAACAGGAAATCATACAAGCATGTATGTCGTTCAGATTATGACCCCATACAGTATAACTGTGTGTTGCCGAATCGCCTCACGTCGTGTTAATAACTCATGGTACGAACCACAAGACAGAGGATTATGTTCACATTTATATAATGTGTAAAATTTCTGGCTACTTAACTGTGACCCATGTTTGAGTTTCTCCTCACGTGGACAAAATAAATAGACAAAATGAGGATAGATTACCTAATGACTCCTGTTTTATTTTAGATCTAAATCAGTCAAAAATAAAGCTTACGCACATCTCATATGGTTAGAAGCTATGTCTGATATTAGTATCTGATATTTCACCTTTACTAGCAGTAATGAGATCATCATCATTCTTTGATAACGTTTTTTTTCTTTGTTAACTAAAATCATATGTGAAATATTCTTGAATACTTCACCAAAACTTGATTTTGTATTTATTTGAAACAAAAACGTTCACGTCTTAATGCTAGCACACGGGCAGGTGACAGTAGCATGTGCTTTCACATTCACAACTGTTAATAGCTTTGGCTGTTGGAGAAACAGATGCAGATGCAAGTCAGTTGAAGGACTGGGCCATTCAGGCAAATGTGATGTGGAGTGCAAAGATAAGATAAAAGTTCAAAGTACACACCTGATAAACTGCAGACGGTTAGTTTTGTGATTACACAATGGTTCGTTAATGGTTTGCTAGACTGTATCCGTCCAATAGCAGCACAGCACTTGGGACATTGTAATACATGTTTTAATATTTTGTGTTAAACATTTCATTCACTATCATTTTGAATTAAATTTTTTTTTTTAATTAATTGTATTCTCAAGTTGAATTTCATATGTAGGAAACGTGGAATAAGAGTTAACTAAAGTGTCCCTTCTGTGATTTTGAAAGCAAGTGTAGCACTCACATGCCTGGTGACACATAAAATGTAGCATTTTATAGCAGACAATGACCACGATAATAGAGCAGTAAAGGAATAAATGCTCGACCCCACAGTCTCAATCAGCTCTTATAGGAGACTTATTAATGGGAGTACAAATATGGGTTTGTGGATTAAAGTTTTTTGTGTCATTTCAACATGACCTAATTGATTTATGTAATGCAGTATCGTGTTAATAAAATGAAAGAGTGCATTGCTCGAGACTCATGAAGCTGTAGCAGGCCATCTAGGTATGACCTTGAGGAACGGCTAAACATGAACTCCATGACCAGTACTGACAAATTGCGATACAGGATCCAATCAATAACTCAGCTTTTGCCTAAAATCTTAAAACATTTTATTAAAAATAGTTGAAAGAGATAAAGACATGCAAAAGTAGTAAAATATGGAATGTTGACTACAAAACCCATGTCAGTCCTGCGAAATATCACCAGTATGAAAAATTCTCACCTATAATGCTGAAAAAAATATAGTCTTTAGAACCAAATACTAATTTCCAGCGAGGTACATACTGATCATAGCCGATCCAGGCGGCTTGAGCCTGGAAAATATACATAATTTCTTCATATTTTACATGAAGTATGTATTACATATGGTGTGATATGGTGATATGGCCAAATCCAATCTCCAGCACTACCACCAAAAAGTTCTTGAACAAGGCCCCTCACCCTAAATTGCTCTAGTAAGACTGACCCTGAAAGTAAGGGAATGGAAGTCGATCTGGATTAAATGCTGTAAATATAAATGTGTTTGTCAGCTGTACGTTATCTGAATCTTTTTTTTTTCCTACAACTATAGCCTTATAAAGAAGTGCGTGAATATGGATGTGTTTTAACATAGCACGCTCCTAGCACATTAGCGCAAGCTACACTAACCTTCTTAGTATAGTAATCATACAAGTACCCATTTAGCATTACTTATATATTAGCAGGGCGGCACAGTGGCGCAATGGTTAGCGAGAAGGTCCCGGGTTCAATGCCCGGGTCGGCCGTAGGGCCCTTACGTGTGGAGTTTGCATGCTCTGCCCGCGTCCATGTCGGTTTCCTCTCACACTCCCGAAAGTATGGAATATAGGTTAACTGGAGACTGGCCTTGTAAGGTGTGTGTGATTGTGTGTGTGTGTGTGTGCCCTGCGGCCTGCTGGCACCTGCCCAGGGCTGTTCCCCACCTTGCGCCCGTAGTTTCCGGGATGGGCTCCAGTCCCCCTGCGACCCCAGTTGGGATTAAGCGGTTTGGATAATGACTGGATGAGTAGCCTTTCTAACAGGCAAGAAAATGCCTCCTTATTAGGCAATAAAGCTTTGCTATGCTTGTGAATTATTTATCCTGAATGAGGACAAACAGCAACTGCAACATGGCACCTGGCTAACAAGCTACTTATCACAGCTCCATACGGAACAGTCTGATGGCCATCACATAGACAGACTCATATGACTCATTCAGCTCTTTCCGACAGCTCATATAATATACGCTGATTATGATTGCATGCTCTCAAAGGCTATGAAGGCTCTTAGTGCAGTGCATCAAATGGCACTAGCTTCTAGGAAAGAGGATTTGGCACTTTGTGCCCCTGCATGCCTGTGGTGGAAGTTGCTAATCTCTATTAACCTCCAGGGTTAGGAACTTCCTGATTTGAATTCAGACGCTGATGCAAACAACGAGCAACTCCTCCGATGGCAGTCCTAGGCTCTCTGAATTGCCTGCTTTGAGTATATGCACGAGAATGAATAGAAACTGGGGAAACACGTTTGGCTCCGCCTAAAAACCAGTCAAGGGAGTCTTAGGGACTTTCACACTTTCACATTATTTATCAAAGGTTTACAGTAGGTGTGGGTGGGTTCTTGCTAGAGACTGCCTTCCAGTTTAGGCCTTTTAGCACTTTTAGCTACAAATCATAGCAGTATCCGCCGTTCCACATCTAGCTCTCTATTCGTATGTGATATAGCATCAGGTTTCTCAATAAACTGTGGTTTCATCTTATCATCAAGTTCACTGACCTAGAAAAGTTATAACTGGTTGTTATAACACAATGACACTTTTCAGACACTGATCCTTTTAAGAGGCATTTTATTTTAGCCTTCTGCCTTTCTTAGCAGATTAAATGAAGGTCTGTATCAAAGTCAAAGTCAAAGTCAAAGTCAACTTTATTGTCATCTCTGCTATATACTGTACAGATACATAGAGAGACGAGACGACGTGGCTCCAGGTTATTTCCAGTGCAAACAAACAAAGAACAGTAGAACAGAGAATAAATAGGCAGTGGCACGACTAGGCACATGGAATAAACAATAAATAAGTAAAAATACTAAAATATACATTAAACAATATACATTTTAAACCAGACAATATACAATATACATTTTAGACTAGACAGGGAAGACAGACATAGAGCTAAACATGTTTGTCAAGTCAGGATGCAGTGTTCTTAACAGGTTGAAATTGACATTTACACTGAGTGTGCAAGGGGTAGAGTTATAATAGACAGATACTATATCCGGACTATTTCCAAGTACAATGTTCAGTATGTGTGCAAATATGCAAACATTTAAACAGGTGCAAATTGACATTTTACATTGGATGTGCAGGGGGTAGAAGGTTATAATATAACAGATACTATATTCAGCTATTTATGTGTACAATGTCCAGTGTATGTGCAAACATTCGTAAAGCAGCATATAATGTTTGTGCAAAAAGTGGCAGCAGTGCAGTGTCATACCAGTAGTTATTGTATGTCATATATAGATTATGTTTTGTAGTATTTTGGTTGGCAATACTGGTTGGTTACTAAATATATTAGTAAGGGTAAATGGCATCCAAAGTGTGTGAACCCATCTCTTTTTAATCAGAAGTCAGTGGCTATTACATAGGCGAACATGCTTTTTAAAAAATGTAAATTCAGTCTAATGCTCTCCAGAGATTAAGAGATTAATGTTGCAGAAGATAAGCTTTTAGTGCTTAATTCCCATAAATGGGTAAATTACTCCCTGTGAGAGGTAATGACCGGTCTACCATTTCAGTCTTTAAATAATGAAAGGAAAGCTAATAGTCCCAACATCTATCAGTATTTCAAATCAATCCCATGATAAACTAGTAGAAGGTTAGGTGTTAAAAGAAAATAACTGTTACCTTCTAGTTATTCTAAAACCAGATTTGGATAGCCTGGTTAAAAAGATGTGACGGAGCCTATTGTGGCAAAATTTTCCATCATGGTGTTATTGTCACTGAAAAGTAGTGAGAGACACATTTTGAATGTCAAAGAAGAACAAGAAACACAAGGGCTTTGGAGGCGCACAGGCACGGTTCACTTCTCTAGTTTCCCGGTTTTCAAGGCGACTTGGATCCATGGTGCGATCAGTCTTTCGGATCCAGGTCCACGTGTGTCCAGCTGGAGACTACAGGTCTAAAACTGGCAAACAGCACTAAAACAGTCAAGGAAATAATGATGGTGAACAGGGAGAGGTTTATTTGGCTCTAAATAGAAAAAAGGGAAACGAGGGTCAAATGAAAACAATGACAGCTGACTGATTAATCCAAGTAAGAATGAGCACACAATCAAACTAAACAAGAGACAGATGTTACTGATAATGGTAAAAAATTAAATTCAACCAAGTGAAAATAAATGGAAGGTAAAGCTACAATCAGAACTCTCATTTACAGTCAACTGAGATGCCAGGGGCAGGACAGAACTGGTAGAACATACTACATTTGAACTACATTTGATGTTCTGCTCATGGTGTACTGTTCAGTTTTAAGCTCAGATCTGAACAAATAACTTTTTTATGTAATTTTAATGTTCTTAATATTTCAGTTTTTATTGTTGTAATACTTGCTACACCCTCGCATAACCTTTGCACATTGTGATTTTTAATTTCTGTATTTTAATTCTCTCTGATGTATGGTTTTTATTAGCCATGATGTTTTGGGAAATTTTAGAAAGAAATTAGGGGAAATGCAAATTTTTGTTAAGAAAATGCAGACATTTAATGACAAATAAGAGCCTTTCAGTAAGTGTGATCAGTGATTCAGTCCTTACATCACCATTAAAGAAAGTAATAGAGAGGTAGTCATAGCTCTGTAATGTTAACAGTACTGATCATACAAGATTCACTGACCATTTAGTTGTGAATTTTGTTGGTGTTGTTACTATATGTTGTGTTTGTTAATTTATTTTGTTACCAATGTCCACTGTCTTCATGAGTGATCCGTTAAAAAAAAAGAAAAAAGCAATGATCAGTATCTGATCAATGGTGAAAATGGTAGTGTCAGATTTTGCCCGAAAACACTGTTCAGGTTAATGTAGGGATTTATTCCAAGATTAATGCTGTAACTACATGATATACAGTATGTCGATAATATTTGTCTAAAACATATCTAATTATATTTTTGACTTAGACCTTTAGACCTTATTCCATGTTTCAGACTTGAATTTACCAAGTATCTGTAATTATGGGAAGTACAATTTATACATGGTTATAGACATTGTCTGTAGCTGACCTTCACCAGTACGATCAAGGCAGGGGTAGTAAAAGTGCCTACTAAGAGATTTTTCAGGGAGATAGTGTGAGAGTGAGATGTGAAACTCAACAGTTTATTTCTGAAATGGGACATATGTCTATATCTAAGTGCAACAGCTCACAGATGGAATTTTGAGGCTTGAACTTCGACTACAATTTTATTCTTGTGCCTGACCTCTGGGAGCGCTGAGGGATTCATTGTACAGTTAATCCCTTTTCATCCATCAATGAGCCCAAAATAAACTCCTCTCTGTGAGCTTTAATCTCTACGCCTGCAGGTCCAGGGCTGCCCATGGCATCGAGCTACAGAGCTGTTATGTCATTCGAACCTGGGACTGAGAGCACCAGGGGGTTGTAGGGTAGGCATGTTGTTGTTCACTTGTTCCTCCAATTTGATATTCACAAATTGAAGAAACACACAAATGAATAGTGTTTCTAAAAATGAATCAGTAAGGTCTGAGGTAGTCACATACAGGTTGAAAACTATAACTGTTGCAAAATGTCTAAAAATGCTGAATGTTTAAATCAGTTAATTAGCAACGTTTATGAACAAAACCTCCTGTCACATTTATATACAACATACAGTGCAACAAAGAAATCACGCAAATTTGGAATACCTGTACTGGAGTGAACGGGAAAAAACTGCAATACAAATGTTAGGTTTTACACTGGAGATGAACTGGTCCAGCATGTTCAGTCCGATGCGGATGCTGATTATAAAACTGTTACTGGATAGAAGAGATTTTAGTAAACATTACTAACATAAAAAACAGGTATGAACAGAGCTGGCCTCACAAAAGAGGACTGTTACACACATTTACACATAAAGCAGTGAGGAAATGATCATTCTAGATGCAGCATAGAAACAAAACAGTGACAACAAAACAGATCTATACTGAGATGATATCCATATCCTCTTCTAGTGTTGATCTGTTTTTAAGATAGCAGCAACAGCTTTTTTGCCACTTAGAAAATGGTTATATAGTAGCTGTGAGTGGAGAAATTAACTACGGTATTCTTCTTCTACATTATTGCTACATTATATTATGCCTCAGAATCACAGTGCATGAAAGAAGCATCTACTGGAGTCTGCTGGCCAAAAAAATATGACTAATTCCGTTTTCAAAGACATTTTAACGTCTGCCAACTCCTAGACCTCCTTATTATAGTTAACATTTTCCAAAGTGTAACAGCTAATATAATCAAGAATGTGTGCGTGCCCGAATGTAATGTAACATAAGCACAAGAGACACTGAACTGTATTTCACCAGGTCATATTTTACTGTGAGAGATTTATGGATTTACTGAGTCTTTAACCATTACATTACTATAGCATGTAATAATCTGCATATCAGAGCCGATGTATTAGCGTACAAGTGCATTACACTGATTATAAGTGATATACTGTAAATGGCAGTCACGTTTGTGGGACAAAATTGAGGCCAGTTGCCTGAAAGTCCCACACTCTGATTTGCATAGAAATCCTGTCTGAACAAAATCTAATTACCATAAGAACAAAGGGCCTGGGTCTCTTTCTGCAAATGCTCTTCTACATGCATGACTTCATCATGTCATGGAATTATTTACACATCGCTCAATGCTCTCGCTTTTCCTGGGTGCCCTTTGAGCAAGTCTTTTTTAACATCTGGCTTGCAAATTGCCTTTCTTTTCGATGAGAAACAATGGCAGTGGATACGATAAATTTCACCAAAGCCTGAGCAATTAACTAAATGAGCAGGGCCATAACTCTCCGACAAATCTATGAAAGCCATTAGTGGGGATAATTCAAAGTGTCCGCGTGTAATGACTCCTTATCATGGCAAAAGCATGTGAGAGATTATTGATATGCAGCATGCTGTGATAAAAAATGACTTCATATACTGAATTTCATACAGAATTAGTGTAGAACATTCATCATGTTTCCTATGCACTGTGAGAGAGACGCTTATAAGCCCTAGCAGTGTTGCAGACCATTTAGGCCCTGCTGAGTTTCAAATGGCATGTTCTCAGCTTGTTAATGCATACCATTAATGCTTGGTCAGGGAAAGGATAAGTTAGGAAGGTTTTGTGTAAGACGGTGAGGTAGCTATTGTTCTCGTTCTCATTTCCCCTTTAATGCCAACAGGACATGAGTATCTTTGAGAGTATTTTACTGGCCCGTTGCTGTCCGTTGTAACATTAGGTCAGCTTTGCCTTTTGGGGGAAAGAAATCCCATAAACACATGCTCGACTGGCTCATCTGCAACTCAAATGAAAAAAAGAACTCTGTTATATTTATATTATTTTGGTAATGGTGGTAGGTTTAGGAGAGACACAACCAGGCTCAAACCCTTTACCTCTTGGTTCATGAACATGTACAAAAAGGCCACCAAAACTGCCTGCTATACATATCACAGCCATCTGATAACGGAAAGCAATCCGCAAGTGTTGACTAAGATCATTATGAAGGCCGGAAGTCTCTGCAAAACAATCAATCTGCAAATCACAAAATAATGCATTCATTGTATGAGAACCAGACTCTGATCAGTGGTGCACAGAAATGGCGGAATGTCTGAAATGCATACTTAAGTAAAAGATTCCTTACAACTGCAGCAAAAGCTGAATGTCACCTTACAAGCAGCAGTCTTTAAAATGAGTAAAAACACTGCTTGAGGAAAAAGTGATAAATCATCTGGTATTATCAGTATGTTATTAAAAGCATTATAAAAATGACGAAGTCTAAAAGTTCTTTTACTTCCAAAAACGATTAGGACCAGACTGCGCAAATCCCCACTCACACTGGCAAGGAGTAATCAGAACATTGTGTCAGATTCGGCTGGATATTCGGCTGGATTGTTCTAGGATTTTTGTGTTACATTTACTTTTGCGGCATTTATGAGACACTCTTATACAGAGCGACTTCAATTTCTCCTAATTTCATGAACAGTTTCCCTGAGAGCAACTTGGGGTTAAGGCCTAGTCCACACAGACGTTTAATCCACGTGTCAGATGAGCACGGATCAAACGCCAACGGTTTTTCTGCTCATTGGAGTGAATCAGAGCGTCCACACGGAGACTAATTTCCTTCATGTGCCACAGAACTAGTTTTATTCTTTACTCTTTTATATTTGTGTGTGTGTATATATATATATATATATATATAATACATATATATATATATATATACAGTACTGTGCAAAAGTTTTAGGCAGGTGTGAAAAAATGCTGTAAACAAAGAATGCTTTCAAAAATGGAAGTGTTAATCATTTATTTTCATCAATAAATCATTAATCATTTATTTGTTAATTTGTTATTTGTTAATTTTATTTGTTAATCATTTATTTTCATTTTCGTCCGTATATGTGTGTGTGTGTGTGTATATATACACATATACATACATACACACACACACACATATACGGACGAAAATGAAAATAAATGATTAACACATAAATGATTCACAAATAAAATTAACAAATAACAAATTAACAAATAAATGGGCTGCAAGCTGGCGTTATACAGTGTCAAACCAATGCCAATGCAATGCCTCACTGAAGTCAATCAAGGGCAGCTACAAAACACAACAAAAATGCGTAGGGCGTTCAGAGCGCGTCCATTTATCCAAGATTCAAACGCCCTTGCGGATAGGGCCTAACGAAGTACAATTACTCAACTACTATACACCACTAACTACGATGAAATGACAAAATGATAATCAGTCTATCTCTGAAATTTCAGAGCCCACCATCAATGAGGAATGCTAGCCTTGGAAGGACAGCCAACTCAAATATTACATGGATGTTGCAGCAAATTCGGGGGAAGGTTTTCCCTCGGAAGCTACAATTCAGACCAATCCAACATAATCAACAGGTCCTTTGCAACCTTTGTTCAATCAAAGCAATGTCTGGTGAAATTGTTTATCCTTACAACCATTTTATCTGAATTGAACCCTAGAGATGAAGCAATCAAATCGATATTCCCTGCCTGGCAACTCTGCTACAAAGCTAAAAAGTAGAAGTCGTTGAATATGAATTGTCCTCTTCATTACAGCATGTTGTTAGCACACCATGCCTTTGTTCACAGCCATTTTGGGATGCCAGATGAAAATCTTCATCTACTTGAGATGAGCAGCATTTGTGTCATGACAGTTCAGTGTTAACAGTCTTACAAGAGGACAGATTGGATGAAACCCTCTCAGCAAATAATGACATAACCCTAAGCAAACAAGAACGGCAATAATATGCACTGGGGCAGCAGTTCCAAGAATCGGTCTCTGGAAATGTGGACCATATAAATTAGGTGGAGCCTCTTTTCTTCCCTCAGGGGTTATATAACGTGAGGGGCCATTTCACTTGAAGACTTCTGCATAGTCGTGCCAAAAGTGATTAATAATCTCTGAACATCAATTTAATAGTTTTGTTTTTGCAACTAATAACATTGTTCATTCAGTATAAACAGATACACATAAAAGATCTCTTTTACCAGATAAGCAAAAAATGACAAATTTTGGTTCAAAATGAAAGACCTTGACAATACATTTGCTCCAACCATTAGTTAGAGGTGTACAAAAAGGAGCAAGCTTTTAATTAATTCAGTTTGATCAGTACTAACGCTTTTTACAACAGAAATCGCCACAAAGCGGATTTACAAATGACAGATTTTACTCATTACCAATCAAGTTAGTGAGTAGCACCAAATCTCATGATCTCTCACCCTACCTCATCATAGCAGGTTACGATAACCCTCCAACTCATGCGCAATCCTTTAATCCATAATAACGAGATTATTCACCTTACCGAATTGTGTAATGAAACTGAACTGTCTAATATCGAAATCATGCCGAAAGTCACGCAACTCTTAAATAAGTACACACTGCACTTTCTAATTCACCATAAAAAGAGAAGGGATTTTCCATTTCCTGTGATATTGCCACCCCCAGACCTCCTACAATCACTTTTTAGCAAGGGTGTAGGGTTTGCATATGGACCATAGGGACATGTCCCAACCAATATTTTGGGAAGACAAAATGGTCGCTACCAATATTTAGCATTTTGTTTTTATATAACAAAAATCTGAATTTATTCACATATTTGTTTGTGAACTCAGAGCTAGAGCAACAGGGTTATCCACGCTGCAATTTCTTTGGCTGAAACAGATTTTTTGCTTTGTAGATAGCCTTGACAATGCCACCAAAAAGCAAACAGACATACAGAGCTATTTCAATGAGGATATGACTGTCAAATTCATAATTTACCAAATAAATGATGAAATTGACAGTCATATCCTCCCCTCAAGCACAATGTATTTGGAGTAGGCTACTTACAAAACAACAGAAATTATGTCATGACTGAGTTAATAACTGGGTCCAAATACGTAGCCTAGGTCAAATACATTTGCATGATAAGAGGTATATGCTTACTACTGTTAAAATAAGTTTATGAATCATTTTTTTTATTAACAGTATTTGATTACATAGGAAACTCAGAAATCCAGTAAAAATGAGCAAGAGCAGGTTGAGAGAGAAGAAGCTGGACCTTCAGGGCTTCAGGTGAGGTTTGAATGTTAAGGCATTTAGAAATATCAAAGGAGCAATTTTGTTTTATCAGCTCAATATTTCAGTATTTGTTTGTTCACATTTACAAGTACTTAAACCTTACCTTACCGTTTGCAACATTTTTCATCCGAAATAGTAAATAATGTGCTAACTTGTTCAGCATTATGTCATCATATCATATTTATTATGCTATGCATGTGCGTGTAAAAGTATGGGCGGGTTAGTGGTTGGGCAGAGGGTTGGCAAGGATCTGGGGTTGGTATTGTCCCTACCAAAGCTGAGACCAAACCTACGCCCTTGCTTCTGACATATTTTTATGAACTAACAATCAGTGCATCTATCTACAGTTTCACTGTGTTCACTCAGACCCATTGTATACAGCCTTAAAATATATTACACATAATCATACTATGTATATTACATAATATTTGTATTGTTTAATACTTAAGTTCTGCCCTCACAGTTTCAATATCATACAAAATGCTAAAACTTTCAATTATTGTATCTTGGTGTATTTGGGGCAGTTGATTGTAAAGTGTAATTGTAAAATTACAAATGTCCTCTTTCAATTGATGAATTATTGATGATGAATTATTTTGTCTAATTGTTTCATATGTGCACTACATGTATACTGTGGGCCCTGGAGCATTGCAGTTTCATCTGTAGGGTATGTATAGAGTTATGGCAGTACATTTTACATTGACTTCAGCGTCTTTGGCTGTGGGTAAAGTGATGTAATGGAGAAAAAAAAACCCACTCTGAAACTGGACGTTTTCATCTGTGCAAATTAAGAGAACTTTGTTGTAGGGTTTGAGCTCACTCTGGCCTGAGAAATGCAAATTGTATCAGTATAATTAGTCTGGGCCTCAGTGGGGGGCCTATCTTTCTGCCATTTGTGGCATTTAAAGGTTCCTCTTTATCTAAAAACAGCTTGAGGAAAGTGAAGTGTTGCACGAAGCTTTTTTTGAAACATGCAAATGAGCAAAGACTGATACCAAAATCTGTGAGCAGCTCGTCTAGTTCCTAATATATTTTACATGAGTCCATAAAATCTTTTCTTATCTTCTTATGCATGGAAAGAGAACACAATGTGGGAACTGGTTTAGTGTCTGAGATGAACTATGTTGGCGTTGGAGTCCTGTATATTTTACAGCATTCACAGAAAGACAGAAGCCAAATGCTGAAACTCTTTTGAAGCGCCAAAGTAAAAGCTGATAATTACAAAAAACATCAGAAATAGGGATAATTCAAGACATCAAGCAACGACTCTGGATTCGAAAGCGTCGCACAGACGCTTTAAAAATGATGTGTTCTATGAGTATTAAATCAGAGACCCCACCATCTGGAACCAGCTGGACCCTTTTTCAGACTTGAACCGAATCCTAATTTAATATTGAACTGATGTTAACTTTACTAAATGTTGCTGAGTGGATCATAAACAGCCCCAGCAATTATTAATCTTCAACTAATGCCTTGTGTAGTAAATGGTCGTGCACCCCGGTCGCCCAGAGCAGGATGGGGTCCCCTTCCCGAGTCTTGGTTCCTCTCAAGGTTTCATCCTGCTGGAGGGTTTTTTTACTTGCCTCAGGTTTGCTTGTTGGGGGTTTGGGCCGGTTATTTGTAAAGCGCTTTGTGACAATGTTGTTAAGGGAGCTATAGATATAAAATAGAATTGAAGACATTGTCAAGAGAGCTACAGATATAAAATAGAATTGAAGACATTACTGTGTTCTGCAGTGTTTTTATCTTTCAGACTTCAGCTGTTTTATGCATAAGTAAGTTATACCACCAAATGAGAAGACTGCAGATAACCACTTCTCTTTTGCATAGTATATTATTACAGAAGTACAAAAGCAGCCATGTCTGACTTTTCCTGTACCGCAAATGAAACAGGGCAGGCATACTAATAAAATTCATCTTGCTGTAAGAAATTGGTGTTATTATTGTTTTATTATAATGATCTGTTGTATTTGTTTCTCAGTGTTGCTGCAAAATTGTTGCAGGACCCCTGTGCTTACCAAAATGCTAAGTCCCCTATATCACATGGCATTGTATTTGTATATAACTCTTGAATATTCTCTGGTATTCTTGAAATGACTCTAGATTATTTATAATCTAATACAGTGTAATGGGCGGCATGGTGGCACAGTGGTTAGCGCTGTGCCCCTGGGTCGGCCGTGGGGCCTTTCTGTGTGGATTTTGCATGCTCTCCTTGTGTTCGCGTGGGTTTCCCCCAGAGGTGACAGTTTCCTCCCACAGTCCAAAAGCATACTATATAGGTTAACTCCACTCCACTCTAAATTGGCCCCGTAAGGGGTGAATGTGAGTGTGTGAGTGTGTGTGCCCTGCGGTTTGTTGGCGCCTGCCCAGGGTTGTTCCCCATCTTGCCCCCATACGTTCCCGGGACAGGCTCCGGTCCTCCCGCAACCCCAGTTGGGATTAAGAGGTTCGGATAATGAATGAATTAATGAATACAGTGTAAATGCTTTGTAAATACAGTAGTTGCTAGACTGTGCTGTTTAGGGAATAACACAAAGAAAAATGTTCACCATCATTGGTCTAACATAGTATAGAGTACTGAAACTTTCCCATCTCTTTGTTTTAGCAACTGCAATGGCGTTTTTGTTAGGAGCAGGAAAATGCAATACACTAAATTTAAACATATTTATTGGGATATGTTGGAAAATGACTGACTATCCTTGAAATGACAGAAGGCCACATCAGGATATTTCTGGATCTTTCTGGTCCCACTGGCCAGAACAAAACACTTACAAAAAATCATTCATGCCGTCTGCAATAACCATGCTGAACAATTTAAAATAGACAAAAGATAGTACTGCCAGTGTCTTAAGCAAAGGTGTGTGAATATGCGAGTTCTTAATGTATTTATTGCTGGAGTTGTGTCAATAGAGGAATTTCTGTCACCTTTGGGACAGACAATAAAGTCTATTTATCTATCTGTCTATAATAAGATTTAACCAGAAAAATGAATAAATGCACTGCTGTCTGGAGTTCCTCACAACACAAACCTGTGTTCTAATTAAATTAAGAATTTATTTCCCATGTTCCCTTGCCCATATTTTTTCAGAGTAGGTATTTCCCAAAAAGATGAAGTTAAATGTCAGGTAAACTTAAAGCAAAACTGAAAGCAGACACCGAGTAAAAGATATTTATAGAGTTTGTTCTCATTCTCTCCACAAAGGTGGTTCATGTGGTCCACTGGCCTGCTAAGGGGTTTATATTAAGACAGTCTTTATGTAAACCCACACACCTATTCTCCATTACAGGCCTTAAATCAGGTCACACAATTCTTACCCACATTTTACTCAGTATTTTACAGCATAAAAACCAATCGTAAAGTCCAGCTAATGAGACACTGCAGCAAGTGAGTGCAGGCCAGAGATCAAAACACTCAGCACAAGGATCTGATAAGAGCAAAGATCATGTGATCGGCTGAGTTATTAAGTCACTTATTTCTTCTCATTTGTGCAACTACAGTTTTCATTCATCTCATTCATAAATGTACAAACTCAATACCTACAGACTGAATGGACATACATGTAAACTATTTAATCAATTTTTGTATATATTACAAGTTTTACATTTTAGTATTACAGGATGCTTGTAGCATTTTCAAATCCTAGTTCTTTACTCAGCCATGAGGTTTTATGTGCTGCTGTGTGATTTTGATCTCAGAGGTGAATGGTCACACCGGAAAACATCAATACAGTCCAAGAGAGCAAATAGAGTTAGGTCCTTAGTATGTCCTGCTGCGCTCCTAGCCCTCAAGGCCCCCCTTATTCCCCCACAGTTTGTTTAAAGTGTCATTCATTCAAGAACCTGGAGTGTGTATGTGTGTTGTGGCTTAATTACACTGAATCTTTCTCCTTTTCCCCCCTAGTCTCCTCTCCTCACGCCTACCCGCTATTTTGGCACTTAGAGCAGAGGAGCACATGGATGCCAAGTACAGCCAGTATGTAGCCAGCATAAATAATTATGCTCACACGAGGGGCCTTTTCCTGCTGTGCAGTTAATACAACAGTCTTCCTCATATGTAACTAATTGCCTTTGACAAACAATTTCCAGTTTGGTGATGCCCACATTGTGGAAGATCTGCTTTTGGCCATGAACGGTGGCTGACATCAACTGATGTCATCACTGCTCCACCCAGGCATGGACATGCACTCCTGGCAGCAGAAACACACTTTACTGCTCTCTTATATAACGCTGTGGTCACCTATGCAGCCTATGCTCCTAGCACAGAGCTGAGAACATGCTTGAAGAATGACGATAGAAATGGCTAGAGACAGTAACTACGAGGATGACTTTATAATGACATTGCTGATGTAATGCCTTTCGCAGCAGTTCAGACACAGGCAAATCGTTCCGCACATCAAAGAATCCAATGTATATATTGAAGGTTGGTAAAATGTGTAATTATTTTGGCCATTCAATTGAACATATTTAAAATGAATAGTAGATAGATGTCAATCTGTCTCTCATTTATGTTACTGTCATTTAACATGAGGAAAGGAATTAAGAAGTAATTACAACTGTAACAAAATATATGACCTCTGCATAAGTGATAAAAGTGTAGGTGTACGTAACACTCTCTGATGTTCTACTTTGACTTTGCTGTCACATCAAATGTGTTTCTGTGTAAGAAGATGGTGTATATGGGGTAAACATTAGCCCAACATTGCCACCTTGTGACTTAAACATTAAAGCGCCGGAATGAATTCGATATAGTTTTCACCATTTTGTTATTTCTGTTTATGCCATTTCAGTTACTATCAGTTTGTTTCTGTGAAGCACATTAAATAGCTAACCTCTGTATCTGAAAATGTGACATAGAAATAAACTCTTCATTTGCCTGCAAATAAGGAAACTAAATATGCAAATACATCTCTGTACTATCCTTTACACTTTATTTCACATATTATCATATTATGTAAATAAACAATATTTCAACAAATGTGTGCAAATAAGCATGCTGTGTTAAACAAATGCCTTACACGTCTAACCCATGCAAAAAGGGGACTCAAAGGGCACAAGACATCACACCATCAGCTCCCAGGCTACCGTTGACAGATCATATTAAGAAACACTGATAATGGTTATTACCCTCACTGTGGACATTAATGGCTCAGTTCACTCACTTGACCTTTTAGGCAGAGCACTTTATGAAGATATATGAGCAGTGAACCAGAGTCCGCATGAGGTCAAAGTACATCATTTAGCCATGTGTGACATCACGGTGAGAGAGAGTGGAGGGGATGACATGATTCACCACTACTAAATGTAATACAGCGGTGGAACTGAGACTACTCTATATTTGTCCTTAAGTACAGTCACTGTTTCACCTGACTAAAGAATTACATTTATGATCAAATGTCTTTACATGCTATACAAAAGCCAGTATTTTTTTTAATTAGATAAAATGGTAGGACAATCAGTAATGAAATGAGATTTTAAATGTAGCGAAAAAGATTACTTACTTTAATTTCTACTCGAGTACAAGTAAAATTGCAGACTTAAAAATATGCTTATAAAAGTAATAGTTCTGTTTTCGGCTCCTCTCGTTAGGGGTCGCCACAGCGGATGAAGTACCCCAAAAAGCAATGTAGTTACAGTACCTTGAGTATTTGCAATTCGTTACTTCCAAACCTGTATTTTAAGACAGACAAAAGTACTAATTCATAAAATAACACCAGAGATAATCCCATGGAATAAAAAGGGAGAACGGCGCAGCCACGTCTGACTTTTATTTTCTAAAATTAAAGACACGTCTTAAATCGGGTCTTTATTTTGAAAGAGGAAGCAGTTGGCGGCCATCTTTGCGGAAGTGATGACGTTGATGACGGCTTGAGCGATGCCGTGGCTTATCCCTTAAGTTCTGTTGTTTATATCTGACACCATAGCAGATTAATTTATTACATTTAATGCGTAAATTATAAGCACAGAAATGGGCGTCACGACATTGACTGCTGCCAGGGGACGACACGGCGGCAGTAGAAAAGCGGGTCCCTAAACCAGTCGGTTAATAGCTTAGCCAGATCAAGAGCAATGTTGAGCTTTAGTTAGTGTCCTAAGGTAGGCTAGCTAGCCAGTTAGCGTTAACGTTTAAAGTTCCAAATACGTGGACGGCTCGCACGGAATTTGGAGCCCCAAAAGTCGCACTATGGAGGATAAATACAGCAGCAACGTCATCACCGGCGGCAAGCTCGGACGCGTTGAGGTGCCACACGCGAGGTGCGGTTTAAAGCGGCATCGCCCCAACTCGAGCAGAAATCACAATAATGCTGATGGCATTACTAATTAAAACAAACATCCGTATGCATTCTGTGAATCAATCAACATTACTTATGTAACATTTCCCATTTGTTATTGTTACAGTTTGAGCAGATATGTCGTGTTGCTGCTGCTCACCAAGCTACTGAAGGCTTTGGGAATGTTTGAGTCCTACGACCTCCTCAAAGTTGTACATATTGTTCAGTTTGTATTCATACTTAAATTAGGGTAAGAAATTGCATAATATATCATAAAAACATGGTCACTGTCTTGCTATTCTTTTCTATTTGCTGTAGTGCGCATTCCTTATATAATATTAGCTACTGTGTTCTGTGTCTGTCCAACACAGATGTGCTGTGATTTTGCTTTTCTTTCAAAAACCCTTTTCATCAGGGAAAATGGTTGCTAGAAGACAGGTATGTTTTTAAAAGATGCTTCACCATGTTTGACACATTCATTCAAAATATCAAAATGGTATTTTGAGGAATTTTAAATGCAGCACTTAAGACATTTAAGAAATTTGTCTTTTTTAAGAAACTTTACTTTTACAGTCTCATATGTAAATCTCATATATACAGTATATGAACGGTGACATATGCTTAACTTTTGTGACATTGTTATTGCTTTTATTATTTATGGTAATGAAATGATTGTCTTTCAGTGGATCAAAATCTTCAAACATGCCGTCGTCAGCAGCATAATCTGTCTTTTGGGTTTCTTTGGCCTGACGCTTTGCGGACCGCTAAGGTGAGTCTGAGGACTGTTGCTGATTTGCAGGATTGATATACTTACAACGACGAGAGAAGTAATCCATGTTGTGTCTTACAGGACGCTGTTGTTATTTGAGCATAGCGATGTGGTGATCGTCTCTCTCCTTAGCGTTCTGTTCACCAGCTCTGGAGGAGGACCCTCGAAGGTTTGGGAAGTTGTGTATATGAAATATATTGTATCACAATGTGTCAGAAATGATTATATTAACTGAACACTGTTGAACTCACCTCACTTTGCTCTTTGTTTAGACAAGAGGTGCTGCTTTCTTCATCATTGCGGTTATCTGTCTATTGCTGTTTGATAACGATGACCTCATGGCAAAGATGGCAGAACACCGTATCCTTTCGGAGTCCAGACCTATTGTAGGGCTGTCATATGAATAATTTCAGCAGTGTGATATGTGCAATATCAAGTGAGACAAATTAAATTAAACATGCTTCAGCTTTTTTGCTGTTTTGTAGGAAACGAAACCTTTCCCACTTATCAATTTATCATTTAGTTATCAAATTGATTTAAAATTATTTACTCTTTTTGTTGATTTCTATGGAGATCTACAATTTAACTTCAGTTATTCTAGAATGCCTAGGTCATTCCAACATTTGTCAAGTGCTTGTACTTGCTAATGCCGAAAAACTGTATGCAACCCTAACCCAATGTTGTTTATACTGTGACCTGTCATACGTTTCCAGCCCTTAACTCTGACTTGCAGCTGAGGGACACCATGACAGCGCCCTCACACATGCCTTATACACTGGAATCTCCTTTCTGGGTGTAGCAGACCATAAAGTGAGTTACATTACCCTGTTTTTGTCATGCAGCGTTATTCATGTTTGCCAGCATTTCCTGAAACAGCCTAAAGCGACTGGGCTGTGAAGGATTAGCGAACAATTGTGTGCTCATTTGTGTTTGCATCTGCTTTAGGGTGGTGTTGTGTTGTTGGTGCTGGCCCTGTGTCTAAAGGTGGCCTTTCACACACACTCCAGAAAGCTGTCCGTGGAAATCGGGGGAGCCAAGCGCCTCTACGCTCTGTCCAGCCTGGTGTCCTCCATAGTGCTGCTACCCTGGGTCGTCGTGCTGTCTGCCACCACAGAGGTAAGACACTGGCATTCTTGTTGTAATGTTTTTAGTCTCGCACTCAGCTAATCCACTTGGATTCTAGCTGTGGATTTTTCATGGTAATCTAATGAGATTTCACCCCATGCTTCCCGGGGGATCTCTCACAGAATGGATGGTCTGGGGGTGGAGGTGGTAAAATAGGAGATTTGTACAGAATAGAAGGACCTTGAGGAAGGAAAGCTATCACTAGATTGAGGCCAGTTTCATCCTACAACAGGATAATGAGCCAAAACAGACCTCCAAGGTGTGTCAGCAATATTTAAAGAGTTCTGACTTTAATGGAGTGGCCAGCGCAGTCTCTGGATCTGAGCCCTATTGAGCTGTTGTGGGAGCAGTTTGACAATCCATCATGTGGGAGATGCTCCAGGAAGCATGGGGTGAAATCCCATCAGATTACCTTGAAAAATTGACATCTAGAATGGTCCTAAGGTCTGTCAGGCTGTAACCGCTAAAAAAACGCGGTTGCTTTTGAGCGGTAGTGTACATCGGTTAATTAGAGGAATCGTCTACCTAAACAACAGCTCAATGAGGATAGTTTTGGCATAAGAATAGAGCTGGATTTGGAACTATGACCTCTTGGGTCAGAGGCTCTGAGCTAGATATATGTAATGCAGGTTTGCAACAATGTTGTAAAATCACTGTGCAAATCGATTGAATTGAGCATCCTGCTGCTAGGCCCACCTCGCCATCACTGTAAACACGGCACAGCTGAGAGTTAACACGTCCAGTCCTCTTTTTTTGTTGCCAGGTGAGTCTTGCTAAAGCCTGCTAGTGCTCTTTATTAAATAAAATTGTCAGTGTAGTAACCATAATTAAATTCTTTGAGAATGTTAGAGAATTGATCCTGGGAAAACTTTTGAGAAGGTGTTGGAACTGGGGCCAGAAAAATGATCAAAAGCTGATCTATAGTTTTCTTTAAATGTATTTGTTTGACAGCAAAACTCTACTTATGGCTCTTTTTACTGCATTAGATGTGAAACAATTGGCCTGTTGCTCTCTACAACTTCTGGCAAATACCTGTGCTTATTAGTGACAGCTATTGTCCGGTATTGAGCTTAATTACAGTGATCTGGGACGCACCCTTGTTACAGGACTTGTGCAGTTCTTTTATGCTGATTTTTTCTTTATTTTGAACCACTAAATTAAACTGAACCACTCCATTATGCCTCATAAAATGATTTCCTTCATTTAACCCTCAGAGCAAGGTGGAGTCCTGGTCTGGCCTGGCTTTTCCCTTTGCCATGATCGTCTTGTCTGTGATGATCCTGGACTTCTACGTGGAGTCCATCTGTGCGGCTAAACTGGAGACCCCGCGCTGCGCTCGCTACGGCTCCATCTTTCTGGTTTTTAGCGGTCTGATGCTGGCCAACTTCTGGACACACCCTCTGACAGACCAGCTTCGGGCTATGAGTAAACCCGGTCAGCAGACCAGCACCGAGCACGTGCTCTCTGGGGGAGTGCTGGTCAGCGCGTGCTTCTTCCTCATGTGTGAGTTACACCTCAGTGCTAAAGACACCATTGCTTGTTGTCCTTTAATGTGATATTAAATTGAACTCAAATCTGTCTGTCCTGTTTTCAGCTGACAGTATACTGTCCTCTCCCTCCAAGAAAGGGCAGAAAGGCACATTGGTGGGATATTCACCCGAGGGAACGCCTCTGTATAACCTAATGGGAGACGCCCTGCAACACAGCTCCCAGTCTCTACCTCGCTTCATAAAAGACTCGCTCAAACAGATCCTGGAGGAATACGACTCCCGGCAGATCTTCTACTTTCTCTGTCTCAATTTGGTAAGGAATCTCAGAACATCTGGATCTAGTTTCAAATAAGGCTGGGTGGATGGCGTTGTAATGTCAATTATTGGCCGATGCCATTATTCTTCGATATTTTCATGTTTACTTCTGCCGATACCGATAAAAGAGGGATGGTAGAGTCGGGGGTGAGCTCAGGCAGAGTTGAGTGCGTAAAGACAAGACATTTTGCATGCCGAAGTTCCATTGCAAGCTCAGAATTTTGGCTCAAAAACAATGCCATAGTTCTGACATTTCTAATATTATGCCAAGTAAAGCAAGCGTGAAAGCAGAGTGGAGCAAGGGCGCAGCATTTCGGGGGTAGTGCACAACATTTTAAGAAAAAGTCACCTCCTGTCCTATGTGGTGTACCAACTCAAATAGGGCGCGTGTGACCCTCCACGTGCACTACCTAGTGCGTAGACAGCCATTGAGCTACATCCCCGGCTATTTCCTGAGATGCATACTACTGCAGAGAAAAGTATGATAGGAGCGCCTGACTTGCTATACGGCAGTACGCGGCTCAGGACGCAGCCCATGTGCGAGCTCACGTTCGCTAAGTGAGGCAAACACGCAGTGTAGTTACTTAAAATTTTACGAGCGTGTAGGCAGACTTGAGCGCGAAAAGAGGCGATTTTGCTCACAAACACTCCACTGCGTTTTAAGACAGAAGGTGCGGGCCCATATAAAATCCCACAGTTTCGCTGCATGTAACAGTGTATGTGACAAATAAAGGCTCAACTCAACCTCGGACTTTGGACATTTCTGGCACAAGCGCTACCTTTCCCACGTATAATAAATGCGCCATAAAGTATTGGACAAATCTAAGCATCGGTCCGATACAGACAACTTATAAAAACGCAATTATCAGCTGAATCCCATATCACTGTGCATCCGTATTAACAGTAATACTTATGATTAAATTTCATGTCAGTACAATGGAATGACACATCATTATTATAAGTAGGAGGAGGAGTAAATCGTTTGAACTGTAAATGCTTCAGAACCACAGGGCACTCCATCAGTTAATGATGCTGTTTTTTCCCCCCTTTGGATCAGGCGTTTACCTTTGTGGAGCTCTTCTATGGTGTTTGGACCAACAGCTTGGGCCTGATCTCGGATGGCTTCCACATGCTGTTTGACTGCTCCGCTCTGGTGCTGGGACTCTTTGCAGCCCTCATGACAAGATGGAAAGCAACAAGAATATACTCTTATGGGTAAGACTTCCGTGAGCGTGAACTACGTCTGTGTTCCAGGACTGAATCCAAACTTTTCTGCGTCCATCTGTTGACTGGCACTCAATGCAAGAGCGCTGTGTTCTGGTTCTCTTCTGTAGATCAAAACTGTTCTTCTTTCTTCATCTATAGAGACGACAGAATCTGAAAACCAGGAATGAAACCATATGTTGTTTCGCCATAAATATGGCTTACAAACTTGTACTGATGGATTTTACCAACAGTATTTTCACAACACGACTATTACTATCTATGAACATTAGAATCTCAAATTGCTACATGATGATTCCAGAGATTTCTGTCATATCATGCACCTCCCTCACATCACTACATGCTGTATTTCTGTTTTATGTTATTTTTAACCATTCTATGGCATGAACGCATCATGTATAAATTCCAGGCTGACTCAAAAGAGAACGGTATAAGAAATTCTTTTAAAGAACGGTTGCTTATCTGTGAGACAAGTTTTCCAGGTTTTCAAGCAGAACGCGGCACAGGAGATGTTTTAAATGCTTGCATTTGCAAATGGTGTTCATCCAGATCATTCTGAATTCAGGGACAGGGAAGTTAACTAGGAAGTTGAATAAATCCTCATAAGTCAGTGATCACCTTCAAACATTTAACGTGAAAGTGAGCGATTATTGTCATTGTGTACACACCACAGCACAGCACACAGTGCACCACAACGAAATGTGACCTCTGCATTTGACCCATCCGTGAAGGAGCAGTGGGGCAGCTGATGGGAAGTGCCCAGGGAGCAGTGCTTGGAGACTGTACCTTGCTCATGAGTACCTCAGTGGTACCTTTACCGGTGCAGGATTCAAACCAACAACCTTTCGATCATGGGGCGAACTTCCTAACCGAAGGAATCCTGTACTTGCATTTAATCCTGACATGGTTGTGATTTTTTTGTTGTTGTTGCTTTTTTTCAGGTATGGCCGTGTTGAGATCCTCTCTGGCTTCATTAATGGTTTGTTCCTAATGGTTATAGCTTTCTTTGTGTTTATGGAGTCCATCTCCAGACTCATTGACCCTCCCAACATCAACACAGTCATGCTCGCGGCAAGTACCTTGTGTTTCTCTTGTAGATTTGAGGGTTTTATGTTTATGCTTTGAATATCCAGCATAATATTCAACTTTAGTCAGAGCCTGTGTCTCAATTCATTGATTTTAATATACTGCTTTGTGCCCAAATAGCCAGTGTCTCTAGGTGGACTCCTCGTCAACCTGGTGGGAATTTGTGCCTTTAGCCATGCTCACTCCCATGGAGCGTCTAAAGGCAGCTGCTCGGGTCACGATCACGGACACTCTCATCACGGGCATGGACATGGAGAACACGGTCACAGCCATGGTGGTCACGGTCACTCTCACGGTCACGGACACTCTCACAGTCCAGGAGGAAGTGGCATGAACGCTAATATGAGAGGTAGCCCCTTGTATTGTAGGATAGCTCAGGGGACTGTACAGGGCCGTTGAAATTATTTTGTTATGCTTAAGGCAATACAGTTTTCCTAACTAACAATTACACTTAAATTAAACAATTAATTAACAATAAATTACATCTGAAAAATTATTTGTTTAAACACAGTTCTGTAATTTTGTGACGCCCCCTAATCCTGCGGTGCTAAAACCATCATGAACAAAGGGATTGCGAGCGAGAGCTGGTGTTGTTTATGAAATTTAACAGTGTAACAGTTAAATGCTGACTTTTTCTCTGTTTGGTTTCAGGCGTCTTTCTGCACGTGTTGGCCGACACGCTGGGCAGCGTTGGCGTCATCATATCCACATTTCTCATCAGTCAGTTTGGCTGGCTCATAGCCGACCCCATATGCTCCTTGTTCATCGCCATCCTCATATTCCTCAGTGTCATTCCTCTGCTGAAAGACGCTTGTGAAGTCCTTCTACTGAGGACTCCCCCTGAGCATGAGAAGGACCTTAACTTTGCCCTTGAAAAGGTAAACATACAGCAGTGTCTGTTTAAGCCACCTATAGAAAATAATTGCATGATAACGTGTCATGTTTTCGAACCGTCCATTTAAAGTAGTTTTTCATTTCCATTGTAGATCAACAAAATAGAAGGTGTCTTGTCCTACCGTGACCCGCACTTCTGGAGGCATTCCGCCAATGTCATTGCTGGAACCATTCACCTGCAGATCATGGCTGATGTTGTGGAGCAACGAGTTATTCAGCAGGTCTGGTTCTTCTTCATTCAAGGTTTGGCGCAATACCTGTATGACATGATGAGTGTCTAATTTTTTTATTTTTTTTTTGTCAGGTGACCGCTGTTCTGAAGGATGCTGGAGTGAATAACCTGACGGTGCAGGTGGAGAAAGAGGCCTATTTCCAGCACATGTCTGGCCTCAGCACAGGATTTCACGAGGTTCTGGCAATGACACATCAGATGGAGTCCATGAAATACTACAAAGATGGCACGTGTATTATGTAACTTTTTAAAATGTAAATCACTTGTTTAAATAAAGAGGATGTAATTGTTGTTCATTTTGTGCCTTTTTAAAGAAATTATAAAAAGCAAACTGAGATATATTAGGTCTTGTATGTGTTTGTTGATGTAGCATATAGTTACTATTTCAAAGCAGATTTAAAATGGACAATACAGACACGATACTTTAACATAGCTTCTGTAATTGATGTTTAAACCAAGTCAAAATCAAAATAAACTTTGCAAGTATGCAGAGAGACGAGACATTGTGGCTCCAGTTCAAAGAACAAATAAGGCACCTAGGCGATTGTACCCACTGTGAACTCTTCAAAATCAACTTTTGGAGACCGACGCACGCATTTTATGGTGTTTATTAATTATAGAATCCATATTCCTTTGTATGTGAAATTATTTGTGAGTAATTCCGTGCACAAAAACTGAAGTAATCGCCTAAACTGCATGTATTACATTATTTGTGACGTAAACACGCGTTAGGGCTCACGACTCTCGTGTGGAACGTCATCGTCATCTGTCAAGCTTGCAATGTGAAGGAGTTTTTGAATAATAATCCATAAAGTCCATAATATTTAGTAGTAGTTTAATGGGTTTTTGGTTTTTTGTGCCAGATTTGTTTATATTTTATGTAAGTTTTCTCTTAAAGTATGAACAAAACGTGAGGAAACTACTGAGCTCCTGCCCATGTAACCCTAAATAATACCATGTCAAAGCAAAACTGGTTTGAAACTGACCAGATGGTCACTCATATTTTGTGTATGACAAGGTGGATAACTCTCTTACTGCACGCTTTATACTGCCTTAAAACTACACCTCTACGCAGAAGTCCCGGGAGTCTCCCGCATATTGATAACGGCTCCCTGATGCCCGCAAATTGAATAAAATTGGGTTGGGGGGTAGGATTAGGGTTGGGCGACCTCCCTGAAAGGAGTTTTTGCTGGCTGGGATGTCTGTATACGTTATGTTAGAGAATATAAATATAAAGGTAAATGTTCGTGGCGTTTCTGGTTCCCGTTGCAAATGTTAATGTCGCCTCCGGAACAGTAGGGGCGCAAACCTGGAAAACGTCTTTGAACTAAAAAAAAAAACCACGAAGAAATGATATACTCACGAACCTCCCCCCTCCGGCTGTTACGTAGCCTCTGGTTGCCCTGGCAATGCATTGATATCAGGGGCAGATCAGCCAATCAGAGTTGGCGTGCATTAGATTGCGGCCAATCACGTTCGAAAGAGCGACAATTTAAACTGAAGGGAACGCAAGCCTTTTACTACGTTCTTGTTCAGCGCACACTAGTTTGTACTTCGAATTCCGAAGCAGCACGAGTTCTGTAATGGCTCTCCGTATCACAAGGGTGAGTGTTTCGTTGTTTCTATAAAACGGCGTCCACCTGTAAATTAAGATTTAGCCTTTCAATTAAGTCATCTTGTTGCCAAATGTTAGGTTAAACGCCCGTGTTTTTCCTCCACAGATGTGTTATCACGAGTTCATTTGTCGACGATGATGCAAACTTGGTTATGCTGTTTCTGGTTCCGTTTTACTTATGCGTAGTTTTTTCGTTTTTACAGAGCTCTCGTCTGCCTAGTAGCGAGAACCAAAATGTTATTTCTGGGAAAGCAGTTGTCGCTAATAAGCCTACGCTAAGACCAAGGGCTGCGCTTGGTGAAATTGGGAACGCCGTCTTGCCCCGGCAGCCCATAAAGAAAAAGGTATTTTCTTGCAATCGAGATGTGTTCCCATCTGAGTTGCGAGACGTATATTAAGGTTTTTAACTGTGCAGGATGTGAAGGCTGTACCCGTGGCGGCGGAGAAAAAGGCCCCAGAACCAGTTCAGAAGCCAAAGGAGGTGCCGGCCAAAGTGGAAGATGAGGTTCAGGTGAAGCTGCGCTTATATAGCACTAGTTAATTGTTTAAAAGCAACTTGTTCTTCAACATGAACATATCAAACTTGGTGTAAGCGCTTGTGTTCTCTTGGGTATAGGAGAGTTCTAACTGACCCTGCCCCACCTTTCTTCCTCTGTAGATTTTGTCAGAGCCTTCCTCTCCTGTGCCTATGGAGACGTCAGGCTGTGCCTCAGATGATTTGTGCCAGGCCTTTTCTGATGTGCTGCTCGACATCAAAGATGTGGATGCTGATGACTATGACAATCCCATGCTCTGCAGTGAATATGTAAAGGACATCTACAAATATCTCCGCCAGCTTGAGGTTGGTTTGCCTCCTAGTTGCTTCCTATTACACAGAAGCTTATTGTTGACTAATAGCTGTGTTCCTAGGCTGATCAGGCTGTCAGGCCAAAGTATCTGGAAGGAAGAGAAGTCACTGGGAACATGAGAGCCATCCTCATTGACTGGCTTGTCCAGGTCCAGATCAACTTCAGGCTTCTGCAAGAAACTATGTATATGACTGTTGCAATTATTGACCGCTTTCTTCAAGTACGTGCTCAATTGTTCTTTCCAGATCAGTTTAATCTCCCCTTCCGTACAGACTGATAAATTAGCCTGTTACTCTTTCGGTTTGGAAACTACTAGACCTTTGTCTGAAATAACTTGGCCTTGTTCTTGCAGGACCATGCAGTTCCCAAGAAGCAGCTCCAGTTAGTTGGCGTAACAGCCATGTTCATTGCCTCAAAGTATGAGGAAATGTATCCACCAGAGATTGCAGACTTTGCCTTTGTGACAGACCGTGCCTACACCACTGCCCAGATCCGAGAGATGGAGGCGAAGATCTTGAGGGTCTTAAACTTCAGCATTGGCAGACCCCTGCCTCTTCAGTTCCTCCGAAGGGCCTCTAAAATTGGCGAGGTATAGCTGGCAGCCTTATAAGGGTGAAAAAGGGTTTTTAAAAATTTGTCTCTGGTCTAATTGAGTTTCTTCATAGGTGACGGCAGAGCACCACACCTTGGCCAAGTATTTTGTGGAGCTTACTATGGTGGACTATGAAATGGTGCACTTCCCTCCATCTCAGGTTGCTAGTGCTGCATTTGCCCTTATGCTCAAGGTTTTTGACTTTGGTGAATGGGTAAGTGCCATTTTAATTGGCTAGGATGGACTTTTTTTTTTTTTGTGTGGTGTTTGTTAATGACTTTCTCCTGGCTTCTCTACAGACTCCTACACTTCAGTATTACATGGGCTACACAGAGGACAGCTTGGTTCCAGTAATGCAGCATATTGCCAAGAATGTAGTCAAAGTGAATGAGGGTCTCTCCAAGCAAGTGGTAAGTTCTTTGTACTTGTCTAAATACCAAAACAGTTGCTGGATATAATTAGAACTGACGATAGGTGTCTTGACGTCGGTCCTTAATGTGCAAAACATTCCTGGTTACCTGTTGATGCTTTTCTAGGTGGTCAAGAACAAGTATTCCAGTCAGAAGCAAATGAGGATTGCCTCCATTTCTCAACTGAAGTCTTCCCTGATCAAGAACCTTGCTAAGCAAGTCTCTTAGTGAGATTTTGAATGGACTCTAGCACCATGTGCTGCTTGTAAAATTGTAACTTAACTGCATGCTTTTACTTTTTTTTTAAATGACCAATTTAACATTGTGCCTTTGACTAGGACTTTTAATGATACACTGCCAAGGTCTTGTATGATGTGACAAAGGCTCACTGTATGCAAACTTGTACATTAAGTTTCAATAAACCTTTTAATGTCTTAACTGAAGCTCAAGTCCTGTGAAGTTGACAATTCCCACTGTATGTGGCACTTTCAAAGCAGCGCATTTCTTTGCAGTAGTCTCGTGGGTGAGAACTACTGGGTATGATGTGTTTAGATGGTGGTTGTGGCATTTGTCTACCCTTGAATGACTTGTGGAAATCTGAGCCCAGCTTGACTGTTCACCATTACATCAGCTCAAAGTAGTTAATTACTTTCTGTAAACATGTGCTGTTGCCTCCAGTTCACCGATGGTGTCAGTGACCAGTTAAACCCCACATTTTTTTATTTTTTTAAAAAACTTAATTACAGATAACTTGACAGATAAATGGAATATGAAACTTAAAAGGATAATTTAAAATTGTGCATGAACTCGTGCGGCATAAGCCCTGCTAAGTGGCATGTCCTGATTGTGACGTTTTATAATTGAGTAACGTCTGTTGTGCATAATGCTTAAAGTGCCCCTATTATGCTTTTTCAAATATGATCTTTCATGCAGTGTGTCATGTAGCTGTATGTGAACATAAACTACCTGCAAAGTTGTGACGCCGACAGTGCACGATAAATGAAGTTTTTGTCTATCAAAAAAAGAGTCGGCTCACATTCGCCTAAACGAGTCGTCAGCAATTCGAATCTTTTTCTGTTACGGCCACACGTCACAAAGTAACACATTTGAATAATGTCCGCCCACGTTCTACGTCACGAACAACTTGCCCGCCCACAAACACTTACCGCTGAGTTTCTTGTCGATGTGCCACTTCAACCGTTTCATCGTCAGACTCCGGCTCGAATTGATAGGGTAAAATCGAGGCCATCTTTTCTATGTATTGACAGGTCTCCAGAGCTATCATTTAGTTATGGCAATGGGCGTTTCGTTTTCCGACACGCGCTGTAGCGGTAGACCATCATAAAGGACTGCGCCATCTGACCGATCACAGCAGTGAGGGCTCACGGAAAGGAGGGGTTCAGACAGACTGATTCTTCCAGCTGCTTCACACGAGTCGTTCTATTTTTGGAGAAAACTAAAGTGTTTTTTGACCTTGCATACATGTAAACCTGTTTTAAGAGACTCATAAAACAATATTAGTAACCTTTAAAAATGGCATAATAGGGGCACTTTAAAGTTGTTCCTGTTTCAGCAGATGAAAGTTACTGGGGTGAGGTCCTTTCATGGCTGTAGTTTATGAACGTTTTTCACTGTAACTACATAATTTGTTACTAGTTCTTGACGCTAAATGTTTTCTCTATTTTCTATAATATTATTCAAACCTATTATGGAACTCATGAAAAAATGTGTTAAATGGAAATGTTTTATTTTAGATTCGTTATAGCAGTCACATTTTGCTTGGCTTCATGAGGTATTCAGCGGGAATGACTTAAATGTGCCTTGTCAATAGTTATTTTTATTTTTATTTTTTTTAAAGGCGTCTGAGGTCGTCACCTGTGCTGTACTAAGGTATGTTGGTACACAGTTCTATATGGTGAATGACCCTATTCGATTGCTGTTCTACTCCTCGTTATAGCAAAAAACATTCAACTAAAGAGAAACGACAGTGCTTCATTAAAACAATTCGCCATATTCATAAACCCCGCGTGCTGGAAGCAAAGCTGTTCATTTTCCGCCGGAGGGCGCTGTCTCCCCACTTCTCGCTTTCATCCACTCTCGCTCGCAATCTTTTAAAACCCCTCTAATTATCTTCTGCTTCTGCCATCTGCGGTTTGACCGTCGTCAGAAACATTTTATAACATTAGTATCTTTTATGCTTGAGGTAGATAAAAGTTCTCTGTTGTGCAGCAATATCGTGGAGTCTGTAATAGTTGTGAATGTGCAAGGCTTTTAGCCTGGTTGCTAGACAACAAACTTCTGGCTCTCCTGCGCTTAGCACTGTCCTTTTTGGATTTTTACTGGACTGCTCTCTGTTCCTATTTCCAGGCAAGTGAATGATCCCCACATGTGTTTACTTGAGTCAAGTGCTGTGTCCTATTTTAGTCTGTCTTTTAAACCTGTTTTGTGTCTATATATACTGTCTGTACAGTATATGGGCTTATTGCCCTGACTCAACTCTTGGTCATAGCTTTCTTTTTGTCCTCTTCCTCATGAACCTGGTGATGGGGATATAAGGCAAAATAAGTTTTGACATTGTGAACAAACGTTTTTTTTTTCCTTCACATTTTAGCTCATAAACACTAGTAAATTTTCTTGTCCTGGGTTTACATACAAAAGTAACATGAGCGCTTGTTTGAAGGATTAAGGCAAAGCAATAGACAAATGAATTCTTGGAGCAGGTTCACATACAAGTGAAAAGCAAGATATTGGCATCATGAACACATTGCCCAGATGTTATACAGTCCAGTGCAGTGTTCACAGCTGTTTCATAATTCAAGTGAATTCCTACAATAGGAAGTGCTTGCAATGACTAAATCAAAATACTGGAAATGAGAGCAGCAGTAGCATTGAGGCTGCTATAAAGTTAAAAAAAAAAAAAAAAAGTCTGCTGGGAAATACACAACTATAATGATGGTGGAGCTTAGATTATAAGTAAACATTTCTGCCCTTTCTCACCAGTTTTATTTTGTATTAATATTTCTAAACTGTATCTGAAATTATACATAAGTAGAGAAACTAGAAAGAGCTGGTCAGCATTTAAGCTCAGGTTCTATCCAACCTTCTTGACTGCCTTCCTGAATGCTTTCCTCAAAGGTAGGGTAGAAGCCCCTAACTCCACCCATCAGAGCCGTGTCATGACCGGTGATAATGCGGCTGCGTCCATCTGGAGGATTGTGCTGCTGAGAATCCATACTTACTGGCTGAGGTAACAACTGGGCAGTCATACTCCAGTAAAAACCCAGATTCTTCCGGGATATAACAGATAGTCGCGGTCAGCTGTGATTGCATTGCTAAAAATCAATTTTTCATGGACAACTGTTACACTATGGGTGGGAATGACTAATATACTGTACACCGTAGAGTATTTTTTCCTCAAATGTTGCATGGCAGCATTGCCTTAGGTCTAACTGTATTAAAAAATTTCCACAGTGTGTATTTCAAGTTATGCCAGAGCTCTTCATTAGGCTTGTACAGCATGTCACAGCCTGCTAGACCCAATCTGAGAACTTGGCCATGTAACTACATATTTAAAGGAAATTGCACATCTTGCAATTATCAGTTTAAACCAGCTTGGTCCAATAAGCAGGTTTAACTTCTCCCAAGTATACAAGATTGTCCACAAACACCCCTTTTGGTGCCAGATAAAGCTGTGGTCTGGAGACTTTCCAGCTGATTTGGACAACAAATTAGTGTAATTAAGCTGGGTTTTGGCAAGTCTTGACTAGTTGACCAGCATCAAACTAGCAATAACTAAAAGATTATAAGTTATGTCTTGTTTTAAGGGACGACTCACATTTTTGTATGCAGTCAGGACACAGTTCAAACCAGAGTAACCCCATAAGTTACAACAATATTAAAAATGACTGAATTGTCTCAACTTAGGCCTCAGAGTAAGGAGCTGACAGTGCCATCGCAATTATCTAAAGGTGCTAAAGAGTGCAGCTGGCAGCTTTTCTGAAGCCTCACATTGCCTGGAACCCCATGCATAAATAAACACAGAGGCATTCATTTTCTGGATTTATAGATTTTCAAATAAAAGCCCAATGTGCTTCCTGAACTTTACAGACCCCGGCTTCTCTATGGCACATGAAGGGAAGAAAGGCCTCTATTGTACCCCAGCGGCAGTGTTCGCTTTCAGCCAGGTGTGAACGGGCACGGGGGCTTTCGCATCGGCCCAATTAGCTGCGCAAGTGTTCTACAACCCACGGGCTGGTGGAGACTACAGCTCTGTGGGGGTTGAACAGTGCAGGCTCGCTCTCGTGCGATATCCGGCCTTTATCCATCTTCTGTTAGGCTGACAAGTACAAAGTGAGAAATGAACTCCTACATCTGACTTAGCCTTTGAATGTGAGGTTTACTGCAGTCTAATTATCACCCGAGGACACAATGTGAAATAGAAAGATTGCCCTGAAAATCACAGCACGCATTGGAGCTCAATTGCAGCAAAAATAAACTTGAGTTCACATGCCGCGTATTGTAACCTCCCCTGTGCGACACACTAATTGTTCTAGTCTATTGTTCTAGTCTCTCTAGTGTGGCTCTATAAAATAATATATAACTGAAAACCTTCACATGTTTTTTGATCGTGTCACATTGTCAAATAGGTTTGTGTTAGACTACACGCTATCTACAAATGGACTGTATCCTAAATGTTCTATTTCTATATGCAGTTGAGATGAAGATACATCTCCTAGCAGCATTCCAAAATAAGTGCTAATGGTGTATTTGCACGGATGTATAAATAGAAGAGAAAGCACTAATTTGACCTCCAAGGATGATTTTCATAAATCACATGGATGTCCTACATCCTGAGGGAGGTGTGTTTATGTGTGTTTCCCTGTTATAATCTCAGGGTTTTTTTGCTGTCAGGTTGTGATAAATGGGATTATTTTTGACCCAGACTGTCTATCCCATGCATGATATTTGGATGTGGCTTTCTCCTGTTCTCTTGACATTGTGCGCAAAAGCACTCAGCATTTATTACAGTATCAGGACATTTCCCGGAGAGTTTGGTAGCCTACATTCAGAACTGCACATCATAGTAGACACATTCTTTTTACACAATTCAGCGTCTTTCCTTTTCAAAGCCTTTATGATTTCATCTTGAGAAAAATAAATACCATTCAAAATGTATTTGCAGTTCTGTTTTTGTGTTTTGCAAGAGAATTTTATTAGTATCATCTTACAGGCCTTCTCATCAGGAATGGAATTTTGAATCTTGGTGCTTTTCTTATTGAACGGTATCATATTCCGTGCATCCATTATTCACATGTGACCTTGACAAGAAGACATTTAATAAATCTTTCACATAAGTTTTAATTTACTGAGATCACTGTTTAAGTCAAATTAGATGTGGACTTCCGCTCTTGCAAACTTGTTTTGTACAAAATCCACGAGCCCCGGCAGTTTTGCCACCCATGTAACTTCAATTAACAGAAGGAACTACATCTGGAGATTAGTGCTAATTCAATTGAATTACATTTCCTTAACTTCATTTTCCACAAGGTCTCATATCCCAACATCCTGTGTGCACAGAAACAGGGCGTATTGATTACATTTAGTCAATAGTGGCCAGTTTCCTCCACTCTAATCCTAATGCACTTAGGGAGAAGGTCCCTGCCTCTGAATGGCTGGCCAGGTCATACTCTACTGCATGAAGGGCTCCTAAATTATTCAGGAGTCCTCCCCCAACCCAGACCTCCATTAATGATGTCACCCAACCCATGGAGCCAGACCTCTCCCACGGGAGGTCAAGATAGATACAGAAGGCCATGGGGGGCGCTGCTCCACACGAAATTCCACATTATTTCTATATTACATGAAGTCAGACCTGTCCTAATAATTTTTTCTAATAATGATTTTTTTTTCTTCTGTCAAGCACTTTGAATGATATTGCTGTGTAACCCTGTTAGATGTTTTAGTTTGAGGCGAGTGAATATGACCAACATCAGCATTTGTTGCACACAGTTTGCACTAGAAAACATCTTTGGATGAAAAGTATGGAATGATGCGTAGCTTACAGTTCTGACCTTTCGAGAATCCACACCAGTGACAAAAAATGTATTGCTGACTTGTAAATATTTCATACGGGCCGCCATTTAAGTTATTTCTCACGAAACTGGAGTCATTAGTGTGTTTTCGGTGGAATCTAAAGTCCGTCTGCAGCCATGTTCCCACTGCTCCGCGTTGACCTCACCTCTGGGAAGTTAGCCGTAAGTGTACTCCTTGGACACGCCATGGAAAATCAACACACCGGTGCTTTTCTGTAGATCCAGGAAAGGTGGCTGTAGAGCCAAGTGCTCTTGGCCCCGAACCGAAGGCCTCTGGATAGCTGGAAAGATATTCAGCATTTGGTGGGCTCAAATTATTGGCCTGAGCTCACATCCAAGCTTTTACTGTTTCAAAGCCGTTGGGAAATCCTGGAAACCTTTCGAGATATTTGGTTTTACGAGTCACATGCGGAGGAGATTCAGAATGGGGGATTGTGTGTTTGTTTGTCAAAAAGCCTAATAATCTGTTTATGTGTATCCCTCAGCCTCCACGCGTTTAATGGAGAATCATGGAGTCTAGTCTGGAGCTCAAAGCAGCAACCCCCTTAAACGGATGGATCATGAGCCTGTAGACTGCAGTACGGACTCAATTCAAGGTAATGCTAACTAATATGAATTTCTTAAGTGGTTTCTGTTTGGACTTAAAGAAAACAGAACAGAGAACAGAGAGTAAAGCACAGTTTGAAAAGAAAAAAAAACAGGTTGAAATTTAATCACAAACTTGCACAACCTAATAACTCGACGTCATATGCAAGAGTATGTTCACAATATGGGTAAATGCTTTTTGCATGGTGCCTCCAACCATTATATTTGGGGATGGGGCGCACTGATGGGGAGCGTGTTTGAGCCAAACAGAGTGATCATTTTATTATTATCGACTAAACGCACTAAATGGACTAAATGGATTTTCCATTTCAGTTCCATTGTTATACTGGGGGATCCTTCACACTATTAATAAAGGATATTTAAGAAACTATTCTTTTCTGAGATGGAAAGCTGTTGTGTGATCTCTCAGTGGTTTGAGAAATAAGACACTTATAAACAAAATCTTATAAACAAAATGACATTTTTCATTTTGATCAAAACTATTTGAATTGTGAAGATGGTGTGAAAACCACCTAGTTTGTAAGTGCATCGTCAATGAAGAAAACTCGTCATTAAACAGTCTTTGGTTTAGCTTTTTCTTCCTGAAAAGCAGAACATTTGGATTCAAAGAGAAAAAGAATAACACAAGAACAAAATGTTTCCAGATGTCTAATTTCCCTGTTTAAGTTGTAAAAAAAAAAAAAGGTATAATTAGTATAAAGTATGCATGTTCTTTGCCAGTGTAATTCACAACTATTTGAAATCCACTAGTATTTAGGTTATCTGCATATACAAACTCTTGCTGGGCTAGCAGTCCTGTTAATAATTAGCATCAGATGAAGGACATTGTTGAGACTGAATGGTCATTCACCTCAGACATCTAGATGAAGGGTTACACTGAGATGTTTGTTTGAGGTTGCACTAGACCGATCCAAGCATTCTTTGATTCTTTTCATTTCATATTATTTTAGCACAACTCCAATGAAATGGTTCTAAATAAGCTAGACATAAATGTCTTATGGTCACAAACAAGATCTAGCAGTCCACTTTTGGTCAGCTGTGTTGTTCCTCTGATGAGATAGATAGAACAGACAAATTACTTAGAATTTTCACAGTTTATGGTTCTCGTCACTTGAGTGATGGAAATCAATAAATTCCAGACATTCCTAGGCTGTTTAGAGGAAAAAATCTTTTCGTTACTGCATGGACAAATTCATGATCTGTAATGGTTAGCTGAGAAATAAATACAGGTTGAATTTTTTGGGAACAGTGTGATCATGTTCCTTTATTCGTTTTTTCGTAGCATGGATCACCTGGATAAAATTTCATGTGCCATAAATAACGACAATGCTAAGACATCGAACCTTTCCCCTACTGTTCACTCGCTATTAATAATGCTTATTCTCTTCAAGCTCCGACATGGCAGACTCGGGTCTTCTGACAGCTACAAAGAGGTCCTTAGACAGCCAATCCCAAAACTAACTAGCATACCAAGGTTTTGCCGTCAACTTTTATTCCTATTTAACCACCTCCTGTTTTCATTCATTCTTTAATTAGATCAAGAGGGCCCATATAGACCCTTTAAACCCTTTAAAAGTAAGAGAGTCAAATGGATATTTAAAAAGAAGTGGGTCTAAAAATTCCCATCTGCGCTCTGATCTTACAACATGTCATTAAAAGGAGCTTGAGTGATGTCAGCAAAGGCTTTTGGACTATGATGTGAAAAATTAGGTAGGTAGCCTGTGTGTGGTTAGAAGAGTTTGAGTAGCATAATAATTACTCCCCCAACATGACAAATATTAAGTCTTATCATCATTGAATATGGTCATGTTCAATACAGGCTGTGGTCTTGTCATCCTCAATAAGCCCTGCAGCCTTGGCTTTCTGCAAGGAGATTTGCTTTTCTGCAAGGTTCCTGAAATGTAATGCCATCAGCGCTGATGTGTGTGTGCTTAAGACGACGCTGTTAAGAAACTTTAGATGCGTGTAGATTGCTGATTTCAGATATTTAAGATTATTTGCGTCCCACCACCAGACAGTCTGATTAATTGTTGAAGAACCAAACAGGGTGTTGCAAAATGCAAACACTACACAAGCCTGAGTCATGGCTCTCCAGAACTTTAGGCAGATATTTTTTGCAGTATTGTGCGATGATGACATAACAGGAGTGGGTGAAGAAAAGTTTACTGACACAACATATTACTGCTACATATTTGACGTCTAATCAACTCGGATGTGTTAGGGTTATCAACGCAGAAATTCATTCTTCAGTTTGAACAGCGACAAACGCAAGTAAATGGGCAAGCAACTTCACAAGAGTTAAAATCTCAAGCGCAAGTCTTAAGGGTCCTTTCTTGACACGGCATCAAACAATGACTCATAGACCTTGGGAGCCGAAATTATTATTCAACCTAAAGCATTCCAGCCTGGATTGATTCATATTCTGTTTGCACCCTGACAAAATTTAGGAGTGAATATTAGATGGCGGCACAGGCCGTGTCATTGTCTCATGGATTTCCTGTCTCCTCATCAAGGGCTTTGTCAGCTGTGCTGATTAAGAGCCTTCCACGGATAGAGCAAATCAATAACAAACACAACCGCTCAGCGCCATGACGGGAGTGCAAAAAAACCCGTGTCCCGATCTCATGCTGACTTACAGAAAAGCAATAAGGAATAGCTCTGTGCCGTGCAGCGATAAGTCACCTGGCATTTTTTGTGGAGTCGATATGTAGTCCGAATAATTTAATTCATACACAGTTTAATGAAACAGCTAGACTGCATTTGAAGATATGGTCATGTTGAAGGTCTTTTTTTTTTTTTAAACAGAAAGGTACAGATGTGCATTTTAGTTAGTGAGAACATAACCCTGGACCAGAGATATTTGCAATATTTGATAACAACTAATGCATTTTTCTATATTCATTTTTTACTCTAACATTATAGAATGAAAAATATATATTTTTTCTGATTAATTGAAAATGAAAAAATACTGAAGGTTTGACAAATTTTGAGCATTTGGACTCATTTTGGCCTATAACTCAATTTTTGAGATGTAGATTTTTTGCCATGGAGGCACAATTCAGCGTATTCTCCATGGTAACACGATGTACGCCATCTTTTTTTTAACTTTGTGTTCGAACTTCCGGTTTTCCTGCAGATTCATTGGCGCTCATTAATATCGCGGGGAAATTCAAGTGAGGTTTAATGAGTGATATCATATGTGACCCGATCTGCCGTAATGAGTCGGAAGTCGGCGTTCTATTTATTTAGATACGGGCCAAAAATATCGATTTTTCTTTTTTGGAGACCAGATTAATTTTGAAGACCTTTTCTTTCATATAAGACCAAAAAAGAAAAATCGATATTTTTGATGTTTATCGCCCAGAAATAAATAGAACTTTAATTCTAATTATTGCGGCAAGATCGGGTCACATATGTGCAGCCCTAAGTTGTCTCATAATAATTGAAAAATGTGGCGATTTTCTTCAGCATAGAGGCTACTCCATAAAAGAAGAAGAGTTTAAAAAAATGTTAGCCAGTTTTTAATCTCATCTGCTCTTTTCCAACCAAGAAGAAGAGTATTCCGCGTTTTGGCACTACAGACTGTTTCATTAGCGTGTCTACAGCCCCAGCACTTTTATACTACATGAAGCTAAAACAGTAAAATAAATCACAGTCACAGATCAAGCTACCTAAAAATGACTACCTCATCACTGTGTCACACATGCTATCTTATTATTTGAGTAGTGCAGGACGCCCCAAACACAACAGTACTCAAGCATGTGTATAACTACACACACACACACACACACACAGTCTAGACATTATCTTTAGAGTTTTTTCATAGACCTCATAATGACTAAATTACATCATTTTGCCAGCTACACTAATCCTAACCCAACCTTAACTCCTCAGTAACCAAAGCATTATTACCCACTTTTAGTTTCTCAAACAAAACAAGCACATTTTTCTATAAAGTCATTCTCATAGGGACCCTCCCCAAATGTCCCCACAAAGCCCAAAAAACAGATAGTGATTTAGGGGACAAAGGTCCCCACAATGTGATAAATACATGAACACACACACACACACACACACACTACAATAAGCCTAAAAACAAACGTATATAAAAACGTCCCAAATTGTTCAGGCTTATAAGGGTTAAACTTACAACAGTGAGCCCATTTACTTATTGAATAAGCATATGAAGGATTGTAACACTTTTTCATTATTTATCTTGCAGTATCAGATCTTCGGCTTTATAGAAATATAGAGGTATAACTCCACCGAAGATTAGACTAATAATCGGCTTAGCTGCGCAATTGAACAGCAAGAAGGAAAGGTGACTGCATAATGACTGGTTTTCCACATCTCTGGAAAGATCGTCTGTTCAAGCTAATGAAGTGCTTAGGAATTAGCATATTCAATCTTCACTTTTTCACTTCTCCTAGCCAGAAAAAAGCTTAGTCATAATGTCAAGATAAGATCAGTTCATCTTACGGCGGTGATATTTCCGCATTAACGAGCCATCACAGTTGCTTAATTCCGCCCTCAATATAGATTCAGCAGTGTGTGAAGGTCGCTAATAATTAAACAGTGAGAGCCTCTGTGTTCAGTCAACTTCAAAGAGAGCGTGAGAAAAAGATTAAAAGCCACATCCATTTTCCACATACATTTGGCTATTCCAGGTCTTTCTCTTCGCTTCATCTTTTTTTTTCTCTATTTTGATATTAAACATGCCCACACTTCCTGGTGTTATTAGTGGAGGTAATCATGTGCAGAACAGTATGTCCTCCAAAATGTGGTTTAACCGCTAACCAGAAAGCTGTTGGAGATGCAGAGACAACAGATCACAAATTCAAAGGATAGTTTGAGGAATTCCTTCTCTCTGTGATAGATACACCGGCCATTGGTTGAGGTTAGTTATGAGCTGTTAGACTGGCAGTAGGGGGAAACATTGACCAGGGCACCGGATAGACAGATTCCTAGCAGTCTACAAATGAGAGATGACGGACTGTAGATTTCAGCGTTTTATGAACAGTCAGTCTCTGATAAAGAATGAGCTAAATGATAGCTAAGAGAATGAGTTGCTTAAAATTATTTAAGATTATTCTCAGAGCTGGTTCCCTGCCGGTCTCGAAATAAAATCCTCTTAGTCCGAGTCCGTGACAAGGCCGAGTATGAATACGGCCGATTCTGAGACAAGACCGAAACCTTCAAAAAACAGGTATTTAGTACTACAACACTAGGAGTTTGCCCCCACCTGAATCACTGCCCACTGCCCACTGCCCTTTCTGATGGGTCAATGGTGGTATGATTTGCTAGTGCTCTGGGTGCTGTACAGTTGTGCTTCAATGACAAATAACTACTCACTTTCCCTTTACTATAGACTTATCCAGCATTTCTCAATCCCAGTCCTCACGAACACGCTTCAAGAGATTGAGTTTTCCACCACCGGTACAGCTGATGCTTACTGATTACACTGGTCTACAAATTTTAAAGTTGTTTGCTTCCGGGAATAAAATCTGCCAATTCTGATGCATTTTGGTGTGCTGATTTCAAATATGACAATAAAACAGGCTGATTGGCTACCGTTCAAAAGATATTGTTGACATGATCTGTAGACTCTGCCATGGCACGTAAATGGCATGGATTTTCTCTTCTGTTCAGCCACTGATTTAGTTGTTAGTTGCATTAACTGTTAGAAAGGAAATGTGTGTAAGTTTCCTCCAGCTCTTGTCTTCTATTGTCTCCAACTTTGCAACTAAGTAAAGATGATATGCTTAATTCTCAGCAGGTTATATCTGGTGTTTCTATGATTTGGCTGTAATCTCCCTGCAAATAGCAACCAGATCGGCACTGCGCAGGCGTGTATGGTGGCGCAGGTTAGGGCGCTGCCACCTCACAGTGAGAAGGTCCCGTGTTCAACCCGAGGGTCAGAGGCTCTTCTGTGGAGTTTGTATGCCTCACCAGAAACAGGTTTCTCCGGTGTGTTCAAGCCTTCCAGTCCAAAGCGGCATGCACATAGGTTAATTGGTGACTCTCAAATTGGCCCCTCAGGTGAGGTGATTAAAAAGTTCTGCGGTAAGTTAAGGCTGCCCAGAAGTTGGTCCTCGCTCTTATACCACAGTTCCTGATAGGCTCCGTCCTCTATGACCCCAGTTAGATTATGGTTCGAAAAAATGAATGAATGAATGAATGATCGTAGCATTGTTCACGTGATAACGCAGGCATCTTTGTTCACTGCTTCCATATTAGCACTTAAATATTTACCCTCAAACATCGCCCATATATATAACGTATACTTACTGATCTATTAATGATTCTTTACAAATTATAGCCAATCAACATTATTTATATCATTTTTATTATTAGCAACCCAAAGTTAGTACAATCTGCGTAAATTTATTTAAGAAGAATTTTGACTGTAGACCAGTGTTAGCTAATTAGCAACGTAGGATCGTGCGGCGGTGCAGGAAATAATTTAATCTGGCACCAAAGACACGTTATTGTAATAACGGCTGTTTTCAGACTGTTTAATTTGTACAGATTAGATTCAGGCAATCATCATATACATTCTAGTTAATTTCTACACAAGGATCAGAAAAGTTCGTGGGCTAATGCAGGGGACACTGGTCGTCAGTTGCTTTGTCTGCGCCCAGACCTCAACGACAGATCTACACCTCCCCAGCATGGCCGGTACATTCCGTCCCAATTATGCACCGTGATGGTGTCCCTCCGATGATGGATATGCTGGGGCTGAGGTCGCGGGCTCACGAGGTCTTGCTGCTCAGCTGAGGATGGAGCGCCCAGAGCCTTCAAGCCTCAGCAGGTTGAATCTGCCACCACTATGATCTTGAAGCTACTGGTCCACACTTCAAGAGCCTCCGGATCGAGGTCGACCTCTTCCGCGTTGGCCATCGGCAGTGCCTCCGATCTGGCGTTAAAGGCAGACAGGAAGGCGAAGGTGAAGAAGACGATGGAGACGATGGACAGCTTCATCCTGGAGATCTCGTCGTGGTCAGTTTGAGCTGTTGGTTGTCCTTTGATTCACGCCAGTGGGTATGACAACCGGCTTCCTCTCCTTATATACCTGAAGTCCCATGAGATGTCATCACGTGAAATTCCAGAATGACGCCTGTCATTTTTTTACGCTTTCAACAATAAACAAAAACTCTTCATGAGTGGTTGAGAGAACACAGACAGCGCTTGAAGTGTTTTGGTTTGCTGTCGAGCATTCAAGATTATCTGCAAAATGCTGCAGCTGCCCCAGCAGAATTGCGCCATGGGGTTTCGATCATGACCAGAAGAGGAGGATCTAACCCAAAGCTTCCATCACATAGAAACAAAGCATTCTGGAACTATTGAAGCAGATTATGAACTATTGGAAATCTATGAACAGCCTATCAGCCCATTTCCTAATTAAAATGACCTTTAGAAAAGCACCCCAGGAGAGAAGAAATGAAAACATATGAGCATCAGGTAAACAGATGGAAACCCGTAGGAGTATTCGTTCTTTCGTAATATTATCAGATTACGTTGAATTTTTTCCATTTATTACTGATGATAAGGTGAACCAAAATCAATGAAAAAGGTATTGGTTATTGTTGTAAAGACATTATTATTATACATAATAAAGGGCCACTAATATTTCATATAAATACGTCTATTATGCCTTTAATGTTTAAAAAAATACATTTATTTCAATTTTTTCCAAAGCATCACTCACTAGTTGTCAATAAAATATAATGCTTACTATTTTATATGTTCCCACTAACCAACTGCGACTACCCACATAATATATTTATGCAAAAATACTTTTTGACATCAATTCAGTTGTTTCACTATCGTACATTGAACAAAATATTTTATAAAAACATTCTCACAGACATTCCATTTTTCCTCAGTTTATTTTATCACTATAGAGGATTCAGGATTTGGCTTCGCTTATGCATGTGGGTATGTGAAATGTGCAACCAAAGCCTTTTGTATAATATCTATTGATTGATTATTTGATTTTAGGTGAATTTTTCCTGAAATCATGCCACAGGCTATTACTGTATGAAAGTGTAATCCAAACACACTATGTTTGTTGGGAAGCGATTGGCCTTTGCCTATAAATATAACGTTCTAGGTTTGTTCTATGTTTGCTCATCACTGTGCTGGTTCAAATCATAGGTGTCTGATGTAGAGTTCCTCCTTGGCAGTGAGATAAGCAGCCCAAATCAGTAACAGATAACGTACACCACTTGGAGAAAGAAAATCCAGTGACACAGTCGTTCATTTGAATGCTGAGAGACAGTAAAAATGTCATGCTTAGTGAGAAGATTTTTATTTATTACCCTACTTAAATAGAGTTGTACCAGATGAGAAAAAAGAAAAGATAGAAGATATATTTATAATAAAATTAAATAATAGGGGGGAAAAATATTGACACTCTATTGAAAAAATTTCCCAAATTGAAGCCAGCTTCTCTCTCTCTTCTATTTATTTATATATATATATATATACGAATTCTGAGAAGACCATAATGAAGTAATTGGCCAGACCAAAATCATCCTGCAGCCCTGACTTGGACTCATTAGTGGCACTCAGAGTTGCAAAGCACTCTAAAGCAAAATGTTTCACCAAACCACTAGCCACATGATGATCCTTTTCCAATTAAAAGCGGAACACTAGATAACTGTGCAGAGTTCCCACAGCGGTCACTGAGCTTAAATGACTGCCACAAATTGAAAAGAAAACGCCAAACGGCCTGCATGCTTGCTGTACGCAATCAAAGGCCACCCCGCATAATTCAGAGAATTCTGCAACTTAAGAAATAATTGGAAGCAAAACAGTCTTTTAACAAGAAGAAAGATCTCATTCTTTGGACAGAGTGAGAGGCACTTCAGCTTGCATCCGGTTGCATATGGAGGGGAAAGATGAAAGGACAAAACAAACACTTTATGTCAATCCAACAAACAATCCATCCTGCTTTTAAAGGGTGGCCGCCGAATGTGCTGACCATTATCTGTCATCGGAAAGGCTACTCATGGATTTAATGAAAGTTTGGGAACATCCTGTGATTTTTGTAAAAAGCAAACAAACAGGACTCCCACTCAGCCCAACCCCCCAAACACACAAACACACGCAGAACCTACAACTATTTAAAAAGTTGGTGTATAGAATGTTTTGATCGAACATTTATTTAAACATATTTTGGTTTTATAGCTCATTTCTTCACCAACCTGAATGCAGCTTGTAGGAGTTTAAGATCCCTGCAAACTTGAAGACGATCTCACATAATTTCTCATTTTTGCCACAAACGTTCCTCTATTAAAACAAAAACAAAATGATTTAAATATTGTCAAAATAATAGCCACTCACATTCTGTTTTGAGGCCAATGCCAAAATGAGCATCGTGTTAAAACTACACCTTTGTATTTTCATATCCTCAGCCAGTTTATCTACATCACATTGCACATCTTTATTACTGTCGATCATGAGATCGCACACACAAGTGTGCAGAGTGTGAGAGACAGAGCGAGACAGAATAATTGGGTTGGGGCAACAGGGACGTGGTGATTTTATGCCAAAGTTTAGAATGATTGATTTGATAGCCACAAGGGGGTTGTAGCAAACTCAAAATACGCAGGAATCCCAGGACATTGCCTGTGTGTAAATACATTTTCAGAGGGAAAATGTAATCAGTGATACTTTCATTTCATACAGAATTATACGACATCATAATCAAGTTTCCCGCGCTGCCGGTGCAGGCTGATGATGCCAGCGCATGCGTATAAGCAAAAAGCCACATGAATTCCGATCTGAGCGTTGACATTCAGGTTGCATAGCCGCGAATCGGATACGTATCGGATTTAGTACCACATATGAAAGTGACACAAATCCGATTTGAAAAGATCTGATTTGTGTGTCCACACAGCCCTGAAAAGATCAGATCTGTGTCACATTAAGGCAAAAAATCCGATTTGAGTCACTTCAGCATGGCAGTGTGAACGTAGCCCAAGTATTATTTCAGCAGTGTACCAGTTCTTGTACTTAAGTGTATACTTTTTCCCCCAATGATTACTTGCACATCGATGGACAGAAGGGCTGTTCTTCATATTGATTCATATTTCCTAAACAGGTTTAGCTGCCGAAACCAACAGAGCGAGGCCTGTTCTAGGCCAGCGGTTTGTAATTACTAGTGCTCATGCTGGTTCCTGAATCATTAAAGTCAGCATGAGGAGGGGATTAGGAAGCAGTATAGTGGTGAGGAGGGAAGAAATGTCACCCTAAGCCCAGTTAATTACCACATCTGACCTCACCAAAACGCAGGTTTAATGTCAGCCATGTCTACAACATGATTCTTTGGTCACCTCAAATCTGTCAACGTGGACACGATACGTTTTTATGTTTAGTCTCGTAATAAACAAGTAAGGACAAAGACAAGCACGCAAAGAAAAAGAATATTATTAATAGTTTAATGAGTTTGTTTGTTTAAACGGCTGCATATAGAGGCTGGAGGATAACATTTAACCCGGAACTGTTATTTTAAACTAATTGCTCCTGATCCAGACATAGATTATTTTGCTATTTTTGTCAACATAATGAATGTTTGTTTGACCAACAGGGAATGCCACAGGCCAATTCCCTTCAAAAAAACACCAGATATATTTAGGTGAAAACAAGAACGGGTTTCAGGAGTGAAATGTATCAGCTACTAAATCTTTGCTGTAATTCTTCCAAATCAATGCAAGCATAAGTGCATGAATTAAACGGCATTAATTAAGCAATTATTTATTTATAGTGTGTATGTGAGTCGTGTCTGAGAATGAGACAATGAACTGCCATGATCTGCTGTATTTCATTTGTCTGCATGTGGAAAAAATAACACTATAAACAAGCCAAACTTTTTGAGCTAGTGGAACCAAATCAACATAACAAGACGCTCATGACATTAGGGAGCTTCATCAGGCTGAGATGCTGCACAAGAAATAGAAAAGTTCAACTCAGAGTGACAGGCTAAAGGCTGAAATATCCTAGCTGTGATCTACGTGTACACAGTTGCGTTGTTAACAGTTGTGCTGATATACTTGCGTCCGTACTGTGCGTCGTAATCTGTAGTGTGTACTCCTTACCACCAGGGGTCAGTGTCGAGGCCGCGAACCTAATAAATGAATGAATACCTGTATCTTAAAATCGTCATCTGTTATTTCCAAACAAACATGTCTTCAGTCGAAGAAGCATTCATCTTCATCATACTGAGACGGCACCAGAGAAGAAAACAAAAATCGCGGAGATGGTACGTTCGACCACTTAATAAATCTCGTCAGCAAAATGGGGAATTCTTTTCTTGACGTTTGAGTGCAGATCTCGCAAACCCGGCCCCCTATAAATTACGCAGGTATTGCACCTCTGTATACGTTCCGTTAATTATTCAGTACGTGCACAAAACCCGACGCAAAGAACGCAGGACACGGATCGTGGCTGTGCGTACGTACATACGTACGTAGTTAACAGCAAGTATATTTCAGCCTTTATAGTGACGCGAAACAATGTGCTGATCTGTCCTATGTTTAGAAAGTAACTTTTCGTGGACTTGCCATAGCATCAAATGCAAATATATATAAGGGAAATGAGTCCAAAAACGACAGCTGTGGTGTTCTTTATTAAATCTCACATTAACCTCTAACAGTCAATGACTATGAGCTTTGTGATTTATTTTTACAGTCTTCCTAAAGCATCCTTTACATCACTCAGCACAATTTTCAGTTCCATCTGAGCCCATGCATTGCCTCAAATCACTTGTTTTATATACTTGTGTTGGACGCTGACGCCTGACTACAGTACTGACCTCTGTGTGTGTGTCCAGTTGTGTTTTGGTTACTGTTGTCACAGCAGCACTCTGTGTGTTCAGACACGTGTGTGGCTCGTGCGTTGCTCTCATGCAGGTGACTGCAGACGGCTCTAGGAGCCGCTTGTGAACAGCTGCTGGCCATATGCTCATAACCGAGCTGCTTCTACAACCGTAAACTCGGGACGGGACGATCGAAGAATCCGAACCATGCTCACTGCTGCAGCTAGTCTGCACATGCCTCCAAACCAGACAGACAAGAACAAAACACTCTTCTCTCGAGCATGGTATACATTCCTGACACTTCTCTGTCCGTCCATATTCAATTGAGTATTTTACATCCGCTGAGACTAACAGACGCATGCAGATACGGGCAGACAGACAGACAGACAGATAGATAGATCTGCATGTGTGACTGTAAAGCTGCAAGTTGAAAACAAAATGTATTTTTTCTTCCCATTCTCTTCCTGACTACAAAGAGCAGAGCAGCAGAAAGCCTTCTTCCCTGTAGCTGTGAGGAAGTTGCAGCCAGTCCCAGCTTGAGGTGCTTGTGTGCTACAATGATCCACCAAGTTTACACATCTTGCCTCTAGTCCTCACACCGTCTCTTCGGGGGAAAAAAAGGTGCTTTAACACTGTCAACTTCACTTGCAAAATGTGCAGGCCAGCTGACTACGCCCCCGGGTGCCAAGCTAAACACAAGACCTGGGCTCGGGGGCCCAAAGAAAAGTTCTCGGTCCTCGTTTGGAGTGGAGACAGTGTCTCTCACATAACCCGAGCCCCTGCTCGAACTGCGGCAGCGAACCTCCCTAAAACAACACGTGGAGGCAGGGCGCTCAGTTCAGGCTGAAGTGTTATTCCAGCTAGGTAAATACTGAGCCCCCCATCTCCCCGGGACGAATAGCACTTATTAACTGCCACAAATTCAATTATGTCGCTGAAGTTCAGCAGGCAAAGCTACTAGGGCTTGCATGACTAGACCCTGTTGTCTTCCTCCACTTGTCAGCACTTAGTTGTTATTCCGAGAGAGGAGAAATGGCTTTGGTAGGATAACACTGGGATTTGAAAGGACGCATTTGAAAAGAGATGCTCAAGCTCAAGCCCTGGTGTGCGTGTGGACCGTTGGGTCAGTTACATTTGTAGCACTCTTTGTTCTTGAAACATCACGTAGTGCAACTTTAGGCAAACATTGTGACTGTCTTTTTGAATTGCTCAAGACAAGTCAGATATTACGTTTTCTCTGTAAATGGTATGTGGACTTTTGCAGAAGAGAAAAAGGTTGCAGCGAAAAATGTTTTAGGTCAAAAGTTCAGTACAAGCATCTACCTTGAGCCCTCACTCTTGCTCATGTTAAATCCCATTTCATTCAGAATGCAGACTGCAATCAAAGAAGCGGAATGAAGAATCAAAGAAGAGCCTTAATTGCTCAAATTGCATCTGTAAACATTTCTGTAGGTGGAATCAAGATTTTCCTGCAAGTGCGTGCACGTTCACTCGAGTGGAAAAGGTGCATAAACGTGATAAAGCTTTGTTTGAAAAATCATTATTGGTTATTCTATGAAATGCATGTTAACAATGCTCTGGGACTCCTGCTTTAACACTGTTTTAGGTCTGCACACCTGTAGAAGTTGGTGAGTGAATTCCAGCAATTTACAGTAATTGCAGAAACAAAGAGGTTCAAAATCCATGAACTTGACTTCATCATTGCATAGTCAAGTCACTGCAGAGTTTAATGTTTTGCCTGAGCTAATGCAGTATTGAACCTTGGGATTTCAGGTGCAGCCTGCATCTTACCTTGATGACTGGACATTTCGAGTGGCATGGCAAGGTTCCCAGTCTGCCCCACGAAAACTGACCACTGGTGTTCATCAGGTTTCAGTGCTTGGACCCTTTCTCTTCTCCTCATACATTCCCTTCCCTTGGGAAGGTTATAGCTGCACACATCTTCTCCTACCACTGTTATGCAGACGACACTCAACTCATTCTCTCCTCTCCACCTGATGACCAACAGATCTCAACCCCAATCTCAGACTGCCTGGCTGACATCTCTTCTTGGATGACATCGCACCACTTCAAGTTAAATCCTAGTAAGACAGAACTCTTGTACATCAAAGGGAATCCGTCACCAAACCATGACCTTGCCATTTCTTGCGTCATTCCCTCAAAAAACGTCAAGAAATCTTGGTGTCACTCTGGATGATGAACTGTCATTCTCTTCGCACATGTGCAACTTTTCCAGGACCTCTAAGGCAACAACTCTCTGAAAGCAGCTAGACCACTTAAGTTGATCCAGAATGCAGCTGCAAGACTCATCTACAATGTTCCCAAATTCTCACGTACCACACCTCTACTGCACTGGCTGCTCACATCAAGTTTAAATACTTAACCTCTTTACTTATCAGCACTGATTGAGCAGCAAGTCACTCCTTGTCCTCTCTTAGAGCATCAAACGTTGCTCGTCTCGAACTTTAAAAAAAGAAGAAGACATGCATCAAGATTCTTTACAGTGCTGGCTCCTCAGTGGTAGAACAAACTTCCTCCCGCCATCAGAGCTGCTGTATCCCTTGCTGTTTTCAAACGTCATCTGTAGATACACCTCTTCAAGGAGTATCTAGGAACAGTATCTAACAGGAAGTGTGTAACTTACTGACAGTTGTTGAATTAAGTCTAGCTTTAAAGATTGAAGAACGGTGGTGGACAACAAAGCACTGTTGTACACAGCTCTGGACAAGAGTGTCTGCCCCCAGCCCCCAGCCTGTGGAAAAGCCTCCCCTTGCAGTTGAGAGCTGCCCAGAATCTTAATCGCTTTAAAACCATGCTTAAAACACATCTGTTTTCATGCGCATTCTATTCCTCTTGATTTATTAAGCTGGCTTTATCTTATTTGTTATTATTATTTTATTTTATTTTATTTTATTTTATCGATTTGTGTCTTGTGGTTTAGGTAATAGTAAGCGATGTATATTAAGTAGATACGCTGTATAGTACCTGCTGACTTATTGTCTTATACTTGTACAGCACTTTGGTCAACAGAAGTTGTTTTAAATGTGCTTTATAAATAAATTTGATTGATTGATTGATTGCCAAATGCTGTAAATGTAAATGTAATTTATACAGCAATTTATGACAATTTGTCTTGTCATCAGAAAAAATCTGGATTTTTTTTTCCAGAAGAAGTGACAATACTTCAAAAATAAGCAAATAAAAAAATAAGTCTTTGAGTAATACATTTCAGGTTATGGTTAAACTTTAGTAGTAACAGCAAAATACTTTTAATCCTTAAGTATTATTCCCAGAATTCACTTTCTTGGTAAAGATTGCTTAATTTTGCTAAAGTATGGATTTCAGGCACACTGGTAAAAAGTGCAGAGCTGCTGCTTGTGGACAGGGTCTCAACACTTCAGGACAGAAGACCATTATTTATTATTTGTTGAAAGCTGTCAAAGCCTTTCCTGGCAGGTCAGAGGCCTCCTACGTAAAGCATCGGACCCTGTTACACCTTAACTCCCTATATTCAGCACAGCCAAATAAACACAAAATGTGCCTGGCCACAGTTAGACATTTGTAACGTCGCATACCTCACGGGCAACGGAAAAAGAGTAGGCAAGCGATGAGCCAGAAAACTTCCCCAAAGTCGAACTGCTCTTCCCGAGAAGCGTCGGAAGAATTAATTGAGGCTGAGAAAATCGGATCACATCCAGGGCCGGGCTGGTGTGAGTGACCACACATAGGACACACTGTAAACATTGGGCGGGGAAATGTTTTTTCAAGGCCCTGGAGCAGCAAATGGTAGAAATAGTACATTTTAAGAAGGCCCCGTGCACACTCCCAAGCTAATGTGTGGGCTATTTTTTACACCACAGAGGAAAAGTAATGGTGTTGTGCTTTGGGAAAATGTTGCTATTTTGGCCAGATCAAATCCATGACCTTCACTTGTGGGCAGTACAGCATGCATAAAGGTTGAAATATCGAATAAACTTGTTTAATGTTGCTTAGTGTATTATTTATTTATTAGTATTTCTTTAGGCTTTATGAAACTGTAGACATTACTACTAAAATAGTAAGAACAGTGTCTGTTTTATTGGCTTGAGAGTTTTTATTTTGCAGAGGGATTCTGTGGTTTAGTACTGTGACAAATTATGGTTAGTGCCAGACAAAAACACTTGTTCATACATTTGGCATTCATCTGGATGCAGAATAAATTATTTGATAACAGTGCATTTTTCTATATAATTTTTCCCCTATTGGTTACTCTCTAACATTATAGAATGGTGGGGGGGACTGATCAATTGATAATGAAGAAATACTACAGTCTTGTGTAATTTTGAGCCAATTTGAACTCCTTTTGACCTATAAAATAAGCTGCCTTTGGCCTTTCTGGGAGAGAACCGCATTTCCCACAATCCCCCATGCACGACTCAGCGTTACGCCAATAAATTGCTGTATTGCGAGTAGAACGCTGGTTGTTGTTATTAATCAGCTAAAATATGAGTTTTGTCTGTAATAGAAGGGAGGATTTAACTGACCTACTTAACGTCATCGAGGACAGTGATAATAATTACATGTGACTTCTTGCTTCATGTTAGTGAGAAAAGCCGAGTCCCATCCTGTGTGTGTGTGTATGTACTGTATGCATGTGTGTGTCTTCTTTCCAGAACACGCAGCACCATCTGGTAGAGCTGCCGAACACAGCTCTGATTTTCTCTGAGCAGACGTTGAGAGAGTAATGGATTAACACTACATTCGTTAAGCACTCAAGGGACGCACTTCTTCACAAAACGCAGACAGAGTTTCTCAACAATCTCACGAAGCATCCAAATCTTCATGCTAACCGCACCTAGGGGAGAACTTAGCTTTTCGGCATCGGGAACTCCAAAAAACAAGGTCAGTCTTCTGAGTGTGACTTTCTCAACGCTCAAGTCTGTCAAGAGCACCTTGATATTGGATTTAACTAGACTAACTTACTATCTAGGAACAGTATTACCAGAAAACATGGCAGGTCTCCTTCACGGCAAGATCCTTCAGTGCAATATAATGCTTCCATGAGAGACAGCTGGTACTGGGGAGTAGTCTTGCATAACTGATCCACAGAGACTATGGGTTCCTCTCAATGTTCTGTTAAGTGGTGTGTCAATGCACTTAAGCCTTGAGAGGTATTTTATGATACACCGATCTTTCACTGATTCATTCCTTCGCTGAGGAATAACATATAGGTTTAAGGTCTTGTGAGAATTTGGGTTTTAGCCAATGAAGCACAAGTCATTTTTGGCGTCTTGTCCTACATGCTGTTACTTAATAAAGATAAATTCATGTGGATTAACACCAGGAAGAACGATTTGCTCTCTCTCTCTCTCTCTCTCCCTCTCTCACACACACACACACACACACACATAAACAGACTCACACAGACACACATCAGCATAAGTAGATTTAAAAGGAGGTTGCATCCAGCTCTTAGAACTATTTCCAAGATGTAGTTACATGTTGATGCTTACACATGGCAGGCACACACGCACAAACAAAAAAGATTAAAGGATGATTCCACTCAACTCAATTACATTTACAATTATCAAGGTTTATGGGCACACTCACACCCCATTTTGTCAAACTGCTGATCCTGTTCACTGCTCATGACTTACATCCTCCTGGGTCTCAACATGAGTTCAGCGCCCTTGTGTAATGACTTGTTAGGTGGATTGGGCACTCATCCTATCACAAGGAGTCACTCTATGAAATTGAAGTAGACAGGATGCAATAATTCCACGTTCATTTTACTCTCTAGACGGCTTGGGTGGAGAGGGAGCCTTGTCCTCCCTCCCACTTCTCATTCATCCCTCCATCCTCCTGGGAGAATACTACAGTCTGCTTTCTTTGTGCTGCCCTATTCCTGTGAACTGATCCATCAACTCCCTTCAGCAGATGAATTGGTTACAGTTCTTACTCTAGACCACAGAGAGCTGGACTACAGGAGATGGGTGTGGATGGGCGAAACAGTTCAAAATGCGGAGAAAACCTGCCAGCTGAGGTTTTAAATCAGCTCGAATATAAATCAGCCCCTTTGCCAGCGAGGAGTTTGTGAATTCAAAAGTGCCACTTAATCGTGATGTGTTTAGGAAAGCCGAACAGGACTTTTCACACTGTTCCCATCTGGCAGTCGCAACATTAAAACTTGATCAACCAGGCTGTGCAATAGCTTTCACCCACAGGCCAACAAAATTCTCAACAGACTGCCCGACTCCAATACACACACACGCACACACGCACACACACAGTACTTTTAAAGTAAATAGACTGGCAATTACATTCCAGTTTTCATCTATTTAAGTTTTCCAATTTGGCTGCTTTTGCAACATTTGTTCAGTTTCCTGTTTTTAAAGTTAACTTTAATCTATTTGCACGTTACTGTTTACTGCCACAGTAGGCGCACCCAAACTTAACTGAATTGTTAATTCTATTACTGTAAAATCACCATTCTCTCACTGTGGTTTTAAAGCTTGTGCAATATATAACCATGTGCAGTATCGATCATTAAGGTTTACATTCCATTCACTCTCCAACATTACATCATGGTGTTGGTGTGTTGTCTATTTTTTGTACTGTCTACTTATTGTATTGTATTGTATTGTACTATTTTTGCACTTTGTTGTTTTATGAATGCTCCTTTATGTTGGTGTGACTGCTGCTAACTGCCTTGTGCAATACCTTATTGACTAATCCCAATCATATGAAGTTGTGCAGACTTTTTCACTATGACGTTAAATTTCTACTTATTATATTTCCTGTTGGCATCTTGCTATATATTTGTAGGATACGAGGAAAAGGACAGAAGTGATAATGGAGTCACGATTTAGAGAATTATCTAAATCCAATTTGATACTCAACGTTCATTAATGACAACTACACAGTATGTGATGAACAGAGCTATAAAGCAGATTTAATCTAAATATTTCTTTAGGACAGGCATAAAATAGTTTATACGTACTCTGTAGATAACAGGAGATGGAACTGTAGAGAGTCTGTTTAGAACACGTCAAACTGCAACTTAGGAGACCACTTGGAAAAGAAACCATTGCTCCAGGAGAGCTTTAGAAGTCCTAAACAATTATCATTATTATTAACTTCATTCTGTTCCATAAATTCACTTAGTGGAAATAACCACGACAGCCTCCTTCAGATAGAAACTCTCTTAATGGTCTTTCCTTTTCTCTTTGGCTTTTGTCTTCGGTAGTACTAGGCATGCACAAACTTTAGGCCTAGATGGGCAAACATGTAATCCAAAACATGCCAGCTGGGCTTTTAAATCAGATTTAAATCACCATTTGTGTCCTAGTGACAATCTGTATTTAGGACAGCTGAATGGGACTTTTCACATTGCTCCTATCTGGCAGACACTCTCACAGCATTAAAAAACAACAACTTTGGCCCAGCGGTGCTTTTTAGGCTCTCCTGGGATTCCAATCAACTATTTTATGGTCACCAACAAAGTGTTTTTGGTACCAAGACCACTTATTTCTTCACATTTATATTTTCTCAAAATAACCCAAATAAAATAAAATAAGTAATTTTAATGACTGTCTTTTAAATATGATAACTGATGATGATCATACTGAACTTTACTGTACATTTAGGCATTTAGCAGATTCTGTTTGCCAGAGCAACTTCTATTTCATAATTAGAGAGTATATCTCCTCGAGCAACTCTTTGAGTTTTTGGGTATTGCTTTAGGAGACCCAGTAGTGGTAGTGCTTCAACTGTGTGGACTGCATCCCTACTCCTGAAGTAGTGCCCAAACGAGATAACACCCCATTCATAAATAATAATAATAATAATAATAATAATAATAATAATAATAAATATAATAATAATAATAATAATAATAATAATAATAATAATAATATAATTAAACTAAAAACAAACTCAATAATTAAAATTGATAATTTAATATAAGTAAGTATTATAAGTATTTCTAAATTTGGCATGAAATGGTATGTTCGCTGCCTGTTTACTGCCACGATATTAATGATCAGTATATAAATATTAAGTATCTGTTCATTTTCATCCACCTAACAATACGTTATAATACTTTATATATATTCGCACTTCTGTATTCTTTTAGGTGTTTAATAGCCAATCTAGGGCTTACTGTTTAAATTATACAGGAGAATAGGTTTGGTTTGTATTTTTTTGACATGGACTTGAATTTTCTGAATTCTGACTAAAGTGAGGGCTACTTGAGCCAGTAATTGGTAGCCTACATACTAAGGGCAGTGATATTTAGAGAGAAATTGCATGCGTGTCTAATCGAGTTAAATGACGTCTCATTTGATTTGGGCGTAAAAATGCCATTTCCCTCGAAGCGTGTGTAGTGCACTACAAAGGGTACATGGAGCGGTTTCAGCAGCAACCTTTGTTGACGTTTGTCATGGCGACGCGGATAACGACTGACGAATGGGAGTCGTAAATACGGAGAGATCCATTTGGCACATGAAGTCGTTTAGAAATTAGAAATGACAAATTAATCTGGTTATGCTGTTTGTGTATTGCTGGCGTGAATGGTAATTAAAAATGAGTTCCTCGGAGGTTCATGTGGAAGATAAAGCAGCTGGGAGATGTTTACTGGATAACTGGGTGGAGGAGGTGAGTCTCTTTGAGGTTACCTGCAGAAGTTCACACCATAATGAAAAACTATTTATTCATCAGACTAATTATTAATTAATTCCCAAAACTGGCGACATGTTGGTGGTTGCCATACTGCCAGACAAGGTGGTTTATCCTCTGGTTTATCATGCCCTTCATTACTATGGCCTGGTTCTTTTGGGTAATTTGCGATAGAATTGGACAAGTAGAAATACATTTTTATATTGAAGTGATCTGTTTTACATGAACCCTTACAAAATGTTAGGCTCCTGGCAAACAGTTCTGGTTAATCTTTGGCAATATTGCTTAAATGCAAGGTTTTTATTTTCATATGCAAATTAGGCTTGTGGCAAACTTCTGTTGGACTTATGGCAAACTTTGTGGAAAACCTATGGCAAACAACTGATTCCGTGGTTCTATTCTTTATCTTTTCTGTGACAGAGGGCAACTGAATTGTTTGACAACACCAGGCCCAGATCCCACATCCACAAAAATGGCCACAAAGGAATCCTCACCACAGACACAACCTCCAAGGTACATGGTGTAAGTACTGCAAAAGCTGCCTTCACCAACCCAACTGGCCCAGATGTGAGACTGAGAGGTAAGTCAAGAAATAAACAAATGCATTTAAATATATATTTTTTTATTGAATTTTATGTTGATGGAACAAATTTTGGGTTGGTGGAAAATTCCATTCAACTTTAATAAAAAAAGAACAGCTATAAAAAACGGAAATTTTTAAATTATGCCTTGATAAATGTGAAAAATACACTAAGTTTTATTTATTTGAACTTGAGCTTATTTTCACAGGACTAAGGGCTGAGCTGTTGGAGAAGCACCTCATCAAAAGAATTAGGTAACACGACTTTTCTTTTTTTGATGAATCAAGACAGACGACCTCATCTTGTCTGAGATGCAGACCACACTTTAGCATCCTCCCACACTTCCCAAGTTACAAAATGGTAAGCACAGGAACAGTGGAAGACTGTGATGTAAGACTATTTGTGTCTAGGCTAGTTTTCATAGTTTAATTAAAAGTTCATGACCCTTGATACATGTTACTATGGGGATCACAGGAGCTTTTCTTGACATCCATCCTTAGCATTGAATGAAAAGACATAAGAAATATTATCATAACATGAGATAGTATCTCATAACCAGAGTAAAAATCCCAAATCAAAGGCCAGACTGACTACATTTGGCAAACTCTCGCTGGTTTAGCATCTTTGGAGAGCAGTTATGCTTTTCTAAAAGAGCTGTACAAATCTAGGCTCTTCATAAAAAAACAGGACATAGATTCTAAAAAAAGTATCGCCCAGCACTCTGCATCAACCTTAAACTCAGTGAATGAGTAAGTACATCAAGTGACTATGTAAACATTGGCTACCCAGAGAAGTCATTATGACTCAGCTGTCCTTAATTTTGACTGTGGTGATCTTTTATCCTGACGATATAATCACATCAGTCAGGCTGGCCAGTCACGTCCTCACTTTCCCATGACACTCCATGCCCAACAGCAATACTACATAATATGATGGGATGCCGAGCCACATCATAATTGTGCCGTACCCCATATGCTCATATAACCTTTTGGAAAGCCGAGGTTATCACATGGTGTAGTCAAAACACATTTAAGAATTTTTAAAGGTTTGGCTCAGTAAGATGCAAGATTATAGCAGTTTTTGAAACATTGTGTTTCACTGAGGCGGAGTAATCTCATTTTCAAAGAAAGCATCAAGAATTTTGCTGATGTTTATGGTCTGCTTCTGTAATTTGTCTTACAGTGAGCAGTTACATGCTGAGCTAAACCCAGAGCCACTGGCCCTTTGACATGATTTGCATTCATCTTTTCTAAATATCTAATCACAATAGCATGACAATTTCAGTCATTTTAAACCATTGTTAAGAAGGCTTTGTTCATGATTGTGAGGAAAAACCAGTATAAAGGCCATTATATTGCCTTTTGTGTTTAGCATCATGACTACAAGCTGAGCAGGCCATCACGTTCTGGAGTGAAAACTACACTAAGGTTCAGGTAATGAAATCTGTTAAAAAGATATTCGTACGCACCTTAAACTAATGGCGTACCATATAAGAACAAAATTAATATCATTTCTCTTCATTTGAAGCACTGCTATAGATATAGTTTGTGTTTAAATGAGGAAGTGATTCTGTGGTCATCCTCAGGAGATTTATTTCATTTAACAGGGAGTGACCCCAGTCAAAAATAGAGACGCTCCATTTAAGAAGAACGCCACCTTCAGCACACCCATCAGTGAGTGTATGAGGATTCCTTTGCTTATCTCCTGGGAACTAAGCTACTGAGGGAGAAATTATAATGTTTGTCCAATTAAGGGAAAAAAAACAACCAGCAGTACCATTACAAAAAGACTCTTTTCTGTCCCTGTGCTTTCACTTTATTTTTATGGTATTTAGGCATGAAAATTTCATGGTATGTCAACATGTTAAACACCATATAATTGGAGACATATTTTTACTTTAACAAAGCAACTCACAATTAAACACAAATAGCTTAGTCATAGCACTGTTATAGCTCATATAGCTTTATATATTTGTACGTGTTTTTCCAATCTTTTTTTTAACATGGTTGGGACAGTAACAATTGACTATACAACTGACTCAGATTACCATTGTCATTTGTATGGTAGCTGGTTATTATTCAATCCAGTTCAGATCTCTCAAAAATACACATTAAATTGAAACCAATTTGTTAATATGTGCATGTTATATTAAAACTCTTATTAAACCTATATTAACAGTTGTGTATGTCCTAACGTGAATGTATGTGACAGCCAAGTAAAGATAAAGTTATTGTACCACTGCTCCTCTACCTAGTGTATTTTTGGATTGGGGATTGTAAAGGGATTGTAAACCCTTTATAATTTGAAACTGCAGTGAAGTTAAAAAGATAAAGAATAACTAAATAACAGCACATAACTGCCTGAATTCTTGTGCATTTAAATGACAAATGTATTAAAGGTTGTATTTCTTTTTTTGTATATTAACCAGTCATTTATTTTCTATCCCTTCTAATACCTTTCATCATACTGGACCTGTTTGCAGAAGAGAAAACAAATGGCTAAAGCCTTCCATGTATCATCTTAGCTGAAACTTGGCGAGTTGTGCTTGGGTTGATGGCAAAAGAGCATGTAGTCTGGATCCAGACACCAGGCATCTGCCTTTCCTGTCAAGAGCGGGAATGTCGATGACAAACCGAGCAATGCATTGGCTTCCTTTCGAACACTGTGGCATACTTTCACGTGGCTTGACTGACAGTCAGAGGAGCCCTCCGCCGCTGTGCTACTCTTTCATGTTTTCAGCAGGGATTAGTGCTGCGTAGCTATGGCAACAAGTCATTTTTAGACTGCATTCATGCAGATTCTCCTCGATTATTTTGGGCCGTATTTGTCATGTAGTAGAACCCAGATAGAGCTGCCAAGGCAATGCTGAAGTCTTAGGACTTGTTTTGATTTAAGGAGTCAAATGATGCAAATTACTGAGTTTTGTGGAAGGAATATAACACTGAATCAGTCAGCCATTCCACTGCACAGAAAATATATTAAAGAAATTTGTTCAACACAAACTTGCCCTAAAACTGTATATTTATACCCTGTTGTTACTTTGCTTTCTTCTCCGGTCATCCTTGCAAACTGGCACACTCTGTTATCTTGAAATCCCTCATGAAAGCATTCATCAGACGCTTCTTATCGCTTCTCCAGCTTACAATTCTAGAGCAACTTGGGGTTAAAGGTTCCAGGGGTCCAACAATGGTTTTTAGGCTCTCCTGGTTTATTAAAACCCACATTTTTACATTTACCAACACACAATTGAAGTCACTTAGACGACGCAGGCACCACCCTTCGCCTATCAATCCAATTCCTTATGAATTCTCTTATCGATTCCTGAGTAGTTTTTTGAGTGTGAAAAAAGCTGTTCTACACAGTTACACTTCCCTACAATTGATATATGTCCTTTTCTCACAGTTACAAAACTGTAAGTAAAACGCTGCTCCCTGTATAGGTCAAGATGTGATCATAGTCATAAAAGGTGGAGTTGAATTAAGACTGTGCAGCAAAGAATGGTGCGATGCGGTCAAGACGTCTCATTACTGAGCACAGCAGAATCGCGCATTGCAGCATGACCCCTTTGCAAAAGTGTCCACGGTGACGGAGCCAAGAGAGGGAGGTAATTAAGAGTTATGTAGGTGGGAGGCTGCTGTGATCAAATGGGCACGCACACATACTACACATACACACACACACACGCACATACACAGGGACCCAGATGTCTAATGGACACTTAATGATAAGTGATGTCATTCTATACCCTAAAGGTCTGCCTCCACTTGAAAGTGAAAAGTAATCAACCATGATGACAGCAGGTTTCTTACAATTTGCACGTGCAAGACAATAGAAGTTAATATGTGGGCTATATCTATAAAGAACGAATAGTTTGCTGTACGGATCAAGATTTTAGGATTTATAGAATTTTTTTTTTTACCAGGCCTCTACAGAGGCCCCTATCGCCTGGGCTCTTGTAACATCTTAATACTTAAATCATTTGGCCTACAACACAGACAAATATACAATTCAAATGTATAAGCTTAACCATGTCGCCAAGAAAAAGATGGAGTTCTCAAGGTTTCTTCCTACTTACCACAGAGGGTTATTTCCTTGCCACTGTAGCCCTTGGCTTGCTTGTTAGGCTTGCTTGTCAGTAATATGTAAAGCTGCTTGATAATGATAATGTCTTGTAAAATTCAGTGTTCAAATAAAACTTTACTGAAACGAGACACTCTCTTCCAGAGCACTGTACATTTCCTAAATACAGTGACTGTCTTCAATGAGCAACTTTAGAGTCAAGGATCAACACTTAATTTTAGACTAGAATTCATGCCAACTGCTCCCTCACGGATGGGTCAAGTGCAAAGGTCACATTTCGTGTGGAGCACTGTATGTTGCAGTGCTGTGATGTGTTCACAATGACAAATAATCTTTTTCAGGTGGAAACACTTCTTTATTCATTTGGAATCCGTCAGGCTATAAAATAACACAATTCAGCATATTCTCCATGGTAAACGCGGGTACGCCATCTTGTTTTATAACTTCGTGTTGGAACTTCCGGTTTTCCTGCAGATTCATTGGCGCTCATTAATATCGCGGGGAAATTCAAGTGAGGTTTAATGAGTAATATCATATGTACAGTCCGGGGTTGCCACAATAATTGGAAAAAGTGGCGATTTTCTCTTCAGCAGGAGTGCTTTACTCATAAAAAGAAGAGGTTTAAAATGTTTTGGGGCAGCTTTTAATCTCTACCCGGCTCTTTCCAACCAAGAAGAAGAAGAAGACCGGCGTCTTTGGCTGAAGACGCTGAATTTAAAAACCCTCCTAAAAAGCCGCATGTTTGCTCATTTGATTTTGTGGAGGGAAGACCAACCAGACAACAGCCGTTTCCAGAGAAATGGCTTGACTTTAAAGCTCCGGTGAAGCGTGTGCGTCGGGTGCTTGTGTCAGGTAAGTTTAACTCAAGTTTACCATAACTCTGAGCGCTAACGCGAGCCGGCTCGCTAGACTGAGGTAGATATGCTCCCGGTAGTGGTGTGTTGAGCTGTGACTGATTGCTTGTAAACACAGGGTTTTACATAATACATCGTTTAATAGTAAAATGCTTTCGGATAGAGGTAATCATCATGTATAATAACGCTAATGACCAATGGAGCTTTATATATTCATGTGGCTTTATTTCTCTCTGCTTGCGCTCTACATAACGTTTGGACATGGATTCCTGTCAGCTTTGCTTTAAAATGCTGGTTTTGTCCTTCCCAAGGGTATTTCATACTTTAAGTATGTTTTAGAGTCTTGAGTAAAGAAGTTGAGCCAATACTTCAACAGTCTTTTTAAACACATGTATCTGTACTTCTACTTGAGTGAAGCAGGCGTGTACTTTTGACATTTCTTCTGAAATCACAACATCCTGCATGGAGCATGAAACGTTTCAAAAGTGCATAGGTTTTCCAGGACATGGTCTTTTTGATGGTATGGTATGAACAGAAGCCGACGGGACTTAAATTCTTGAAGACGTTTTACCGCTCATCATCTTTTAGAACCGAAGAAGCCTTTCGGATGAGAGGTGAAATGTCTTCAGAAATTGTGAAAAGAAGTACAGTTCAAAAGATGCTTTAAACTGGGTGTGGAATGCTGTGATCACAAGGAACTTGAGGAATGATGGGATCGTTTTGACACTGGCCATTCATTTGAGGGATTCATTTGTTGTGTGGATGTTGTGTTGTTTGTGAGATGTGGGTAGTTGGTAGTTAAGGCGGTAACCTGCAGTAACTGAAGTGAATTTACTGAAATAAAGTATTGCTTTTATTTTCTGTAACATGATACAAGTCAAAAAGGGCTCTATGGGCAGTGTCATGTTTATGATTATGTGAGTGATGGCAAAGGGTTTTTCCAGCTGAGGTTATGAGAAGCCTGTTCAAGAGTCTGGTCATTATGTGTTATAATAGAGAAGGGAGCAAAAGCATTTATAGAACAACTTTTCAGTCTTTGCAACTGACTGTCAAACTGAAGTGTTCTTTTTAATATGTTTATTGAACAAAATATTTTACAATATCTTGGATATACATATATACAAATATTAACTTGTACAGTACCAGGGCAAAACTTCACTTTTGATGCCAGCACTAAGTTCAGTACCCTACTCTTCCCTCTGTTGTGTGCTGTGTGGAGATACCAAGTACACATCACTGATTTCCAAAACACATACAAATCCGAATATAGAATACACAAAAATAAGAATCTCACGTGGGAAAAAAGTCCCCATCTTTCAACACAGAAAGTTTCTTCATTTAAAAAAATCACCTTTACAATTACGTTTTTTTTGCAGTTAAAGCAGGTATGAAATATACCTTAAATGACATCCCTCAAGTAATATTGAGAGTAATGCGTTGTCGTTCTATGCTAAGGGTGATGGGACGAGTTGGCACACCCTATAAAAATGTAGAACAAAAGTCCAGGATGGTGACTCTCGCTGCCATGGCCGAGCCGTCTCTCCCTCCATCAGCAGGGCTCTCAGATAACGTAGACATCTGTCTTTTCCCCGAGAAGCCAATACGTTCTCATTTTGCCTTTGCCCTGAAAGACGTGAAAGCGGCGATCAATATAGCACATCGATAAGCACTCTGCATATACGGTGGAGCGAGTGCTCTGCTGAGAACCAAGGGGACAACGGTGTGGACCGAGTTCCTCCAAAACAAATGAGTCTTGCTGGGTTTTAGAGGTCGTTTTTTTGTGATGACGGGGATTAAGTGCTGTATCTTCAGTCGCAATCATAATAAAGACACTACCAAATCATACTCGGATTAGGCTGAGCGGATAAATAAGGTCCGCAAAACATATTTAGGTTTGCTGGATTTTATCAGCACAGGTTTTTTTTTCCCTTTTTCATTGCAGGAGCGCCACACGCATGCAGACTGTCTCCCTGCTCCGGGCTGCTTGTAATTCGAGAAGCACAGAACGTACCGTTGACAGCAGAGCAGCAGCCTCTGCCTCAAATTAGTGTTAGTCTGCTGTTCTCTTAGTCGAGAATAGGAGGAGAGGCACATCTGACTTGGGGGTGGGGGAGTTTCAGCAGAAAAGATGACCGTAAAACAACGCAAACCCAACCAATAAAGACCTTTTCATTTCATTACAACATAACGTTTGCCAGTTTAGATCTGGGCTCAAGCGACTAAAGCAGAAAAGGCTGGTTTACCTTCATTTCCACGTCCCCTCGCAGCTGGAGCTCAAAGTAGCCAAACTCATCAAGCACCTCTTTGGTAGCGGAGGACACGTGTATCCGCAGGGCTGTGGAGGACAAGCGCATCAATACGAGTCGTACGGTCAATCACAGTAAGTGCACAGCTGTGAGTGGCAGCTCCAACCCGCTTAAAATGCTCAAATGTTTTACGGCCGTGTGGTCCCGACAAACGCCTGGCCCGGTGCGCTTTGGGTAACGTATGCAGTCTATAGGAGAAACAATATAGCGTCTGGCGTAGGGAATGGACATATTTAATAAGCTCCATATGGCGCAGGTTTAAAACCATATGCGATTTTATCTGAGCAGATGCTGAGGCTTACTTGTAGGACTCTACAAATCACATACGATGACACCGGCCTGAATTATTAATGGTTATTAAGTGCGTAGAGGGCTAATACTGGAAGGCAGGAAGGAAGTCAACTTGGAACAACAAAGCCCCCTGGCCTGCTTGCTATGTGTGCTCATTCACAACACAACACCCACCATCATGGATGTTGCATGGATGTTGTGTGGCTTTGGGTATCCGATATAAGTTAATAATTAATGTCGTGTATTCCTCTGTGAGGAGGATTATTCTGTAATTCTTAAGGAAATACTTGACTTTAATACGGTTTTCCTAACTGAAACAAGGTAATAATTACACGCCCATATGTATATGCTAAATTATTTGTTAGGCCGTGCACGATAAGAGAATTATTGTTCGATTATTATCGGCCGATTCCAATATACTCCGATATTGTCATGCATCCCTATTATTCATTATTAAAATAACTTCTCAAAAACTAGAGGTATTTTCGCAAGAAAATGCAAATGTGAATGCTTTGCTGCAGCAAGAGGATTAGGGTTAGGAGTTATCACATACTGACGCAATCACATAACAAATCATATGATGCCAGTTGGACCGTTCATAACGCACTCAGCGATATTTAGTCATTGAACACAAAGGGATTTCTCACAAATAACGCGAACATAACTTGCAAATGAGTGCACGTAGCAAAAAATGTATATAAAAGCACACTACACTGCAAAAACTGTAGGAGTAGCGGCGCCAAACCTAGGTGGACAACGAAATAATGACGCAAATAACACATTTTTACGGGTGGAATAATGGACAGAACTCGCAAACGAGTGCATGTATCGACAATATCAATGAAAGCAACATACACCGCTGTAGCCGGCACAAGCTGGAACAGGATTTAGAACTGTTGGAACTGTAGCAGGAGAAAAACCTACAATATTCTTCAACAGATCGCCTTCGTAGATCGACCCAATGTCACAGATTCTAGTTCAGAATACCTTCTTGCTCCCACAGAAGCATAAACCTTGCCACCAACCTTCGCCATTGGATTCCATCCTTGATGCTGTGTTGACAGTGTCCCCGAATAGACAGTACCTGGGCATCTTGAGGCCCACTACGCCTGCACACACTGGCCCTGTTCACACACATTCAAACGCAGAAGTGGAGGACTAATTAACTCCTGCTGAAAGACATCATGCAGAACTCCAGAACGCCGTCTAATCATAACCATCATCTGACACGTTGAGGGTTTTAACCGAGGACAAAGATCCCCGCAGTCGTACCAGCCTTAAGCTCATTACAGCGCCCACTGCGGCTCAAGTAAACATAAGCCGACAGAGACAGCGTACGCATGCTTTGTGAGAGCGTGCTGTGGGATTCGTTGAAGAGCTGGAGTAAGAGGATTAATGCCCGCTTGCGTATGTCTAAGAGAAGTGCTACACAAACAGGAAATATTAACGGGGTAGCACCAGATCGCGACCCTGAAACTCTGATGCAACTCTGTTTATTGGATCTGAATCTACAAAAAAGAACTTTATTATAATTTTTTCTCTTTTAACATGAATTAAACTTTATAATTTAATCAACTTGCTTTATTAATTAATGTACATCAATTTACTGCATCGGCTGTAAGTTAGTTTCTTTATCACGTTTTACTTTATTTTATATTTTCTACTTTCTACCTCCTTACGTTTTACTATGAATGTAGTTACGAATCTTTGACCTGTAGGGGTCATGCAGCCATGCTTGCTGCATCAGCTGCTTTTGTGCTGCTTTTGCGCTTGCGGCTATATTTGTTTTAAAAATGGCATGCACAGTCTCAGTAGTCAAACAGAGTTACACTTCACTATCTGTTGTACTTGTAACTATGCATATAGATAAACAAATTTTGACTCTTGAACTGGAAAGTAAGTGTACCTGTATGGATCCCTATACGTAGTCGGAGCTGGTCGTTGGGTCTGTGCCTGATTTTAAAGGTTCTGACCTGCTCCAGTAAAGCCAACGACATCCCGGCGATCTCACGAGCGTGTAGTTTGCCGTTACGCACCGGGAGACCCGACACCACCATATAAGCGTCTCCAATAGTCTCCACCTGAAAAATACAAAAAGGACAACAATCTTCAATTTATCGCTATTGTTTACTTGCCATACACGGCTGCGTGCATTAGGTTTACATAGGGTTAATTAAGTGTGGAAATAGGTTTATCAATAAAAACTAGAGAAAATGCCCGTGTGATTTGCAAGAAAATGCCCATGTGATTGCGCAAGTTTCGTAGCAGTGACATGAAACCTGGCCGAGTAGAAAGACCCTGATTAAAATGCACTGAAGTGAAAGGGGAAAGAACGAGGAATGATAAAAGTAAGAAAAAGGTGAGTGCGGGTCGAAACAGATTGACGTGTGTTACCAAAAACGGTAAAAGAGAAAAAGTGGATGGAACAAAAATTGTGAGGATTGAGAGGGAGGCTGCAACCCACCTTATAGACATCAAAATTATCAATGATGGCATCAAAGCACGTGTACAGGTCATTCAGCAATGTCACAACCTACAAAGAAAAGTCACATAGTGTGTGGTCATTTTCAAAGGCAAACATCTGGAAGTTTGGATGATCCAAATATTTACACACACAGTACGAACAAGTGCTGAAAACCTCCATAAATAGAGGAAAAGCTGCATCATATTCTGAAGATGGACTCAAGTTATTATGGGTGGGCACTGATGAGATTTGATCCATATCAATGCCATTGTCGATTCTGCCTATCAATCCAATTCCTTATCAATTCTCTTATCGATTCCTGGGTATTTTTAGAGTGTGAAAACAGAGTCTTTCGCACCAAAAGCAACCCTTTTATTTTTCCCAGAATGATGTCTCCACAAGACCGCGAACATGAACACGTTAAAATTCATATTCAGGGTTTTTCTTCTGCAGAGACATTCTGTGGCTTGGTACTATGAAGAAAAATAAGGTTAGTGCCAGACGGAAACACTTCTTTATCCATTTGGAATCCATCTGAATATAGAATAAAATTATTGATAACCAATAACGCATTTTTTCTATATTATTTTTTTACTCTCTAACATATAGAATGAGAAAAAAAAATTCTGACTACTTGAAAATGAAGAAATACTGAAATTTTGGCAATTTGTAAGCATTTGGACTCATTTTGGTCTATAATTCATTTTTGACTCATTTCTGGGAGAGGAACACCCTCATTTTTGCCATGAGGGTGTTCCACATGAGCGCTGTGGCACAGTGGCACTGTGGAACAGGGTCCGGAATAAATAAATATCAAGTAAATATCAAGCTGTACTGTGAGTAGAACGCTGGTTGTTTTTGTTGTTTATCAGCTGAAATATAAGTTGTGTCTGTAATAAATGGGAAGATTTAACTGAACTGGTACGTTTTAGTGAATGTTGGACTTCCTTGTGAGAGTCCGGCACGCTAACAAAAGCAGCGTGTGTGTTAAAATCGCGAAAAATATTCATATTTATGCGTCATGATTCCTCGTGGTTGAAGGTCAAGTCGCAGAAAGCGTGACGTAATGTACTAAGACGCAAACCTTTGGGAAAACCGGAAAACGTGGTGCTGGGAAATGAGAGAATCGTTAAGAAGAATCGATAACGTCGGAGGTGTACGATTGCGATGGAACTGATCAGTTGGAACCGGTTTTCGATTCCCACCCCTACAAGTTATCCCTCAGTCCTAAAGAGGTAATGACCAATTTCTGTGGTTCCTGACAGCCGAGCTCTTCTGCTTTTCGCGTCACTGTCTCTTTTTAATTGGCTGGGGCTAAAACAGGGCCATTTTGGTCAGCAGATCCTAAGAATTTATCTGCCGTAGTAAGCAAGCAGCTAAATCCCGAAACTCCCTACAGCGCCGTCACCTATCTAGGTAGCAAGAAGAACTTGTCTTAAAGTTTTTGTCTGCTAAAGTTTTGTCTTGGGAGCGTGAAAAACTTGCTTCAAAGACAGACGTCTTAACATTCTCCATTGTGTCTCGGGCTCAGGCTTTTTTCCATGAATGTTCGGTGCTTTCGTGTGCTGTGTTTCTGCATGAACTCCCAATGGCTCCCTCAAATTAAAATACTTTCACCCCACCTCCCCGCCCCACTCGCCGTTTGGATGCACGCCCAGACCGCTGAGCGTACCGAGAAATACATTTGCATAAATAAGGCATGCAACGTAACGAGAGCACGCTCCTGAACAGCGTCACTGCGAAACTTAATCGCACTCGCGCGGCCAGACAAATCTAACGGCATTAGAAATAAAAGCTGTTTCCCCTCTTACCATTTAATGGATTTGATGAGTTATTGAGGTGAACCAAAAGTTTAAATGGAGGGAATTTTAAAAAAAAATGACCTCAAGCTACAAAAACTACAATAATCACCACAGAAGAGTGCACTCACCCCTGTAACCCCAAAACCCTTAGTTAGAATCGATGGTACGGTTTGACTAATATGTGCACAGTTTGACTGCAACACTACATTACTCAGACACAATAAAGAGGGTTCGGCTACAATAAGGCTATTGTTTTGCATGCCTGCATTGGGTCTGGCAGTGGGCAGCAACAAAGGACCCCAGGTGCCACTAAACTGGGTGAAAGATGAAGTAAAACGCTAACAAATGTGACCGTCTAAATAATTACGAAAGCCACACGCAGGAGTATTAAGCGGCTCTGCCGGAATTTATCAGCCGCAGTCCAGTGTTTACTCTCTTGCCTGATTCATTAGATGTGATGTGAGATTCGTGAAGGGTCTTTACACGTTTAAACAAAGAGCAACTCTCTCCCCCACCGGGCCCCTCCTCCCCACTTGATGGAACTGCTGGCAGCAGATAGAAGGACTACTTCGCAACAGCCGAGGGCGTCAAACCAGAATCCAAGACCATACTGGGCCACATCGTGGTTGTGCGATGTCATCCTCAAATGGTGATAGCGTTTTAAGAAGATAAGGCAGGGCCAAGCATTAACGGCCGCGTTCGTCTTCAAATGAAAGGAGGGAAAACGACCATATATTGTGATGCCAATTTGATTTAAAATCAGAGAGACATCAGCAGCAGCAATTGATGAGCTTCAAACTGCATACGGTTGCGGCATATGCAAGGTGGTTGGTAACAAGTAATATTTGGAATTTAAGCATTAAAGGAGCTATATGTAAGACATTTATGGGAAGTAATCATAAAATGAAGCTTATATGTCACCAGAGATTAAGATTAATTTGAAATATTGATCTCACTGACAAAATTAGCACAGCCAGAATATTGACATTTTAAAATGTATTTTACAGCCCGTAAATCGTGTTTATGTTTTGGTTTTGGCCTGTAGCGCCACCCACCGCTATCAGCCAATCACGAATACATTCTTTTAACAAACGCAATATTGAAATATGTACGTTTTTGCATTTTTTCACCTTCCAAATAAAAGCAGTGGAGTTGAATGGCGTGCATAAAATACATTACATTTTATTCTTATGTTTATTTTGTTATTTCACGCTGTCCTCAGGCGGGCCGGCCAGGGACAGACAAAGGGCCGGATGTGGCCCACGGGCATTTGAAAGATGGAGACGGCTGAAAGCGGCGAGGAGAAACTGAAGACAGATTTCTACTGGACAGGTAAGATTTAGCCAAGGCTGACTAACTTGTATCACCACTAGACGTAGCCCATGTGCAGGTGGGTCAACGAACTGACTGAATTGTTTGAGAAAGAAAAACGCTGACTTGTGATGGCTAACATCAGCATCATGTTACGCTGAGACAGTGTGGTAACCGTGTGAAAGCCGGTGGTTGACACCAGGTCTGTCCAGGGTCTAAGACCCTCTGCATATCAAATGCAGATGGCCTCATATTTTTTGCTACACACCTGCAACGGCGTGCTTTCAGCAGACAGGGAGGTGAAGCCCACTATGTCACTGAAGTAGATGGTGACGCTGTCGAACGCTTCGGCTTGCACTGTCTCTCCTCTCTTCAGCTGCTCCGCCACCGAACTGAGGGCAAAAAAGAAGGAACAGAACATTAACTGGAAAATTGCCGCATTGCTCCACACAAGCCCCAAAGTAACTCCAGACTCTGTAGTTTTAACTTAAGTTTCAGCCATATAATAGCAGCATCAACTCTGTCTAAAGAAATCTTATTTAAAAAAAAGGTGTTCCTTCAGACCTTTGCTGAGGTTAATTCCAAAACCCTCATTATATGAGAGCCAAAATCAACTCCCGTTCTCAGGCTTTCCCAGTGTAAGAACAGTAATCTCTTTCTCACAAGAGACAGAGATCAATTAACGATAGAGTGGGGGAGAGAGAGAGGGAGAGAGAGAGAGACGCTGGGCTTTCCTGCTTAAAACAGTCCACCGTTCCCACACTGCTCAGCCCTTACTTCATACTCTGTTGGCTTGAACTCCTCCCTTGCTTACATTGTTACTAATAAAATGGAAACTACACAACTACACAACAAACAATTGCTTTCAGAGAAGGGGAGGGGTAAGGAGAAAATACGTGTTAACGAGCGGCCATTCATTAAGCTGGAGTTAAGGACTTGGCAATAACTTTAAGGGGCTTTAAGGTCAACACTGCAGAAAGGTGTTCTCACTGTGGCAGGATCTGATAGAGCAGGTTTTCCGCTCTCCTCTTCTCCTCCAGGTAGGCTTGGGTTCGCTCCTCCACCAGGTTCTCCAGGTTGTTGGCGTATTGCTCCATTCTGGACAGCAGGTTATTGAGGATGCTGGTGCTCCCTTCTCTGCCACAGACAAAAGCAGTGGTCAGACGGGGTGTTCGTTTCCCGATAAGAAAGTTTAACTGTGTGAGCAAACGTCCGGACAAAAGTGGGGGTGGGGGGTGGGGGGATTAGAGAGGATTAAGGGGCTTGATTCGCATTGTTATTGTTCCTTCATTTCCTTCCCACCGCACAATTAAGTTCAATCGCATTTAATTTGGGAGATTGAGCGACGACGGCCGATTCGAGGCCAGGAACAGCGGGGCACGGTACCTCTATTGTGAGGAAGCGAGTGAGATCTCAGGGCTCTGGCGCACTGCAGTTCAGCGCGGCCTCGCGCAGATTTGTGACGTTAGCTGTACGATGTTGAGAAACTACGCAGGGGATGGGGTTTGAATCATCTTCGGCTGGTGCCCGAACTCAGAACACTGAATCATCTATTCCAGATCTATTCTGGGTCAAAGCTCACACACCTACATGCACTGTTACAAAATGACACGGCTGAGAAAGGTTCGTCTGTGGAAATGTGTTTTCTGCAAATACATACTTTCGCTAATGGTGATGGATGCTGGAAGATGGAGATATTTTCGCTTGCAATGTGCTGAATTAATAGTTATTTACCTCTCAAAAATGATCATATCTGTTACCACTGTTAGCATATACACAAATTAGGTAAGAGGGTTTTCCTGTAGCTTTACACTTTTTCTGTATAGATCCACACCCCAAAAACAGCACAGGACCCATCTAGCATTAACAAGATCAGGCTTTAATGAAGTTTAATGAACAATTTGTCACAATCTGTCAATCCCAATTAAGCAATAATCCTGTATGGAGAAGTTCAGTCCCTGTTTAGAGAACACAGAAAATGACAAAACATGAATAAAAATACAAATCTCAACTTTTGCCATTTATTGATCAAAGTGAGTGATTATTTGTCATTGTGAACACACCACAGCAGGGCACACAAAATGTGACCTCTGCATTTGACCCATCCCTGAAGGAGCAGTGGGCAGCTAACATGGGCAGCAGTGCTTAGGGACGGCACCTTGCTCATGGGTACCTTAGTGGCCTGGGAATCGAACCCATTCGGCAACCTTCGGACCATGGGGTGAACTCCCCAACCGTTACGCTATCAACTGCCCCATGATACATTAAACACTAATGCACTCAATAATTCTGAATATGATTTATGGAAGCGACTTGGAATAATCAATGTTATGTTTCTCTTCAGTGCATTCTTAGAAAGAAATGTATATGAAATGGACCTACAAAGGTAATTAAGTCTGCTTTATTTTTTACATTACATTTACGGTATTTAGCAGACGTTTTTATCCCACGCGTCTTCCATTTCCCACTTTCAGGGACAGTCTCCCTGATAGTAACCAGGGTCTTAAGGGTGTTACTCATGGACCTGATGGTAGTAGTGCTGGAGGTAAGAATCGAACCTCTTGGTCCAGAGGCGAGTATCCTAACCACTAGCCCACTACCGCCCTAAAACTAGTTTTAAAAATGCTACCTAATGTATAAGTAACAAACGGGATTAACTGCTGAAATGGTCCAAGAAAAAAATATTAAACAATATAAAATACTGATTCTAGATTGACACTCAAAGTGAAAGAAATCAGAAATAAGCAGGCACTTGATCAGGGCCTGTTTGCCGTGTACACCATGAGCAGAACTCACTTGTTGAGTTTGGTCATGAACACTTTGATATGGCTGAAGTCCGGCCGTTCCGCCGGGTCCTCGGCCCAGCAGCCGTCCATCAGGACGGTCAGCTCCTCACAGTGTCGGCTGTTATCTGTCGTGGGCCGGAAATAAGGCTTCTGTCCATTCCTTACCTTCTGGATTATCTCTGCAAGACAGGACACGAGAACATCTTAAACTTATTTTTAGAACCTGTGTGAACAACAATAAACATTTCAGAAGCTACTGAGTATGAGTAAAGTACTGTGTTGGTGACCATGAAATTTGGAGTTCAAATACAAGGAGAACCACTGTTGGTTTCTGAGCAAGGCCCTTAATCCCAAGTGGTCTCATCTGTAAGGCGCTATCCACACAGGCGTTCGAATCTTGGAAAAATGAACACCCTACGCAATGTTGTTGCGCTTTGTAGCTGCACCTGATTGACTTAAGTAAGTTTCTTTCGCATTTCCCGTATCAGGACACTTTTGGAATCATGAGACATATTCACGTCTCTAGAACGTCAACCAAACGTCATGTAAATGCAATGCAACGTTCGTCTTTGCGTTCGTCAGGACTTCGGCAGAAACTGACACCAAGAAAACATTGCTCGCAGTGCATATTTGACGCCATCCGCTCTGATTCAATCCAATGAGCAGAAAAACAGTTACCGTTCAGCCCACACTCACCTGATGCAACCAACGCCTGAAAAATGCCCGATTCTAGTAAAATTTGCGCAATCACATTAGTGCATCAATACAAGCTTCTCATTTTAAGTCCAGCTTTACCCACAATTCTAAGATTGAGTCGACCGTGGTCTGCCAATATTGTGAGGAAATACGCAAACAGATCACAGACGGTAGTCTTTGTCCTTTCGGCTGAGTTTTGTGCCAATTGTAGCGCAACAAACATGCTGAAATTTCGCAACTGGAATTGGAACAGTGGTTAGTGACTCACATCTGAGCGTGTCCTTTCACTAACCAATGAAAAGGACAAACAGGACAACACTTCACTTCTGCAGTGGATAACAGAATAGTATATTCTCACTTTACATTTACTGTGCTGACCATGAGCTAATGAGCTAAAGCCATTCAGGATGCGAAAGGACTGAACGCAACAGAGTTGAAACAGGGCTCACCTTTTGGGCTCAGGTCCATGCCTTCCACATAGAACGGCCCATTTCTCAGAGCTATTTCCTGTAGTATTATACCAAAGCTGTACACATCTCCCTTCTGCGTTCCCTGCGGCGGAGGCCGGTCATATATCAATAACTCTGGAGCCGTCCACAGTTTCCCTGAAACATAAAAATAATGGATTATAATTTGCTCATTTTTCTCCCTCCGTCTGCCTTTGTGGGCAAATGATAACTCTGAATTATGCCACATATAGAGAGGCAAGGTTTATGATGTCACAGGCAGTGATTTAGGAACAAACATGGTCGCATGGTTTAGTATACTGAGGTTTCGTAATAAACACCATAATCTATAATCTCCCAGTGTCGTAAGGGCCGAGACCAACATTTAACAAGGCCATGTTACAGTGAGGTCCACTTACTCGCGTACAGCTCGTGGGAGTCTTCATTTTCGTATGATGACCGGAAGCTTGCCAAGCCGTAATCTGTAATCTTCAGCACAAAGCGGCTGTCCACCACACAATTTGATGATTTCAGATTTCCATGGGAACTAATGTAGCTGTTGTGCAGATAGTTCATTCCCTGGCAGCACGGGCACGAAAAACAGCAGTGTTACGAGGTTGCCCACAATTTACGAGCCCAATGCAGCAGAACACACAGTATTTCAGAAATGTTCTTGAGGTACATAAAACTTCTTCAAAAAACATGTACATGTAACGAGCCATCTAAGTGCCACTTAGTAGGTTTGTGGAAGAAAGCATGGTAAGAACAATTTGTTTCCTCTGAGGGAGCCCAATGACCACAAATTAAACATCTCAATGCATGCATGCTACAGGCTATGAGGACGTTACTGGTCTCAGAACTGAACGTCAAGACTTTGGCAATGCAGGGGATAAAAACAACTCTTTCTAGATGTGAGCACTATATTCTTTTCTGCTCCTTTTAAGGAATGGACGATGCTTTATTTAAGTTCTTTTGCACATTGTTGTAACAGCAGGCCAGTGTTTTCATTGAACGTCCAGTGCTTTTGTATATTCTGGTGTTGTCATTCTTTCCGTTTCTCTTCCAAAAGCACTGTCATGTTGTTTTTTTTTACATTTTTAATTGGATTGTCGCTCAAGCAATGCTGCCTTTATCTTCAGAACTAACGCTTGCACATACAGTGACAAGGCATTTTTGGGGTCAGGATTGTATGTTTGTTGTTTTTATTTGGACTTTTTCCCTCTCCACTAGGTCTGCAGCAATATTTAGATCTTGCTCAAATCAAAATGGACAAATGAAAGGACAAACTGCGACCTCACTCACCTTGACAACATCATTGATCAGAGAATATCGGAACATCCAGTCCAGGTTGATGCTCTCGTTTTCCAGAATGTCCTGTAACAACAAAACAGAAAATCAACAGCGCAGACCTCTGGACCCTTTTCCATGTTTGCTGAAATCATGTGTTGTGGATCAGTTTATTCCCCTGTTAATTTGGTTAAGCAAAAAAAAAAAAAAAAAATGCAGCCATCACAGAAGAAAAAACCTGGACAAAGAAATTTAGACTGAGTCTCTAACCAGTTCCCAGAAGTGCAGAGAACTGCATGCATTACATAATTAGCAATAAATATGTCAGCCTTAAAAAGTCAATTCAAGTATCTATAACGGTATGAATTTTGTTTAAACACTTGCATCCTGACAGAACTGAAAAAATCTAATAAATACAACTTAAACCAGCTGAGAAAAATCAGAGCACTACCTGACTGACCTAGTAAAACAAAGGTGGGAGTTTACCTGGAGACTTCCCCTGGGGCAGTACTCTGTCACAATGCAGATGTTTGGTGGGTCAATGCAAGCCCCAACAAACCTTGTGAGGTGATTGAACTGGACGTCTCGCATCTGCAAATGATGGCAAACAACAACGTCTGGTGACCGCTTACCATTTTCTTTAACATTAAAAAAGAAGTGATCTACGTTTATTTCTCGTTTTACCAGGATAACATAGCAAATAAAGAATCTTCAAGAGGCATGAATCTAAAATCTGCTGTTATCCTATAGCCTTGCTGTCAAACATGAGGGCACCTTCCTCAGTGAAAATCATTTCTACGGAGAATTTAGCCCGTTGCCCAGGAGGCTGTGTCCCAATTCGTAGGCAACCAAATAAAAAGCAAATCCATAATCCACCATAAAAGCTTGTTAGCATTAGCTTGTTCAAATACCTAACCAACTTCAGATAATAGGGCTATCGTTAGCTCTATAATGCTAGGGTTATGGCTACATGTATAGAGCTAACTATTAGCTATATACAGTACATATAGCTCTAACACTACCATTTGCTAACTAGTTACAGCAACTGACGCTAACGTTAGAAGGAATATTAGCTTTATTTGGTTATTTCTAACCTTTTAACTAATATAAATGGTAGCTAGGTTAGCGCTCACCAATATTAACAATAGCTAGGTTAGCTTTCTGTTCTGCGATAGATACAAGTGCTTTTCAGTTAGATATTTTACCATACATTTCAGTTAAAATGAGGTACCTTTGCACCTAACACATCAGGCACACATATACCTTCAGAAAATATGGGTAACGATGGTAATCTGGGGAACAGGGGCAGTTGGTAGCGTACCGGTTGGCCCTGTGATCGGAAGCTTGTTGGTTCAGAAAGTTATGGCCCGGTAAAAGTGCCACTGAGGTACTCATGAGCAAGGTATCGTCCCCAAGCACTGCTCGCTGGGCGCTGCACGTCAGCTGCCCACTGTTCCTTCACGGATGGGTCAGATGCAGAGGTCACATTTCGTTGTGCTGTGGGGTGGTGTGTTCGCAATGACAAATAATCACTCACTAATGAGAAACACAGCCTTTAAATGTAATCCGACTCATACAGTAGTTTTATGAATTTAAATTTCTTTAAGGTAAATTCTTTTTCCTAATGCTCAGAGGCTCTGTGAGGGACAGAGCGTCTGCAAAGTTCTGAGGCCGGTCCCTCTAGTTAGTCTACCCTTTTGACCTCATGATATCCTCCCCACTGGAGAGCAGAAGAGCACAGTGGGGAAAGGATCATAAAACCCAGGCCCATCCCTTCTTAGGGATTGTAGCAGACGTCTGTCCCGACCTGGCGGCCCCCAAAACGCGCTCTCATCAAAGCCCGGAGGAGCCAGTCGGGTCTAGTAGATGGCTTTTTTTTTTCAGACTGCTCGAATAGTCTCTTCCCTTCAGACTGGAGGCCGTCCAAACGGAGCTTGGCTCTGAATGCAGCTGCTATCTGAAGCGGCTGGAACGGCGACATGACGGGGGCCTTTTGTGCTGAGCCTGGATCATGAGCAGGTCAGATGATATACAGATGGTGGATGGAAAGGAAGGAAAGGAAGTGACTTCATCCCCTTTGCCCATTTTGGGCTCATTTTGGGAGGAAGTAGTGTGCTGGTCTCTGGAGCAGATCACAAGGGATTTAAGTTTGCCTGTGTTATTTCTCGCCTAAGTCTATTTTTCCAGTCCTTTCACGGCGATCGAACGCTCCGAAGGCCGGGACGCTCCCTTGGAAACACCTTGTAAAAAAAAAAAATCTGACCCTTTTCAGTGGCCTGACACTACCTCCCTGCCCCCCACCAGTTTCTGAGAGCGTGTGTGTGCGTATGTGTGTGTGTGCGTGTGTGTGTGGAAAGGGGGATGTGTTTTTTACCAACAGGGGCTGTGAGGTTACTGAATGAGGTCATAAATGAAGTGAAGCAACACACACGCACACACACACACACAACCTTTCTTCCATCTGTCACAAATACATGCACATGCATATGCATATCTATCCACCCCATCCCACAAACATCCTTCCATTACACAAAACTACTTCCTTTCAGTTTCTCTCTCTCTCTCTCTCTCTCTCTCTCTCTCTCTCTCTCTCACTCACACACACACACACACACACACCTTGTAATAAGCTTTTTTTTGCCTTACATGCTTCAGTTCAAACAGCACTTGTCTGGTCAACTCGATCCTCTTCTTGTTCACATGCTTGATTGCTACCAGGTTGCCCTGTGTGTGTGTGTGTGAAAGAGAGAGAAGAGATGCATATGTTAGCGTTTAGCCTGTTTAAAAGACAAGACAGTTGAGTTCTACAAAGACCAAAAGCATCAGAGCCCATAACACTCTGAGTAATCAATTCCCCTCTATTATGTTATGATTGATTTTTTAGATTTTATTAACTTTTCAAAATAATTTTATAGCTTGAATAAGAACAAATGTAAGGATATAGATGCATACAGAGTACGCAGAACGTGAGAAAGGTTGGAGTTGAATCTGATGTAGATTTTTACACGGTTTAAAAATCTATGTGTTATATGACCCCCATCAATGACAGAGACAACCCTGGAATCTTTGTTCTGAACCGAGAAATAGTAGTTAGATCATTAAGACTCATGGACCAATTTATTAAATTACCTTCGTCATTGTCATTTTTACCACAGATTTTTTTTTGCTGGATTATTGACTATGATACCATGTTGATTGGTAGCTGTAACTGCGTGATTCAGTGATTATTCCGACACGTGTCCACCGCGTTATTGTGACGCAACTCTTGTGTGCAACGCCATCTTGCGCAAAAATGTCTCTTCCTAGAAGTCAAAAATGAGTTATGGGCCAGAATGACTCCAAATTGGCTAAAAATGGCCAAAACTTCGAGTTCCTATTTCAATTAATCAGATTTTTTCCCCCTTAATTTTGTTAATCGATTAATCGATTAACAAAATAATTGTTATTTGCAGCCCTTCTCATGAGCAAGGTACCATCCCCAACCACGGGGGGCTGTCCTTGTTAGCTTCCCGCTGCTCCCTCATGGACGGGTCAAATGCAGAGGTCACATTTCGTTGTGGTGCACTGTGTGCTGTGCTGTGTTCACAATGACAAGTAATCAGAAATAAATAAATAATAAACAATAAAATCAAATTTGCGTGAGAGGGCTCTTCCCTATTGGTAGATTCTGTTCTTATCTAACGACAAATATCAAAATAAAGAAACACTGATAACCTCATGACCTCTGTGAAAACTGCGTAAGAACTATTTTTTAAGAACGGTGGGTGAATGAGGATTTTTTTCTGAAATTTCTTCGTATGACATTTCATTTCTGGTTTGGCTTGATGAGTGCAAACGAAAGTTTTAAAAAATCTGAGAATTTTTCCTCAGTGAGATTGGAAGGCTTTTCAATTCACAGCAAGGCCACTGGGGTAACGATGTCTCTTCGCTTATTAAGTGCGCACAACTGGCGTAGCGGTCCATTTATAGAATAGCATCGTTTTTCCGAGCTTAACCCGTGTGCCGTTTACCACGTCAAACGCAAAAGCACCTTATGCGGTGATACTAACAGGTGTGGCTCTCTTAAAAGACGTCTCAAAATTTGAGCAATGAAAGCGCGCGTCGAACGAAGCTCCTTGCCGCCATTGGTTATTTTGGGTTTAGTAACATCTGTGATCCAATTAATCCAGTGCGTCGACTGTGGCAAAGTTGACGGCCGTGCCGAGACACCGCAGCATAGTACATTCTGATCTTAAGAGCAACAGACTGGGAGAAGTTCATGCAACCCCCATCTCTCTCTCTCTCCGTGTGTGTGGGTGTGTAGGAGAACGGAGGTAGGGAAAATGTCAGAAGAACTCAGCCTTACCTTAAAATAGCCTGTTTTCACAAACAGCTGATGTTTGCAGTGCGCCGTGATCAAGGAGCCGTAGCTGGAACCTCGCTGGAACGAGACAAACGGGGGACACCAAATTAGCTGTAGTTTTGCCAAATCCACATTTGCCAGCCTGATATGAAAGAAAGAGACTAATTCTTCCGCAGAGATTATTATGCCCGACTATGTAGGACTGCATGTGTTATGATCATTAAGATCTTCTCAGGACCGTGCAGCACATGGCAATGTCGTTAATAAGACAAAACCAAGGTCCTGGCAGTCTTTGAGGATTAATTTAACGTTTTGCGGCCATTTGTGAATAAAATCCTTTCATTTAAATCCCATCATTCCTTTAAAATATACTTTTATTCATAGCTAAAGAAAATCATTAATATATTCCCTTAAATCAACTCTTCTCAGAGCTTAATTTTATGTGAATGTTCATGGTTTTTAAACGCAGCATAAATCTGTCTCCTCCTTCAGTCTGGATCTAAATGACACGTTAAAAGTTAAACATAAAAAAATATTAAGGCTGTCATTTTAATGTCTGACATGAGCCTCAAAAGTTGAAAAAGTCACTTCATCAGCAATAAAAAATGATGACGTTTTAAAATATTGAATTTCAAACCCGAACTTCATTTGCCATATGCGGATAAAAACAAAAGATTGCAGCTCAAACTTGTGTATTTTCCGAGATGTGAAACAACACGGGCACTAACTACTTCCTGACCGAGCAGATTTGCTGTGAGAACATTTAGACTATTCTGGGCCATTAAGCAGTCCTACCGATGTCAACATCAATAAACCATTTTTAGCGCACAACAAAACTATTCATGAGACTGCCAGCCATCCATCATGAGTCTCGGGAGTTTTCAAACTTGACGTGTGCACTTTTGGGTTTATCAAGTGTTGCTGTTTCCTACCAATTTGTGCAGCACTTTCCCCCTAAAATAAGCCACTTTTTAAAACTCTAACTGTAATAGTGACTGTTAAGTTAAAACATATTTAAACTTCTTCAGCCCTGGATGGATCTTAAAAGACAGGAAGGGAACAAGCAAATGTTTCTTTCATCATTCAAACAAATCATAACGTATGAATACGCAAATAATGCAATTTTTACACAACCGTGTCTGATTAAAAATGTGTGAAAGCAGGTTTTTAAAGTTAGCTATCACAGCATTTTTACTTATTTGATGTAGATAGCTTAGCTGAAAGCAAAAAGGTCACTGCATTCAGTTTTTATTACAGTCAGCTGTATTCAGAATTAAATTTGCAACAAAGTGATTATTAGATTGCTCACCGCACCTTAAAACGTGTCGCTACAATAGCTTGCAGAAGCTAAACTCTGTTTAAAAAGTGTGGAGCAAAGTGTCAGTGACAATGTGACTGAGCAGACTTTGTGCAACTTTGCGTCTGTGTTCGTGTAAAAGGAGGACATTTTGAACATTCTTTGTATTTTTGCCGAATCCGGTCATTTTATTGTTCAATATTAAAGCTGTCACGCAGCGTAATATGAAAATACTGCTATTTGTGATAGTCATTTCACAAGATATTGTAGTTACACAAAGTAGTATTCATGCGATATAATATTCACTTTGCTGCTAATGTCATTCTTAAAGCAGCAGTGAGAGATGTTTGGAATTCGGTCAACATTTGTGAACGTTATGGGCAAAGGTAAGGGCAAAGTCCCATTTTTGGACTTATTTTACAATATATTATTTTGACTTAAGTCTAGATTTTTCTTCATTTTCATAATTTATCATTTTTTCCTACTTGTATTTTACACTACTTACAGTCTCAGGTGTGAGCCTGAAGTTCTACTTGAATAACTCAGAATTTCAGCAACACTTATCTGTCTACCGTTCAAAATGGGTGCATGAACTAACAGAAAATAAGGAAGTAATTGCTCTGTTTGTAATTTTATGCAATAAAGTGTGAATTAAGGAACACATATTTAACTCTGAAGCTGTGCAGACGCGCCAGACAGCTGGGGAGTGCGGGCCAGCTGGTGCAGGAGTGTGTTTTTAAGTGCGGCAGCGAGAGAGGAGGCGAGCCGTACCTGGGACAGGGTGAGGCGGCTCCCGGCGCGCTTGTGGTATTTGTTGGGGCTCTCGGACTGCAGGTCCTCCCACCTAATCCTCCACAACATCCCGGCCAACTCTTTTTCCAGCTTTAGTTTCCTGTGAAAAAAGGCAGTACAGCCAAGTTACTGACTGATTTGTATGTGCTGAAACAAAGAATTTCTGTTCTTTTTTTGCCTTCTTTCTTTAGAACGTTGAAGAGAACGTTGTGAGGGTCTTTGAAGCCAAAAAATAAAAGAAAAAATGGTGTTAAAATGTGAGTCGTTGAGTCGTTGCTGGTCATTTTCTCCCGACTTGAGTCGAAACACGTTCTCTGGATCAAACAAAGGTGGAAGCGATTTCACGGCAGACCAAAACAAAGGAGATGGTTTTCAGACCACCTTTAGCAGCCATTTCTAGGGTCACCGATGCCCTGGCCTCTCCCTCCTGTTATTTTTAACCGCGAGTAAACCTCGCTGTCCAGTCTGCCGTGTGGATAAACACGCGGCCGCCTTCTGAGTGAATCAACACATCTGGAGCCGCTCGCCCGGGAGGACCTGCCGTTTCCCAGCAGCCCCAATTTACAGCAAGAGCCCGCGTCGTGTTTACCCAAAGCCCAAATCACTCGACTTTAACATTGCGTGGATTTGCCTAAATGCTGCGCAAGGATGGATCTCAATAGCAGGGATTATTAGTTTGAGACGTCCCGTTTAAGAAAAAAAAAGGGGGGTGAGAGAAAGAGAGGGAAAGGGAGAGGAGAAAAGAGCAAAGCTTACACATTCCATTACAATCTAAAAGGTGTAAAACACTTCCAGATGGCGTGCCTGGAATATTGCAGCGTACGCGCTTCGACCGGGGTTTTATTTTTTTGTTCCACTTCGCAGCCACCCCGGTCGGCCCCAAAAGACGCGTCGTTATTTGTTTTCCTAGAGCATGTCTTGGAGGCTGAGAGAAGGAAAAACCTTGGCAGCGTCTTCCTATTAAAAGGGACGAGGCTCCAAATTGAATTTATTAAGGAGTTTGTCGAAACGAGAAAAAAAGCCCACCCTCGTCTAAATTTTGGGTCCCCGCAAAACTTGGCGGCGGCGACGCAAAGCTGTCGAGCCTTTTCATTTGCTGACGATTAAATAGCACATGCGGGTGCTGAGTGGTGTTTGGATTTCCATCCCTTGCATTCAACCAGCCACGCTTAACCACTTGAACTTGCACATCTACGCTTGGCGTGTCATGGGAATGGGACACAAAAAATGAAAGCCATTGTGACGCCAGTATTTCTAGAAAGGCGTCCCTTAATTCCCTTTCTTGAAAATATACATTACGAGCGGAGACGGGCACGGTCTTTGCGTTTAAAAAGACTTGTTTTGAAGCTCCTGCCAAAGTGTTGCATTCCACACCAGACCCATTGATTCATGAATGCCATATGTGAATACCTTCCGTGGACCCCCTGGCCCCCGCCTCTCGCACCATTAAACCACACGGCTGCCTCTCTGCGAAACACTGGCTCATGCTGCAGACCTGATCCTCCTTGATATAAACATCACTTGCTCCAAAACAGGCACATTTTGGGGACGGAAGCCTCTTTGTTGTAGTTAGAATAACGCGTAGTTACTTGACAGTGAAGGTGGATGTGGAAAGTGTGCAAATCTGTTGCACGTGACCAGGCAGGGTTCCGGTTTGGCAACTGTTGACTCCCTGATCACTCTGAGGTAATTAGTTTTGATTTCATTTCCAGATAAAACATTGATCTCCAGATCGAACTGGTCAACGCCGGCGGATGAGACGTCCAGGAATAAGACTACTGACTCTGCAACTGCAATGTTTAGTCTAGTAGCCTTGAAGAGCATACATAAATATTTACTGCAGAGTATGGAGAAGACTGCACTCATCATAAATCCATTTATATAATCCGTGAGTCAGCCTGGCCATTTTCATTTTCCACAAGATGTCATTTTAGGCTATTCGCTGCGCTCCTTGACTAGTCTAGGAGGAACAACGTCGAATTTACGGATTTTCTTCTTCTTCTCTCAAATGCCCTCAAAAATGATTCATCCCTTCACAGAGAGGAAGGCCAGGACGCTTGAAGTATGCGAAGGGAATTCAAACTAGACCCCTGCGTCCTCTCTGTGCTATAAAAGTGCCCACTATACACACCGGCATGTGCAGAATGCTGGCGTTAGCTCATCTGGGCTGATCCCACTCTTCAGAAAGTTGAAAATAGACAGAATTTCCCGTCCTCCACAATTTTATGTGCGAGCTATTTGAAAGTCGTAGAAAAGAGATTTTTATTTTTATTTTAAATAGAAAGTGACAAAACTGCTCAAAGCCAGAAACCCACCTGTAAATGAGAAAACTTGACATTCCAAAAATGATGAGCGCCAACCCAGACCCCACAGCCACAATTCCAAGGACGGGGATATTATCTGGAACGATGAAAGTAAACTTAATTTCATTAATCTGCCACATAAACTTATTTGATAGTAGTTTAAAACGTGCAGCTACAGCAGATGTAATCTGACTGGGAATCTGACATTTTTATATTCCTTCTTGTCTGAAATATGATAACAAATACTTCATTTCTCAGGCTTACATCATAGATATTTTGTACATTTGTACACAAATAAATGTCAATATACATAATAAAAAACTAAATATGTTTTATGAACTAAATGAAATACAAAAAGTACCTTCACATGACACAAGGCATGGAGGGTCAGAAATAGGTGGATAACCCTTAGGCCAGTGAATCTTCTCTGTAGGCGACCACACAGTTTCTTTATTGGGTCCGTTGAAATGGCCAACGATCTGTGTGAAGCAAAGAACACACGCCACTCATCTGTAATGTGCTTGTAATCATGTAATTATTTACAAGGCTCAAAGTATTAGACATTTGCGTTGTAATTGAAATGCAAAAATAATAAATAAAGAAATACATAATTCATACATTTGCTTTCATAAATTCAGAATTCTTTCACAAAGGAAATTTATAATCACTGTAAACTACTTTTTATTTTCCTCACATGCAGCCAAATCTTAAGCGTCTTTAAGTTCCTAGACTTGTATATTATTATTTTCTCCTACAAAACGGATTGTGTCATAAGTCGCAGAATGCTGATAAATAGGAATGGTGTGCATCTCACCAAAGGCCAAAAATCATAGTGATTGGCCCATAATTGGTGCTATAGCAAAGGAAGACACGTGTTGACCTCTCTAAAGTGGTCTCTAAAACGCTACATAAATTTATGTGATGTTATAACAGAGTTTTTATAATTATGGGAGCTAAAATGCTACATAAATGTTTATGAAGTCATAAGAGAGCTGTTATAATTTACATGAATTTGTAGAAAACCACCCATTTTTTACATGAGCAATGTTAGAGGTTAGTTTCTTTAAGAACACAACTTATAGAAGCTGTCATAACAAAAAAGAGGCTTCACTATCAAGTCATAAATTTCGGTTCGTTGTCTGCTCATGTCATTTCACTTTGTCGTTCTACACACAGATGTGACCGAGTTTGGCAAGCACCGCACCTCTTTGTCGGGCGTTTTATGTCTGCCGGCCTCTAGGAGGCGTTTACAGGGGTTTAGCCCCAGAATGGGAATAAAAGAGCAAGAGGTGGCTAGGCTAGGCGTGGGAAACTGCCGGTACAAGCCCACACACCAAACTCTTCTGTTCCCGTGTGTATGTGGCTTTTTTGTTATTGTGTCTGTACACAGAGTGTGTGGTTTGGGGGGCGACGACTGCTTTATTCGTAGCAGGGGAGCGGAGTTTGTTACACAGACACTACTGATGGTCAGCGCTGACCCTTTTGTGCTGCTTTTTGCGACTTGTGCTTGGACCCCATCATTGTCACCTGCGATGATAATTTCATAATTTAATACATTATTTTTGCGACTTTATGTTCAAACATGCCTCAGTTGCTTTGACTGTACCATTTTGACGACCTTAAGTGTTAATCCAAGAGCATACGTTTCAGCCGAAGTTTCAGCGTATCGGCATCCACGTTGAATATACTACTAATCCTTCAAAATTCCCGTCGCATAAAGTCTACGTTCAGTAAATTCATTACCAAGGATTCATTATTACCAATCAACTGTAGTGCAGGGTTACATTCATCTTTAACACACTCAATACACTTTTCCTGCCAGAAAAAAAAGACATGGACATGCTGCACCACAGTCCAACATATACCACAAAAGCGTGTTAACGAAAAAAACCCCAACCCTACACGCATTTATCCAAGCTTTAATCCATAGTCTCGACTGCCAACCATGTGGTGAATGAACAAAATCCTTACTAACAATTACGCTTGCTAAAGGCAGATGCCGAAAGACAAGCAAAGCTTTCCGCTGAAAAGCTACACATGCCTTGAAATGTGGCACCATCCAGCAAAAAGTCCCATTCGCTGCGAGTACACGACATGTGGCCTGAGTTAGAGCTGTTTTAAACCCACTTTATTCCCTCAACATGGTTATTTACTGCCACTCTGTACACCAAGAACAACTTTTCATCAACTGTGATAGAAATATCTGGCAAGGACGTCTACATTAATACATACAAGATGACTTTAGCATTACGTAAAAGCTGCTAAAACAGAGCCTGAATTAGCTCATTCTGTATGTTTATTCCCAGTAATAAAATTCAAGATGGTGGAGCTGTCAGGATACAGATCTTCACTCAGAACTCAGAGACAGCAGTCAAGTCTACAGGCAGGTTTCTTGAATTAGGTCTAAATAATGGCAAAGGTAACAAAAGCATATGCTGTATATTCCGGAGCTTACAACAGTCCAAACCGTCGGATGGTCCAGACAGGGCTAAAACGATTCCTCGAGATTACTGAAAAGGCCTTGATGAAAATCGATCCGTACAGCTCTAAATCAGTGAGCTCACTGTGTTTCGTACAGACAATTGTCACATAACAAGCTCACGAGGTGGACATGTGACGCGAAGAAGGTGGGATGTGCTGGCGTCTATTCCAAATAGGAGAAATAGAAACGGAGAGAAAAGAAGAGAGAGAGAGAGAGAGAGAGAGAGAGAGAGTGAAAATAGTGAGCAAAGCAAAGAGACAGGCCAGAGAAAATGTCAGAAAGTGTCCAAAGTTATGATCATTTCAAGCTGAAAAAACGAAGACTGTACAGTGTGTCAAGCGTAAAACCGAACTCCCACAACAGCACAACATTAAGGCTCCAGCATCTCAGCAGATCCGGTCAACACACACAGCGGACACAACAGAATGCCCAATTTAGACATTTTTCTGTCAAAAATAATGGCTAGTTGAGGTTAAGGCTAGTATATATGTATGCTGACCATGGCGCTGGCTAATCAAGCTGCTGAATCAATATGGTAATTAGTTATGATGTAACTGGGAGAGTTTTGCCCGAGAAAATAAAATGCTTCAGTTAATTGGTGGAAGTGTAAGCCTCATTTATGCAATGTTAGTCATGCAGCCGATCACTAAATTCATTTGAAATAATAATTTTATGTACAAATTATTTTTCGAATACTGAAATAATTGATGGCTGCAGCCCTAGTCTAGTCTAGTCCTTCAAAGCAGATAAGCAATCAGCTGGGGTAAAAATACGCTGACATGCTCCTCAGAGCAATCACGCCAGGAGGAAAACACTGGCCATCATTTCAATCCAACAAAAGCACTTTCATCAACATTTCAATGCTTTCAGCAAATAATGTTTTCGTCAGAAGCGCTAATATTTGAGACCCAGAACCTAGTGTTAACTTGCAGCAAACTTACAGCATATTTTCCTTCCTGAAGGTCGGTCATGGCCCAGAGGCTGAAATCAGTTAATCTGTCGTTGTTTTCGTTAATGCTGACGAGGCCCGTCACCCCTGAAACACAGACAGAAGCAGAGGCTAAATAAACATTACTAGCAACAACTGACTGCTGTTTTCTGTATAATCGTGTTATTCTAAAACTTAAATTATAGATTAAGAAAAAGTCTTTAAAATGTGTCTTTTATGTGTCGTTTAGAAATAACATTATTAATTCTACTTCACAGCCATCAGTAGAACGTCTTTATTCTTTCCTATATTCTGGGATGTTATTCAGCGCCTGCAGGCGCTAAATGTGCCCATAGTTGGCGAGACGAACTCGTAAAATGCGACGTATTGTCCCTTTAATGTGCAGCTCCCCCTCCAAAACGCACATTCTTGACAGGAAATATATAACAAACTGCTTATATCTCCGCCATGACCCTGTACACAGAATTATGCCTGGCTCCAGAACGCTTTTGGCACAGAGCGAGTTGAGGAGTTCATGTCTTAACTCTCTTCCAGGGAGAGGTTTCGGCAGATGGGCCACATATTAGAAACAGATTTTCCATGCACAAGCTGGCCGGGACAAGCTCTCAATCACGGGGCACTGACCCCTGAGCTGGATGGGAGTAGGTCTGACAGTTTACCAACAACATCCAAAACGTCTCCGACAAGCGCGGCGGAGGCTTCGGCACAACTTCAAGCGCAGCCGCCGACTTCAGATCAAGAGCTGGCCGGCTTGATGTTGCCATGTTAATTTACTATGTAAACATCTACAGCACGATCGCTCGCGGAAATGAACGGAGAAAAGGCTCAAACAAGTGAAATGGTAATTGTAACTGGACTCACCCCAGATACTGCTATTCCGCATCCTCCTGGTGATGTTAATGCCGTCGTTCTGAGACACGCCATCTGCTAAAGCCTCGCTCAGGGCTTTCGCGTACAGCACAAAGCCATCATGGAAACAGCCGGCGATGAAATCCATCTGAAAAGGCCAAAAAGCTTTTAGCACCGATAACAAATGGGCAAATTTGGTCGCACGGACGGTCGGGGATATTATTGGGCATGCACCGAATTTGCTATTTGTAAAACGAAGAGTTACTGCCTAGTGACTTTCAGGCCCATTTGTTAGCAGGGCTGTCATGTTTCGAGTTGAAATATGTCTCTGGCAGATATGGATGGTTCTAGATTTTCAGGGGGATTGTCTGCTAATTTTGTCTGCGAGCGAAACGGATTCCGGAAAATGAGCCTGACACGAGGAAGCCAAACTCATGTTTCCACGGTTTTTCTATGTCATAGCTGATCAGCGGCTACCTCGCCCAGCCAAAGAAATGGCGACGCGCTTCGCTGAATAGTAAAGAAAACATGCCAGGCATTGAGCGGACTCTGGGCCCAATACACAATGAACATGTCACTAACTCGGGTTTCCTCTAAACAGCAGGCGAGCACGTCAAGGTTACAGAGTTCGTTTGTATTTGTTCTTTTAGGGTTGTTTTCTGCATTGTTTGGAGCGATTCAACCATGTACGAGGAGAACTCAAAAAGCCATCCAAACCATTTGACATGTTCTAAAGCATGACACTGATACTCCTAGTATTCCTGAACTGTCATTTGGAAAGACTTACCAAGGAAGGTTCCAAATGGACGTTGAATTCCTGTGTTGCTCTCTTGTGAAGTTCGCGCTGGAAAGCCGCATACTCTGGATTGTCTGGCTGCCGGTACGTTATAACAAATACAGACTAGACAGACAAGAAGAGATATGTGAAGTTTATGAAATAGCTACGTTTCCAGAATAGGCAAAAATACCTTTGCAAGGTTTTTCGGGAGCTGACCCAAACACCACTACACTTGAAGCTGTAAAGATCACGACAACTCTAAACATTTGCTGGCTTTAACAAACCAGTCACTCTGGGACAAAACAGGCTTTAGATTAATTATTATGTTTGAATACTGTTTAAAATCAATTCTAAAGTAGTCTAAATGTTTGTGTTGTGCTGAGTTTAAGATAAACCAGTAGAAATGGCGCCGATCAGATACGCAGATTGGATATCGGTCCGATGACGACTAGTTGGAACAGGTATCGGTGGCTTTGGACTGATCTATGGAGCTGGTCTGTTCAGTCTGTTCGCTTGTCTACGATTGTGCGTGTGTGTGTGTGTGTGTGCACGCTAAATTGGTTCGGCATGGAAAGTTGCACTGCGGTAAGGCTGGTTTATTGTTCGACATTCGCACTAATTCCTACATATTGATATGGCAGTGAGCTGAGCTAATTTCTTTAACAACACCAGCTCTCGCTCGTGTTCCTGATGGTTTTAGCGCAGCAGGATTAGGGACCGTCACCAAATTACAGAACTGTTTAAATGAATAAATTTTTAGATGTTATTTTAATAATAAATAATTTAGCATACATATGGGAGTGCAATTATTACATTGTTTTAGTTAGAGTTAGGAAAACAGTATTTAAGTATTTCCTTAAGTATAAGTCATTCCTTAAGTCAGCGTTTCCCAATCCCAGTCCCCGCGGAACACCGCTCTGCACAGATTGAAGTTTCCTGACCCACAGCACACCTGATGCTACTGATTAGCTAATTAGCAGCGTTGGATCGGCATGCGGAGGTGCAGGAAATACCAAATCTGTGCAGTGCGGTGTTCCGCGAGGACTGGGATTGGGAAATGCTGCTTTAAGTCATGCATCCAGCTCTTTAACGCATTATTTTCAGTTTAAAAACGATTCGGTGACTATCGTTTTGTATCGTATCGGCAGATATCCAAATTTACAATATTGGTATTGTATCAGACATTTTAAAAAAGTGGTATCGTGCCATGTGTGCTTACCGGTTTAAAAACCTGTCTGAAATGAATATTGTTGGTGAAAAATACCAAAAAATTTATTTACTTGATGACGTTTACAACTATCATTTACAGATCATTTTGTAGAATTGCGTTCAAAGCAAACAAATTGAACGACTGAGGGCAATTCGTTTGAACATAATTCATATAAATGCAAGATGAGTCTTTTTGGAAATGCATATGATGAGGAGGCTGCCTTCTGTCTCACAACTTGTTTTAACTCGTGATCACGTCAAGACGTTGTGTAAGGTCTGATCGCGGCCAAAAGTGTGACATTCCAGAACTACGTTTCAAAGTCCAAATCTCAGCTGCGTCAGAGGCATGTATTTTGATTATCTCACCGAAGAGAGAGCTCATGGTTGAAGCTAAAAATCACACAACTATAAAACAACAAATCCTTAATCTTTCCTGATATGTAATTATGCACATTCAACTGCCTGTCAAATATTTTGCCGGAATGCTCTTGTAGTTTCAAGCCGGTTGGTACTGATTAGTGGTAAAAACAACTTCAAATGAGCCCAGGGAAGCCCAATATGAATAAAAGAAATCTTAATGGACTCAATCAAAACAGCAGGAGCAGCTTTTAAAATGCATTCCAAGTGAAAATTGCAGGCATATTACAGCCAGAAAAGTTGGCAATTAATATCCAGGAGAAATTATCATGCCGCAGGGAAGTCAAGTATGTCTAACAAGGTGTTGAAAAAATAGGACTAAGAGAAACTGCATACAAATAATGAAAATCCATTATGTCTGATGCATGAAATATGGATTTAAAATGTGAATAAAATGTGTGAAAACACCATCTATTGATTGAAATCTATTAGAGAGAGACTGGATGTTCCACAGAAAACCTATTACAGTCATTACTACGTAACTGCTTTCTATTTTGAGACTTTGTTTGATCTGTCACTCTGTCAAATTTGGACTATATTCAATTGATAACCTATTGAACAGGGCTGGAATTTTCCATCGTACCCGGAACAGCTTGACAGGATTCTTGAACTGAATATTTGGGTCCTCCCAAGGCTTGCGGGACTCGTCGCGCAGGCTTTCGCCAAATGCATCCAGGTAGAAGATGGCGAAGTCTTCTGGGTTCTTCTCCTCTTCTTCAAAGGCCTTCATAATTTGTAAAAACGTGTGCAGAGGCCCGCAGATATAGATGACTGTGGGGTGGGGGAAAAAAAACAGAAAACGGAAAAGTCAGATACGGCAGGTCAGGAGTCGGGTGACGTCCTGTGCACGTATGGTCACCTACGCACGCGCACGTGTTGCTTTGATGCTTAGGCACACGGACATGTGGACGCACCCGCAATCCTGTACCGTTTTCCCTCACGTCTGTCCCGCAGGCAGCATATCCATTAGCGGCGTTTCTCGCCACGGCAGCTGCCAGCTCAGGGGCTCGGCTCCGCGTTCGCAGCCATTTCCTCAAGGCGTTAGAGCGAAAGCCGGGCCCCGCGCACCGCTCAGACCCCGAACCCTCCCCTCTGCCAGGCTGACTCATGCCAAGCCGTCCTGCTGTCTCCTGGACGTGCTCCAACACAAATGTACAAAAAGGCAAGGAAAATGTTCGCCACTGTTATAGAACTCTGCCGGGTTCGAGCTAATACAACAAAGAGCGCCAGAAACGGCACAGGAACATTTTCTTTCACCTTAAAGGTGAGTCCCGGCGGTACGCCGTCTGGACTTGTGGCTTACAATTGCCCCCGGGCTGCGTTTGAAACTGGCTGAGTTTGAGACGTGAGTCGTGATGAGGTTAGGGAATGGGGCGTAAAAACATGGCGCATATTAAATTAATTTGGTCTGGAGCGGCAACAAAAAATACAATGGGCTCTTTTTAGACATGTAAGTGTCATGCAATTACAGCACACTCAGGTGCCAGCTTGCAGTCTTCCGAACTAAACGACACTTTCACTCACTAACATTTTGTTACAACTGTGCTTCTATAAATATGAATTGAGAATTAATACTGGTTCAGTTCTTTTCATTTACACTCATGATTCATTTTGTAAATGAGAAACAGGTCAAAGTACAATGTCTATGAGTGTGTGAGTCCTTTTGTCACTGAACTCCTGTAGCGTTCCACATCTGCTATGGTTTTTGTTGTTGAACACACACAAACACACATGCACATGCACACCCACTCACCCACTCCAAAACGGGACGAAACCCGGCTTGACACCCTCAGCTCCCTTGCAGCCGCATGACATTTGTTTTCCATCCGCTTCCAAACCACTCAAAGACAACAAGGTGTGAATTTGCAACAAGATTATCTCTCCGAAATCTCTCTTCTTTGGTATTTCGAGTGCAGCATCTAACATCTAACGCTACATGGACTTTATTCAGTCCCGACTGCAGCCCTGTGAGCCATCACGTCGGCCTGGAACTTCGATTATAAATTCCATATTTGAAACTAGCGATAAGCACTTTCAACCCGAGCGTGGTTCAGCCAAAGTTTGATCCAGACTTACACTGAATTACGGTTAATAACCGCACCGTTTCCAGTCCGGTGAGTCATTGTTTCCCAAAGGTAAACCAACGGGAAAGGGAAAACAGCTGTGACGACACAGCCAGCACCGGGGCTAGGCCTGTCTTCAGGCCGTCTCATCAGCAGGCAAAAATGAAAGGAATGCCGAAGCCTCAAAAAAAGTCGAACAAGCCCTGACAGTCGCGCTACTGACTGTAACCCAGAGGTTGCTGATGGCTGCGCTGGATTCCGCATAGGAGGAGAGGAGGCTGAGACCCAGACAGCCTTAATGTAGGAGGAAGAGCCATTGCCACAGGATTTGCGTGGGACGGTTGCTGATCTAATGATCAGGTTTTTTTGAAAACGTGGACTGAATTGGTGGAAAAGAAGAGTGACTACTGGGTTAGCATTTAGGTGGCACTGATATTAACTGATATTAACTTGGTGGCACAACAAACTCAAATGCATGCGTTCATTTGCAGCTGTGTGATGTGTATGGATGTGTACAACAGAAACTAAATTTAGCATTTAATCCTAGGAAAACATTTGACTCACCCCCCACATTTTTTTCCCCACACCATGAAACATGGTGATCAAGCGGCTAAACGTTTCAGTCTGATCAGCAAATATCATTTTGCGTGCCAAAATCTCATTCATAATACAGATATGATATAATACAATATTGAAATTGATATTGATATGAAAAGAAATTCATGCTGGACTACAGCCGACCTTCGACACTTCCAGACCTGCTCTTTACCCCTGTTTTTACACTATAGGAAAATCAAAACTGAGAGTTCTTCCAACAGGGTTCAGGAAGCTAATGAACAGTAGAGAGCAGACTGTGAACTTTACATAAGAACAACTGCAAGCAATTAGCCCAAAAAAGCCCTTTAAATGCTCGGGTACCTTAATGGGCCCAGTTAAATGTCAGAACAATCAAGCCACAGTAGGCTGTCATAAAACACAGCTAAGCGCTTGACTAAATATTATCAGATATACTGCCGTGTCGAGATGGCTATCGTTCCCGTTTGTGTGTTTTGGCTAACTCAGAGCCTAAGCAACCGGAATAGTCCACCCTCAATTCTAAATCAGCTAATGATGAATGAAAGTAAACAGCGCTAATATTAAGTATTTTCTACAGTGCAGATTGAAAGAGAATTTATCACCAAATATCACTAATGTGTAGACTCATCAGTCGTGACAGTCGATACATCATGAAATGCATCAACTGTCACGTAAAACAGTTTCTCAAATTGTAACACCCCTGTTTAGCACCTGTTTATTCCCAGGGATGTAAAGGGTGGCATCAATGAAGACAGATCTAGCTGCTTTGGGGGTGAGGAAGACAACGGGTCGTGTTCTCTGTTGCTATGGAATATACCAGATATCACACATCCAGTCTTCTGGGAGAAAGGCAGCAGTGCAAGACTCTATTACTTCTCTATGAATAATTTAGAACAGATATTTATGTACTATTATGATGTATTATTAGCTGACTGCTATGTTTATGTTTTGAAGAAATTCTATTTTGCATGGTTAAAGTCTGGCGCAAAATGGTAAAACAATGTGATATGAACATGGTCATTAGCAGAAACACCAACATAACGTAATATAACGCAATGAACCAATCTTTGTACGACAACATATATGCAGAGAATGCATCAGCAACACACTAGCAATAATTAGAATTAACACCCTAAATGAGAAGAACAGAATGGTCTTTAATGGTCTAAAGAACCATTCTCGCTTGTATTTTGTTGTCAGTGAAAAACTGACAAGCAAAGAGGTAGACGCAGGGAGATAGACAGATAGATAGAGAGATACACAGAGAGTGCTATGATGGAATAAATAGATGGATAGATGAACTGACAAAAATAGAGATGGGTGAAAGATGGGGAATAAAAACCAAACATAAATAGATAGAATGAGAGTGAAAGAAAGAGAGAGAGAGAGAGAGAGAGAGAGAGAGAGAAAGAGATGCTGTTTTGCTCTGGTGTTAAAAGGGGACACTGGGAGGCTGACACAGATGCATGTTGCTATGGCAGTGAGAACACGTAGCAAGAGACTCACATTTCAAGATTCAGATGTAATGCTTACAAACACAACTGACTTTAAGTGCTAAATACTCCCACAACCAACATTAATTACACCATTTAAATATTATAAACACAACAATTACTTGTATTAATCATTTGTTAAGTGTATTTTAGCTGATCAATAACAAAGCATTGACTGAATCCTAAAATTAGAAAATATAGTTGAATTTAAACTATTATCATAATTCTGTAGTGTTTATTAATGCAGCTGAACTTAAAATTAGCATTTTGAAATGGCTTTTCACTTCATGACTTTATAATTTCCCCAGTAGTAATAACAAAGTTTGTCCTCTGTGTCCGACATTGCAAAGTGACTGATTTGATTAGATTAAACTTCATAGAAACAGACATTTTCCAAAATATTAAGATTCAGTAAAGGCTAAGATGCTCTCCATGGAAACACAAAATATTTGATGGAAAAAAATATTATATAGCTCTGGTAGAGAAGGAAATCTAAGTCTTATGCTCTGACATATATATGATACCCCAACCGTCCAGAGACATTCTAAATATATAAATATTTAACTAACATTAAGAATGTAGCATGAAAATATTTTTTTAACTATCTTCCTTCACAGATGGAAATAAGTCTCAAGCTCAGAGCATGTCAGGCCATGTATTTTAAGGTGAAAACTGTCTTTCAGTTTCCTGAATGAACATCTGAATGAATATTCCTAAGAAAGTGCTAATTTTCTCCACTATGTACACATAATATTGTTAATCTTTCTTGACTGCTATCACAGAAGAGCTTAAAATACTGTTTATACTATTTCCTGAAATTAGTAGAGCAGATGCGTTTGTGCAAGATCCTTTACTTGTGAAAGGGTGTGACTGAGTTTCTATCACATTTCAAAAAACTATATATTCTTTACTACCAAAGTCTGATGTGGATCTAGCAGCAGTCACATTCTTTGACCTGTTTTTTTCTCTTTATGACAGATATATTCTGTGAAATCTTGATAAGGGTTTTCTTGTTATAACCCTTTCCTTCCTCTAAGGAAAAGAAATGTGTGAACTTGTTATTTAAGACTGTGAGCCAGTGCTATTCCACAATTTCTTACAACGGTTACAGGGTTCTGTATGCTTCTGTGCATTATATCATCTTTAATTTTACATGGCTGCCAAATTAGATATACAGAACTTTTTGGACTTAGCTCAGCAACCAAGCCAACAAAAAGGATTTAAGGAATGTTTAAGTTCACGGACATGTAAAAACACCTGGCCTTGTCATGGATTTATAGCCAAAACAACCACAGTACGAAATAGCTGCTCATAGTTTTAGACGGTCCACTTACACCCTATAGAACCTAACCCTGGTTAAAGTGCTTTTATTTTGGGTTTTTTAAATGATAATGCACCCATCCCGACCCCAGTTATGATAAAATGACCCCCAGGCAAAAGTCTGGGCATTAAGTTTACTACCTCCAAGGGGTATATGAGAAGTCGTAACAACAACACATAACAGAATAATGGCTGGAGCATTGGATCCTTGCTCACCATTATTATTTTGTTGCAGCGGTACACAATATTGTAAAACAAAAATGTTTTATGTCGGTTTTGTAATCTTCCATTAAAAGCAAAAACCAAAACCAGACAATGATCTCATAAGAAATAAGCTTAATGAACTGAAAGGTCAGGTCATATCTCAACTGTTCTTCACTGCAAACGGAATGCAAGTCTGTAAAATCACGACAAAAATAATAAAATGATTATGCAATGCAAAAAAGGCATCGTTCGTCGTAGGGGCGTCTTGCTTTGCTTTGAGACTATATAGAATTGTTTAATAATAAAAATAAAAAAGGTAATTTCCTATAGCAATATGGATATCGAAGTTTTCCACCGTCCGTAACGCTAGAACGTTCAGTCACGTAAATTACAGACTCCACGTGAAATTAATGGCTAATAAATGAGAAGCAAATAAAAAGCGACAGAAATCAGCTATTTCAGAAAGGCGTCGCACTTATTGGAATATAACCTTTTTATATGTCATGAAAAGCAGTGTTGTCTTGAGAAACCGGGCTTTAAAACGACCAAAATAACTGACACGAAACGGAGCGCGCGGCGGAGACTCGCGGTCCGCGCGCTGCAGCTGTAGCGGCTCGCGGGACTTGAGCGTGAAGGACTAAAGCTTCCGGACGGCGCGCAGAAATGATTCGTTCTGTGTGAAGTGAAGTAAGCAGTGGTGGAGTACTTTTACTCAATTATAAGTAAAAGTACTGGTGTTAAAAAGTAAAAGTACTTTTTAACATCAGTACTTTTGAGAATGCACTCTTCTCAAAATCTAGTACTAGTTACTAGTTTTGCCATTAATATCTACTAAATAAATATTCCCGAGTTCAATGGATCCAATTTGACCACCTTTATTTTTACAATCGCTGATATCTAACCCATTTGGCTCCGCACATATTCCTGGCTGATTTCTACTGATACCTTTATCCTTATAGTTTCATTTGATACAAGACTGGTGGGAGACAGAGACAAAAGTCAACAAAAAAGGCACCTGATGACACCAGGTGTGTCAACTGAACTTTAGTGAGAGAGGGTCTCACTTCAAACCGTTTGTTGGTACCGAGCTCTCGAACTTACTTCTGCCGTTCTCCCTCATAGATTTGACGATGGTTTTGTAACTCGGTGTGTTCTGGTCGTACATGAAGGCATCCACGGTGATGTTCTCTTTCTGCAGGGTGATGAATATGCCTTCGGAGAGGAAGAAGTAAGGCCGGTCATCAGTCCTCAGGTCGTAGAAGATGAGCACGGCGCGTCGGGTCCAGTTAAAGTGCATGTGCAGGTCACTGGCGAAGTCGCCGAGCTTCATGGTGGTGGGACCCGTACGCGCAATAGTCCTGAACTCCACCTTGTTGTCGAAGCCTAAAGCGAGCCCACCGGCCGTGATCAGGGGCAGCTTCCAGTGGGTCGCAAACCTGCCCACGTTGGCCAGCGCGTACACGCACCCGGGGCCGATCAGCACGTCCGGCTTGTGGTAGAGTTTGGTGTCCACGGCGATGAAGAGTGCCTTGTTCTCGGAACAAGAACCAGAATCCTCCACGCTAAAGTTGAGCAAATTGATGTTGTTCCCGCGCAGCAGCCCGCGGCGCAGCACCGTCTCTCTGGCCATGCGGATCGCGGGCAGAACGCGCGGCGATGCCCACGGATACTTCAGATTGTCCGGCAGCATCACCGCCACCGTGATATTCCCTGCCTGCGTCCTGCACCCCGTCATCACACAGTAACTGAAAGCTACGAAGAAATAACGCATAAGTTCCGTTTTATATCCCATTACGAATTTGAGTTAAGCAGCGCTGAAAATATATCCCGGGAGAGGACGAGGAAAAGCCAGGTGAGGAATGCTATGCGCCTCCAGGCTCAAACATATGCGGTTATCCAGCAAAAACTGTCAAGTTGGGAGCTTAATCCATGCGTGAGGGGCTTAACATAATTATTTGGATATACTCTTAAGAAGTAAGTCCTTTTCTCGAGTTTTTTCGACTTTGGGGCTCGCCGTCGGGTTCCACTTTGAGAGTGCGCGCTGTGTGATAAAATTCGCCCGAGTGAGCGAGATGAAGTGGAGTGAGCGCACTTCCCTCAGCGCGGCCCCCGACACGTCATGTCACCGGCTGGGATAGACATGTGCACAGCGCCGCCTGCCGGACAACCATAGTCTTGATTAGAAAGCTATTGGATTAAAGCGAAATGCCTTAGTGTTCATTTGTAAAGATTTCCAAACGTGGAATTATTTGTTGAGTCGTCAGTAGAGATGTATGTGAATTTTACTTTAGTCGTCAGTAGAGATGTATGTGAATTTGGAGTCTAAAGCCCCCCTTGAAATAGACCTAGTAAAACATCTGGTAGTTTGTATGTTTTAATTATAAAGCAGAACCTGTTTCCACTAAGCGAAAGTGAGTCATTATTTGTCATTGGGAACATGCCACAGCACAGCACACAGTGCACCACAATGCAATGTGACCTCTGCATTTGAGAAAGTGGCAAGCTGATGTGCAGCGCTCGGGGAGCAGTACTTGGGGACGGTACCTTGCTCATGAGTACCTCAGTCTTACCTTTACAGGTTTGGGATAATAAGTTGAACGTTTATTTCACTCTTCCTAACCTATTTTTGAATTAATGAATTTCAAAACAGGCTATATCTATTTTGCATGAAGGTGAATCATTTGTATAGTAATTGTTTACTTTTACAAGATACCATGATACAAGATACATTAATACATAGATTTCTGACCCTCTTGAATTTGCACGGTAGAATGTATTGTCTAAATACAAAATTAGTCCCAGAAAGGAAAAAAAACAAATAAACACACATATTACAAATCCGCTTTTTATTATTTTTCTAAACAGACCAATGAAAAATTGTCCGACCATCTGTCCCCCCCCATTTTTCCTTCACTGACTGGTCTTTGGCAGCCTATAGACTCCGGCTGAAACAATCAGCTGATGATCTCGAACTTTTTTCTGCAGGAAAGCTTGGAGTTCATTGACGTCCATCTCAGTGGCGCCAGGCCCTGTGGCCACAAACATGCGCAACATGGAGTGAATCCTTTCCAAGGTCATGCTCTCCAGGTTGGTCAACATGGCCTGAATGTAGGCCCAGAACAGCTGGTTGAGGACACAGGAAGGGAGAACAGCAGTAAGTTACACTCATAATCATAGGCTATGTTCCAATCTGAATACTGCTGTAGAAAACAGCCATGCTAAAAAAAAGAGACATAGCATGTTTGATTTTGTCAATAGTATATGGTTACAGACACAGGAATAGAATTAAACAAAAGAGGTATATGTTGTTTTGGTGACAGCAGTAATTAAATCTGAACTCAAGTGGTCAGCTTTACACTTCAGAGATGCATGACTGACAGTTTTTACAGCAGTATGTCTCAGCTATTCACTTGTGTCCAGATTTTGTTACTGCCTAGAATTAAGCAGTCGGTATTACTTGAAATCCAACCATGTAATAAAGTAAAATTGTACTGTAAATTCACATGTGCTTTGGACTCTTTGACCATCCGGTGGAACTAAGTGCATATGCAGCAATGAAATCTAAGCAAAAGATGTTGTCTTGACAGCACAGAGATGAAGGATGGTCTAAATGGTGATGTGTCTCAGTTGTCCACGTCTTTTTGTTGACACTTCAGTATCACCACTGTAGTGCTAAACTCTTACCACTGATGACAACGTCAATGAAGCCTCATTAAAAAGTGCTTGACAACTACAGCATCTGGACACTATACCTATTTACTACTACTACTACAGTTCAGACACATTAATCTTGCTGTTCTATTTAGCTGCACTAATTAGGACTATGCCCAAATAAGTGTGCGAATTCAGGCACATTGTGGAAGTGGACCAACCTGCAGCTTCTCCTCCCTCTGCTCAGACTGTGTGGTGGTGTTGGAGTCTCCCTCCTCGTCACTGTCGATGAGCAGCACGGCTCGCTCTGGACGCTCTCTAGACGGCGCCGTCTCCAGCACGCTGTAGCGCCCACCGGCTTCCTCCTGCACCACGCCGTGCTGCTGCCACAAGGCCAGCTTCCTGCGCACCAGCTCCTGCGACACACCCAGAACGCCGCTCAGCTCCTCCAGGGTCCATGTGCCTGAGCGAAGGTGTGAGAGGAACGGACAAGAGAACTTTAAAAGAGTGTGTGTGGATCAGCCATCTGCAATCTGAAAAATCTTTACCAGTTACTTAAGAGTGATGTATATCACATAATATGGCACCTGGCTTTCGCTGTTAAGCTTTTTCACCCATGAGTTACGATGGTTCGACTTCGAGGATAGCAATATGACAAAAAGGTTTCGCGTGGCAGGCAAATGTAGCAGCGTAGAGTATGTGGTGCGATACGTCAGGACGCTGCCAGGATGTACACATCTTCCACCTTGTGGGATGCCTCAAGGTGCTTTCAGATCAAACATGGCTTGCGTTGCGCTCTGACACCCATTATTCTGTGGCTTAAGTGGCGCAAGAACGGTTTGACGCTGCGTCAAGCTTATGCATGCTGCACGGCCAAAGTTCATCATATTTTCTCCACTTACACAGAGAGCCGGAACAACAACCAAATGACAGGAGAGAGTTTTGTTAACCACATCTACCTCTTACACTGAACGCAACCCGCATTCTGGATAAGCACTCTGTTCATACTTTACAGCACTTCGATTTTTAATTACTGGTACCAGTGAGCAAATTTCAGTTCATTTAGTTTTTAGTAAATTATTATTACTGCCATTTCAAGTTTCCACTGATGATGACAGTGACCCAACCGCATATAAATCAATGAATGAGCACTAATCTATCCTGAACTTGCTGAATTATACACAGTCAAGGACGTCTAAATGATCCACTTACCTTTGTCCTGGAAGTGCAGGAGGATGGCGGCATGGATGGGAGACACAGAGAGGTTTGTGAGAGTGCGGTCTTCCAGTTCCACATCCAGCATCACTGAGCCAAGGTGAGGCTTCCAGCTCAGAGTCCTCATGGCCTTCACAAAAACACATAAACCACATTCCATCATTGTTGTGTACAGGACTAATAGCTCAACAGGAAGTGTTCTGAGGGAGAAATGTGCACACCTTGAGCTTTTCAAAGCGGTGTGTGTAGGCCTCCATGGATTTGGAGACGGCAACCGGCAACTCCATCTTCTCTTCTTTGAGCTGGGGCCAAAACTCGGAAGACAGAATCATGGCCGACAGAGGAATAGGGGGCTGCTCTTCCTCCGGCAGACGTGCCTCCTCATCACGGACGTTGGTGTTGATTCGCCGAGAGTCTGCCACATCCTGAAAGATTTACAACATTCAGCAGGGGCTCTCACTCCGTTTTCCAGGACTTTCTAACTACATTACTGAGGTACCGTCCCCAAGCACTGCTCCGGGGCGCTTAATGTCAGCTGCCCTCTGCTCCTTCACAGATGGTCAAATGCAGAAGTCACGTTTTGTTGTGGTGCACTGTGTGCTGTGCTGTGGTGTGTTCACAATGAGAAATAATCACTCACCAATAACATTTATTGTTTTGAATGAGTAAATATATGAAAATACACAACAAAATTTACCATTAGCGGCTCTGTTTTAGTGTTTATATTGACCATTGGTCCTACTTTGTCATTTTTTTGTAATACATGAAGCCCTAAATATAGAACGTATTTTGCATATCTGTAATACTACATGATTCACTGGTAAAATAACATAGATCTCTTTAATATCCTTGTGGATTGCAACGTTTCATTAAATTTTTTCCTGCAGATGGCTGTATGGAACAGATTTAATTCTGGCGCTTCACAAGAGATGTAAGCTACAAATATTTCTATATGTTACATGTATTTGCTTGATCTCTTCAGTTCAGATTGTAGGCTGTGACGGAGTATATGTCATCAACACAAACCATAAAAAATGACAAAATATAGGATAATTCACTTAACCATGTAACATAACATTTGAACACCATGCTAACTCAATTAAGGGGCATAAAGATGTCTGAATTTGCACTCTCACCTTCAGCATGACCTCGCAGTAGTGCATGTGGGACTCTCCAAACCTCAGTTTCAGCAGCTCCACATTCCGAATCTCCCTGCAGGTGCAGCGACATGCACACTGGCTCACACGGTTGGTTTCTCAGCCTAAAGACTCACCCTCGTTTAAAACAGCAGTAAGGCAAACGCAACCTCTCTACAACCTGCTGGTGTACATTAAAGATCTCATCTGCTGACGTGCACAGCTCGCCAGTAGGGATGGGTATCGTTCCGATTTTAACGGTACTATTACTCTTACCGCTTATCCGTCTTACAATATCGTATCTGGGTGGCAGGCAGGCCGTACTTGTCATATATTTCAATGTTTACTAACTGATATTAGGTGAAGTATCACGTGGTTGCGTATGTATGCTTTTATGTGTCTTACAATGTAATTTAAAGTTGAAATTTGTGTACATACTCTCACCGATCGGGCCGGGTCCACCTGGTGTCAGTATGAAAACCACATACGCACGCAGATCGGGCAGCGACACCTGCGTCTGTGTGGTCACGTGTAGGGATGCACAGATCCAAGTTTTTCAGTTCCAATACCGATGCCGATACTTGGGCTTTGGGTATTGGCCAATCCCGAGTACCGATCCGATACCAGGTTTTTTTTTTTTACCTTTACAGTGCTAAGAGAATTTGGGGTGTTTGTCTATACCTTTGTTATTAGACTTATTATAGTGTTTTATTTTTTACTCTCTAACACTATAGAATGTAAAAAAATTGAGTAAACGGCTGCATTGTGAGTAGAACGCTGATTGTTTTTGCTATTTATCAGCTAAAATATAAGTTTTGTCTTTAATAAAGGGGAAGATTTGACGGAACTGGAACGCTTTTGTGAATGTGGGACTTCCCTGTGAGACATGCGGGTGCTAACAAACACAGCGAGGAACACAAAGATGGAGAGCTAGAGCTGGTGTTGTTAAAGAAAATAAAAGAATATAATTTGCTTATACACATACTGTAGTTCTGCTCATTGTCATTTCTGTCATTGTCAGGTATCGGATCGGTGCATCCCTAGGCACGTGTGTGAGAGTTTCCCCACGCAACGCGAGAGAACGCTCTAGATTAAGGTGTGAATCAGTAACAGAGCTTGTCAGATAAACTGGGAAAGATTACTTTTATGTAGAAACAAAAAATCTGATTTATTCATTTCTTCAGTACCGAAAGCAATACAGTTAATGTCAGAGCTTATCGATACTCCGATCTTTAAAAAATTATACTGGGACCCATTTAGTACAGAGTTTGGGTACCCATCCCTAGAAGGTACACCTAATAACTGCACACAAAACACACTGAGACACAAAATTACCATTAGTTAGGTACCACAGCTGGGCAATCTAAATCTAAATCTCGGTGAATGTAATACTTTATGATATTTTGCAACATTTTTCTGAAATATTCCTGATTTTGTCTCCCAGCCCTATTAGCTGCAATGCTGAAACAGATTTGTGACCCATGTGTGGTAAGTGAACGCACCTTGCTGTGTTGTAGTTGAGCTGGTGAAGCAGTCTGTCTGCCAGCACGGTCTTGTACTCATCGATGAAGATCTCCTTACTGCCGTAGATGCTGACCAGGAGAGTGATGATGTCCGAGGACCGTCGTTTAGAGCCTGTCTTATCTGCAGATTGAGAACGATGAGACGGTGAGCAGAGCTCGTACACTTGTCATGTTGATAAGGAGAAAAAATGGGTAAGAGCGTGTGTGTATGTGTGTGTGTTTTGGTTTCTAACCTGTCAGTGCATCTGTAGGGTCAGGGGTCCACTCCTCTGGATCACTCCCCTCATCCTCGCTGTCCTGCGTTTCCAGGGTAACGGGGTCAGCTCGAGACAGTTCATTGGCCAGGTCACTGCAGCCCTCTGCATCACCAGTCAGACTGCCAACGATCTGGCGCACGGTGTCCTCTCGGGTCCTGTTCAACCCACATTCATCTGACAAAATTACCATCCCACTCTTACCCAACTGCTAATCCACTTGGGTTTCAAAACTTTCTGATCACACGGTCAACTCCCTAGTTGTTACTCTACCGACTGCCCCAGAAATTTAAATACTTAATGATTTTATGACTTCATCAGCATAAACCATTGGAGAAAGACAGATTAGCACCAGACCTGAGGTACTTGCGGATCGGCTGACAGGCAACTTGCAAGATAACCATGGAGGGGTCCAGCTCACGCAAAGCTTTAATGGCCGAGATGTAAACGGTGATGATGTCTGATGTATGAACACCTGTAGAGGGGAGGGAAAGCAGTGGTTCATACTCTCTGTTTGCAGGTCTGTTTGTCTATTTGCAGGGAAACCTCTGTCTGGGTGCAGACCTGGGTGGAGCAGACGCGTCTCAAACGCAGACTTGAGGGAAGTGAGCAGCTGCTGCCTCTGATTGGTGCGTTCCAAACAGAACTTCAGGTCTTCGATGGCAGGGATGGACTCTGGGAAATCTAAAACAGGCAAGAACGGCCTCAAACACCAGGGCACAAATATAGAATCAAGAAATTGGTTCACGTTGTCTTGTGTTCAATCATAAAAATAAAAAAGCAGTTTTGAAGGTGGACATTAGAAAATACCAGCATGACTGTGAAATGCATTGTTTACTTGCAAGTTGTTATCAATTTTCTGATAAAAAGTTTGTAATTGTCACATGATGACCATCATCGCTATAAATCGCAAAAAAAAACTGACCTAAAATGTAAATTTTTCAGACACGGTGGAAGTCGTGAAAGGCGAGAGCGTAGTAATTTTGCCCACTTGAATCTCAGATCCTACTATTTTCTGGTCCTTGAAAGCTGACTTTACCAGAAACTAGAGCTCAATTAAGGTTAAAATATATTTGTGTCACCTCTGATGATGCTGAAAAGCTCATCGATCCTCATGTTGACGTAGATGCGGCAGAAAAACTGGTGCATGTGGCAGCGCCAGCGCTGGAGGATGGCACCACCGGGCTGATCGGGCACAGCTCCGGTGCCAGCCTCACCCGCCTCACTGGCAAAAACTCTGCTAAGCCAGCCAAGCACCTGCTCCAGCCACTGCAGCATGAATAACACATGGTCATGAATGAGATTTTTTTTTTTTTGAGTAAAGATTGATTGAGTACAGTTACTATTATACGGTTTAAAATTAGAGAAGTAAAATGTCCACGTACAGCATTAAAGTCTGCCAGGAAGGAGGTCTCGTATTCTCCCCGGCAACGCTGCTCCATCCTCTCTTCTATCAGCTGGTGCAGGATGTTGGTCACGGCCTTCGAACTCACTCTCTCCAACAGCTGCAGCCTAGAGCTACAGCACACAAGACATACCCAGTGAAGTAGAGACGTTTATATTACTAAAAACGCAGATTGAGCTAATTCACAAAAAACAGACACATGCACTAGGAGCTGGAACATAATTTTCGAAAAACATGGTCAAAGACATAAATAACAGCTGCCGCTCAAACATCTGCATCTACATTTTCTCCGGCATGGATCTGATCATTTTTGATCCGCGTTCTCCTCATGCTGTTGTTACAGTTATTGATATGATTAAAATATTATTAGCAATAATGCTACAACACAAATTTATGCAAAATTTCTAAATAAAAAGAATCAGATATAATGTGAAAAGACAGACAGTGCAAATGTCGGTGTGTCTTTTAAAAGCAGTTAAATATATGGACTTATTAACTAATAATGACTAACAATTGACTGACCAGTTTTTGATCTAAGAGCAGGAAACCAACAAGATATTGATTTACATAAATATTTTGAGCATAGGTGATTCCGACATTCACCAATGTTTTCTCATTTAAGATTTGTTCCTAGGTAAGGATCGAAAACTGCTGAAAAGCACTGGCACGTTAATGTCACGGTCACACCAGTTTTTCTGCTCACCTTTTCATCATCAAAAGAGAAGCCTTGTTAGCAGAAACTAGAAATGCCTGCAAGATGGCGATATGTATTTTTAATTGCAAGCTTTCATAATTTGCCAACAACTATTTATTCAGGTGCAAAGGAATTACATAACGTATTGCATGCGTAATTCACCGACGAAAACTTTGTGCAAGATGAAAGCTGTGTAATAACGTTAACATTCTGTGAAACAGCTACAGTACTTGTAAGCAGTGCACACATCAATCTAGTTTTTGGTTAAAATCCCGATGAAAATAATTTATGACCACTAAAAAAAATCACCGTAAAATGTTTTCAGACGCTGTTAAAGTGGAGGGCAGGAAATGAGCTCCTACTCAATGATGTCACGTTTTTGCACTGCAGGTCTTTCTATTTCGTGTCAATCTAGAACCATATTGAGACAATACTGAATCTTTTCATGAACAGTGTAAAACTGCCCTCACATCTGAGCCTTGTGTGTACACTAAGATGCAGTTTGACAAGTCATAACAAAACAGAACTGTTTCTTGGACAGTGTAAAAGTGCCCACTGTGGACTCTTTAGTGAGGGATTATGTCATTGTGAACACAGCGCAATGCACAACAACAAAATGTGAGCAGCCGACGTGAGAAGCAACCAGGGTTTGGGGAAGGTATCTTGCTCACGGTTACCTCAGTGGTACGGTCTGGGATTGGAACTGGCAATCCTCCGATCACAGGGCCAACTCCCTAAACGTTACACTACCACTGCTCCAAGCTGCACCAAAAACCACCAACTGTGTGCCCTGTGTTTAAGAGCCGCTCTTACAGGATGTGGCTGAGCTCCTGAAGCTGCTGTAGGGCTTCGTCACACCAGCACAGCTCAGGCGTGTCGCCGCAGCCCGGACACGTGCAGGATCCCTCGGACTCGCTGGCCTCCGTCCCCTCCTGGACCTCGTTCGTCCGGCTCATATGCACGGAGAAGGTGCGGCTGTAGAACTCCAGCACCCGCTGCTGGAGCACCGGTTGGAGGGAGAAGAGGAGGATGGCACGAATGACGGAGAAGGCCCTCTCTTGCAGGCCACGGGCCCCCAGACCCACCAGGCCACCCCAGCCCATATCCTGCCACAAGCCAAGTCGCTCCAGTCCACCTGGGAAGCACAGGAATGAATTACTAAAAGCAGATAAGAGCTTCTGCTAAAGAGTCACTGTCTCCCTGGAGCAGCTTTCAGCAGAACCATGCTGGATTTGATGCTGCAACCTCTTGGTCCTAACTCTAGTTTCTTGCCACTACCACTATTTCCCCACTTACTTATCAAACTGTCATATCTTGATGTACTTTTGTCTAAAGTACAATTTATAAAATAAAACTTTTTTTTTTAACCGAATGGCGGGAATGGTGTCTTTGGTGAAGGACATCTTGATGAAGACACTTAAATAACACATAAATGTTTTGTGTATGGATCATAAATCAGATTCAGCCATTCAGACCATCTTATAAATGGAAGGTGTGACATACCGAGGAAGGGTTCGAGCCGTAGTAGCAGGGTCCTGAAGGCCTCCAACAGAGCCCTAGCTCTGTCTCTCTCCTGAGACACCCCCTCTGGACTCCGGAGGCCGTTCCAGAACTCTGGAGCCACTTCTGTTGACAAACGAACCTGCAGGGTCTCCAGCAGCCAGCCCTCCACGTACTGACCCAGTCCATGCTCACAGAGCAGGGCCAGAGCATCACAAATAGTCTCATCTGGGACTGGAGGAGGTGTGACAGTAGATACCTGGGGAGAGGTGGTAACACATACACCATTTATTATATTTCCATACCTATTAATTATGGATGGGAATTGAAAACCGGTTCCGGACTTAGAACTGGTTCCAAGTGATAAATCGGAATTGTGTACCTCCAACGTCTCTGCGTTAAAGAAAACTCTGGACATGAATATGAATGTGTTCATGTTTAAAGTCTTGTGCAGACAACATTTTGGGAAAAATAAAATGTTGCTTTTGCTGCAGAAGACTGTGTAGAACTACTACACACCAAATGAATTATAATTACAACTTTATCTTACAGTAATCCACTTTTACTGTAAAAAAAAATATGAAAGGTGCAAATAGCTTTTGCTTAAACCAGCAGTAGAAAAATAGAATAACTGAAGGATGTAAAAATGCGACATATTGATATATTAGTATTATCCAGAAAAACAAAACATAAACAAAAATCGTAACTAACATGTAATTACACTTAGTTACTAATTAGTCCCGACCAGGACGTCATATGTAGTTACCACAACAAAAGTACCAAAAAACAAGTATGTTAATTTAGGTTTTAAACAATAATAATCACCTGTATAAAAACGCAAAGCCTTCTGCTGGAAACACTACGCAAAGTACGGTGGAATTATTTATCATCCAATTTCTTCTTCTTATTTTATCTGCGAATGTCGGCACGCAAATCTATCGATCAGGCTCTATTAGATGTTAAAATGATATATATGCTCTGGGAATGACGTCCCCAATGTTAGATCTTATTTCTAATCTTTAATTACAGACATTTAGAAGAGACTACTAACTTATCCAATAATGCTGAGTACAAAAGTTAACACATATATTATGTTCTCCGCTTTCTGCTGTCTTACTCACCAGCGCAGCAGTTACAGCCTCCCAGGCAGCCGGCAACCCGTGCGGCATTAAAATCGTCGGGCTGTCGTTCATTCCGGTTATTTAGCCTGTGATCTTTAAATATAAAGATTCCTGCGCTCTATGCGCCATTGCAAAAACTACAATGATCTGCCTTTAACATATTTTTTGACATCTCCCGCTTCCTCTCTTCCACGACGTTTATTTTCCGCTTCTTCTTTCGGACGTTTACGGCAGACTAAACGAGGTGTGACGCCGCTGCTGCCACCTACAGGACAATTTCATAGAACCAAAATAAATTTACTGTGCGAAGCTACAGAATCAGATGTATGCATAAACTATAGCCGTGCGTTTAGGTAATAAATTGATAAATTAAACTCCTCCTTTAAAGTAAGTTAGTTTCCTGCATATATGTTTTATAACGACGTGACGTCATTTCCAAAATGTAGAAAGCACAAAATGTTTAACATTTAATGCAGTTAAAATATAGTGCACGGGTATTTATAGTTTTGCCACTAAGGCAGGGTTGGCTGTCAATTTGCCGCCCGATACAATTAAAAAACCGTCCAATGTACATGGTTGCATCTTGTTTAAAGTTTATATTTAATACTCCATTTCTAGTTTAAAATGTATATTTTGTATTCTATTTATGTATTGTTTATTCTATATGCCCTATTTGTTTTTTGTTCCATGTTTCTTGTTGCAGTCTGTCTGTAAAATGTTTAATATTAGAACTTCAGAAATATTAGAAATTCAGCAGCCCGAGTTTAATTCATTCTTCTTTTTAAAAGAAACTCGATTAAAAGCTGGCAACCCTTTCTGACTGCGCCGGGCAAAATAAAAGCACATACCGGTACAGAATTACTGATACAAGCGACAATGCAACGTAATTCATTGCTAAATCAAATTATGACCCACAGCTAAAATCCTTAATTTACAACTAAAATTTCATAAATGTATGACGCCACAATTTTTCGTGGAAAATATCGAGCTCTTTCTTTGGTGCCGAGCTCAACTTCATGTCGCTGACGTCTGCGGAAGTTGGTTGCCGGGAACCCGCTCACCGGGGTTGTCGTGGAAACAGGAGGGAGACTTGATTTGAGGCAACTGGAGAGTTTGCGTCGCGGACTGGACGAGCTGTGGGCTCGCCGACCCAGAGATTTACAACGTCGCTGTTTTAAGCCGACCGCGGACTTGTTAAGAGTAAAACCGTGTGGTTAGACGCGTTGGACGGAGCTGGCTGATTAGCAACAGTAGCAGCAGCAGCAGCAGCAGCAGCAGCATGGCACAGCAAGGAGCCGCACTGCAGACCTACAATAACGAGCTCGTTAAGTGTGAGTACCGAGAGTTCAGACAAACTGAAAACGCGTCAGTGAAAAAATGAACACTTGTCAGCGGTAAACATGACAACCGAGTAAACTACGTCGATACGCGATGGTGGAAAGAGTACTGTTTATTTGCACTTAGGTATAAGTACTGTTACATTGCTAAATCAACACTAAAATCTAAGTAAAAGTATTGGTATTAGAACAGTACTCAGTTTAAAGTACATAGTACTCTTCTCAACAACTACTCAGAATACTAGCTACTTTTTAGTCGCGTTATGGTATTTCGCGTCATCTTTCTGGTCCAACATTTAGGCTGTTTGTTTGTTTGTTTGTGAAGTCAAGTTTTAAAATGGGTCTTACTATAATTATATGGTTTTGGTTCATATATGAACTCAGACTTTCGAAATGCTGGTCAATCCTTTGAATATCAATTCAAATTGTAGCGAACTATTGTTTTAAGAGTAGTGGAGATTAATTACTGTAAATTGCACTAAGTACAAGTAGAAAGAAAGGCTTAAAAATATACTCATAAGAATTACAAGCATGTGAAAAAAACTGCTTAATTACAGAAAGGTAGGTGGTAGAAATGTGTTACTTCCACCCCAGCAATATGGAAATGACCTTGTAACCTAGACTTTGCAAACTATAAAGTAAGAAGTGATAAAATGTCTAACGAGGTTAGACATTTCCCTCTAGACACCCCTCTCTCCATCATGTTTGTAGTGTAATGGTTAGGGTGTTTTCCGCATTATCTGAAGGTCGCTGGTTTAAATCACGGACCGGTGAGGTACAGCTGAGGTACTACAGGTTGTTAGTAAAGCTTAAAAAATACATATCTCAGTCTGCTAGTCCCCTTGCATTCATCTGTGCTTTATTCATGGACATCTTCCAGGAGAGATTTTTTCTTTCATGCCTGGTCTCTGGTGAGCCAGCCTTGGGACCAGTATTAGTGAAGTGTGATTATTTGTCATTGTGAACACACCACAGCACACAGTGCACCACAATGAAATTTGACTTCTGCATTTGATCCATCTGTGAAGAAGCAGTGGGGAGCTGACATTTTTTGACTGCTGTATTACAAAGTAAGATTTGCCATAATTGAGTTGTAAAATGTATGGTCAGCAACTTCGGTTTAGCTTGATTTGGGAGAATCGGGAAGGCCAACTCTGGTCTGGTTTGTCTCCACAGGTATAGAGAACCTTTGGGCAAAGAGGGAAGAGCTGAATAAGCTGATCCAGCAGGAGGAAAAGGAGAAGGCACGTCTTCAGCACGACATCAGCTTGCTAACGGAGAAGCTGAGCACTGTGAACGAGAGCCTTGGCCACCACCTGATGGCCCGTGCTGAATTCGACCGCACTATTGCAGAGTCTGAGGCTGCATACATGAAGGTTGGAATTTCATTTTTAAATATATACCGTATATCTTCTAGTAGTGGCCCGTCTCTTATTGACCCCCGTTTCCAATAAACGGCAGGTTTGAAGAGATGTCGCCACAAATAGACGCCCGTCTCCAATAGTAGCCGGTCTCCTTTAAGCGCCGGCCTGTAGTAAAAGATCACGCTGGTGGCATCATTGGCAAGAAAGTTCAGTAGACGTCTGCCGTACCTGTTTTTCATGCTTATGGTAATACCGTATACTGCTTTAATAATACCATACTGCTGTACTGATAATTTCATTAAATCCTGAAATGTTCATCCGGTGTTGTTTCCTACATTTTGTGGCCATAAATACGGTACCATACCGTATTTTACTGCCAAATGAACCCTGTTTACCCATACTACTATTGGAAGATATACGGTATTGTATTACTCAATAAGAGACTGTCCTAAAGCTCGTACTACCAGCACTTCTATTGAGCACCCTTAATCCCATGTTTAAAAAACAGACATGGACTACAAAGCACTGATGTACATCGCTTTTGATAAGAGCGGCAGCTAAATGCTGTAGATGTGAACACATTTACACTACAACAACAATGGTTTCCATTGCTGAACGTCCAGCCTTAACTGACTTCATCACAAAGTTTAGGCTCCTATCAGCATCCGGAATGCAAATATGTGCACGCACTCCCACTCCACCAGCTAATTAAAAACCAACATTGGTAATTAACATCTGGGTTTAAGTGGGAGGTATTTTCTGTTGGTTTTAATGAACTTGTGTCATGGAATACTCCTGTTCCCAGCTGCTTTTGTATTGTCTAGTAACTCAGGTTTTCTCTTCCCTTCTCCAGATTATTGAAAGTTCTCAGACGCTGCTGAATGTGTTAAAGAAGGAGACAGGGACCCTCAACAAAGCTGCTGATCACAGAAACACAGATTCAGCAGAAAATTCTCGATCGGGCCAGTGACACTTTTGGTGGTTCTTTTCTGCCTTTTTTTCTCCATATTTCTCCTTTCTGTTCATGCTGGCCCTAAAACCCTGTTAACTGTCTTTATTAAGGACGCAGCTATATCTAAATAGTAAAGAATGCTCCTGTGGATTTATTATGGTATCGCATTAAGTATATTGTAGAATAATAAATTGTAAATGGGATATTTTAATAAAGATTATTTTAGTCAAATCATGTTTTTATCTTTATCTTCTTCAAAGGAACGACACCAGATCCCATAACTGCCTTCAGTTTATTTAACATTTTCGTTTGCATGTTTAACAATTCTCTGAAATCAATGACATAATAATTATACACAAAATTTCTCTTGGTGCTGGTGACAGAGAAGACAACAAAAAGATACAGTACAGAACCTACTCGTTGACTCCATGGAAATGAACCGAAATGAGCCCTAACATAGTACAGATGTGATGGACAGATTCACTAAGCACTGAACTCCTTTTCACTTGTGGTACTCCAAGGCACAGGTTCCTAACATTTCGCTTTTTAAGATCCTCAAGCTGTCTAACGTTATGGTACCGCTCCTAATTTACGATTCACTACCTAATGATCAAGCTGCTTTATACTTACTGATGCTGAGCTATTTTGATGCTAACTTGCTGGAGAGCTTTAAATGGAAGATTTTTTCAAGATTTGCTTGTGATCTAGCCTGGCTGCATCACCGTCCCTGGTGTGTTCACGCAGAACTGCGACACCATCAAGTTTACAGGTAGGACGGTAGTTACCCGAAAAGGCATCAGTTAATCCATGAGAGTGCTAACGCAAAACCTCGCTAACAATCCCAGCTCAAACTTTCCCGCGTTCAAGCGCCACTACACGAGGTGCAAAATAAAGCAAACATATGACAGTGCAAATGAATGAATGTAAAAACACTTGGACTAAGACTTAATAGCTAATTAAGAAAATAAAGCACCTCGGTGCCACGGCTAACATGCAGGACTTTCACTAAACTCTCCATGAAGATATGCAAAAAGACGTCATACAAAACGTAATAAATTATGAAAAACAAAACGTCCCAGAGTGTAGAATTTATACATCAATACTGGCTGAAGGAGCACATTTTAGACCAAGGATCAGATGTGAACCGTAACTGCAGTTGACAAACACACACACACACACACACACACACACCGGGATCAGTTGGCATTGTACATTGTACCCTCCGAGTTTTAAACGCTCATGTCAGTGCTCGTTGGAATGTAAAATAATTGAAGTCCACAAGATACCACCATGAGACACTTAAGTGGCAAAAATCACACAAACTGACCTGCTGTGCGATGCTTTTACAGAACTGCTACTATTTTATGTTGTCATGATGCCACACTTATAAACGGCTATTGGCATTGGTGAAAAATACGAATCCTTCTTGCTGTTAGACACCACGGATACAAAACGTCGTACACAGGACGGTTATGAACAGACAGCAGGCCTGTTTATGCATCGTTAACAGTAACTAGGAGTAAAACGCTGCATTATCATTTTATGGTTATAACTCACTAGTATGTTTTTCGTTTGATAATAGCTACTCGTGTGCTGGTAGAAACTGGCTCGGAGACTGAACGCACCACAAACGAGCTGTCGAATGCAGACTAGATTACATGGTCCCGTTTGCCATGGGCAGGACGTCAGAGTTCCAGCCTTCATGTTCACCATCTTCGACACGACGTACACGGAAGATACATGAAACATTCAAAAGGAAATGGTGAGTAATATACTGTTTGGAAGCCTTGTCGCACATGTAGATACAAAAAACTAAGCAAACTTCATAATGACGAAGAATTGTGGCACCGTTTTTCGAGTTGCATTGCCTCCTGCATGTACTGTCTCTTCAGCTTCTCCCCAGAATTACTCGTCTCTGTCAGACGAGTTTTCCTTTATTTACATTCGGCAAGTCTGTGTTTCCTCCGTTTAAGGAGTTTGGTCACTTTTATGAGGCGTGAGCAAAAAGGCTATGGATAAAAACGGACAAGACAGGGAAAAAAAACCTCAGAATGGCTACATTCAAGCCTTTTATAATGTTACAAAGTTCAGCGTCTCTGACAATCTCAGACGGGACAAACTACAGATAGTTCAGACGATAAAGCATATGGGGAAGGCTGGTCAGAAAAGCCTACATCAGTTGCGTGGGACGGACGAATGGAACTATTCAGTTGTTTCACTGACAGAGTTATGATGTTGTCCATTTGGGGGGGATGCTACCGGTTCCTCTTAGGGTGTGTCTTTACATGTGCTGGGTGTCTTGGCTGGTGTTTGGTCCTGTGTGCTGCAGTTTTCTGGGCAGTTCAGAAGTAGAGAGCCGGTTCACTGCTGAAATCGGAGAGGGAGGAGCTCTCTGCAGGCGTCAGCTGGAGGGAAAATAAGCGCAGGATTAGACCTCTTTGGAAAAGTCTGACCATTTAATAGTGGTACAGGAATTGGTACAGCAAAATTGGTTATGCACGGGAAGTGGCACTGTTTATTGTTATAAATAGCTTGTTTATTGTTCGCCATTCGCACTCATTCGTTCATACTGATATGACAATGAAATGATGCGATTATACTGTTTAATTTCCTTAACGACACCTGCTCTCGCTCGCAATCTCGGTGTTGCTAATGGTTTTAGCGCCCTGGGATTAGGAGTCGTCACAAAATTACAGTTTGTTAAAACTAATAATTCTTTTAAATAAAAAATAATTTAGCATAGGGGCGGCACGGTGGCGCTGTGGTTCGCGCTGTTACCTCACAGCAAGCTCCTCCTGGGCTGGATTCCTGGGTTGGCCGTTGGGCCTTTCTGTGTGGAGTTTGGACGCTCTCTCTTTTCACGTGAGTTTTCTCCAAAATCTCCGGTTTCCTCCCACAGTCCAAAAGCATTTACTATAGGTTGATTGGCAAATCTAAACTGCTTATGAATGGTATGACCGCTTGTGTGAGTGTGTGTGCCCTGCAGTGTGTTGGCACCTGCCCAGGGTTGGTCCCCGCCTTGCGCCCGTAGTCCCAGAACAGACTCTGGTCCCAGTTAACCCCAGATTAAGCAGTTCAGAAAATGAATGAATAATTTAGCATATACATATGGGTGTGTAGTTATTACATTGTTTTAGTTAGGAAAACAGTATTTACGTCAAGTATTTCCTTAAGCATAACAATCATCTCAGTCTCCTCCTCACAGAGAAATACAGAACTTATTAATTAAAACTGGTATCGGATCGGTACTCGGGTTCGGCGGATATCAAGTTTCGGCATTGGGACTGCAAAAAGTGGATCGGTGCAAATCTGTACAGTATTATTTATGTGTCCATCTCATGTTTCTGACTGATGGGTTTTTTTTTTAATCGCTCGGTCTCTTATGGTAAAACTAAAGAAGTGGTGTACATTTATCAAAAGCACCAAATTCAAATAAACCTAGAGAGATAATAAGCAGAACAAAATGTATTTAATGAAGTTGGGACAACTTATTCTTAGAACAAAGGTAATGTTTCCATTCAGAGACGTCATATTAGACACATGAATGAATCATTAAAATTCTGAATGCTCATGTGTTGGTTCTCTTGACAGACAAATTCTAAAATCACAAAGAATGCTTCAATAAACTGGCGTACCATGACTTCCTCTGACAAGTTAGTGCACTGGGAATTGGCTTCCTCCTGAAGTACAGAGTCATCAAGCTTGTGTTCCTGCCAGGCGGTGAACTCCACAGAATGCTTTGGAGTGTAGCTGGACAGATCTGGGGAAGGAAAAAGTCATGTCAATACACATCTGAATAATAAAACTAATAATAACTTGTAGGTCCAGATCAAAAAGGCCAGAAGCATAAATTATGAAGAGATAAAGACAAAACAGTTCTCCCTTTACAGTAGATCATGTTTTTGAATCCTGTTCCTAGTGTTGTAGTACTCAAGACCGGTCTCAAGACTTGTCTGGCACTAACCTTATTTTTCTTCACATCACTAAGCCATAGAAAGTCTCTGCATAATAACAACTCTGCAAGCCAATAAAATTGTTTAGGTAGTCTTGACCCCAACTCTACTTATTCTAGACACTCCGAATTTAACAAAACATGTAATTTCATAGACTGAAGAATCTTCATAGCTAAACATTTAAAACCTCCATGCAACAGTAAACCACAAAAGGGAGCAAACAGGACACTTATGTGACTGTAAGGACTGGGAGATCTCCGTCTATGCATCGAAACTGCTTGGGAATGTTTACTGCAGTCCTCCGTTTTATTACAGGCGACCTTTTCCTCACACACACACACCCCCCCCCTTTACGTTCCCTTTGAGAGTGGGCTGGCCTTCCGGTGCTACACACAGCATTCTGGCATTGCTTGCACTCTTGTCTGCAGTGCTGTAATGGTGAATGATAAACCAACATTACAAGATGTTTGACATTTAGCAATGTCCATTACTCCACCCCTGGTACAGGGTGGTCTTATTTACCTCCACCAAAATCATACTTGTTAAACAGAAGCATTTGCTATTTCTGGCTTTTTAATTTGGAATGATTTCAAACACAATCAAATAGAGTAAAACAATAAAACTAAGTGTAATAGGCTCTTAAAATATCCATTTCAAAGGGTTCCGTCCCGACACTACTGACCAGCAGGTGTCAGCACTGAGCAACAAGACTGCAATGGATCATTATGCTTTTGATGCCCATCAAGACCACAATGAAAGTGAGTGATTACTTGTGAACACACCACAGCACGCTACATCTAAATGTGACCTCTGCATTTGACCCATCTATGACGGAGCAGCGGGCAGCTGACATGGGCAGCACTTGGGGAGCAGTGCTTGGGGACATTACCTTGCTCATGAGCACCTCAGTGGTAACTTTACCGGTCCTGGGATTCAAAACAGCGACCTTGCGATCACGGGGCGAATGCCCTGTTACGCTACCAACTGCCATCAACAATAATTCCCATATAGTGTTCACGTCACATATCACAGCAAAATGTTCCACAGATTCTGTAACATTTTGCTGTGTTTTTTTAAGTCTTCTACTAAGGCTTCTACTGATGTTTTACCCAACATGGAACCATTTCAAACTAATGCTCCCCTCAGACCGCGAGAGCAGAAAGCATATCATTAACCCAAGACTGAATCCATTTCCTGCCGTGCTCATCCATCATCCTGCTCCACCACCTCCCCCCCATCCCGCATCTTATTTCTGTCTTTTTCTCTTCCTCTGATTCTTTCCATTTCCTTGTTCTCCCTCTGCTAATCTCACCGGTGCTGTTGGGGGTGTGATTGGTTGGGCTGGAGGTATAGCTGGGTCGTGGGATGCGGATCCTTTCCATGCTGATCCCACCCTCTTCTTCTTCTCCTCCTCCTTCCTTTCCTCCCTCTTCTTCCTCCTCTCCACTGTCCCAGGCACTGTTCTCGGATGGATACTCAAAGGTGCTCTGCAAGCTTGATTCGTTGAAGGAGATCTTTAGCTGCGGAGGCAAATGTCAAGAGTCAGAGACGGATGGAATTCAAATGTCAGCCTTTATGTGAATCTGCAATGTCATTTGTCAACAGATTTCAACAACAAGTTTAACAAGTTTGATTCAAGATAAAATTACATAAATAAGTGACTACATGTCATTGTGAACAGTGCTTCACAACGAAATATGACCTCCTAGTGCAGTTGGTAGCGTAATGGTTAGTGGGGTTCACCCCGTGATGGGAAGGTCACCGGTTTGAATCCCGAACCAGTAAAGGTGCCACTGAGGTACTCATGAGCAAGGTACCTAAGCACTGTTCCCCGGGCGCTGCCCATGTCAGCTGCCCTCTGCTCCTTCTCAGTTGTGTCAAATGCAGAGGTCACATTTTGTTGTGGTCCACTGTGTGCTGTGGTGTGTTCACAATGACAAATCTCTCACATTCACTTATATTTGACCAATTCAGTGGGCAGGTGTTAGGCAGCACCCGGTCGGAGCAGTGCTTGGGGACGATATCTAGGTAATTAGTACCTCAGGGGTACCTTAACCGGTTCGGGACTCTCCAATAACAGAGTGAACCCCCCCCAATTGTTCCTCCAAAATCTACAATTGATAAAATTTTTAAGATCACAATTAAGCGTCGCCTTGAGAGCAGCTTGGGGTTAAGGGTGTTGCTCAAGAACCCAGTGGTGGTAAGTAGGATTCGAACCCACAACCGCTTGGTCCAGAGGCGAGTATCCTAACCACTAGACCACCACTATCCCTTGTGTGTGTATAGACATAGTTGTCTTGTGACCTAGCTATTAGGGGAGTGCAAAAAAATGTAATTGTGGGCCCAAGAATCAGAATCGTATCGTATTTTCTGAATCGTGCATCCGTACAGCTCCAAGTCTTGGCTAAGTGGTTACATTTTGAGCTGTGAGGGGAAACCTACATCAATTTAATTCACGTCCAAAGCAATACTTGCTTTTGCTTCGGGTGAAGAGGTGAAAAAGAGCTGCATTTTTTCCCCACAGGGCACCAGTTTTTTTGCTGGTCCATGTGCTACACTTGGGGATATGGAAGTGACCCAAAACTGCTGCTGGGCCAAAGCAGTCTGGCTAAAACCAGCGCAGCCATGGGGAGAAAACTGTTCCGACCCACCACATGTCCTGAAAATATGCCATATTATGTAACTGGCCACTGAAAAGACATAATTGAGGATATAGGGCTGTGGAAAGGCCTGCAGTAAACTTTGCACAGTACAGCACTTTCCGTTCCACACTTTCCGTTCCGGTCCAGTTTCATTTCCATTAAGAAAGACTGAGATCAGATTTTCAGTGCCGTTTCCTTCATTTGGCCAGTTAGGAACAAACTGGTCTCCAGTCAGAATCAGTATCTATACCTTAACAGACACTTTCTCAGACAAACCTTTGCACGATACAAGCAGAGAAAGAAGCACTTAGTTTCAGTAATTAGGATGATTTTTTTATAAGGAGGTGAGATTTTTAATGAGGTGTTATATATAGTTTGACATCAGGCCCTCGCTGGATGAATTGTCCTGCTTTGTACAAACCACCAGTCAGTTCCATGAAAACGAAACAGAAATCATTTCCAGAGAGCAACTACTCAGAAGCAGACACAACACAAAGGTGTTTTTTTGTTTTTTTTAAAAATGACGCCTGACTGCATTTCCTTAATGGGGAAATTAGAAGTCAGTCATCCATGGTATGTTGAGCACTACTAGGTTCACTTAAGTCTAACAGATACTAGGGATGCACGATAAAGGAAAATATTGTCCGATGCCGATATCCCATATCTTCCGATGCCGATATCCCATATCTTCCGATGCCGATACTCATGCCAAAAAATGAGGAAGGCAGCCGAGCGCGAGCGTAACGACAAGATATTTTGCTTGCCAAAGTTCCACTGCATGCTCAGAATTTTGGCACAAAAATAACGTGCGTCAGTACGACACAGCCCATGTGCGAGCTCACATTCCTAAGTGAGTGAGTGCAAGTGAGACAAACACGCAGTTTAGTTAGTTTACATTTTTTTCGTGCGTAAAGACAAGAGATTTTGCTGGCGAACGTTCCACTGCGTGTTCACAATTTTGCCACAAATCAACAGCATATATTTTCAGACAGAAGTTGCGGAGCCGCATAAAATCCCACCTCGGACGTTGGACATGCCTGGCAGAAAGTGCTACCTTTCCCATGTACAATAAACGCATCATAAAATATCGGCAAATGTAAGTATCGGTCCGATGCCGATGACTTTAATAAAAGCAATTATCGGCTGATTCCAATATTATCATAGATACATCTCAGCATCACAGCATATGACGATGCTCTCCCATAAGCTCTCCTGTTTCCCGTAAGCTCTCCTGGAAGTTCCCACATTAGTGGGATGAACTTTGTTTTCTTTATCAATGCTTTTATTTCCAAATTCAGTTCTGTACTTCCTCAATAGTCATCAAACCTTGTGCAATCTAAGATGCTATCTCACATGATTATGCCAGAGGTAATCACGTTCTTACACTTGGAAATATACTGTGATTCCACCAAGTGACAAACCAGTCTTCACTTTAAGGCCCTAGCTATAAAAGACACAAATTAACAAAAGGTATGAGAGCTACTGCAGCCACTCCAACGCCGCTCTTTTTGTCAGGAAAGGAACAAGGATATTTTAGGTAAATGAATTTAATAACTTGAATTTATTCAGTATTTTTTTTCCTTCAACTCAATCTACTGCAAAAACATTTGCCCTATACTGTACAGTGACAATTCATCTTACTTTGTTAACTGGTTCTAGAACATGCAAATTAACTCAAATAAATCACCTAAAAAGGCGCCCTAGACCACCTACAAACATTCCAAAATGTTGTTAATAGCACCGTCACATAGATACATTAGGCTTGCAATTGGTTATTTACACTTTTATGCGCTTGCTTTTAAAGGCCGCAAGTCTGAATAAAACATGATTTTCATAGAATTTGACTTTTTCCTTTCCTTATTTTAGAAACTTTGAAAAAGACGCATGTCGAAAAGATGTAATCTGACATATTACTGTATGTCCTATCTCTCATTTACTTCTTGTTCCTCTCCAAATCCAGCATAGTTAATGCAAATCTTGTACATTTTGAACATTTTTATCTACGGATTCAATTCCTCATACCACAGCGTTATTATGCATATTCAGCTGTGGACAAACTTGCTGGAAAACCAGTTTCAGTTTTACTCATACAGTATTGCTGAACTGTAGCAACCTTACTCTCTACGCTCTAGGTAGTGCACATGGAGAGTCACACGCCCCCTGTTTAACTTGCTACACAACATAGGATGGGAAGTGACTTTTTCTTAAACGTTGTGTACGACGCTCAGAATGCTCTGCCCTCGCTCGACTTTGGCGCAGTGTTATGGGCTGTTTTTTGTGCCAAAATTCGAAGCATGCAGTGGAACTTTGGCGAGCAAAATGTCTTGTCTTAAGCGTTTGACTCTGCCTTCCTTATTTAACGGCATCGGTATCAGCATCAGCAGGGTTCTGACAGCTAGTTTTATGCCAACAGGCCTCCTGTGTTTCCATCACATTAGTGTCCTGAGCCAGTGTGTCCCTTTAAAGTCGTTACAATCGTCAAATATTACATGGGTAGGTGAGGGTTAAGGCCATAAACTCCACATTTAGTGCCACTGCCCTAACGCCACTCGCACACTTCCTTTCTATCAGGAAAGGCTTGTTTTTATGCTCCATCCTATTCAGCCATGCACCCTGCCTACCAATGACCATGAAAAGCAGTATTATTCAAGTAGCAGTGACTCCCCTTAGACAGGAGACAGAGCACCAGCAGTGATTCAAATGCAACACACACACACACACGTAACATGGCCATGAGTCACAACACAATGGAAGTTCTTTTATAGCTACCTATACACAGGAACAGCATGTTTTTCCAATAACACCTACTGTTACTGTCTTGCCCAAAGTGGGTGTGGATCTTTCAGCTTAGCATTTCTGTAATCCTTTAAACAGGTTCATATACATGCCTGCTTAAATGGCAACAGCAATGCAGAATTACTTGGTCATTTCTAGCACAGTCATACCTCGGCTTATGTCGTTTTGACTAGGGGTGGGAATTGATACCATTTTTTCAACATCAATGCCATCGTCATCATCAGATCATCTGTAAACCTCTGGGCCTTTCAAAGCATTTTCTAACAGTTAAGCTTTGCTGGGTGTGTTGGTGGCCGAGTGCACAAATGGACCAAGAGGTTGTTTGTTCAAATCCAGCTCTTTGCTAATGATAATTATTTGGCGATTTGGAAATGGAAGTCGTTCTGAACAAGAGCGCCTGCTAAATGGTGTAGATATAATCCATAAGTATGAAATTTGGGGGAAAATCCCTCAAGAGAGTATTTAAGAGAGTACTGCTGTTCTAACATGTATCACATACTCATATCGGCCAACGAAACCTGAAATGCTAAGAAGTGAGAGAGAAGAGAAATGGTTAAGCATCTGACTCTCTTTCCTGGCCCATTTAGACGCACTGTCCTAATTGGACTTGGACCGTCTCTTTGCACTCCCACACACTCTCACCCACCTACATAAACAAACCACAAACACACACACGGGAGCCTCCCTGAATTACGGCCTCCGCTTGGCAGTACACTGTGATGCGGAAACTGGCAAGTAAGCGCTGAAGATTTGAGGTCATTTCAGAGTGCAAGTGTGTGTGTGTGTGTTTGTGAGTCCGGTGGAGGGCAGCTTGTTAAGACTTCTCATTGAGGTGTGGGGCAGACTGACCAGATGCCTGATTAGAGCCGTAATCTGCTTGCATTGTAAGTTTAAAATTAGTAGGGAGCGCATACACATAAAAGCACACACACACACATACACATAGTTACGTACTAACACGACCCATATAAAGCAGAGCTGTTACTAATCGTGTGCTTTGAGGCTGGCAGTATACTGTGTAAGATTTTCCTCTTTCCGTAAGCTACTAAACTGTAGCAATATATTTACACACCCACATCTAGACCCCATAAATGTAGCTGTAGGTTACATAAAACATTAAAAAATTCTTCTGTATTAAATGGACATTTATAAGTGCAAGACATTTTGTCCTTACGCATATAAGAAACCTAAAAATATATTCATCTATGTCTATACTAAGGGTCGACCGATTATCAGCTGGGCGATTATCGGGGGCCGATATTAGGCATTTTGCCGATTTTTCATCACTGATAATAAGCAATTACAACGTACGCTACTGTGGTCTCTTCTTTTGGTGCTGTTTGCTCTCGACTCGCTGCTTCGTTTAATGTCCTGCCCACAACAGTCTCTGGTTGGCTATTTGTCAAGCGAGTAGTAGTCAATCAAAGCTGAGGCCTTGTTGTCACTCACAACACACTCACGCACAAGCGCAGCGTGAAGCTCTGAGAAGTAGAAGAGGAGAGTTTCAGCTGAGCTTGGTGTTTGTAAAATGTAATTTTTTTCTCGGCCTGTTAACTAGCAATAACAAGCCCACAGTACAGTTCCAAAATGGAAACAATGTTCTGATGTTGTACATATTGCAACGCCTCTCATCAAGCAAGTGCAGAGACATCAGCTGGTTTCATTCCAACTTTTATCAATCGCGATACAAAAAGGCTAGTGTGAACCGTAGCTGGGGATTAAACGTCAAATTACATTTCGCGATTTAATGTGGACGTGATAAATCGGCATATGATGTGAAAGTGAGTGATTATCTGTATTGTGAAGACAACACAGCTTAAGTGCACCACAACCTAATGTGACCTCTGCATTTGACCCATCTGTGAAGGAGCAGTGGGCAGCTTACATGGGCAGCAACCAGGGAGCAGTGCTTGGGGACGGTACCTTGCTCAAAAGTACCTCAGTGGTATCTTTACCTTCCGATCGCGGGGCGACCTCCCTAACTGTTACGCTACCAACTGCCCCATGCCGCACTGTTTCTCTCTGTATCGTAGCAGACTTGGAAACTTCAAAACCAGTTCTGATTAAAAATGCAATTCAATTAGAAAGAACATTTCCTAGAGAAAATATGTGATTGCTGATAGCAGTATGCAACAGTGAAATAAGAAAGGAGGGATAAGGAAATATCAAAGGAAAAAATCCATCAGCGAGTGTTATGTCCTTAGGCAGTGCAAAAAAAAATGTGCGGGATGAAAGACTTAAAGGAGATTAAAGTAGTGACAATATATGACTGCTTACTGGGTGAGAAATTGAATGAATAAGAAGATTTGGGACAGCGGTACATGCCGAGTCTGACGGCTAGAACCTGAAACAGTTGCAGAATGGAGGAGTTCTGAAGCACGCAAAAGTTCGCATCAATTAGAATCAATGAAGACAGTAAACTGTCGGCATAAAAGTCATTAAAGAGCTTTGGTTCAACAGTTACATCTTTTAAAAAATCAGTCTGTGTTACACTCGGAAAAAACAAACAAACAGGTTCCCAGGGGAAGATGGAGAGTTAAATTAAGGAATGAAGGGATATGTAAAGTGTCATCAGTGTAATAGGTAGTTTTGTATTTTTAGCCAGCACTTGCATTTATACGTCATATTTAATATCTGTAGGGAGGATGAACAACTGGCAAAAGAGCGGTGAAAACAACGGTATGACTGTAAAAGATGAGATCAGTCCAGCACTTGAAATTAATCACTATAGAAATCTTTTCTACATTTACATGCCACATTTACATCTACTGCTTGTGAAATTGAGTGATTATTTGCCGTGGTGAACTCAGCACCACACATAGTGTTTAGGGACGGTACCTTGCTCACGAGAACCTCAGTGGTACCTTTACTGGTATTCGAACCTTCTGATCACGGGGCAAACTCCCTAACCGTTACCAACCGCCCCTGTTACAGACACTTTTATCCAGATCGACTTTCCTACTTCCGTTTTTTCCCTACAGTTTCCCTGCTGTAACTTCAGGGTTAAGAGTCTTGCTCAAGTCCGTAGCCCTCGAACTGGTCGCGTTGTAAGATGAAAGTCATTTATTATATGACTTTTGACTATATACCTGCACTCTTTTACGGTATTAGTTTGCGACAAGGCCATACTGCAGTATATCGCGAGTACACACTTACAGTATCTACACACTAATCTGTAAAGCCATGCGAGACAGAGATGACCGATAGCCTTGCGTTTTTGTGTTGGAGGTGGATGGAGGAAGCGTTTCTTAGTTACAGCCCCTCCATGAATCAATGCGCAATGAATGACCTTCTCGCCCCCAACCTGACCTCTACAATGGATTTAATACTGGACAGAACAATGCTGCAGCATATGTAATTACAGCTACGTTTTTAAAACCAATCTTTGCATTTGATTCATTTATTTTAACAATATGATATTAATTTTTTTTAAAATCCATAATCAATTACATGATTTCATATGGAACGCCCAAGTGTGGAAGTTAAAAGGGCAGTTGGTAGCGTAACGTGATCGGAAGGTCTCCAGTTCGAATCCCAGGACTGGTAAAGGTACCACTGAGGTACTCATGACCAAGGTACCTTCCCCATGAGCAAGCACTGCTCCCCGGGCGCTGCCCTTGTCAGCTGGCCAGTGCTGCTTCACGGATGGGTCAAATGCAGAGGTGACATTTGGTTGTGGTGCCATGTGTGCTGTGCTGTGGTGTGTTCACACTGGCAAATAATCACTCGCTTTCTCAAACTTAGCCGAATCAATGTTGAAATCAGAATCGAACCAAGTACAGCTATTGTGAACTGGTAAATGAATGGCCTTTCAACGTTATCTAGTGGGTGACTTCGGGGTGAATTTGCCAAGGTCTATGTAGAAAAGAGACGAGATGAGAACCACCAGACTTAAAACCCCCTTCCTTATTCCACGGGATAGAATGGCTGCGGCCTCTGTTGCCCGGCGACAGGCGCCACGGATATATGAATGAAGAAGGGAGGGAGAGAGAGAGGGAGGGAGAGAGGGAACGGGGAATAAAAAGACGTCTTGACTTTTTGTGTGTGTGTGTGTGTGTGTGCACGTGTGCAAATATGAGTGAATGAGCAAGAGACAGTGCAGTCTAAAGTACCATACAATGATTCCACAACTCGGCTCATCACAGACAAACACAAATGTGTACACACTCAACTGTCTCCCTACAAACACACACACACACACTGTTAAGTTTATGTCTCTCTGTAGCCAGGGTTTTATCCCCACGTAAACAGCGCCTGAAACAGAGATGATTTGAATAGAATTTGCGTTCTGTTTTAAATATACCCGTGTGCCTAACAACAAATTAACATACGTAGCCAGACATGGCCACAGCAAATACAGAAAATGATGTAAATAAAAGAAAAATAATTCTTAATACAAAATTGTTTTTTTCAAATAGCACTTTCAAACTGTTCGGCCTCCATTGCTGCCATTCTACTGCTCTCATTTTTAATGACGGGAATAAAAGGCTTCTTTAAATATTATAAACACTCAAAGCTGACACACCCCATCCCATTCCCTTCCCTCTCACTTTCCCTTACCTCTTTCTCCCTTCCTCTCTCTCTCTCATACACACACACACACACCATCCTGAATTAAACATGACAGTGACAGTGGCGCTTTACAGTCTGAATTCTAATTACACTGACTCCATTGTGAGTGTCTCACAGCGACCATGTGGTGGAGGCACAGACACACACACACACAAGCCTGAACAAAATTACATAATATCAAGCACACAAGAAGCACACAATTACCGGCAGATCAAAAGCGACTCACCACATGCTGACGCACAAACAAACACACACAAACACGGGATCCCTGAAACGAGTGACCACGGCAGAAAGCGTAGCACTGTGCAATAGTTTTAGGCGGGTATGAAAAAGTGGAAAGAGGAATGCATCGATTCTTGTAGGTACACTTGCACGAAGCCAGGGATTTTGTAGGACTCTAGTGAGCTGTATGATTCGACAATTACACCACCATCATTTTCATATGTGGAAATACGGTCATTTGAAGCAACAGAAACAGCGGCATGGCGTGTAGGAGGTTAAACCTGGGCGAGGAACGGCCAGACTCTGCTCGTGACATATAAGAGGGACTTGGCTGCATGCCAGACTTGTGGACGGAGTTAAGGTCAGGAGAGGGGCAGGGACTGAAAGAGAGAGCAATCAGAAGAGAATGAAAGATATGAAGAAAGAGAGAGAGCGAGAGTGAGACACATGGAGGGGGCGTGGGAGACCTGCAAGTGTGCAGCAGTAAGAGACGGGAAAGAGTAGAGGGGGAAGTAAGATTAGTCAGAAAGGGTGTGTGATGCTTGGGGAACCTAGGGGAAATACTGATATATATATATATAGATGCTCTCTTGGATGCATAAGCTCACAATGTTATTCTCTTCACCCGTCAATGATCATTAAGTTATGGCTGCTCCGTAAATTTGTTACTCATATCTTGCAGCCCCATTTTCAGGTTGACATTTTACTGTCACTAAACGTCACGTCCGTCCTGCGTAAATAGCTAACATAGAATTAATAGAATGAATGTTACATCACACACACAGACAAACACACCACTGGACATTGTTAACCGACAGTTTTTAAAGCCCTGAGTATGTGACATAAGCTGTCCGGCGTGACATTAAACCTCCGCCGAGACGCTGCAACACACCACACCCTCGTTTAAGCCCTTACAAAGAGGAGAGACGCACACAAAGAGCTGCATTAATGTCCACATTACTGTTCGCTTCAAAGCTTTAGTGCACAACTGTACACCTGAGGAATCTCACTCGCTCGCTCGCCTGTCCTCGTGACACGGCCACTTTTATGACTTTCGATGCGTCACTGTTACCCCGCGAGGGCCAAGGTGCAATAGTGTTAAAACTGTGTTATAAAAGGATTAGTCAGATTTCCATCGCCGGCAGTACTTCACGGTCCAAAATAAATGTCTGGCATTACTGAGCCAAATCAAGAGTGTTAGAACTCGAAGTAACAATTTTCTAATGCACTTTCGTATCAGTTTCACATAACACAGCTTACGGAGACAGCACTTTCCACCGTGCTCAAAGGAGAAAACCGCAGACGCAAAGAGAGAGACATTTTCAGATAAAGAGTCATCTCTCTCTATGCCATAATAACAGCTCACACAATGAAGACTTAAACCTCAGAGACAACCACCGGCTCCACCCTCAGCACCATTCCCACGAATCAGTCATCAACAAGAAAAAACGCTTTTTATTCACAAAGACTGTGATGACATTACATTACTTTACTGTACTTTTGCAATATATCAGCAAGCTCTTACAACATGCTCCATTGTCATGTGTGTCAACAAATCTGTACATTATTGGTTTCCTAGAAAATATTTTATTTCATAATGCATGAAGCAAACGTGAAGGGCATGGCACTGTGGGTTTTAGCTGATGTACATCTTACCATGTCAAAAAAAGTCAACGTGGCTAACAGTGAATGAAAGCGAAGGTGGTATAATTTGTATGCATGCCTTATTAAATGGGTAATCAATAATTTCCCCCAAGGCTTGTAAAACAAACCAAGAGGGCTTGACTAGGGATGCACCAATCCTACTTTTTCAGTTCCGATACCGACCCGGCTTTGGGTATCGGCTGATCCCGAGTACTGTTCCGATACCAGTTTTTAATTAATTCCCAGCTTCAGCACCAACAAAAGAGCAAGCATTGGTACAGTGGAAGTCTCTTTTTTTGCCTGTCTTCCTTTCACAGACAAAATAAGACTCTTCTTGCCGAGTGTGTGGGAAATGAGGCGAGGTGTGCCTTTTTGTCTGTTTTGGTGACTGGTAAGAACAGTGAAAGAACCTGGAGAGAGCCAAAAAAAGTTCCAACGCTTGGCGCTTGAGAACACCATTTGCTTAGTTGACTTGAAATATAACACAAATGTGTCAATGTCAGCATATTGTTGGGGCAAGAATCGTCAAACTGGCCATAAACTATGTGTTTATGAAGTGCTTCGGATCAGATCAATTATCAAGATATATTGTGAGTCTCAAGATATAGCTCAAAAACATCAATTACCCAGCCCTTAATTGAAATTTATTAGGGATGCACAATAATATTGGAATCATATCAGAATCGGACGATAATGGCTTTTTTTTAAGTCATTGCCATTGGACCGAAGCTTAGATTTGTCTGATATTTTCCAATGCATTTATTGTACATCGGAAAGGTAGCGCTTGTGTCGGGCATGTCCAAAGTCCAAGGTAGGATTTTATATGGCGAGTTATGGTGCTATTTTTGTGCAAAAATTCTGAGCACTCAGTGGAACAATATCTTGTCTTTACGCGCTCAACTCTGCCTTCCTCATTTATCGGCATTGGCAGATGTAAGCATTAAAATATCGGATATCGGAATCGGCCAATAATTCCCATATTGTGCACCCCTAAAATTTCTGACACTCAAAAATAACTGAGCTCCTTTAAGTGGTCCAGATCCAGGCATCTTTCAGCAGAAGCTTCTCATCCATGACCACTCAAGCCTATTACTTTTCATACTGATAACCAGAGTATTCATGTAGGCCCTCTAGGCTGCAAATATCCTTCCCTTGCAGTGCTGACGAATACATTATCAGATGATGAATGTACTTCAAGGAGCTGTCGAGTTTTCCATGTATCATAAAACGGCCAAGCAGGAATTGCAAAGTCCAATTGACGCCATTTCAGAAAACAGAAAGCAAACAGCATGTGGAGTAATAAGGCCATAAAACTGCTCTCGTCTTCAGTCCGACGAATTGTGGAAAAAAACACATGCCCTATGTACTGTCCAAATATTTAGAATTAAACTGGAGGAGAAAGACCGGACCATAGACCAAGTCCAGCCTACAAGCGCCCGGTGCCCAGATTCCACACAAATTGCACGTTCTGGTCACAACTGTCCGACGGCTGGTCGAGTTTCCAGCCAGAAAAACATTTTGGCAGGAGAAAAATAGCAAGCTGAGCGTGTGTTCACAGAAAGCATTTGAATGCATAAATGTGATTTTTATTTGCTCTTTTTCTGATGGATTACATAGACAAGTGCCTTTGAGAAGTGTCAAAGTTTTAGAGGTCGCTTGTTTAAGAGGCTCCCATACATCCCTCCATGCCACTTTTAATGGATGGAGCTTTACTGACAGGGGCAGATTCAGGCCTTTTCAAACGAGGTGGTGTTCATGCCGAGCTAATTTTTACCCCCATTGCTACAACTTTAATGAACATATTCAAGGCCAGAAGACGACTTATAACTAAACTCAGATTAACTCCGCTAGTTAAAAATTACTTTAAGACTGACTGTCCTGCCAGCCGAGGTGTGCTGGCTTGGATGCCAGAGAAAGGTAAAAGGAGGAGGAGGCAAAAATTAAAAGATGCAGCTCTCTAGTTCTATCACTGGTTATTAACCGTGACTGGGTCGATTGCATTTCGCTGATTCACATACGTGATCCCAAGATCAAAGTCAAGTATGAGCCGCATACATTACTGGAGGAATATTGTGTGTGTATATCCAGCTATATCCAAAAGTCTGGGATTTCTTTAAAAAGATATTAACTTAAAATGTCTTTGCCTTAAAGTACTTGGAAATGTGCAGAAGGTTCTTTCCACAAAAACTGAAATTCCACAGACTGAAATTCAATGGAGAAATTACTAAAACTCCTAAGACGTTAAAACCCCAAATTGAGTAAAAGAAAGTCTTATCCTAAGTGTGAATGAAGCCTTAGCAAGAAAAAGTTTCAGCTCCATAATAAGAAACAGAAAATAGTTCACGACATCATTTCTCCATTTATGAGCTGTCGATTAAGACATAACCATTAAACCCCTTCCTGTGTGTACATCCCCTCTGACACTTCACAGCCCTGTGACTCACCACCGTCTGAACGCAAAGAACAAGAACTTCCGTGCAACTGCAAAGTCAATCATGTTCCTTAAGAACCTAAAATGGTGTGATGGTCTGATCCTTCAATACGTCTGATAAGGCAACTCTGTGACCTTTGGCCTCTAGATCCTGCTGATAGGAAGATCTTCGACTATATGCTCTGTGCTAAATCTGTAATGTGCAGTCTGAGCCAAAAGACAGACACTCAGTGGTGTCCATGTAGAAGACTGATCATGACAAGTTGTAAAAGCTTAATCCCTGGTCTGGAGTAGTACGCTGATGGAACTGTTGAGGCCACACATCTCGGGTCCAGGCTGTGTGTGTGTGTGTGTAATTCATAAGGTCTGAATAAATACCTACACACTATATTTACAAACTCATTGTGTTAATGTACACTGAGCACATGTAAATACAAGGTCTTTCTCCTTATACGCAAGAATGTGCAAATAGAGAAGTAATCAATTTTAGCCTTAAAAGCAAACAACAAGGTTTGCACAAACACAACCTATTCTTATTATCTGATCTAAGTGGTAGGCAATCTCATAAATAGCTCTTTGCGTTTCTTAAATAAAAAGAAATTGCTGGATAATATTCAGAAACATTGACATCTTGACCCTGGCCTAGGCACAAAGAGATAACAATTTAATATCAGGTTTTACCTTCTTTCCTGTGGAGCCGGTCTTAGACAGGCAGGAGCGGCCTAAGGAGAGATAGCCCCCAATAACCTCAATTTCCTCCACTGCAGGGTAGCGCTTTTTTAGCAAGGTGCCCAATTGGGCATAAGGGGCCTGTGGGGTGGATGGTGAGCCTTCGGGGACCAAGGTGGGCTCTTGGCCCTCAGGAGAAGCTGGAGGCGGCTCAGACCTGCGCTTTGGGATAACCGTAAACGTGTTCCCCTTCCTCTTCGGTACCACAGGGCTGGGGGAGCTTGGAAAAGTCTCCACCACTACATCATCAATATTAGTAATAGGTAATTTATCTGCAGGTAGTTCCTGCATAGGTGGTGAGCTTGATTTTGAAGGAGAACTGGGCAAGGGGGGATCACAGGGTCGGACTGAGGAGCTGGGCTTATCTGACAACGAGGGCGGTGTGGGTTGGGGTGGTTCTGTTTTGAGCGGCACCAGCACCGGGAGCAGCTGCTTGAGCTCCACCGGCTTTTCCTCAGGCTGAGAAGCTGGGGAGGGCACGGCAGGGGTTGGCAATGAGGGTGCCGCAGGTGCTGGAGACGGGTGCGGGCAGGCAGGCGACATGACAGGGCTGGGGGGTGCAGTGTTGCCCGGAGCAGAAACAACCCCTCTGCGTTTGGGGACCACAGTGAAAGAATTGCGGGACTGGAGACGGAGGTTAGCGAGAGCGCGAGCCTGGAGGTCCCCAGCGGGCAGCGCGGACAGGTCTGGGCGAGGGGAGGGATGGATCTCGTAGCTGGGCAAAACGGGAGAGGAAACGGGACTAGGGGGCGGCTCGGCACGGTGATTCTCTGGAGAGCATGGCACCTTGGCTTTGGACGCCCCATCAGTGTTGTCCCAGTCTCGCTCTCTCACAGGCTTGGACTGGACCCTTTCGGCCTCCTCTTTGGGGTTCACGGTCACGCTGTGGCCTCCGCTGGCCTCGAAACGGCGGCGGAAGGAAGACACTAACTTTGGGGAGCCGGAAACAGGGGAGGAACCCGCAGACTCAGCAGGAGAGTCTTGAGGCTTTGTGTTGGAAGACTGGGAGTTCTGGACAAGCCGTTGGCTATACGGAACGCGAACGGGAGAACCAGGCTGCGGATGCGACCCCCTTTTTGGCACCACATCTGGCTGAAGTTTGACTCTGGAGCTTGGCCTTACAGGACTAGTGTCCAAGTCGAGGAGATTCTCCGAACTGCGAGACTTTCCATGCAACTTGCCGTAATTCCTGTCAAATTTCTGTAACATGCGGCTCACTCGGCCCTGTCCCTCAGAGACATGTGCGAGCTCAGAGCTCGCCCGACCCAAAGTGCTCAAATTCTCCTCGCTTTTGCTGAGCGCCGTGTCATAAACCACCACTTCTCGCGCTCGTATCTCCGTAACCGGACTACCTCTCCGGTCCAGTAGGTCATTGAGAGAACTGTATCCGCTCACGGTGCCGTTCTGCTGCAGTTTGGCGACGTGCTTCAATCCGCCGCCTTCCGGAAAATAGTCCGGGTCCGACTCGATGATGATGATGTTTTCGGCGCGGATAGTCCGTATCCCGGGGACGCCGCCGTACAGTTCCAAAATGTGCTGCAAGGGTCGAGCGGCGTTGTCTCGCTCCTGCCGCCTCCTGCGCTCTTTTTCCAGCTTGATGAAGGGGTTTTCCTGCAAAGGACCCAAGCTCTCTTGCAGCACGAGGCTCTCAGTCTTCTCCTTCGATGCGGCTCTGTCGTTAGGGTCCATGGCCGACCAGGGGTCTTTTGTTTTCACCGGTGACATATCCGGGGATGCGGGGCTACTGCTACTGCCACCGCCTCCGACGCCGTCCCGCTTTGCGGCGAAGTGCTGATTAGCCGTCGCGATGCTGTACGTCCTGTTAGAACCGGCGCTACTCACGTCGTCCTTGTTCTTGGAACCGCCACTTCCCGTTACCTCACCATTAACCCGCGACGAGACCGAGTCGACACCTGCCCCGGACCCGCCGCCCTTGGCTTTCCTCCTCTCAAGGATCTCGCGTTTCCAGGCCGGCATCCTCGGGCTCTCCTGGCCGGCTTCTTGGCGCAACACGCCGACGTCCCCGCCCGACATGATGAGAGGCGGATGGATGGACGGATATCACGGGACGAAACACTCAACGCTCGCCGTAGCTCACCTGCAGCGCCGCTACCACTCGCATACGTACATCTTGCGAGATGCTACAGCGTTTCAGCTCCGATCCTCCTGCCTACAGACATCGCCCTGCCCCCTGCACCTGTAAGTACCGACGTCATTCGGCTGTCTCCAGAGCAGCGCTCCATAAACCCATGTCATTGGACCGCTTTGTCTTGGGCACAGCCCTAAGTCTTCATAGTGCAACGCCCCTCTCTTGATAAACCCTCCTACTTTCTATTGTGAACAACAGCGTAAGACCTGTCGGTCAAAACCGTTAAGCCCAACCTTCTACAAAACCGTTAACCCTTTCGGAGAATATATTATATTTAATAATAAAAAAATTCTAAAAACGCGTGCACAGAACCAAGTAACTCACAACTAAACAATACAATATTATGTAAAGGTACATTTTAAATAGAACAAAATATTTTAAATGAATAAATCTATTGGAGAAACGCAAAAATTAAAACAAGTATCATAAGTAGTTCCTTGACATTTATAAGTTTGATATATAAAAAAAATATTACAGACATACATTATTAAAACAACACATACAACGTAAGATATGGACTTCTGAACAGCTGACTTTGGAACAGCTGCCCTACAGCGCCAGTAGGAAATTTTGTCTCACATGATCTAGTTATAATAAGATTAATTAACGCTACATAAATATAGATTGTATTACGAGGCTATTAGGAAATTGCTTACAGCTTAATAGGTGATTACAGAACGCGCCTAGGACAAACCTAGTTAACTAATGTCTTTTTCTAAACCACACAAACCCCCACCAATGTTGAGGAAGAAAGATATTCCTTCATATTTATGGTGGGATTAGGCTAATGCCGCTGTTGACATTTACGAACACAATAGGCTCTACTGCTTGACTAACGTCAACAAGTTGTTCCTTTTTTTCTTGTACATTATCACAAAATCCAGACGAAGCTCAACCACAATAAAAAAAAAAGTGCAACTCCATTTGCTCTATATAAGGATTGCTTATCTTAAAAATCGACATAAATTTATTAATGCTGCAAAATATTGGCTGTGATCTTTAATATGATTTCATGCAATTTGTGTGTGTGTACATAATTCTTGACGTACATTCAGGAGAGAATAAACCGTTGTAATGACTATTTTAATTCACTTTAAACGTTACAATAGAATACATTTACTGCAGACAATTAACACAACAGCGCTCTCTGCTGATCATAATGGAATATTGGGGGTTTTTTTGGTTGCAGTTAGTCATTTAACAGTTCGTAATATTTGATTAAAAATAAATTTACCGTGTACAGTTTGACCATTATTTATCGAAGACACGTTTTGTGACCGTCCTGTCGTAAAGCCCGTTTCAACATGCAATATATTACTAAAGGAATTAACAAGCTAAAACTAGTCACTCAGCCCAGAAACATGAAATATCGTTTTTAACGCACACAGAAAGCATTTTTAAATATCAGCGTTAATGAGGCGGCTAATTATGGTTGCTATGGTAACGGTACACGACGGAAGTGCTATAGCTTGAGCTTGTTCATATTTGTTGAAATAATTAGAACTGAACTGTCGCGTCATGTAAACCCTGTCGTACTTGAAAAAAAGATCATTTCGGTTCAGTGTGACAATTCAAACGTGGTGTGTCAGTGAAGGGCTTTTGTGTGACGCCGGCGGTTATTCCATATTATATTTTAGGGCAGACATTTAGTATGACGATTGCCAGTGTGGACGACGGGATGTTACGTCTGACGATATTGTCCATACTTTGTGCGTGCGCGTTTGTCTCTGTCTATAGCTGTAGTAGGTTAGTATGAATATTTCTGTCTTCATTCTTACGTGCTCTCTTTAAGTTTTTATTCTTTTTATATGTATTTTAGATATGCTGTCATCAAAAGACTTACTGTGTGCTTTAATAATGAGGCAAAGTATGTCAGAGATTGTATATTTTATCATATTTGCCCACTATTAGAAAATAAAGTCTGCAAGAGGCTGTACAAAACATGCAAAACTTAAATTCTGGTGACACAATTTTAATTATTTAAGTGGATGTTGCATTGTTTTAAGTGTGCACCAGATAGTTTGTGCTTTTATCATTTTTAATGTACTAATATTTCAATATGTCAATTCTATTTATATTTAATACATGATTATATATTATTTATGTTGTGGAATGTTTATAAAGGTTCTTAAAGACTTAACATTTCTGTAAAATACAACTCAGAGCCTCATATTGCTAAATGAGCTAACTTCTGCTGTGCTAATCTGGCTTTAACTTTATTGCATAAACTGTAGGTAAATGCATATTCAGTACCAAGAGCCTGTTTACACGTATCTAGATTACGCTGTTTGGATAATGAATGAATGCCCAGTGCTGATCATCATACAGTTGTGGTCATCAAGTTCAAGTTCAGGTTATAAATTGTAAGTTACCATGCCAGACCAGTAGATGGCGATATACTCCAATCAAAGTTCCATTGCATATCACAGAATAAACTTATTTTAGTGTACAGTTTGAACACTATTTATCGAAGACATGTTTTTTGACCGCCCTGTAAGGCTGTCTTCAAGCTCGTTTCAACATGCAATGTCTTTTTTTTTAGCAGGAGTATGTTCATCTTTTTTCTAATGTTATTACCCCGTGTGCTGGGGTACCCATATGAAGAACAGTGTGCGTGGGCAGCAAAGCTTGACAGCCTCTCATCTGACACAGAACAAATGGTTAGCTCAGATTGTATTACTTTATTGACAAAAATACAAGCTGCATATTAAGGATATTTATTACGAAATTTGCTTACGCTAATTAAAGAAAATTTCAGTTTCCTTATGCTTGTCAGAGTGATATCTCCAAATAATTAACCCAGCTGTAAACTTATATATATTTTGTAATGTGTTGTAGAAACATAAGAATTTCATCAAGATTGGACTGGACTGTGGATCTAAGGTAAGGCATGGGAGTAGGGATACTACTCATGAATTGTGTTGTTTGGTTAAAATAACATTTGCTAAATATCATTTAGAGATGCCCGCTATGCTGAATTAAAACATGACCTTACTGACAGGTGAAATGGATAATATTGATTATCTTGTAATAGTGGCATCTGGCAGACATTGTAATACTGATAGCAGCAAGTGGTCTTTGAAAATGATCTGATGCAAGCATAAAAAATTGGAAAAAATGACTTGCAGAGATGGAAGTTGCTCTGGATAAGAGCGTCTGCTAAATGCCATAAATGTGAAATGTGTGTGTGTGAATTTAATGTGTATTTGTGTATGTGTTTTAAGGAGGCCTCCAAAAAGGAGATGCTGGAAGCTTTGTTGACGGGGTTGGCTCCAGGAGTTAGGGTACTGTGCTACAATCAGGCTAACGAAAGGCCTCCACTGCTGAAAACACTAGAGGTCTTCCTGAGCACTGGAATAAAGATGGTAGACAGTACGTTGCTGGTCTTAGTATATTTGTTTTCTTTTTTTTGTGCTAGAAAGCTTTACACAGAGCTCAGTGATAGGTGTATGTATTGATATGTTGCAGACTGTTTGGAAGAATATTGCCCAGACGGTTGGTTTGCACCCTTCCCCCATATAAATGGCACAGTGGTGTATGGCGTGGAAGTAGTATCCAATGGACTTGGCAGAGAAATCCCTCATAAAATGTAAGTGTATTATGGGTTTACCGGGTAGTGGCAATAGCAAGTACTACAGTTCTCCATATTAAAAGAAATTACAGGCTATAACGTTATTCTTCACAATAAGTATTTAAAGTGCCGTACAAAGTGCAACATAAAGGAGACCAGCCCCACTTCTAGCTCATCAAGACGTAGAAACCTAGCAAATCTAGAAACACAGCTCAGAAACCTGAGAGCTATTGATCCCTCAGTTGACCAATTGCATGGGGGCCCCTTGTGACAGGTGGACATGGACCTCATCTGTGGCATTAATGATGGCGAACCTGCAAAGACTTGGCATACAATTTAATGAGAGGTTCTGTATGTTCGTAAAAGTATATATAACCTACAAAGTATATACCAGAGAGTTGGTGCATCTTCAGGACTGAATTAACACCTGCTGTTTATTTACAGTATACATGCTTTACTGTTGATTTCGTTTTTCTTTGTATGTGACCATGCAATTTTGTGTATGTGTGCATAGGTTCGCCTTTAACATGGATGGCTATTTGCAAGACAGTAGTCGAACCAATTTTGGTACTGTGGTATGTACCCTTTAACTCGGGCACACTCATGTCATAAACTTTTAAAGTCTTAGCACCAAACTTCAAAGCAAATTCCTTGTATGTAATAACATACAAGGTCATTCAAAATGAATCTGACTGCTATAATGAATTTATATTACAAATACCAATATAACATGAAAGGTTAACTCTCCAAGTTGCTACGGACTAGGGATGTGCAGAAAAATCTAATTGAATCGAATCACGATTCTTTCTCTGTCGATTCAAAATCAATTCATAACCTACATTTGTGACCCGATCCGCCGTAATGAGTCGGAAGACGGCATTCTACTTATTTAGATACGGGCCGATTGTGTTGAAAAACATCAAAAATATAGATTTTTCTTTTTTGGAGACCAGATTAATTTTGAAGACCTTTTCTTTCATGTAAGACCAAAAAAGAAAGATTGATATTTTTGATGTTTTTCAACATAATCGGCCCGTATCTAAATAAATAGAACACCAACTTCCGACTCATTACGGCAGATCAGGTCACATTTGATTCAGTGTAATTTTGTTGATCTGCCACAGTCAAATGGCAAAAGTAACTCAAAACAGCAATCTGGAAACAAATTTGTCTATGTATTGAATCGTGAAATGTTTATGAATCGTGAATCGATTTTCAATCAAATTGTGAGCCCAAGAATCGGAATCTAATTGAATTGTGAGATTTTCTGAATCGTCCATCACTACCACAGACATTCAAAGATATTTGATGTGGGCGCCGTTTGTGACACGGCAGACGTCTGCGCGATAGTCTGGTTCTTGCCACGCGCTGATCAGTTGAGTCAACTGCGTCACCTATCCGCTGCAGTAACTGCTGTAAATCCTGTGGAAGTGGCGGTGCGAACACCTTGTCCGTCACATACCCCAAAAGGAAAAAAAATCGCAAAATGTTTTCCTTTGCTACCATTCATTTTGAATGATCCCGTACAAGCAATAAACCTTGTTGTGATTCTGATTTTTATAGTGTACAAATGTTCTTATTCCCTATCTGTCTGCGCTGAGTGGTGTGTGTAGGTGCCACGTCTAGAAAGCATGTTAGCTAAAGATAATCCATCCAGGCCCCTGTATGCTGTAGTCGGTTATTCTCCAGTCCTGGTTTTGGCAGGGATTCCAGGCAACAGTGCAATCCTCATAACCACTACTGAGTTCCAGACTTCGACGCTGATAAAGGTATACTTAGACTATAACGAGGAGAGGGTTGTGTGTGTATATTAGGCTTTCCTGTGCATGCACACAGAAACACACACACACAGAAACACACGCAAACACACACACAAACAAACAAACACAGAAACACACACACACACACACACACACACCGAAACACACACACACGCAAACACACACACAAACAAACACAGAAACACACACACAAACACACACACACACACCGAAACACACACACACGCAAACACACACACAAACAAACACAGAAACACACACACAAACACACAGAAACACACACAAACACACATAAACACACAAACACACACACAAACACACACAGAAACACACACACACACACACAGATAGACTAACGAGACCATCTAGAAGTGAGCAAGCACACTTTGCATTTTCTCTGCGGAAATGTCTCTCTAGTTTGTATATGTGCTGTGATATATAAAGTTGCACTAGTAAATGACTATGTATGTATGTATGTATGTTTGTGTGTGTGTGTGTGTGTGTGTATGCTTGTGGATATATCTGTGTGTTTATAGGTATCGATAAGTGAGACTTCATCTGAGAGCTGCAGCACAGTCAGTGACTCCTTTATAATTACAGAAGCCATAGCCACAGAGAGCTCCTTATTTATACTAAAGGGCCATCAGCTCTTTCGATTCTTTGGAAACTACCCCATACTGCAGTTACCGGTGCCCTCCTCAGGTACTGTGAGTGTGAGTGTGTGTGTATATGTCAGTGAGATGGGGCCAGGTATTTAGGTTGGGAGAACCCCTAAAAGATAGGAAAAAAGATTAGGCAGTACACGGTAGCCTTCAACTTGTGTTGTGTTGAGAATTAATACAGCTTTTATTCTTGTTCTTTCTACTTTCCTTTACAATAGTATTTGCACTTTCAAATTCATATTTTCATATTCAAGGTTTATGGGTTATTATTTTAATTTGTTATGGGAACTTGTCATAGACAGGAGCCACGCCTACAGCAAGCATTGCTGGTGACAGAAATAATTTGTAACGTAAAATAAGTAACGTAATGGAAAACTGACTGGTGACAGAAATAATTTGTAACGTAATGGAAAACTCATTGATAGATTATTAGACTACCAGCAAACTATTCTCATTCTACTTCCAGCTTCTCTCAAGACTGTGTGGGTATGTGATCAGTAAGAGTGGGTGTATGTAAGTGAATAAATGAGAGTGAAACAATGAGTGAATGACATGTGGTGGCGCAGCTCCCCACTAACGCTCATTTTAAATCCAACCTGAAACTGCAGCAGTGTTACAGCTTTGGGACCTACCTAGGTGTGTTCCACACCTTATTATTCCACTCTGTGTGCACCTAGAGATAGAGACGTGTTCTAAATGGAGCATTTTTCTCATGATATGGACTTTCACCTGTGAGAATAGACTCGTTGTAATGAAGGTATTATGAAAATTTTAATTCAGTAAAAAGTAGACAATTTGCTCAAATATTTTGATGAGTAAGAGTAAAATTACAGCTTATAAAAAGGAATAGGGAGAGTATGGGTTCCTTGGAAAAACTACTTTTCCACTCATCTGTTTGTAACACTTTACTACCAGGGGCAGGTAGTAAAGTGTTTGTAACACTTTACTACCTGCCCCTGGTGAGGAGTGTGTTAATGTGTATGTTGGGAGTGTGTTTGACTTGGAATCGTGTAACTGTATTTGTGGCAGTGGTGGAAAGAGTAATGAATATTTGTACTTAAGTACAAGTGCTGTTATTTTAATGAAATTAAAATAGTAACCAGACATCACAGCTGGCAAATATACAGGTCTGACTTTGGCATGTATATATTGCCTGTCATGGGTGCGGTTGCTGGGAGAAGGATGGAAGGGGATGAGGACACTGTTGCAGGCTGGACAAAAAGAGTTTGAGGGTAGCAGGCACGTGAGACACAAAAGGGAAAAAACACAAGTACAAAAAATGGATAACAGTTACAAAAGAAAGGTGAGGCCCGTGTTCCCAGTAGTAGGCGTCGGGTAATGGGGGAGAACCTAATGGGGCTGAACTGACAATGGCCCAGACTCGGTAGCCACCTAGGCAGTCTGGCCAACCGGGGAAAGCTCACTGGGAGTCACGAGTCTGGGGAGAAACACAGGAGAGAGGTGTGAGGATGAGGAGACAAAAGGGCAATTCAAAATGAGACAGCCAAACCGAAATCAGAAGGGTCCAAAGTCCAAACAAAGGGGAAGAGCAGAAGGCATCCAGGATATCCAAACACAACACCAACAACCACACATAGTATGAGGGATACAGACTCGAGAACACATGGGTTAAACTGACTTAAATAAGGCCACACAACTCAATAAACGAGTGCTTGCACCAATCGCAAACTCAAGGCAGAACGAGACACAGCTGAAATCAATGATAAGCGCGGGGGTGTTCTACAACCCATTAGGTAGGGAACACAGTGCAAACATGCTACCAGAAGTGGGGCCTAAAACAGATAGTGAACTATTCAGAGGGCAACGTAAGTGCAGACATTGAACCTGGAAGTGAGGAGCAAGTTAACATGGAAGGCTAAGACTAACCCAAGGAGGACACAGGCAACACCACAAATAACACCGTAAGTGAACCCAGAGAGCCAGAGAAACAAAAACAGATACTTATCTGGGTTCATCAGGGCAGGCTCACCCCCCCGCTGCTTGTAGCCTCCCAAAGGCCAAGAACATGCAAAGCTGCCCCTCCTGGTGTAGTCCCAGGCACCCTGGAGACGAAGGCTGCCCACCCCAGAGCCTGGTCAGCAGGCTTGAACAGGAGCGAACAGGGGGTCCCGTGGGCAGTCCATGGAGTGCAGGTCCCATGGCGCAGCTAACGGGATCTGAGAGCCTGAACGGCAGCAAACGGGATCTGAGAGCCAGCCTGAGCGTAGCGAACACAGGTCAAGGCCTTGGGAGAGCAAACGGAGGGAAAGTTCTGCGGGAGGAATGGAGGGCTGAAAGCCCCATGGGAGTGAATGGAGGGCTGAAAGTTCTTGGGGGAGCAGATAGAGCTGAGGGCCGCCGTGTGCCCCAACTGGGGGCTGAAGGCCGCCGTGTGCCCCAACTGGGGGCTGAAGGTCACGGTGGTGCCAACTGGGGGCTGAAGGTCGGCTGCAGCCCCAACCAGCTGAAACTCAAGCCGTGTGCCCCAACTGGGGGCTGAACCCGCCGTGTGCCCCAACTGGGGGCTGAAACCTCCCCGAGTAACCAGAACAAGCGAGGTCCTTACGCTTGAAAACTCGAGGTGAACTGGACAATGGCTCCAGACTCGTAGCCACTCTAGGCAGTCTGGCTAACCGGGAAAGCCTTCACTGGGAGTCACCAGCTCAGAGAAACACAGGAGAGGTGTGGAGATGAGGAGACAAAAAGGGCAATTCAAATGAGACACAAAGCCAAACCAAAATCAGAAGGGTCCAAAGTCCAAACAAAGGGGAAGAGCAGAAGGCATCCAGGATATCCAAACACAACACCAACAACCACACATAGTATGAGGGATACAGACTCGAGAACACATGGGTTAAATCTCACTTAAATAAGGCCACACAACTCAATAAACGAGTGCTTGCACCAATCGCAAACTCAAGGCAGAACGAGACACAGCTGAAATCAATGATAAGCGCGGGGGTGTTCTACAGACACTGACCTACTAGGTAGGGAACACACAGTGCAAAACAATATACCAGGAAGTGCGCCCAACAGATATAGTGAACTATTCAGAAGGGCAATGGCGCAAGACACAGGAACCCAAGTGAGGAGCAAGCTAACATGGAAGGCTAAGACTAACCCAAGGAGACACAAGGGGCAAACACCACAAACACAACACCAAAAGTGAACCCAGAGAGCCAGAGAAACAAAACAGATACTCATCTGGGTTCACCGTGGCACGGTCCCGCTTGTCGGGTCATGGACATTGCCATTATTATGTAATCAAAATAAAATTATTATTGCTGTATCCAAAGATAATGCTGGGTTACTTTTAATGTATTTGCACCAAAAATGATGAGGATTTATGCTGATATCGTGCAAAACCTCATTTTGCCAGGGGCGTTTCCAAACTTTTGGAAGGCAGTGTACATGTAAAATTACAGAAAAATATACTCATAAAAGTACCTAAAAACAACTTACTGTAGAGTTACGTGAGTTTGTTATTTCGCTGTATGTGTCTGCATGTCTATGTGTGTTTATGACCTTCGATTCTTTTGGCTCTCTGTCACCCATAGTTTCGTGGCAGAGGCTTCTGGATGACATATGTCTCTCTCGCATCATCCCGGTGTATGTTACTCACCACGGGAGAGAGTTCCTTTATGTTGGAGGAGAGTTTGATAATGGAACCTCTATGCCGAGATTCGAGGTCAGAAAACTCACCTGTTTACCGTAATTCTCCATCTCTCTTACCTTCTCTGATTTTCGTGTTTTCACAAGGCAGGTTTCCATCCCAAATAATTGGCGCTTTTTTTTAATGAAACTGATAGACTCTGGAGATTACCAGGAGTCTAGAGAATGACACTGCAATATGCATGTCTTTTTCAGACGGTGTTCTGACCTTTTTTGAGCTGGTAGATAAAAACAATGAAACAGTGTGTGATTTTCTGCTTGGTGAGTCATTGCACCCTTTCATATTTATTTAGTTCATATATATTTATTTATCTTGGTTGCTTTTATTTGTATTATTTTATGATTCAAACCCCTGTTTTTCTACTTCCTGCAGCTGGAAGTTTTTCTGCCAGGTGCTCTCTGGGCTACCCTGGACACAGAGTAGCTTAGGATTACATTCTAGTGAAACTATTTCCTGCCTCCAAATAAGTTGGTTTATAAGGTTCTAGGTACATGCACAAACACACACACACACACACAAAAACACACATATACGTATCCAGGTGTGAATTGTGCCAGGTTTTGATTAGGGCAGTTGGTGGCGTAAGCATTAGGCTGTTTGCCCCGCGATCAGAAGGTCACAGGTTTGAATCCAGGACCAGTAAAGTTACCACTGTTGTACTCATGAACAAGGTACTGCCCCTAAGACTATTGCTCCCCTGACGCCGCCTTGTTATCTGCCCACTGTTCCCTCGCGGATGGGTTAAATGCAGAGGTCACGTTTCATTGTGGTGCACTATGTGCTGTGCTGGGGTGTGTGTGTGTAATCACTCACAATTATCACTAACAAATTGTTGTGCGTTTATCCGAAGCATGTATGTTGTGCTAACTGTTGATTATGTTTTTCCAAAGAAAATCAAACTTTCCATGAGGTCGGCACCTTGCCCCAGTTTGTCCCTTCAGGTTAGTGTGTATATTTTTATAAAGTGTATATATATATATATATATATATATATATATATATATATATATATATATATATATATATGTATATACATAAATACATACCATATACCATATATACATATGTCTGTGTGTGTATAAATGGTATATGGTATGTTGTATATGTGTGTTCATGTATGGTATATGGTATGGTATAAAGTATGGTGTTATGTTTGTGTCAAAATAAACACACTATCCAATATGAAGCCACAAGGAGCACCAAGAAGATGAGTTTTGGGTTATTTTATTGTTCCCTACATTGTTTCATTTTGCAGGGATTATACCTCTAACATGTTTTAATTAACATGTTATTTTTGTGCAAGTAATGTGCAATCTGATTATTTCAACATCTTGCCCTTTGAGAGTTCATCCCAAACGATCTGCACACTGTCTACTGCGCTGACAGTGTTTACTTACTTCTAGGAACTATCGAGAGGCTCCTTGATTTGCCGTTGATTTTTAAAAATGGTCCAATGGAGTGAATGGACGCAAATCTGTCTCTACATGGCTCTGACATTTCTAATGCAGCAGCAAGTCGAGCATGAGCAGAAAGGCAATGTTGAGCATGTAAAGACTCGTGAAAATTCTGAACTTTCAGAATTTTGGCACAAATATAACACCATAGAAAAGTAGCAGCGCTTGTGTTGATGCAACCGATGTGGCTAATTTTTTTATGTGGCGCTGGACAAAATGCAATTTCTCCGCAACCAGTTGAGGATAAATATTTTATTAACAATCCTTAAAAGAATTACTTAAAAATTTTAATTGCTTCAAAAATTATGGATGTTATGGGTAAAATCATTTCTCCCCAAGCCAAAGAACATTGATGAGATGAAGAAAGTCTTGCAGTTAATATGGCTGCTGCAGGATTCCATCAGCAAGCCCATACAGGTCTTCACAAAAAGACTTAGAACTTGCGTGAAAGCTGGGGGCAGACACTTTGAACATGCTTTGAAATAGACTTGGGAATTTGTAATGGAAGGTATTGTTATATGATATTTAAAAAATATGAGTACCTGTCCATTTTACTGTATGTAATTTTGAAAATACAACATAGAATAGTTAAACAGTTGTTATTTTAAAATCAATTAAATAATGTCAGAGAAATTTTCAGGAATTGTTCTCCAGTGAAATCTGAAAATTTCATAGAAATGTCTTTATATATGTATACATGAGTGTGACTATGTGTTTTTGAGTGTGTAGTTACTAACAATCCTTTTTTATTTGTAGGACAATTTTTTGCACAGGTAGACACTAAAATTCCGCTTTCTATTAGAGGAATGGTCTTCAGCCCCATAAGTGCAGTATTGTATATCTGGGGCAATGCGCTTCTTTTCACGTATGGAAACACACACACACACAGCTTTTTTTTTTTTCTTATTTTCAATCTTTCAAATATTTAATCTCTATTTTCCACTCACCTTGTCTCTAATTGATCATTCAAAGTATGGCAGGTGCCCAAATGTGACTTTTTTTAGATGATTTTTTTTTAGCTCCAGTATATATTTTTATTTACATTTACATTAGCACTCTTAGCCAGAGGTGTGCTTTCCAAAAGCGTAGTCACAACTAGCATAGTGTACATTAACAGCTAACATAGTGTACTTTAGCAGCTAATATAGTGTACTTTAACAACTAACATAGTGTACATTAGCAGCTAACATAGTGTACTTTAGCAACTAACATAGTGTACATTAAAAGCAAACATAGTGTACATTAGCACTAACATAATGTTCATCAGCAGCAAACATAGTACATTAGCAAATAACATAGTGTACGTTAGCAACATAGTGCATCTTAGCAACTAACATAGCGCACCTTAGCAACTAACATAGTGCACCTTAGCAACTAACAGTGCATCTTAGCAACTAACATAGTGCATCTTAGCAACTAACATAGTGTACATTAGCAGCAAACAAAGTGTTCATTAGCGGCTAACATAGTGTACACTAGAAGCTAACACACTGTATGTTAGCAGCTAACATAGTGTACATTAGCAACTAGCATAGTGTACGTTTGCAACTATGTCCTAGAGCATCTGGGTGTAAAGGGTCTTGCTCAGGGACCCAGTGGTAGTAGTGCTGGAGGTGGATTTGAACCCACAACCTCTTGGTTTAGCATCCTAACCACTAGACCACCAGTATTATTCCTGAATCTTTTTGTTATTTCTGATATGTGCATGTTTACGTGTTTTTTTCTGCTTGTGCTTTATAGAATTAATATCATCACATTTGAAGAGTTTGACTTCTACAAAGGTTTTCCTTCTGATATGTCAATCAAGTACTTCACACTCTCTTCGCACGGAGAGTTTACATTGGTTACCGACAAAGAAGAGGTTAGTGTGTGTGTGCTTGTGCTTGTGTGTGTATGTGTGTGTGTGAGAGGAAGCACTTATATAACTTCAAGATATAAAAATATCTTCACTCAAGATTTAAATCTCAAGCGTTTTTTTTAGTTGAAGGCGCTTGAACTGTGAAGCTCACTGGATTTGTATTTGGTGGAAGCAAACCCTTAATTCTTAATATTCAATAATTTGTTACTTTTACTCTAGTACTTTTTTTAAAGAAGTTGTATAATGGAAACGTTTATAAGAGGCATTTAACTTTTTCTGGGGATATTTTCTTGGTGCTGTATAACAATACCAACTTTTTTGCACACAGATATGGTGGGGCGTGGAGGAAATGCACTCACTGATCCGTTTGAGGCCATCAATTGGATGGGAGGTGTTCTCCGCTCGGCAGAAGTTAAGAAACCAAAAATCCTACTTTGAGGAACCCAGTTTAATCACTGTGTTCTATGACGTGAACAAACAGCTGTTTGAGGTGTGTATTTCTTACTCTAATATAATGTTCAAATAATGTTATAGTTCATTGTTGCATAAAGGATTGATTTTGTTTTCTTTATGAACCAGCTAAAATAAATTTGGGCTCCTTTAATAACTGTTTCTCTGTTTGTGTGTGTTTAGCTTAATTACTATGTGGACTCAACAGGAAAAGGTTCAGTCAGGAAGAGGAAGCTGCCAGTGGCAGAGATCGTCTACTACACTGATGCTGGGTAATAATGCATCACATTCCTATAACTGATAGTTCATAAGAGAACACTATCTGCTTACAAGACTGAAAAGTTCTGCAAAATGTGTCAGCAGTTACGGTGAAAATATTTGAAAATATCATGTGTGATTGATATCGACATATCAACATTTCCTCCATCATACAACTAGTTTGGTTTTCTGTGGAAAGCATAAAGTATGCTCCTTACCTGAAGTTAAGGAGAAACTAAGGTTTGGACCAGCTGGCAAGTTTTGTCCATACTCTGGTCAAAAGGTAGGGAGGAAAACCAAGACTGCAATGAAGACCCAAGACTGGACGTGTGAAACCATGTCTGTATATGGTCCTGCTGACATAACGTTTTGAGAACGATAAGAGTAAAAGGAAAGGGTGAAATTGAGAATATTTCCATTGGATAAAATAATTATGCTGATGATGCAAGAGGTTTGCTATTGGGCAAAATAATTATACCGATCGAGCAAAGGTTTTATGATATGGTAAAAATGATGACTGTGCAGTCTGTATACTTCATAAGTTGAAGCAGTCAGTCTCAGAAGATTCAGAAGATTTATTATACTATTTGCAGTACATTGCTTGAAAACGTCCTCACCTGTATTGGATTTCCTCTCATGCTTTTAACTTATTTCTCATGGCACCATGCCCTTAAATACCATTAGTCAAAGTGTGACCAAATTGGGATGTGACCATCAGTTTGATGCCTTAATTTTGCTAAAGTTTATATTTGGAAAAGTAGATGAAAAGAGCAGTTGTAATTAAAGATGGCACCGATCCGATCTGTGGATTGGATATCTGTCCGGTAACGACTCAAATAGATGGATTGGGTATCAGAGGCATCGGGCCGATCTGTGAAGCCAGTCTGCAAATATGCACACGCACAGTTCGTCATGGGAAGTGGCACTGTAGTAAAGCTGGTTTATTGTTCGACATTTCCGTTAATTCATACATATAGATATGATAATGAGCAGAACAAGCAACGCAACACACTACAACCCCAAAAGCAAATCACGTGATTATACTGTTTAATTTCCTTAACAACACCAGCTCTCGCTCGCAATCTGTGTTCCTGCTGGTTATATCTCCGCGGGATTAGGGGTCGTCACACAATTATATATCAACAATTTGTTGTCTCTGATTCACCCTTCTCCCCTTTTTCACATTCCTCTCAATTTCTCTCTCTTTCCTAGGGCATGGAGGTACTCCAAGAAGCCCCGTGATTGTCCGTTCACCCAAATTAGTTTCAAAGACCTGATAGTCCCAAAGTTATATAATCAAAAACAATGGTACCAGGCCCCAACCCCTGTGACCCCGACTGGCATACAGACCGTAAAATCCCTTAGGTCTTACTACTATTTAGTCCAGCAGTTCCTGCAGCTCCACTTTACTTATACAGAGGTATGTACACATTTACATTTACATCCATGCAATATAAAGCCCACAGGCCTTACCCCGGTAGAAATCTGACTTGTGTTTATATTGGGTTCTCATTCTACTTAATCCTGATCTCACAGTTTCAGACATCCTGCTTAAAACATGGGCCAGTTTCTGGCTTCAAGTTGTACTGCTTTTTTTTTGTGATGGCGTTTTGTCATAACCCTTTTTATGACACCTAATAGACAGAAAGTGCAGTAATCCCAAGTGTAAACCCTTGGTCACTCAATTTTAAGGCTGTTTTGAGTCGCTGACAAAAGCCCTTGATCAGCAGTTGCTAGGTGTCAGTTAGGGCTACAACTGACAATTATTTTCATGATTGATGAGTCAGTATATTTTTTAATTAGTTGATTACTTGGCTTTAAAATAGAAAGATGCATAAAAGATACATCTTTTTTTTTAATTGATTTGAAACACATAATATGATTATTAAATATACATGTATATAAATATATTATTAACAAGGCATTACGCAATTACATTTATTTAGCAGAATTCAGTTTTTCATTTTATTTTTATTTTATTATTTGTTATTTTATTATTTTAACTTAGCTTACCCACCTACTAATGTTACAAATATTCTATGTTGGTAAAAAATAAAATTTAACTAGGTGTTTGTTCTGGATAGGAATTAAAAAGTCCAGACCAGCATCCCACTAAACAGTGGGGGAAAGATCGAGCCGATGAGGTAAGACAGGTCACTTTTGGTGCTTAAGAATAATATAAACATTACGCTTATGTTTAGGGCGGCACGGTGGTGCAGTGGTTAGTGCTGCCGCCTCACAGCGAGAAGGTCCTGGGTTCGATTCCCGGGTCGTCCGTAGGGCCTTTCGGTGTGTAGTTTGCATGCTCTCCCTGTGTTCACGTGGGTTTCCTCCGGGTGCTCTGGTTTCCTCCCTAGGTAAATTGGACCTTATGTGTGAATGTGAGTGTGTGTGCCCTGTGATGTTGGCTCTCACCCAGGGTTGGTCCCTGTCTCACGCCTGGGATAGGCTCCAGTCCCTGTGACCCCGATAGGGATTAGGCGAGTCAAATGAATGAATGAAGACAATTCCTCTGACTGTTGCCACAGGAGGTTCAAGATATCAAAGAAATTGTAAGAAATACATAAAAGGACTGTTGAGTGTCAGCCAAAATCAGATGCCATGATCAGTCCGGCCCTGTCCCTATGTTATTTCCGTTTTGTCATCCAGACACAGCTGGCTTGCTTGCTAGCTGGGCTCCATCAAACCAGTCTAACCTGCAGGGGTGGAAGTAACGAATTACAAATACTCACGTTACTGTAATTAAGTAGATTTTTTTGGGTACTTGTACTTTTATGAGTAGTTTTTCAAGTGTGTCATTTTACTCGTACTTGAGTACAATTTACACCATGTAATCTACTTCGCTACTTATAAAATCAAAAGTCGCTACTGAGTACGCCCACAAGTTGAATTAATATTCAAACCTTTCATCTGCATCTTTGCAGCCAATAAGGCTGTGCAATCGCGACCGCGCCAATTAATCTATGACGTAAGCAAAGAATAAACTCCGCTGCAGCAGCAGGCACAGGTGTCTGGAGGTACTACACAGTGGAATACAAACTCATTTATAGACTGAAGATTTGGAGACAAAGAAGCCAAAATGGAGCCAAACGAAGCCGGATAGACTCTGTTAATTTAGAAAACCAGCTCTTGCTGAAACTGAACAAAAGGTTCAGAAAGTGAAGTGTGACAGAAATGCCATTATGTCTAAGAGTTTAAGACACTTACCTGCCTGTTGTTCGCAGTGTATTGGGAAAAGTTTAAACTGTTCTATGCATGTTCAAAAACATTTTTGTCATTGTTTTAACAAACAAATTTCCTGCTTTATATCTACATTTATTTACCAAACGAATAGCCTTTCTGTACCTTGTTCATCTGAGAAATGTGCTTTGATATTTTATACTGGTGAATCGAATCGAATGCCTGCTATTGACGACGCAATAAAACATCCATCGGTTAAAAAGTAATTAATACTCTGAGTAGTTTTTTGAGAAGAGTACTTTGTACTTTTACTCAAGTATTTTTTAACTTGTAAAAAATACTTTTACTTGTAATTGAGTACATTTTAACCAATGAAACAGTACTTATACTTGAGTACAAATTTTCAGTACTCTTTCCACCTCTGCTAACCTGTAGGACTTCTGCAGAGCAGCTGAACGTATTGACAGCCTCTGCAGTAGGGGTGTTGAAATTAATCGCATAATCATTGCATCGCGATGCTGATGAGGACAATTCTGCATCGATGCAATGTCAGACCATAATCGATTATAACGGAGGTTTTCAACCGGTGGTCCGCTGCCCCCTGGTGGTCCGCGGCGGAAGTGCAGGTGGTCCGTGAAGTGGAATCCACTTTTATTACTGAAATCACTTTTTTAAAATTATTTGATACTTTTATACTATTATACTTTTTCATTTTTCTAAACATTTCCAGATGATTCGGGCATCTTTATGAATAATGAATTTAATGCAAATATTTTAAAAAGTAATACCAAAAAATACTTCCTCTCTCACCCAAACTGCTTATTCTGAGCAGTGGTCCCAGGGAGGAACAGAAGCAGTTGAAAATCCCTGAATTATATCATAATGATATTGCTTGGTGATTTTCTGGCTACGGCATAAAAATTCAAGTTTAAAACAACATCCCGGTAGTAACTATAGCTGCCCAATCTGTGTGCAATGTGTAATGTAGAAAAATTTATGGGCTGCATCCTGATGCTTTGAGATCTCGCATCAAATCAAATCGTTGAACTAATAATCGGTTCACACCTCTACTCTGCAGTGGCTTACAGCCCAACATGGCTGTAAATGCTGCATTGGAATTGAACAGAAAGGCAAATAACAGAAAGTTAAATAATATCGTTTCCTGAACTTTTTAAGTGATTATGAAACATCTAATGTTGTTATAGGTAACAGTCATTGTTGTGCTTTTTCAGGCCTATTATTTCTACTTGGCCAGTAATGCCATGCCACAGGAGGATTTTATTGAAGTAGACGCTTTTTCTGAGCCATACTGGCTTAAAGCAGACAGCAAGATTTACCTGGATCGCCTAGCCAACTTCTCCTTCACAGTTCTCATAAAAATATCCCCACGTTCTGAAGACAAAGTGGGTATGTAGATTGTACACACACAAGCACACACATTATTGATAAAGCAAAAATCAGTTAGACTCAAAATGGCCAGAAAGAATTAGCTTTAAAAGATATACTATTGTTTTGAGAAATTAACACAATTCTATTGCAAGCCAAAAAAAAAAAGGGGGAGGCGGTTGGTAACCTAACGATTAGGGAGTTCGCACTGTGATCAGAAGGTCACCAGTTCAATTCCTGCGCTGGTAAAAGTAGCACTGAGGTACTCGTGAGCAAGGTAACATCCCCAAGCACTGCTACTCACTGCTGCTTGACGGATGGGTCAAATGCAGACGTCATATTTCGTTGTGGGAGGCCTAAAAGTCCAGTTGGTGGGCCTATTTGGGAGAAAGCCCAGGGCCATTTTTAGTCCCAGTCCATCCCTGGTGTTCAAATAATCGCTCGCTTTCAAGTTGTCAAAAAGATGAGCATAGTTGCTTCACCAAAAAACAAATTGGACAACTGTGCAGGAGACACAATATATCAGAGAAATTTGAGAATCACATAAGAGGACTTAATGTAACGTATTTTGCTAACCAGTTTCAGCAATTCAACATCAAGATGAAGTTAGTTCTAAAGTATGTTGTGTGTTTCTTTCAGAACCACCTCCCTTTATGTCAGTTCATGTGTCCAATCCTATCTATATCCAAGTGGAGACGGTGACTAAGAGAGCCAGAGATTTGGCTGATTATCGGGTAAATAAAAAGGAAAAGGATTGCCACCAATAATGTAGTGGCAAAACATGATGGGTTCTATTCATGTGCCTGATTTCCTCACGTCGCTAGTTTGGTGTTTGTGTAATTTCACTGATATGTAGAGACATAACTGCTTTTAATATTCATTTTTTGTTCCCAAGTTGTGCAGATTACATAGACTGGTCTCTAGCTAATAGCACAGTAGTAGACTTGCATATCTTCTAATCTTGTTTTTGATGTTATTTCATAGGTGACAGTAAAGGATAAGGGGGCACTTCCTAGCCAGAGACTCCCTGGAGACAAATTAATGCAATTGAGCATCATGTTATGGGTCAGCACTGCTGTTCGAGAATGTTTTTACTGCATTTTACATTCTGAATCTTTAAAAGAAGCATCATTGACTTTCTATATATGGTTATCATTGGCGTAATTATTATCATAGTGCTCATCATTTTCATCATTTCATGGTGGTTATTCTGGATGTGCGAGCCTCTAACTCCTTAGGGCGCATTTCCCAAACTCTGGTGTGTGTGTGTTTTCAGGTGTCAGATTCAGGCAAGTGTTATGTGGATGGAAGCCAAGGGATGATCTTTCAGGTATCTCACTCATCCAGCAATTTCCATGTTCTCTCCATTATTAATTATTTTTCTTTTTTCCTGCCTGTTCCGCCTCTAACTCCACACTTTTTGCTGTAGAGCAATAATGAACGGTAGTTCATTGCTTAAAACTGGGAGAGGAGACCTAGCTATTGCGTCTATAGCCCAACTACAACCCTCTTTTTCTACGTTTTTCATGTTTAAAAAAATGAATTCCCTATTTTTGCCACAAGGGGGCATAAAGTGAAAGTGAGTGATTATTCGTCATTGTTAGTTTTGTACAGTAGTGAAATACATGTACGGATTACTCAGTGTGGTTAATTCCCATAGAGCTGGAGCCTTAGAGAACACATTGGACTCACAAAGCTTGCTGTGTGTGTGTGTGTCAGGGACAGCATAGGTTGCCCATCTACATTGGTTGCCCCCCAGGCCTGCGCTTGGTGTTTGACATCATGGGTACAATTGCGGTGATCAAGAAAAATAACTCCAACTACTTTGACTGCTCCAACCCCGAACCTGGCAATCCCTGCTTCCGCTACAAGCTCGGTAAGGAACAGGCACTCGCTGCAATCTTCAGACTCCTCACTTCTGACAATTATGGAGCTGTTTCTGTTTTCACTCGGATAAATGCTGTCTCCACGTGCAGGCTTTCCACCTGTCTTTCTTATCGAAGACATGTTGACAGGAAAGACGTACAGGTACAACGACAGGTAAGGAGAATATGTTTCATTTTCCTCATCTCCTCACCTTTTTGGTGAGGTGTAGTATAACTTTCAGCTTTGATTAGTGTAAAGCCTATTTCAATTGAATCCATGTGTTTTGTGGTAATGTACACAGACTTGGCATCATCAAAAAGTAGGACTGTATGGCCTATCATTTCAGCATTTATATCAAAATGTCTCTAAAATGTTTAATTAAACACAAAAAATTCTCAGACGCAACAAAACTGTTTTCATTCTTCAAGACTTATCTACAAAAAGGTTTTTTATTTGACATAATTTATTCTGAGTTAAATTATTAAGTTCCAGATCTAGAACGATTAATTAGAGATGCATTTCCACCATAAAATGCCAGTATGATTGCTCACAGTGGCATGAAAACTGGCCGAGTAGAATGACTTCAAATCAAAATGCATTGAAGTGAATTGGGGAAAAAACGAAGGACGATAAAAAAAAACAAGTAAAAGACGTGTGCAGGTTGAAACAGATTGAAATGCGTGTTCAATGAGGTGGTCAGGGGTGGCATAAGAACCATGTTGACTGTCCTGAATCCCATGTATTCTTGATGGGAGAAAATGAATGGGTTGCTATGAGAAAATTAAATGACAGAAAAAAATGGATGAAAAAGACAAGTGTGGGTCATGACAGTTAGAGATATGCGAAGAAGCACGTTGGATTTGGTTTCTTTGTGAAGAACGGCAGCCGCGCAGCCAAGCGTCAAAATTTGAACTCCATGTTAATCTATGGGGGGGAAAAAATGGATGAAAAAAGTAAAGATGCTGATGAATTTGTTTTATTCTCTACATTTTCCTCCTAATCATTTGAACTGTCATGGTGATGCCAACTCTTGTGCTTGTTCTGAGACATTGGAATATCTAGAATAGATTATCTAAATCAGTCCCTACACTGTGACACTGCAATTGACAATGTGTTTGTTTAATTCATAGCTACACCCTCAAAATAGTAGCCGGGGGACCTTTTCTCCGAGAAAACATTGTTAATTACACTGACAAAGAGATTTTACAGTATAACAGTGTGTATCAAAGGTATGTACTATGTATGCATTACTCTCACATTGCAAGTATCATGTTGCTCCTTCATTTGTACACATACATTTGCCACCTGATCTGGTGAAATGAGTCGGAAGTTGCGCCTTCTAATTTTGAGATACAGGCCGATAAAACCAAAAAGCGTTGAAATATGTTTTTATCTTTTTTGATCTTATATGAAAGAAAAGGTCTTCAAGATTCTTCTCCCAAAGTTTCATAGTGAAGATAATTTTGTAAAGGTACTCAAATGGCTATTTAAGTTGACTTACAACTCTCAGATCTTACCAAGAATGCCTGAAACAAACATTTTTATCTTGCCGTTCAAACTGAGGATTTCTCTATGAAACGTCCTGAAGACCGACATTATTTGTTTTCACGTTCTACTCACGATGCAGCCACTTCCTTGATATTTTCAGTGTTTATTCCGGAAGCGTGTCCATTGCGTTATTGTGACGTTTCCGTGATGCGCCTATTCTAAAATATGAATTTAAATAAATATTTTGAAATAATTTAAGCTTCCGTTTTGTGACTCATTTTGCCAGATCAGGTCACATATGTGGATAGATGTAATAAAAATACTGAAAAGCCATGAGAAGGTGTGTCCCAACTTCTGAAATCTAATGTTGAAATGAATGTTCATGCGACCGTCTTGATGAAACACTTTTGTTACCTGTGTTTCCGTTTCAGTGGTAACATTGATCAAAATCAGTTTTGGAGATATGCGTATGAGAATGTGAAGCTTACCAAAGAGGGCTTCATAGTGATGAATGGCACGGCCAACCTACTCATGTATGTGTTTGTGTTTTTTTTGTGTGTATGTACATGCTGATCCACACAACCAACACATAGTGTGAGTAACACATTACAGGAATATATACAATGTACAAAGACTCATCCTCATTCACAAACATGGACAAATGTGTTGTTCTGCTGATTTTCTTATACATGGATTTACCCTAGCGTCAGATTTACAGTAGGTGATTATAATATTAAGTGTGTGCATGCCAAAAAGATAATCAAATGACGTTGATGAGCAGTGATGTCCAAAAGTGCTGGGGAATATGACTTCAAATCGATATCAAGATTAATTGAACATTTCATCTTGATTACGATTAATGATTGTTTTATTTAGGGGATTTTTGTGTTTATAAAAATCCTCACTGACTAATAGGGGTGTGCATCACGATTCTTTCTCTCGATTCAACATCGAGTTTTTGAAATTATTATCATTATTATTCATTTTATTTATTTAAAGGTGCCTTCAAATAAAAAAAAAAAGTTTAATATTTTTCACGTTTCGAGACCTTTCCCGCCTCGACACGAGTTTACCTCGCCAGTCCTATAGGTGGGGCGATGTCGAAATCTGCCCAGATAGACCTCCTTCGCACGAGAAATGCAGTCAGTATGTGTACATACGCATTACATTTAGTGAATTTCATGTAATTTAGTGTGATATTTTTTGTTGATCTGCACAGTCAAATGGGAAAAGTAACTCAAAACAGCAATCTGGAAATACATTCATTTATGTATTGAATCGTTCATGAATCATGAATCACTTATGAATCGTGAATTGTTTTTGAATCGAATCGTGAGATTTTCTGAAATGTGCACCCATACTGACTAAACTATTAGAGTGCAAGTCATATCTGCATATGCAATTTGAAAATAATTGAAGGAAACACACACAGATGTACAGGACGGGCCAAAGTCACGTCACAACTAGGGATGCACGATATGGGAATTATCAACCGATACCGATATCCAATGTTTTTCATGTTTTTCAGGACGAGGGCAGAGTATTTCGAGCGTAGTGCACAACATTTTAAGAGAAAGTCACTTCCCACCTTATGTGGTGCACCAAGTCAAATAGGGCACGTGTGACACTCCATATGCAATTCCTAGTGCGTAGAGAGCCGTTAAGCTACAACTGCGGCTTTTTCCTGAGATGCATACTACCACATAGAAGTATGATAAGAGCGTCTTACCTACCGTACTATTAAGTGCAGCGGTACACGATTTGGGACACAGCCCATGTGCAAGCTCACATTCTCTAAGTCAAGACAAGAGATTTCACTTGTGAATGTTCCACTGTCGTAAACAGAACTTATCTCCAGTACATATGTGGTATACTGGATAAAACGTCTAGCAGAATTTTGTACTGCTGTTTCCAGGGTTGTAGGTTACCTTTTTATTAAGTCTTTCTGTTCTTTAGCATCTACACTTTACTGTCATCTTAGAGGAAACTGGTTACAAAGTTTAGACTTTGATGTCCATTATAGACAAACAATTTGTCATTCTCTAATAAAGTGGCATTTTAGATCTAGAGACGTGCATCTCAATCAATGTGGACACTTTCTTTGGGAAACCGTATTGTAAGGTTTTAAATTTCATGATAGGGGTAGGCGCAGTGTTTGTGTGAGCTTGTAGAAAAAACGCAGCTTTCTTTTTGTGTTGTCCAAATGTTGTCTGTGTCGTTATGTGTAGATGGCAGTGTTTGACGGACTCACCCTGTCACGACCTGGAGCCACGCTACGATAGAGACTATTACTTTGTCATGGAGTTTTCCAACAGGTGTGTTCATCATTTGTTTTGGGATGCTGGTTTAATTAAACACTTATTTTATTGTGCCATAAAATCAGGCCGTTAAATTTTAGAAGTATGTGATCCAGTAGTCCATCTAAGTAACTGTTTCCTGAAGTGAACTACACTGATCTAGTGAAACTACTCAAACATAAGGCTTAAAGCTAATATACACGTAAACATTAGTTCAAGATTAATTGTCAATTAATCATTTTTAAATATAAAATATTTAAATAAAAAATATGAACACGTTTAGTTGGCTCACTGGTACAAAAATAAGCTGATCACTGAAAGTTAGTTCTGAGTGCAGTGGACCTTTGGAAAGCAAAATCTCTCGTCGTCAGGCGCTCAACGCTAAGCAGCAAATACAGATGGTTTGGGATGAACTACCAAAGAGTTGAGAGTTGAGCTGACTTTGCTTCCGGAATAAACACTGAAAATATCAAGGAAGTGGCTGCATCGTGAGTAGAACATGAAAATAAATGTCGGTCTTCAGGACATTTCATAGAGAAATCCTCAGTTTGAACGGCAAGATAAAGATGTTTATTTCAGGCATTCTTGGTAAGATTTGAGAGTTGTAAGTCAACTTAAATAGCCATTTGAGTACCTTTACACAATGAACGTTCCACTGCGGGCTCCAAATTTTGGCACGAAATAACGCCATCCATCTTAAGACAAAAGGCCCAGGTCGTATGAAATCCCAGCTCGGATTTGGACGTGCCTGGCACAAGCGCGACCTTTTTGGTGTACAATAAATGTGTGCCCATGTAAAAAGCAATTATCTTCCGATTCCGATATGATCCCGATGTCATCGGACATCCCTACATAATGCGTTAGATTTCTGTTGAACGTTCAGTAAGTAAAATGAATGGATTTCTCCATCTCTGTTTGTGTTCTCATTTAGGAACATTAATGCAACTACATACTGTGACTACACCATCCGCTTTGTAATACATGTCCATGGATTTCCCCTCAATAAAATCAAGCAGTTGCTTTACAAACTGGTGAGTGCTGAGGACATTTTCAGCGTAACATATGAGGACACACGTGTATGTCATTTCCTGTTCAATTCCGTTCCGTTCCCACAACTACATTAAATTGTGACATTGATTCACTCTTGTAAGCTCTTTCTATTTTTCAGATATCCATGGTCGTCTCTTTATTCCTCGTGTTCATATATTTATTCATTCGGTTCATTCTACACAACAAACGTATGAAGGTAAAATGCTCTGAAAGCTATTTGTAGTTGAGAGTGCTGTATTACAATACAATAAATGTAGCTGCAAGCAGCAATGAGCAGGGTCCAAGCCAAAGTCGCAATTAGCAGCACAAAAGCAACTGACACAGTAAGCATCGAAGAAAGGTGTCAGTGAATCAGACTGTATTAATTTAATTAGCATTTTTATCATCCCCTATTGTTCAAATAACATCATCGTATAATTAGCATTATTTAGCGTTTAGTATCTTGTTTGGTTTAATCAGTTATCTTGGTAGTTGTACGTGTTTCAGTTTAGTTAGATTCCTATTTAGGCCTGTGTCTACCTTTTGTCTTTGTTGGTCCACCGTTACTCTACTAAATTGGTATGCTGTGTTTTGTGTGTTTTTGAAAGGAGAACTTTTCTGTTTGTTGTTTTGTGGCCATCAAGTCAGTTTGTTTTTAAATTTAAAATAAATGCTTGCTCTGGTGCCTCTGTTTTTTGCCTCATGACAACGTATGTGACAACTTTTAATCATAAGCAGCTCATACCTTGAAAAGGTTACGGTTTAAAAGTAGCTTCCCCAGTGCTTGACATTACATGATTGTCAAGGTGAAATTACTCGCATCCTGAAGATGTTTCTGTAACACCTACTTTTATCTCTTCACAGAAGGAAAAAGGTGCTACCTCAGAGTCAGGAGGCAGTGGTGAACATGTAAGTAAGCACATAAGCATTTACACAATTTCTATAGCAATGTCAGTAAAAATATATATATATATATTTAAGAACCTGTTGCAATCCATAAAACAGAACTTATGCATTTGCATAAAACAACACAAACTCACTAAAGTAAGACTAAGCAAATAAAATTGGAAATTAAATGTCTTGTACTGTTAACACTGACTTGGAAGTATTTGAGAACAGAGAGTTTTATGTCTGTGTGTAGAGGTCAAGGGACGAGGGAGGGTACAAGAGTCAAAGCAAAGGATTTAATAACAAACACAGCTCACGTGGAACAAACGGCAGCGCAAGTGAAGCAAAATTGTACTCAGTTTAGAACAAAGACCAAAATTTGGTGCTTTTGATAATCGTTAAAGTGATAAAATCAGTAGATTCCTGTGGGATGATGGATGTTTGCAAAAATACAAAGGGAAAGGTCAGTTGTTTCCTTCATTATGATTTGCAATATGGAAAGTGCTTTTGCAGCAATAAATGACTATACCGTACTATAGTTTAGATTGCCCCACCATGAGAGATGTTGGAGTAATAAAATCAGTGAGGCAATCAATTGTGCCTCTATTGTCTCACAGTAAATTTATGAAAACTTTTATTTTAAAAAAAATTATAAAAGAATGTCTCGCTGATTTTAAGTTATTTGTATTATAATTATTGTTAACTACTGTGAGACATTGGAGCTATAACGACAGAATAGACAGTTCTTCTATGAATATGGAAGACGAGAAATGAATCACTGTTGCTGTTTATAACAACCGATAAATAATGATTTAAGAAGAAATGGACAGACGGAAGATGGAGCCTTCAGCCGTGTTTATCAGTGTCGTTGTTGCGTAGTTCGTCTACCGGAGGGCGCACTGCAATTTCACGGTTGCCTTTAGTGCGGTAGTGTGACGGTTTTTCAAAACGTTTATATTTTGTTGTACTTAAAATGTATGGATATAAAGCATGTTTTACAACTGAATTATGAGATGCAATAATTATGTATGAAATGTAATAGTATTGTGGAGAATAAAATAATAAAGTTTGACTACCGTTTTTACACCAGGAAGCTGAAGGACCAGCACACGGAACAGCAGTCCATGAACATGAGGCAAGTACAAAAAAGCAAAACACAAGAACTAACAAACTTCCAGCATAAATATTAAATGTTTAACTTGGAAAATTACTTGTGGTAAAAACATGTGGCTCAGGTCAAAGAACGAAGGATTTAATGAAAGAACAAAGTGGTCAGATAGAATGGACCGGATGTAAATTCAAACAGGAGCCAAGGATTTTTCCCCCCAGTTTATGTAGAGTATATAGACTGCCTAAATTATCATTTAATTTCCAGAAGCATGCAGGTTAATGAAATAAATAAGCCAAACAACTGTACAATTATTTTGGCTAGACTGAAAATACCCAGGCCTGAAGCCCCGGTAGTTATACTATTTTAAACTTAAACTATTTTAAGTTATACTATTTTAATACTAGCCACAGTACTAATCTATGTATTTCTGTGAGAGACACATGAAGTCGGGAAAATAAGTGGTTATGTGCAACAAATGTGAAGATGTCTGAATGCTGGAATATTTTGTCTTTTCACAGGAGCAGGAATCACGACATCCACAAAAGTCACATGTCCCCCATAAATAATTGAATCCAACAGTTCACCGAGAAAATTCACACACGTCAGAAGAGTTGTTCAAAACAAACGTTCAATGATCATAATTGTATCAGTCTGTCTGTCTGTCTGTCTGTCTGTCTACCTATCTATCATCATAGAATCATATCACAAGCATATGACACAAAAAATCAAATAAAAATAAAATATTTAGGGGGCCCTATTTTTTTTTTTAGGTGTTTTTTTTTTTCTGCCATGAAACGTGTTGTGCAGAAAAAACTGTAAGACCTACAGCTTTGAAATTAGAAGGTAGGTCCGGTACCCCACCCACTATTCAGGCCAAAAAAATTGCACCAAAATAAGCTGTTTTGGGTTTTTCCAAAAAAATTTGCATTTTGCCTAATAACTTTTGAACCGTAGCTCCAATTCTCAAAAATCTTATACCGTCTTACTCCTTGGGTCAAGACGAATCTTTATAGACTCGCATCTATTTCTGCCGTATTGGATTTCTCGCTAATTTGAATAATATGCAAAACCATCTCTTGCGAACTAGACCCTGGATTTTTATCCAAACTGCATGCAACTGGTATCATTTGAATCCCAAGACATTCTTCTTTAATTATTATTGAGAACATTTTTAATTTACATCTTCATTTGGCTGTAATATGCAAATAAATGTGGTGGGCTTGGCATAGGACTGCAATGCCACACACTGAGTGTCATAGAAATCTGGCTCTGGGTGGGCTACAGCTTTAAAATTTGGCAGGTAGGTCTGGTACCCCTCCCACTACTCAGGAAAAAATAATTGCACCACTCTGCCAGTTGGTGGCGCTATAATAAGCTATTTTGCATTTTGCCTAATAAGTTTTGAACCGTAGCACCCTAGATAAAAAGGATGAAACGTGTCATTTTTCAACATCTGTCCACTTCGATTCGTCAAAAACTGATAAAGCTGCAAACTGCATGGCCCCCGTAATCACTGCTTGCAGTTATATTTACATTATTGATTTGAGGCTAAAATATAATATTTCATTCTCATTTTATAAGACTATCTTTATTAAATGATTGCTCTTCCCTCACTGACAAATTCCTGTAAGTATAAGATTGTGTTAGCATAAATATTACATTAATCTAATGTACAGTATTAATACATAACTGGTCTAAAGTTAGATGCTTCCCTTATACTACTCCGTACTGGAGAGAGTCTAAGAAAGTCTAATTTAGTTACTTAATGTATTTATTATGCAGCTTTTATTGGCCACAGTATTTCACCTGGCCTCTATCATTATCCCAGAGACCACACTAACCCTTCCTTTGTCATATTCTTAGTTTGCTTTAGACACTTTGAGCACCAAACTTTAGTATGCAAAGCTGTCTTTAGTCAGAGAACAGGATCATGCCACTCGGCCTCACCCGCAAGACTCCTCTATTTTCTAAAGACATGGAGATGTGTGGTTTCTCATAGTCAGATCATAACATTGAGGACCATCTTAGATGAGCTGGACACTATCTCTGACCTGTTCGATGCAATCAAAGTGGAAAACAACCGCTGACAATCTTTTCCATGGTCAAATTTAAGCACTTTCAAGGTACACTTTCACATTTTTTCCAGTACCCCGGTGCCACCGGGTAGATAATAAGAATAGGAAGGTAATAGGAACTTTATAGATGGATGGATGATAACTATGTTTCAGAATGTGACATTTAGTAAGTAGACCTTACCTGGAGCACAGAAGACACGCATCAACTTTAGTTTTCCTTCTCATTTCCTTGTGATCTTGAAAAATCAACTGTCAGACTCCAAATTTCAAAGGTAAAATTAGAATTTTTTCAGATTCTCAATCTACAATCTGACCTCCAGGGGGCATATTTGGGTATGTGTTCTTCGGTTTGTCTTTGCCTAAACATTTTGTTCAAGATATCATCTAAAATCAAATGGTAGTAGTAATTTTTCACAAAATTCTAGGTGCATTTTGCTTCCTATAAATTCATACATTGATTCACAAAATTTGTGTGTAAGTTTAAATTGATTTCCACATTTAGGACACTTTAGTCTTGGGCTTTTTTAGCAGTGAATAATACCATCTGCACCCACATCTTAGCAGGATTTCACAGGTAACACCCTCCAACCAACATCCACATCCCACACATGTGTGAGATGCTTCCATATTCACCACCTAGAGCCCTGGCCAGGATTCAAACCCACAATGTCCTCAACCAGAGGCAGGGATCTTTCAAGTAAGCTATACAAACTCACTTGGTTAAAGGTCTTTGTTTTGCACTTCTAACATTTGTAATTTGTATTACTCAGTTCTACCAGGCAAAATACAAACCTTACTGGGGTTAGAACCAGGAACCTCCTGAACAACAGGCAGTCTAGCTTACAAGTGAGCTATACAGACCCTCTTGGTGAGCTGTGTTTTTTTTCCACTTTTGACATTTTTACTTAGCTTTAAATGGCTAAAAATACTGTAAAACAAGCCTTCGTGGGATTTGAACCAGGGACCTCCTGAACTACGTGGCGTGGGTCTTACAAGTGAGCTATACAGGTTCTCTTGCTCAGCTGGGTTTTTTTTCCACTTTTGATTTTTTACTTAGCTCTAAAAGGCAAAAAACATAACACAAACCTCACTGGGGTTTGAACCAGGAACCTCCAGAACAACAGACAGTGGGCCAACTAAATCATATGATTGTATTTATTTGTGTGTTTGTAAAATGGAATTTGAAGTGGGAAGGGGCGGGAAACTGACTCTGAAATGCATCAACTTAGACTAGAGCTAGACTGACTTACATGTCCTTTAAACAAGCGAGTACAAAATTACAAATCTAACTGTTGCCCTCTGGTGGCCTCTAGTATCTAATGCAGGTGATTCTATTTGTCCTAGAGCTTCTTTACTGTTTGTCAGTTTCTTGTCAGTGGTTTATGTAACAGAGAGATTATAAAAAAAAGGTAGACATAGCCAAAGGAGAAGAATATGTACTAAATTAGTCACAAGATTGATAGTAGACATTAGACTCTAAACTTAAATCAGATGCAGATCTCCAAGTAGGAAGAAGCCCATCAACTAGAGTACTTGGAACTCTGTCTCAGGGTTTGGGCTAATTTTTATTTCTTACTTTACATTAACACTTAAGGCATTAAGCAGACATTCTTACTTAGAGTAGCTCTTCTGTTTACTTACTCTGCTTTCGATTGAGACACTTTTGGTCGCATATTTATTAGTTACACATTGAACTTAAGCTTGGCTTGAAAATACTTGTATTATAAAAGAGGGGCGTCTTTGGCCCCTTTCTTCATGATAAATATGCCCGAAAAAAGAAAAGAGAAGCTTTCACACAAAGCTCAATAGCTCATTTGATAATGACCTGTACTCTAGGACTGGAGGTTGCAGGTTTGAGTCCAAGCTTCGCTCAGAAGGGGAGCATGGTTGTTGGAAGGTAAGGGGAAGGAGGAGGTGCTTCAGAATAACACAATGTGGTGCTAGTTTTTGAGGGATAAAAGCTCAGATAAGGTTTTTACTATCTCTCATGTATGACATCCTCTTTTCACTTCCCCAGAAGCTAAGGGGGGTAGCTCAGATAGTCCCCCCCCCTTTCTCAGGTAACACCCTCTGACCACCTGCACCCCCACATCTGCTGGACTTCTCTGGTATTGCCCTCTGACTGTCTGCAGGACTTCTCTGGTATCGGCCTCTGACCATCTGCACCCACACACCTGTGGGATTTCTCAGGTAACACTCTCCGACCGACTTCCACACCCCAGTGAGATGCTTCCACATTAGAGCCCTAGCTGGGATTCGAACCCACAGTGTCCTCAACCACAGGCAGGGATCTTTCAAGTGAGCTATACAAACTCACTTGCTTAGGGCACTTTGTTTTGGACCTTTAACATTTGTAATTCATGTTCCTTAGCCCTAAAAGGCAAAACACAAGCTTCCCTGGGTCTTGAACCGGGAACTGCCTGAACAATTATCAAAGAAACACCTCTAAAGAAAGACAAATATTTATTTGTTCCACAAATTTCTAGTCAATAAACCTCTTAAAATCCAACAGCAGAAACTGAAGCACAAACTATTCACGCTAAGACGCAAACACAATGAACTAACATAGTGTACATTAGCAATTAACATAGTGTGCCACAAGAGGGCAGTTTCCGCCTGAACGCCATAATTTGAGCTGTAATGACAGTCGTGTGCCACAAGAGGGCAGTTTCCACCTGCAAACCATAATGTGAGACACTCTTGGCCACATACTTATTAGTAGGGGATCTGTGGTGAGCAAAGCTCAATGGCTCAGTTGGTAGAGAGCTGTACTCCAGCATTGGAGGTTGCAGGTTTGAACCTGGGTTGTGCTCAGGGAATAAGAGTGGTTGTTGGAAGGTAAGGGGGAGGTGCTAGTGAGGTAAGGGTGTGAACATGAGCTGCAAAAGGTGCTACAAAATGGGATGATAGTTTTTGAGGGATAAAAGCTCATGACTTCTTCCTCTTTCGGCTTTTCCCTTCAGGGGTCGCCACAGCGAATCATCTGTCTCCATGTATAAATAGACTATAAAAACTTTGTAGCTGAGAGTATCCCAGCAGGATGCTCCTCACATCCAGCCACCCCCAGGAAGTTGTAATATAACAAAATTGTCATCTTCTTGTACTTGCTGAAGGTGTAATGTCTTGTGGGGCCTTCTTCCATAACAGACCTCCATGCAATTGCAAGTAATCTATTCTAGATTTTTCATTTGTTAGTGTAAAAAAACAATTGTTAATTTTCATTACAGGACAATAAAGACACCTTAACAGCTGCCACAGAAAGAGAAGCTGCCGAGACACCTACTGAGGATAGCACTTAATAATAAACAGCACCTAAAATTGATGTAGTGGTGGTACACCATAGTAAAACTTGCACCTTTTCCCTCACAGAGCACTCTTGGAAATTGCAATGGTGAACAAAGCACAACAAGCCTTGATAGGAATATGAGTTTCATCTGTGCAGCCAGCCACAGCTGAAAATCCTAAAATATATTGGGTAGACTGAGAACTGTTGGAAAAGAGGAATCTTACTGATTTAATTGATCATTTTATAGAAGACAGGCAGGTTAAAGAAATATAAAATGGAAAATCAAAAGCTTTCAGTTAGTACTTTTGTGTGGTATTGCAAAAAGTGTAGTTTGAGTGCAAGGGTCACATTTCTGACACATCGACAGATGGTTGCCTTGGAAACGTGTTCATCGTCACCAATATTATTTAAAAAGTCCATTGGCAAAGAAACAAATTGCGATACAAAGAACTGGTTCAGAACTATGAGCATGTGTACGATGTGTTATGCGAGCATCATGGGCGCTGAGAATATTGTTGAAAAAAATGATGGATTGTGAAGAAAAACAGAAACACTCTTAACCAAAAAAATGATCGGGTAACAATAAAAAATCCAACCGGGGTCTGATCACTCTCTCCCGATGAAGATTTATGTGAATAATTGTTCTACAATGTCAATGGGTTCGTCGAAAATAGGGCACACCATGTCTGCGCACTTACGTCCTTTAGTTTGCAGGTTAAGTTAAAGTAGAGAAACTCTGGGTTACTGGAATAAAACCGGCGAGCAAGCAGGTTAGCTTCACGGAGTATGTTGCCACAGTTACTGACTCAGAGTTAGGCTGAACTGGCTTTCTGAAACCGGAAACTCCGGGTTTCCCTTAACTCAGAGTCAAATAACTCCGAGTTTTCACTAAACCTGCTTTCTGTAACAGGGCCCAGGTCAGCTGACCTACAACACCTTTTGGGAAGTAATCAGCTACCTAGTGATCCAGGAACAGAGCTTATACCAAAATGTCTGCAGTCATTTCAAAAATCAAGGTAAGCCATATTCCGATCAGCCTCTAGGATACAGATTTTTCTTTATAGACAGTTTTTTGAACTGTGTTTTGTTGCAACCATGCATACTTACAGTAATTTTCTTTGTCTTGCTGTAGAATAACCCCCTGACAAATGAACCCCTGATGCACTAGACACAAGGCACTCTGTGCAAGTCACTAACACTGCCTCTTGCAAAACAACCGCAGACCATCACATTTTCCCACAGTCGGTGTGTCAGTCGCTGAAAAACTAACATTTTGTCAACTCCTGCCCACTCGCATACAAACACCATGCATGATAAAATGAAGATTGGATTAATTTGTAGAATTTGATTTATAAGTCCATATGACTTCCTTCCAGTATTCAGTAGTCTGCTGCCAGTATTTCAAGTCTCAGGCAGGCTTTACTTTCTTCTTATGTACTGTAAGAAATAGCTTTTTTACTGCCACGTAACCTATGAAGCCTGCAACGACTTCTCTTCTCTGTAGAAACTCAGACTTGCTTTCTTTGTTGATCAGTGCTTTAAGCCGTTGAGCCATCTATAACACCGGGTGGTGGCCCTCAAAAAACTTGTCTTTGGGTTGAGTTGTGACTGTGTGATATGCCCGATTTCTTTCTATCAGAATTTCTTCTAGTCTCAATTTGCCTTTGGATTATGTAGGACACCATACTCACTAACACTGATTTTTAGGTGTCCAAGCATGAAGTGCTTTCCCTCTTGTAATTTTTCTGTTTATAGCAAAACGTGTTTTGATCTCTAGGGGTGCTAAAATGCTACATAATTTTTTTCAAGTCTGATTAACTGAGGTGCTCATTATACAATGATACTTGAACAGTAGGAGGCACTATTTATGTAATACCGCTATTTGATCAATAGGAGGCGCTAAAAATGGCACATAAATGCATTCAGCCTAAACCGTAAGTCAGAACTAAAATATGGAAGAGGGAACTATACAACAGTACTATTTCAACAATAGAGGGCACTAAATTGCTATGTAAAATTGTGCCGTGTCATAATGGAGCTTTTTTGCAATGTTTGCAAGCAAAATTTTGGCCTAATTTACTAAATAGTTAACATTATAAACAGTATCTTTAAAAAGGTTTAATTGTGCATGGTGTGGCTGTGCCTATTTAAAAGTGTAGGGTGTGGTTATGTTGCTGAGGTTATATTATGTAGTGTTGTATATGCGGTTATATTATATTGTATGATTTGTATGAGCAGATATTTTAGATTTACAGATCTATCTTTGGTTATGGTAAAAATACAGTCTACCACGGTATAAAAACATTTAATCAAAAAAAAAAAAATCAATATCCACATCTTTATTCAACTTCTGAAAACGACAGTGAGGTGATTGTGATGTAGTACATCGCCTGCGCCACTAGATGGCAGAACGTGCGCCGACCGCGTTCAACGGGCCGCTGCGAAGAAGAAGCAGTAGGCGTAGTGAGGTGATGGCGTGGAGTTACTCAAAAGGCTAGTACCTCAGCCACTATCTGGAAATATTTTGGGGTTGTGCCAAATGATTGTCCTGTCAGTATCACAAGACTTTGAACTTAACGAACATTATATTGAATCCTCTGTATGTGAGTAGTTCGTGCACAAAAACAGAAGTGCGTAAAACCGTGCAGCATTTTCGCGATGGAAATGCATTCAAGCGCTCAGTAAAATGCTCCAGTTCAGTCAAATCCTCCCTTGTATTACAGACAAAATCTCATATTTTAGCAGATAAATAACAAAACCAACCAGCGTTCAACTCACAATATATCTATTTATCGATATTATCAGTGTTTATTCCGGACGCACTTCCTCGTCGCACGCCGGAGGACTGTGGGAAATGAAGTTCTCTCCCAGAGGAAAAAAGCAGCTCATTTTAGAGTCCAAATCGGCTCAGAATTACCCCAAACATTTTCAGTTGATCAGATTTCTCCCCATTCTATAATGTTAGAGAGTAATCAGTAGGAAAAAATAAATTTAGATTTTATTTTTTTTCCAAAGATTTTATTCTGTATCCAGATGGATACCAAATGGATAAAGAAGGGTTTCCGTCTGGCACTAACCTGATTTTTCCTTACAGTACTAGGTCATAGCATAATTAAATCTCTGCAAGCCAATAAAACAGTGTTCTTACTAGTTCTAGTAGTTATGTCTACAATTTCAGCACTTTTAGACTAAATGAAATCTAGAATAAAACAACAAACAGAGAAGAGTTTAGAATATGAATATAGAATGTATGACATCTAGAATAAAAAAACACAAAAAACTAAAATACCGGCACACCAGGGTATGAAACGGATAAAGCCCAAACCTAATTTGAACCTATGACCTCTTGATCTTATCACTAAGCCACTACCGGTGTCTTTTATACTGTTGTCATTAAATCAGATCCTTTTTTTTTGTTCAGGAACACAGGTGTCAGTCAGTTCTGTGGGTCGGGCAGCAGAGGACACTGCAGTGAAGTCTGAGGGTCAGACAGAGAGGACGCCGACGGGGTTCGACAGATCTGGACAGAGCAGTCCTGATCCGTTATCACTGTGAGGAGGGAAGAATTAATCTCTGAAGGGAATCTAAACAAGATGGAAAATCTTCTGGACACCTAGAACAACAATCTGAAGGTATGAGGTTTCCACACTGTGTTTGCCGTTGTCTTAAATAAGGAAACATATTTATATTGTAATGTATGTGAAACGAGTGTCATTCTGCAGTCATTGGTTTACTGTGTTGTGGTTAATAGAGTGAAAAACCAAAAAGAATCTAGTCCATTGTTTTAAATTTCTCTACAGTACATGATGCTTACCTTTAGTTAAGGTTCCTCTGATTTTTCCTCATCATTAATTTGTTAAACCAAGATTTGTATCCACCTTTTTTGGCAGAATAATGTGATGATGGAGCTGAGGAAATGGAAAGAGGCCTTCATCGAGACTGGAGATAAAGGAGGAGCAGGAAAAACACACAGCTCATATAGCAGGCGTTAATGCAGAGATGGACAGCCTTAAAGAACTGCTCAACACCTACCAGATCTCCAATCAGAGGAAAGATGAGGTGTGTGTCAGAAATGGTCAAAAAACACCAAACCCTGAGAATTCTCGTTAGTCACAACGATGCTGAATGTTTTTGAAGGCATTTTAACTTTTACTATGAAGAATGTTAATGCCGTGGTGTGTAGGTGATCGTGAATCTGACGAGGGCTGTGGATAAACGGCGAGAGAGGCTGGAGATGACGTTTCACCGGGTGGAGGCTGCAGCACGCTGCCAACAGAGAGGAGGTGAGACAAGAAAGTAGAGCTGGGCGGTATGACCAAAATTCTATATCACAGTATTTTTCAAAATTAGGACGGTTTCACGGTATTCAACGATATTTTTTCCCCATGCATCAGTGGGTGTTAACCATATTTTCCACTTGAATTACTGCAGTAGACTGGCTAGGAATAACCTACTCTACTGTCATGAAAATGATCCATTGTACAAAAAAGAATAATATGCACACAAGTAATACAGGTTTGCACGGCCCCATAAAGTGATAGTTTTCAAGCGGGTGGCACTAATGAAGAGAAGGAATCGCACTGCACGACATTTACAGTCAAAATATACAACCTATTTATTGAACAAATTTTGCAAATAACTCAAAAACTATCATTTACATAACATATGTTCAAGCATCCAAAGAGGCATTTAGACTTAGTAAAATATCCAGAGGTGTTTGTCCAAAGTTGTATTGCACTGAACAAGTCTTAGAAAAGGAATAAATAGGAAATATTTTTTGTAAACCAACTACACTGTTAATGTAAACAATCACTGTCCACTGACACGTTAAAGTGACTTTTTAAACAATCACCATTTGGCTAGGCAAATCGCCGACGCAGGCGCTCGCATTTAATGACATCTGCCTTTATACGAACTACCGTCCAGAAACGTTAACATTCATTTCGTTCCTACACTCCGTTAACGCCAGTGCGATGAGGACAAAATGACTCTTATTCTTAAAAAAACACTTACACAAACTTGTAAACAATAACGTTTCTTTTTTAAAAAAATTAAACAGTGAACAAAAATGGCGAAATGTCGCATTTTTCATAAAGCGTTGAAATAAATATTTTACCAATATTATAAGTGCACAAAACACAAAATGCTACTTCCTACTAGAATAGAGCACTTGAATTTTAGTCATGATTTCAGTAAGTACAGCATGGCCTTAAACAATAATCCATTACACTCACCACGTAAATGTGCACTTATAATATTGCTAGCTTAACAACTCCAGTTTCAGGGCCACTGGTGAAGTTCCAGTTATCAGTGATGGGTTAGTATCCAGTGTCCTGGAGGTTTTCCGTCATACCTGAGTTCCGAACCTTGACACCTTGTCTTAGGTATGATGGAAGTCCTCCAGGACCGGAACTGGACACCCCTGGCCTATTGTCCTTGTTACCTATAGGAACAAACCCAATCACTGATGGTTGGAACTTCACCAGTGGTTTAAGAAAAGGGCCATGGATGTGTTTTGTAACTGCACTGTGAAAACTGGAGTCACATCGTCTCGTCTCTCTCTGTATATCTGTACAGTAGATAGCAGAGATGACAAAGTTTACTTTGACTTTGATTGATCAATACAAGTCCCTTCACTTTAACACAGTTTAACGGCTGTGAAGTGACTTAAAGGCAGACTAGCCCTGACTCCAGAGTTGTTAAGCTCCACTGTATACATTTTGTACAACAAATCCCTGCTTCTGAATCTCCAGGCCCATAATGTCACACCCCTGCATATGCCATAGAGCAGGACTGTTGTTGGCAGCAAAACCCAAAGTCATTCATTGACCCCAGCTCCAGCTGTCCACTCAGACCCGCCTCCTCGGTGAGACGTAGCCCAGTCGTTATGGACTCCGTGGTGCATCCTGCCCCCTCTTCCAGCAATACCGAAGAAACAGAAGCAGTAAGTCACACATTACGTTGTTCCATCGGTACAGTTTCCTCTCAGGAGTAATTCAGCATCTTGAATTCTTTTTTTTAGTCAAGCTGCTACATTTAGTTTTTCACGTTATGTCTAGCCGTCCTTATTTGTCCTAATGGCCGTTGCAGGTGGCAGGTAGAGCTTCAAATAGTCGATCTCCACAGTGGCTGGTCAGAATGAAAAGTAGCTACTAGAGGTGTGAACCTTCACTGCTCTCGTGTTTCGATGCGATATCTCAATGCCTACCATCAGTTTTTCAAAATGCATGCCGAGTGGGCAGCGATAGTTACTATCGGGATGGAGAAAATCACCAAGTAACGTCATTATGATGTAATCTAGGTGGTTCTGTCCTGGGGAGGGAATCTTTTTGTTCTATTACTTTTTAGAAAGTTGCACTAAATTCTTTATTCTTAAAGATGCCCTAATAATTTTTAAAAAGTGAAACTGGATTGTATATCACAGACGACCCGCAATGCCGTCGTAGACCACCCTTTGAAAATCCCCAATATAATTTATTGTGATTCATTTCAGCACCCCTAGTAGCTACCAGACTCGTGTCTACGTTTACTGAGACTTAGATGTCGTCATATTTTTGTTCCAAACGGCTTTGTTACATTCCATGTCATTGTGTTGCAGGAACAGTTTGTCTTTCAGGATCCACAAGCAAGCCAGGCATCTCATTACACTACACTCGCGAACACAACGTTACCACCAGAAGGCAGCGCAAGTTCCTTTAGACAGGTTAAAAAACTGTTCTCCTCACTGTCCAAAATGTCATTGTTTGTATGTTATGTCTGTATCATGTGCATCCTGTTGTCCTGTTGAACTGCTGCAGATCTTCTACGTCTATGTTTAAAGTTTTTGTGTCTATTTATTTATTTAGTGCTTTATTTGTTCTCGCTGTAGAAACGACGACGTGTTCCTTCTCCTTTCAGCGGCGACGATGTCTGGCAGAGCCTCTTCGGTGGGGTGAGTAGAAAAGCCCTCTCTCTATATTCTATTACGTTAAAAAAATAGTTAAAATGTCGAGCCTCTGCATCTCCCCTCTCTCAAGGTGAAGGTTGGCCTAGTGGTTAAGACACTTGTCTCCTCACCCAGAGCCTGGGGTTCAAATCCCAGCTCCACTGTTACCTTTACTGAGCAAAATCTAATATCCTCACTTACAATTATTTTACTTAAGATTTTTACTTTGTTTATTCAAAACAAAGTCAATTTGTTAATTTCACTGAGTCATTTCCTAATTTCAGCAATTTTAGTAAATTTGAGTTTAAGAGTTTTGCTTTGAGACACAGTAAAGGTAACAGCAAAGCTGGGATTTGAACTGTGATCGTCTAGTTCAGAGACTGGTGTCTTAACCACTCAGCCAACCTTCACCTCTAAATCATCCCTAAGGTTGTGTTTTTATGTATTTTTCCTTTCAGAATTAAGTAAACATGTCAAAAGTGGAAAAAACTTCACTCCTAAGCAAGTGAGCCTGAATCGCTCAATTGTAAGTGCCTTAGCTTGTAGTTCAGGAGGTTCTGGGTTCAAATATGCACTAAAGTTGTATTTTTATGTAGTTTGCCTTGCAGAACTAAGTTAACATGTCAAAAGTGGAAAAAAATCACTCTGAAGCAAGTGAGCCTGTATAGCTCACTTAGAAGTGTGTTGGACTCTGGTTCAGGAGGTTCTGGGTTCAAACCCCTGGTAGTTTTATTTTATTGTGTAAAAGGGGGGTGTTATACATGAGAGGTAGTAATAACTTTTTATTTTGAAGCACCTCCTCCAGCCCATGACCACACATGACCCTTCACTAGCACCTCCACCTTCCCTTCCCTTCCCTTCCAACTGCCACTCTCCCTCCCTGAGCAGAGCCCGGGCTCATACCAGCAACCTCCAATCCTGGAGTACAGGTCTCTAACAACTGAGCCATTGAGCTTTGCCTGAAAGCTTTCATTTTTGGGGCTTATCTATCATGAAGAAATACTCATTTACGCATATGCACTTTGTTCAAGCCACACAGGTTTAACTTGTGACTAAGTCAGTAAGCATGTGGTCAAAAGAGCTCACTGACAAGTGTCTCAATGTAAAGCACAGTGAGGAAAAAAAAGAACCCAACAGACAAAAATGAGCCCCAACACTGGTAGAGTACCTAGTACTGTCTTTAAGGGTATCATGAAGAAGGGAGACACAAAACCAAGATAAAAACTTTCTTCAGGTTGGACTTCATTTTTATGTTTGTAATTATTTGGTTGGCTTGGTTCAGAGGTAATGTTTTGGAATTATCAGCAAGGCACCTAAATACATTGAGAAATCCAAACACTGGGGTGAAACACCCTGTTCAAAGTTCTATATAAATTTCTTATACTGATTCTTCTGGCTCTGAAAGACCTCTGAACACGTGCCCCGATACCTCATACATTATATGGAATTATAAACATAACGTTATCTTGAAAAGTGGAGCCTGATAGAAGATCAATGTCACAAGTCAAAAGAAACCATGTATGTCAGTCTGATGGTTCTGGAAATGTTGCCAATTCGGAGGGACTGAGGCCTCTCTGACAGGAAATCCAGTATCCAGTTGCAGAGTGAGGTGCTCAGTCCCAGCTTGCTCAGTTTCACACACAGTCTTTGGGGAATGATGGTGTTGGTGCTGAACCCTAAAGTCTATTAACAGCAGTCTAACTTGTCCAGGTGAGAGAGGAAAAAGTGAAGTGCAGTGGATATGGCATCTTCAGTTGATCTGTTGTTTGTGCGATAGGCAAATTGCAGCGGGTCCAGTGAGTGGGGGAGGTTGCTTTTTACCTGTGCCATGAGAAGTCTCTCAAAGCACTCCGTGGTGATGGGAGTCAGGCGATGGGTGCAGTGATCATTCAGACAGAAACTGAAGATTTCTTTGGCACTGGTACTTTCATTTTGAATCCTGGATTATACTGGACTCAACACCATCATCCCAGCCGTCCTAAGACAAGCTCTCTGTGCTGAACATTCTTGACCTCACCTGGATTACTGACAGGACACAACATGTGAGATGGAAAATACTTCTCCATCCTCTTTTGCCCTGTTCACCTGCAGGAGTCATCAGTCTGTCAGCTCAAAGTTGACAGATGGCGCCAGCCTCATTGGACTCCTCTGGCGGAGTCTGCCTGCAGGCAAGGAGGCTGACCACCTGGTGTCCTGGTGCAAAAAGCAGCAACAGAGGCTCAGCAGCGGTCCCCATCCCCATGCGCGGAATGCACAGTTGATTATTTCTATTGTTATCCATATCCATTGCACATTCTCTACTTCTGGCTTATTCATGTCATATCTTTTCTCATTCTGTATTCTGTACAGGTAAAGTCTGTAAATAGTCAAAGTCAAAGTAAACTCTACTGTTATCTTGAACACACTGCCTGCCCTCACACCCCCGCCCCTGCCCCAGACTGTGAACTGACTCTGTTGCACCTCTACACTTTTATCCTGTCTTTGTGATGTACACGCTTCTATATGGACAATTCATGTTGCACCGGAACTGTCTCAGCGATAATATTATGTTTACAGATTGTACAGTATTGTCCGAGCTGAATGTTAGCTCAGACTTTATAAATAACATTATTGTTTAATAGATTATAGAAATGCTTAACATAGTGGAACTTTATTACCAGATCTCATCACTATACTTGTAGTCCAGAACCCACGCCTATGCAAAGACCAAGACACTACCAAGACCAGGGTATCGAGGGAGACCAAGACTAAGACTAAAGACCAAGACAAGCCAAGTCAAGACCAAGACAAAGTCGGCGAGACGGGAACTGAGACCAAAAAAAAGACACCCTTAGCTTTGTGTGCTGTGTTGAGGACTGACATGACCAGGTACTGACTGCTCTCAAAGTCATCTGACAAAACAGCTAACACCTCCAACAACTGTCTAAAGAATGGGAAATATGTAACTGATTTCAATTATACTTAATTTGTAGATGAATTTGTAACATCAAATTGAAGATACACAATTATACGCAGAATGCATCATGTCCCCATTGAGTAGTACTAGCCAAATTACACCGTATGATATCTTCCTGAAATGGATTAGGCCTGTTAAGTCAACGCAACGTGATATGCAGATGTTATTTAAAGTCAATGAACACATTTATTTAGTCAAACCAGCACAGCAATTTAAGTAAAAATACTGTAATCAAACAATATAAAGACATGGGCACCGTCACATGAATCAAATGAAAACTGCAAATACCTACGTTACAAATACAAACTGCACATTAAGTGTTGCTTAGAATAAAGACAAGTGCTTAAAAGATTCTGACTGATGGAGCTAGCTACCTGTGCCAGCATGTGATTTTACTCTTGCAGAAATGTTGTCTGCAGAGAAGCTTGCAAAAAAATCTGTCCCTAAATCATTGTTTATGCTGCGTGTGAGAAGAACACATGATAAATAACAATAATACATATACGTGATCGGTCATCTGGGGTTGGAAAAGGTAGGTAAAAAGTTTGAAGATGGGTAGATGGCTGCTGGCTAGCTTACCTTTCAGGGTGTTTATGCTCCAGGTGCCTGGTGAAAGGTTGAGTAGTCGATTCTCTCGTTTATACTGCCTTTAATAGAAAAAAATGCTACGTAACCTGATCGATACTTGGAATCTCTCGATTTAAACTCACTGTCAATATATGGTTTCCTTTTTTTTAAATGGTGTATTTCCCATAACAGTATATGTTTCGCGAGCTATTTGTGTCATTCTTTTTAATTAAAAAAAATATGTGGAGCAAAGGTTTTCATACTATTTATCAAATTTATGAAAAAAATTAAATTAGTGTCCTTATCACATGATGCTCCCATTGCAAAATCTCATAATATTATATCAATACTTGTTCCCTGTGCACAGTTTGAATACGGGGAGCATGGTCTGATACCCTATTATATTAGCTTTAATTAAAATATATAGTCAATGTCTGATTCACACAAAATACATGTATGTCATTGAAGGGTTGCATTTGAAGTGCACGTAAGGCGAAATAATAATAATGTTGCATTTTCGAACGTTACGTTGTGTGTCATGGATATCATTGGCTCCAAATCTCGACCATTATGTCGACTGAACAGCGAGACCAAGACAAATTCGAGGATCCAAGACCAAGACCATAGACCGTCGAGAGACTGTGACAAGACCAAAGACTACATAAAAGTGGTCTAAAGAGACGGTCAAAGACATCCAACTCTATCTCATGCACATTCAGTGTAAAGACTGTATGTCATAATTGTAGGCTGAATACCGCATCTCTCTACTTCTGGTTAAATGTGTATATATTTATATTCTATTTATATATTGTATTCTATGTTCCAATTTGTTAGTTGTTCTTTGCACTATTAAAACTGGAGCAAAGTAATGTCTCTCTGTACATTATATGCTCTATAGTCTATAGCAGAGATGACAAAGTTTACTTCCGACTTTTTGACTTGATCTCAACTCGTACATGTACATAAAGAGATAGAATGATGTGGCTCCCTGAATTTTTTGGTTTGAACAGATAAGGCACACAAAGTAAAAAATATATATGAATACAAATAAGTCAGACAGAAGAGCAAAATAATATATATCCGTGAGCTATAAAAGTATTAAAAACTGGAGTCAAGTCTGAGTGAGTTGTTGCCATGCAATACTCTGGCATTGTTCTTTTTAGTAGATACATAGACCATTGTTATGCTCCATTTGTAGAAGACTCCATTTGTTTCCCACTCTTGGCGGTCCTGTTATGCTTTGTATTTTCATTTGATAGCTCAGTCTTTTGGAAGAAAGCATTGAAAAGCACAGTGGTACTTGTCTCCATATGGCATTCACTCTTTGGCCAGCTCTGCTAGCAGATACCGTCCTCCAAAGTATTAACAAGACTGGAACTATGTGTGTTCATGTGAGCCTCTGACACCAGCATCCAGTCTTTGTTACCATGAGGCAGGTTACTTCTACAATATAGTACTTATTGCTTTGACCCAAAGCTGCTGTGATCACTCTGAGTTACTTGTTAGGACTTACAAACATGAAGTTGTTAACAGCTGATTTAGCTACATTTCTTTATGCCAATACTAATTTTAATTAGTTGATGTGATTATAATGGTTATGACTCTTGATGTAAGACAAGATTACCGTAAACATGAAGACTTGTTAAATGTGATTATTTTTTATTTCTGAACTGTGCCTTTAAAAAAAAAAAAAAAAAGGTGTAGTGTTAAGAGATCCTTATGACACATTTTTTTGCTTATGACCATTTGTTATAGGGTTTTTCTTATTTTTGATTTTTCCAATGGGTATACGATATTAAACTTTTGACTAATTTACTTTTAGTTGGTCAAAATATAAATTGTGAATAGCAGCTAATTTATATGCATAATGTATGGTAATTAGGGCTGAATTAGGATTGTGGGAACTTACCATCAGCGAGAAGCCTAGTCAAAAAATACTTATTACTTTGACCAGCATTTAAAAAGTTAGTTTGTTTCATAGTATAGCAGAGATAATAGTAACATTGATTTTGACTTGATCTCAATTCATGTAAAAGACAACGTAGTGCAGCTCCAGGTTTTACAGTTTGAGCAGGGTAAAGCACATCAGTAAAAATAAAATTATTTATATATATATATAAGTTTGAATTTAGTCAAAATTTGGGCGTACTCCAAAAATACTTCTAACCTAAAAGTGAAGGCGTGTTGGTCAGCATCAGTTTTTAATATTTTATAGTCTATGGAATATATATGAGACTAAAATTCAAACAAAATTGTGTACAATATAGGATAAAAGAAGAAATAAAAACTTCGTGAAGCAATTTACAGCTTCTTGACCCACGTCCAACTAAGTATAGCGTTCTCATTGTATCATCCGTGGTGATTCATATCATTGGTTTTTATCAATCCAATTTGAGGCGCTGCCATTTTTGTGAACTCAAATTAAGGTTTAATATGAAAAAAGCCAATAACTTCGGGGGCAAAAGTATGAGAACTAAAATCAAGTTCAGCGTCCACCAGGCCATTTTTTCATGTCCATTTTTCATCTCAACCTAAAGACCAAATATGGAAAACAGCCTGTAAATTGTTTTTTTGGTGTCGGACTAACACAGGAAAACACAGGAAAAGAATCTTTTCCGATTTTGAATTCTTAATTGAATACGCAATGAACTAACGATAGGCGGATTCGAGAGACTCGGCTTTATTGAAGCGAGTGCTGAAGGTTTCACTAACCTTCAGCACTCACTTATTTACTACTGTTGCTCTTATATATTATTTAAAATATGCATCAAAGCAAAGAAAACAGCAAAATAATTCAAATACAGTATTTGTTTCATCTCATCAACAGGGATGTGGCCTGAGTTAGAACCATGTCTTCTTCTTCGCTGAGAGGTGTTATGGCAGGTGGCAGCCAGCAGGTAGTTACACCAACTGGACTGGAGTGTGGGCACGGGGGCATATTTCAGAAATAAAAACTGTATTCCTTCAAATAGTGCCATTTCTTTTAGGAACTTGTACGATGTAGTGGTGTACACTGCTCAATGTCTTCCCTAGCAGACTAGAGGTGAGTTTCCCAAAAGCATAGTTGCTAGCATTGTTGTTAACTAGAGTGTAACACCGTTATATTATGATGTAGTATGTACAGTAGAACCATAGATCAGCTCCAGTCTTTGGTGAGATATTTGGTCCAGAGCTAGTCTGTTGTTCTCAAAAGTGTGTTTTCATTTAGACCAACACAGCTATTTGAAGAATGAGAATAATGAATTTTGAACCGCCGTCAGCAACTCCTCCGCTGGTGGGAGTGAAGACAAATGAAAAGAAGGGAACATGGATGTGGCTCATTTGTAGTAGACTCCATTGCTCTCACTCTTGTGGACATTACATTGTTCTAGCTCAGTCTTTGGAGAATACACTTAAAACACAGTGGTACTTACCTCCACATGGTCTACTTTGTCCAGTTCTGTCAGAAACCATCTCTACAAAGTGTGCTGGGAATGAGCCATGTGTTTTTTGTGACTTTCTTTGAAGTAGCAGTATCATACTTAGGCGCATATATTTTAATGAAATTGCTTTGTATTAAGAGTTAAGTCAGAAATTAATATACAGCTCTTGGGATAGAACAATGTGCCTGATTCCTACCAATATTTGTGCAAGTCTTAACCATATGTGAAATAAACTATTTGTGATTTGCAAATTTTTTTTCTTAACTAGAAACAAATCTTAATAAGGTAAACATTGTCCAAATTATTGTAAGAAAATTGCATAAATGGGTTTTAAGAACATATTTCATCTTAAGAACAGTTGGTGAATGAGGCCCAATGAAGTTATTTACATTTAAACACAAAATTGGTCATTTATACGCATACTTTTTATGTGTATCTGACTGGTCTGTACTACAAGTATAGTCTCACTTCCAGTTACATCAGAAAGTTTGACTACTTTGACAGTAGCAAGTGTCATACTTTATTTTAATGAAATTACTTTGTCAGCTCAAGCTCTACCATACTGTTTTACTGATGGGATTTCTGGCCACATGTTCACAACAATGGTTGTCCATCATTGCATAGTACCTGGACTGTAGTTTTTACTTTGACCACAGGAGGGTTGCCTTTTGACATGCTGTAGACACTTTGTTGGCAGTCTTTGGTGAGTTGCTTAGTCCAGAACTCATCTGTGCTTGGCAATATCTGGCAGTAGACCAAAGATGGATAGCACGGACTGTGATCAGCAACGCCTGAACTGGAGAGTCAGTGGAGAGAACAAGCCATGGAGAGAGAAAAAGAAGGGAGTCTGGTGAGTTGTTGCCATGCAATACCTGGCATTGTTATTTTGAAATGAAATGCACCAGACCATTGTTATGCTCCATTTTGTAGAAAGGGCTCATTGTTCTCCCTCTTGTGGTCCTGTTTATGCTTTGCATTTTTCATTTTGATAAGCTCAGTCTTTTGGAAAAAGCATTGAAAGCACAGTGGTACTTGTCTCCACATGGTCTTCTTTGTCCAACTCTGTTAGATGCCGTCCTCCAAAGTGTGCTGGAACAGACCATGTGTTCATGTGACTACTCTGGCGTAGCATCCAGTCTTTGTTACCATGAGGCAGGTTACTTCTACAATATAGTACTTATTGCTTTGACCCAAAGCTGTTGTGATCACCGCATTCTTGTTAGGACTTACAAACATGAAGTTGTTAACAATGATTTTAGTTACATTTCTTTATGCCAATACTAATTTTAATTAGTTGATGTGAGTTATAATGGTTATGACTCATGATGTAAAAGACAAATTACCATCAACATGAAGACTTGTCCAAATGTGATTGTTTTTATTTCTGACCTCTGCTTCTTCTTTTTTTTTTTTAAACGGTGTGGTGTTAAGAGAGCAACATATTTTTATTTTTTGCCTAACTTGACCATTTATTATAGGGTTTTTCTTATTTGTGATTTTTCCAATGGGTATACAATATTAAACTTGTGACTAATTTACTTTCAGTTGGTCAAAATGTAAATTGTGAAAGGCAGCTAATTTATATGCATAATGTATGGTAATTAAGGCTAAATTAGCATAATCAGAGAGGATTGTGGGAAATTACCATCAAGCCTAGTCACAAAATACTTTTATTACTTTGACCGGCATTAAATGTTGACTTGAGGATTCTCTCCCAAGTCCACTGTCTATCTATTTCTTTACAGTCATGAGCAGAAAGGTAGTTAGGCATTCAGGACTGCTGGATGCCTGGGAGGAAATGGTGGTTTGGGGAGTCATCTGTAAAGTCTTTCTGACTCATGCTGTAAAGCACTGTACAGTGAACTGGGGACATGACCCAAGTTGTGGTGGGTGGGAGGGCCATAGATGGATGGAGGGAGGGGGTCAAGTTTGATTTTTGAGCCAAAAAAAAAGGCTTAAAATAAATTCCTTTGTCCCCCTATATATTTTTAGGTTTATAATCAAACTCCAAGTTCAGGTCTCTTACACTTCTTTCATATACAGTATTTTCCGGCTCATCTCATTAATCACCTTCCCCCAACTCAACTTTGCTGAGTGGGGCCCACTCAAGTGGACGCCTCCACTCAGCAAAGCTGCCTAAACACCATGAGATGGATATCTATTTAAAGGACATCCAGAGCAATCCACATTTACCAAGATGCCTTGCTGTGCTTGACAAGTTTGCAGCATGACCTCTGGCGACGCTGCAAACTTGCAAAGAATATTTTGTTGTTGATGCTTAAGTACTTTTTGACTAGTCTTCTCGTTCGTAGTGAATACTGGTACATCAATCGAACAGCTATTTTACATATTAATTATGCAAATTGGGGGTGTGGTTTTCTTTTACCCAAAATTTACATATAATTCTCAAAACATTCAATAAGACTATTCCATCAAAGAAAACTATTCCATCAATTAATTAATGAATTAAACCACTACTTCATTACTAACCCCAACCAACCATATATTAAACCAAATCTCTAGCTTCTACCACCAATGTATTGAATTTATAGCGTTTCTGGCCATACGTTTACAAGAATGGTAACCTATCGATAAATAATTACCTGGACTGTCATTTAGCTTTGACACTAGAGGGCTGCATCACCGACATTCAGTAGACAATAAGCTCAGCATTCTCAAGCCCTTAACACTTAGAGTCTCTAATAACCAACAATCAACTTTTGTATCCAGAGCTAATTGGTGGTTGGTAATATCTGTAATACTTAAAGACAGTTCCTTGTCCAGTTTCATAGTGCTTCTCCTTGGACCACGATGAGCAACTCCTCCAACTGGAAGGTGAGTGGAGAAAACTTGCCTAAAATGCTTAATATGATGAGATGTTTGGTCCAGAACTAGTCTGTTGTTCCTAGTTCCTAGCTCTCTCCCCTCAGACCAACCTTCCACTTCAGAAGGATGAGTAATAATGAATTTTTGAACCATAATCAGCAACTGCTCCAACTGGTGGGGGGTAAAAGACAAGCCAAAGAAAAGAGAACTGCGGCACCAGCCCATTTGTAATGAACTCCATTGCTCTCTCTGTGCATGTTATACGTGCCATTGTTCTTGAGGTAGCACTCTCTTTTGGATGAATACACTTAAAACACAGTGGTACTTACCTCCACATGGTCTACTTTGTCTAGTTCTATCAGAAGCCATCCTCCAAAGTGTGCTGGAATAGACCATGTGTTCTTGTGACTGCTTTGACAGTAGCAAGTATCATACTTTTATTTTAATAGAATTACTTTGTCAGCTCAAGCTCTGCCTATTTTATTGATAGGTTCCTGGCCCGACATTCTGCAACAATGGGGAAGCCATCATTACTATAGTACCTATAATTCCAGTTTTACTTTGCCCACTGGAGGGCTGCCTTTTGACATGCTGTAGACACTTTGTTGTGACAGTCTTTGGTGAGCTGTATAGTCCAGAACTCAAAAGTCAGCATCATGATACTCTGCTTGGACCATGATCCTTACTCCTCAACTGCGGTGGTGGAGAAGTCTTGTGTGAAATCCTTCATTATGATGATGAGGTCTTTGAATAGAAGGAAGTAAAGAACCATAGATCAGCTCCAATCTTTGGTTTGATGTTTGGTCTCACAGAATGGAGAACTAGGAACAGCATTTAGCTCCCAACTAGTCTGTTTGTTCCTAGTTCTCATTGAATCCTTCTTCAGCTGAAAGATTCTCATTTGAAACTGCCACTGTGCCAGAATCACCTATTGTTGTTGCGATCTTCTTTTATGTCCAGAGCTGTCAGCAGTCTGTAATATCTAGTCACCCAAAGACAGTTCCATGTAACTAGCAGTACTCTCCTTGGATTCCGTGTCAACTCCTCCAACTGCAAGGTGAATAAGGAAAGCACTGAAAATACATAACTAATATGATGATGATCTTTGGTAGAGATATTTGGTCCAAAAGCTAGTCTGTTGTTCTAGTTCTCTCCATTTGAACAATCTTCATCTGAAGGGTGAGAATAATGAATTATGTGAATACCATCGAAAGACACATGAGCATTTTATGACACCTTTTTTTCTCAGCATTTAAAAAAAACAACCCAAGGTGTAATTTTTTGGGATGCAATCTCCATAATTATGAGAAAGCCGTTTTCTGTTTCTTTGACATCACTGTGAGCTATAAACACAAAAGAAACATGTTAAAAATACTAAAAAGTAAGAAAAACAATGAAGCAACTCCTGAAAGTGTTGATGTGATTATGAGATTTCACTCGTTTAAGCTCGCATTTCCTGCAAATAAATAAATAGAGCAAATCTGTGAATATATACTGTTAATTTCTAAGCAGTGTTTCCAAATGAATATAGTTGGTCATTTACAAATTATAGATATTTTCCAAAATTCCCCAACTATCAATTTTTGTTTAAATGTTTTATGTTAAATGTTTATTGGATGGCATCGAAATGGGTTAAATGGCCGTAGGCTTACCATTATTAGCCAAATAATATATATTTTTGAAGAATGCATTTTTATGTTTACAATTTTACAAACAGCAAAAATATCTAAATTCTGAAATTTTCCTTTTTCCCATTTTGTTTTCAGTGTTCGGTTTCGAGTGGTTTTTCAAGGGCTGAAGACGGGAGTGACCCAGTTTATCGGACACTGACCAAATATGTCGGACCTTTGAAGGCCAGAGATTTAGAATATATAAACACTCGGGCAGATCACCGAATCATGAGCCGCCATTGGGGACCACTGTATGTAGTCGATGCTCGTGCTGCTACGGTCATATTGGCAAAATATCACTCTTAGATGGTTGCTTTTAAAGCCATTATAGCCGAAGGTGAATCAAATTGTATCATTAAGTTCATTCCATATTCAATTAAAATTCCAAAATCGGAAGGTATTTTTTCAATTAATGATCTTTTCCTTTGTTAGTCTGATACCAAAAAACTAATTGGGGCAGTTTTCCGTAGTTTGGTCTTTAGGTGGAGAGTGAAAGTGGACATGAAAAAGCTGAACCAACGATATTTAATTTCTCCGACTTTAAGCAGAGGCTCGTCTAATTTGATAGCGACAAAATGACAAGCGTCGGTAAGGTTGATACAGCTCTCTACGAACTGTTTCGGTGTTAAACAAAACGAGAGGGCCAAGTTAAGGATTAAAATGAAATTTAAATCAATTAAGCACGCACAAGAGTTAATCCACTTACGTTGCAGTGTTAAATTCCGTCAGGCGGAATAAAGAACAACTTAAGTAGTTAAAGAAGTATTAAAGTAAGTTTAATATAAACTTTAAATTATCACAAGCATGCGCACAAGAGTTAATCCACTAACGTTACGGTGTTAAATTCAAAACAGCCAATAATGGTTGGAGTTAGTTTTTGGAGGACGTCCTAAAGTTAAATAAGAATTTAAACAAAATTGTGTATAATAAATATGAGATAAAGAAAGAAAAAGAAAAAAATTCATTAAAGCGTTACAGGTGCGGCCCGTCCAACCACTTCTCGGCGTCCTCATTGTATCCCCAGCGTGTTCAGGTCATATCATTTAAATTTTATCGACCCAGTTTTGTTCAAAACTAACCCAAAGTACTAAATTTCTAGCGCTGCCATTTTGTCGATATATTTTGTCCGGGCACAGAAATCGAATTCTGAAATATCAAAATCAAGTTCAGCTTCACCAGGCCATTTTTCATGTCTTTTTTTTTTTTTTTTAATCTAGGCCTAAAGATGGAAAACAGACTGTAATTTGCTTTTTTAGTATCAGACTAACATAAGAAAAGATAAGTATTGAATCTTTTTTTTCGATTTTGGATTCTTAATTGAATATGGAATGAACGAAAGATACGTGGATTCGAGAGGCTCGTCTGTATTGAGAGAAGCGACTAAATTACACTAACCTTCAGCACTCTTATTTACTACTGTTGCTCTTATATGTTCTTAAGTTATGCAGCAAAACCGCGAAAACAGCCAAAAATATTTTACGACATACATACATACCTGCATCAACAGGGGACGTGGTCTGGATTCGAACCGCGTTTCTTCTTCTTCTGAGAGGTGTTATGGCGATTGGCAGCCAGCTCCTTGATTGTAGTACTGCCACCAACTGGACTGGAGTGTGGAGCGGTGTATATTTAGAAAGAAAAAAACTATATTATTTGCAAATAGTGCCGTTTCTTTTAGAAACTTAGTTGCTAACATAGTTGCTAACGTATTGCTAACTAAATGTGACCATGTGTTCATCTGACACCAGTGTCCAGTCTGGGTTACCATGAGGGCAGGTAACTTCAGCAATATACTGTAGTGCTTATTGCTTCGACCGAGCTGTTGATATCACTGGGCTCTTGTTGGGTTTTGTAAAATTACCAATATGAAGCGTTAACGTTATTTATTTTTTAAAAGCGATAATCTAGTCTAAAACTTAGTTTAAGGAGGAAAATGTTGAGTTTTTGTAGTGAAAGGAAGTTGCCATGAAGGTGAAGACTAGTCCAGATAGACTTACTTCTGCTTTTTTGACACATGCTTCGCCCACTTATGTTGTCACGATGCACCTTTAAAATTTCATTTGTCACAATTAAACGTAAATAAATACTGCAAATTCATAAGCAGTTTTTCTGAAGGTGTGCTTGCTTAGTCATTTATATTTCAAATTTTAGATAATTTTCCACATGCTGTTTTTTTATTGGTCAAGATAAAACAGGAAATTTATCCTATTGGTCAGTTAGAGTTAATGTATTCAAAACCCGTATTTCTATTGGCCTGATGCGAATGCAGGTGTCTATGCAAATTAGGGCACATTTTTCAGCGGATTTTGTGGAATCTACCGTCAACGTGAAACCTGGTTCCAAACTACTTATATTTTTCAGGAAAGTCTTTTTGTTTATTGCCAGTTTGAAACTCCATTGTTAAATGTTTATCATTCGCATACCTACACCAGATTGAAACATGCTGGTGACGCCTACAGCGTGTTCATGGTTTCATTGTTAGACGTTTTGGAGCTCGAGTCAAAAACAAGGCGTGGTTGTGTGTTTATTTAAAACAAGCCATCGTGTCTGGTTTTATTTTTTAGGTTTTGTTTGGTGATGTGTGTGCTTCTTATTTTGTATATGTTGGTTTATAGTTTTATTTTTAGTGAATTATTTGTGGGTGTGTTTTTGTGGTTTGGGTTTGTTTGTATTTTTTATTTTAGGGTTATTGGGTTTTTGTTTCTGTGAGCTGTGATTTGGCGTGTTTTATATTAGTACTAGGCGAACAAAGCTCGGTGTGGAAGCTTTATTACCACGTATAGATTTTTAGCGTGTTGTTTATTTGATAAAGTTTTTCTCTGTTAGTGAATTAATGGTAAATTCGGCTTTTTGTAATGTAAGTTAACTGTTAAAGATAAAAGAACAGGCCGCAAGCATTTAATAGAAAAGCTTTTGTTTTCTGCTTGTGTAGAAAACAACCGTGACTGTTTCTTTTTATATAATACTAGTGTGGTTCCAGAGGAAGCGTTTGAGTTTTTGGATTCCACTCTGTGCTGTAAACAGAAGAAAAGAGACACGTTTACAATGCTTAAAAGTAGACAAACAATGAGAAACCTTACTCCTCCAAAGCGTTGGTATGGTTATAAGTTTACACGCCGAACGAATCTTGTGTCTCGCGTGGTCAGGTAGCTCGGGCGGTACTCGGACTTCGACAATGAAACCAAATGAGAAACTTCATTTTTTAACTTCTATCTCTCACTTGAAAAGAGAAATTTAATGGTGAAAAACACTGTATAAAACTAATTTCTAATTTTGATCACCTGTTAAGCTTGCATTTTCTCGCAAATAATAAATTAGTAAATGGAGTGGAATATATTCTGCTAATTTGGAAGCTATTTCCCAAAGGAATATTTAGTTGGTCATTTATATTTAAAACGTTAGACAATTTTCCAAATTCCCAACTTTCCAAATTTATTCAAGTGTTTTATGTTAACTAATGAAAGAAAAATAGAAATGGGGTTAAGACTATCCGAACTTACCATTATTAAATCAATAAAAGCATTACATTTCTGGCGTTTACAGAAAAGTCACATTTCAGGTTCTGATTTTACACAAACAGCTAAGATCTAAATTCTAAAAAGTAGCCTTTTCTAATCTTTGCTTTTCAGTAATAAGTAAATCTAAGCAATCACGGGAACACCCAGGCCCGTCTGTGTGGCGTGTGAGTGTGTACCTGGTGGCAGATGCTGGAGGCTCTGTGTTCAGCCAGAAGATCCAGTCGGTTCGAATGCCGTTTTCTCTCTCACTGTTAGGCCAGCAGCTGCTCTGTTCAACAGAAGCACAGAAATAAGTAAAATAAATATTTCAATATATATCAATCAATAATGAAACGCATGTCTGGCTTGTTTGGATGTAACATTTACAAATAAAATATGACTTAAAGGTGTTTGTGTTAATTAACTTATGGGCGGAAATTGATGTTTTTAGTTACTACTACTACTACTAATAATAATAATAATAATAATAATAACGTGTAACGCTCACCTCCATCACTTTCAAAACAACGTCTGAGATCTTGAAAACTAAGTGGTGATCTCAAGGTAAAGGCGTTTGTTATTTCTAAATCCCGAGAGAAAAACTCAAGAAAATCACCCTTATGTCGTGTCAAGAGAAAATATAAGTCGAGATCTTGCGATAACGAAAAGAAAAATAATAATGTTGACGTGGGTCCTCCTATACGACTTCTGTAGATAAGCTGCTTACAGTAATAAAACATCAGTCTGAAATGTGATGGACACTAACTATTTTGAGTTACGTCACTAACGACCAACCCTGCGATAACAGAACTGGAACATTTTCTCTAACATGTCACTATGTTATGACGGACGATCGTATGTCTATTGATGCTGGACTCTCCATCACATCTCACTTCAGACTGATTTCCTATTGCAGTAGCCAGGTTATCTATGGAAGTGGAAATTAAACCGCGTAACGTGTGTGATCTCGACGTATTACCAAAAGTGGTTTTCTAGGGATCACAAGTGTTTTCTCGAGATTTAGAAATAACGAAAGGCGTTATCTCCAGATCACAACTTAGTTTAATCACGATCTTGAGTAAGCTTTCTTTATTTTCTTCGTGATGTCCCGCGAAACGAATGCTTTACTTAAACCCGCGTCTAATTTTTTGCAAGTTCTCTAACATAGCTTCTGATCTCGAAAAAGGACTTTTGTTATATCGCGATCACCAGAAATAATGCGTTCCATTTGCCGTTGGTGCTCGTTTTCTGAAGCTGGAAGCGTCGAAATGCGTGTATCCGGACAACCGACCAAATATCTCGGAGCAGCACAGAGGGCGAGTTCCAGGTATATAAACGCCGGGCCAGATCTGGTTCGCTGGCAGCGCCATTTGAGAGACCTGTTGTAGTCGATGTCTGGTGCCTTTCTGATCATGTTAGCGCGAAAATATCACGTTTGAGATGAAAACCACTCTAAATAAGCGAAACAATCAGCTTGTAAAATAATAATGGGTACTTTCTTAGATGGTTGGTTTTAAAGCCGTGAGAGTGTGAATCCTGTGTATTATTTGTTCATACCATATTCAATTAAGAATTCAAAATCGGAAAATTAAAAACAATTCATTGTTACTTTTCCTTTGTTAGTTTGATACCAAAAAACTAATTTTCCGTAATTTGGCCTTTGGGTTAAGATAAACAATTGGGCACGAAAAAAAACTGAACTTGATTTTGATATTTAATTCCTCGACTTCTGTATATAAGCATGCATGCAGAGACTAAGCCCAATTTGATATCGACAAAATGCTTGGCGCCCAAATTGGGTTGATAAAACCTAAATGATTATAGACCGAACAGCTGGGGATACAGTGAGAACGCTGAAAGGTGGTTGGACGTGGCCGCAGCTGTAACGTTTCACCCAACTTTTTTATTTCTTTCTTTGTATCCCTGGTGTGTACGCTTTTTATTTTAAATTTTAGTCGAATTTATAGCGTTCTCGAGACAACTAACCACTGTCTGTTTGGATACTTAACACCGTAACGTTAACTCTTGTGCGCGTGCTTGTGATAATTTAAAGTTTATGTTAAACTTAATTTGGCCCTCTCGTTTTGTTTAAAGGTTATGAAGAGAAGTGTCACTGAAATTGTTCGAAGAGAGCTGTGACTGGCGGCGCGAGAGATGCTGAACCTGCAGCATTAATTACACCTGATGTACCATCCCACATAACGCATCCAAATGTCGAGTCAAATTTATGCGATTGTTTTTGTTGTGGCAGCAAGTTCATCTCAAAATGAGAAAATTTATTAGGCGCATTTTTGCAAGTTCACATTCAGTCATCGTTCATTATCATTTGATATGTTCATTTTTATTGTTTACTTGTTTGCATGTGTCATTAAGATAGCAGCCCTTTTTCTGTGATGCATGTACGCGTGTGTAAGCATGCAAAAACTACAGTGCAAATGTCAGTGATGTTTTTGTAAAAACTGAATAAAGGTTAATGTAAACTAATGACAACTAATGTAAAGAAACATTCTTTAATAATACAATGATAATAATAATAATAATAATAATAATAATAATAATAATAATGATGATGATGATGATGAAAAGATTAGCAATTTGCTTTCTCGAACGTTCCGAAATAACGTCCACAGGCCGGTATGTCCCCATAACGTCATCTGAACGACCCGACAGAATGTCTCCAAAATGTAATGGAAACCCTACTAAATAACGTATAAAGGATATTTGATATTTATTTTCTCCGACGTGTGTGCCCCGTTGCACTCGGTATCGACACAGCCCAGCAAGCAAAATCGTCCCCGGGGCGTCCTTCTCTCCGGCGTCAACTGAAGCAAAGATTTCGTAGGGTTCGGAGACGTTCTGTCAGAGAACCCAGGAACATGTCCGGGAGCGTTCAAAATCCTGGTCTCGTTATTTGAGGACAGTCGGGAAAAGTGCCTTTCTTTCTTTCTTTCTTCTTCTTGTTCTTATTATTATTACAACATTAGTTAACGTTTATTCAATTTTAACAACAGAACATTACTGACAGTGGCACTGTATTTTGCCTACATACATCACAGAAAAAGGGCTGCCTGTGAAAGGAACGAGCGCTGCCATCTTAAATTAATGACACATGCAAACAAGTAAACAATGAAAATAAGACATGTCAAATAATAATGATGCGATGACAATGTGAATTTGCAAAATGCTGTCTTCACAAGAAACAGAATGTCTCATCTTTTTTGACAATACTTGTGCCACAAAAAATAATTGTACAGATTTGACTAGATATTTGACAGTGTGATGTGGCAATGGTGGGCATTCGTGTGTAATTAATGTTGCAGGTTCAGCAGTTTTCTCGCTGCCGCTGCCGCCGCCGCCAGTCACAGCTCTCTACGAACTATTTCGGTGACGCTATAACCCATAAACCTTTAAACCATGAGAGTGTCAAGTTAAGGACAGTGTTTTTGGACTAAAATAAAAATTAAATCACAAGCGCGCACAAGAGTTAATCCACTTACGTTAGGGTGTTAAATTAAAACAGGCGGAATAAGACAACTTTCACTACATGGTTTGATTAGTTTGCAGCACACTAAATTAGGTCTAAAATTTTAACAGTGCATTATAATATATATATGGGATAAAAAGCTTCGTGCAGCGTTATAATATACGCCCAACCACCAACCGGAGCAGAGTTACGAGACGCGACGTTCACCTGCTGCTTCTCACTGTATCCCCAGCGTGCTCGGTTCATATCATTTAGGTTTTATCAACCCAATTTTGCCATTTTGTCGATATTAAATTAGGTGCAACGCATGAAAAAGCCAATACCTTCCGGGGCACAGAAGTATGAGAACTTAAATATCAAAACCAAGTCCAGCTTCACCTAAATTAAATTTTGCGATTTTTTGGATTCTTAATTGAATATGGAATGAACGAATGATACGCGAATTCGAGAGGCTTGTCTTTATTGAAGCGACTAACGTTTCACTAACCTTCAGAACTCACTTATTTACTACTGTTGCTCTTATATGTTCTTAAGTTATGCAGCAAAACACGAAAACAGCCTAAATATTTTGAAATACATAGTGTTTACATACCATCAACAGGGACGTTGTTGTCGAACCGCGTGTCTTCTTCTTCTTCTGAGAGGTGTTATGGCGATTGACAGCCACCTTAAAGGTGTGTTACTGCCACCAACTGGACTGGAGTGTGGAACGGTGTATATTTTTGTTCCAAACTGCTTTGTTACATTCCATGTCATTGTGTTGCAGGAACAGTTTGTCTTTCAGGATCCACAAGCAAGCCAGGCATCTCATTACACGACGCTCGCGAACACGGCGTTACCACCAGGAGGCAGCGCAAGTTCCTTTAGACAGGTTAAAAAAAACCTCACTGATTCATCTTCATGTTCTGTAGATACAAACAATGGGCCTCATTCAGCAGTAGTTCTTGAGAAGAAATCCACTCTTAAAACCCACTCATGCAGTGTTCATGAAGATCCGACATTGTTATTTAAGATTTGTTCCTGAGTAAGATCTACAACCGCTGCACAGTTTATTGCACATTGATTTACAGAAAACATTGGCCTTTCTTCAGAGTTGTATAATATTATACTATTTAAATGTCAACTTGCTTAAGAATATTTTATTGGTGAATGAGGACCAACAGCTCTGCCTGCTTTATGTTTCTTTTATTTAGGCAAGTGCACGGACGGTAACGTCGGCCAAGCAGAAGGGGTTCAAGACCGTCTCTACACGTGTTTCTGGACGCCCCGAGCATGCCAAGACAGGACGTCCCCCAGGCAGCATCAGCATCATCGGTGTGGTCCCACCCATGAGCTCTGTCGTTGTGGAAATACACCATCCAGTCACTCAGGCAAGAGTCTGATGTTAAATGAATTGCTGGTGTTTATCCTCTAGATCGGAGTGATCACCCTGAAAGTAGTTGTTGACCTGTTGCCCTGTCGTCCACTGACTCGTTAGTGTTGCTTTGTCCTTCACCGTTCAATCTTTGTTGTAATTGGCTGATGATTGGTGTGATATTGCTCCAGCTCTGTATGTTCCAGTGGGACATAGCTGTTCTCCTCACTAGGGCTGGGTTCAAAAAATTGTTTCACCGATCAATATCGATTCTCGTTCGAAAAATACGATACCGATTCAAAAATTCGCGGATCAGTCTTTTCCTGCGGCTATGTACTACTTCTCGCGACCATGCAAGGAGAGCTATAAAAACATGAGACCAGCGAAACCGAAACCAAATAGAGCCATGGCTGAAGCTGCTCCACTTAAATCACCATCTGGCCTAAAGGCCGATGTTTGGCAACACTTCGGTTTTAAAACTTACAAGGATAGAGAGGAACTGGATAAAACAAAAGCAAAATTTAAATCGACAACCCAGCAATGCTATAATGTTGTATTAGATACATAATACTAAATAACCACTTATTGGCAAGGTTTACTGTCCACAGATAATGTTGTAGTGCAGTCCATCGACATAAGGATATGCTCGACTCAAGTTATTTTATAACCAAGCAAAACTAGTATTGACGCAAAGAAATCTCTAAATAAATCAATATCGAATCGAAACGAATCGAGAACTGAATCAGATCATGACCTTGTGAACCGGAATCGAATCGATTCAGGAAATCAGCAACGATTCCCAGCCCTAGTACTTGTTGTAAATTGTAAATGCAAAATACACTACACTGTGTGTGTTTATTTCATTTTGACATGTCATATCCACTTAGCCATTGCAGTCCACAAGGTTGCAGGTTTTTGCTATTTGAATTGCTTCATGTCGCCATAAAAACTGTTATAAAGAAAGCTTTACTGAGACTTGAACCCACAAGCTCTGGAACTGAAGGCAGAGCACAGTCCCACTAAGCTCCTGGGACTCACATGCTCCTGCGTTATACGTTCCTGTTTGGTTTATTTTGGTGGACTTTAGACACTAATTTTTTAGTGTTAACATACACCATTTTCCTAATGTATGCTTGGCTGAGTCGTGAACCAACACGATGCATGGCTATTATTATTATTATTATTATTATTATTATTCTACAAAACGGATTGTGCAGCTTGAACCATAAGTCATGGGGGCAGTTGGTGGCGTAATGCTATGGTGTTTGCCCCGTGGTCAGAAGGTTGGTTCGAATCCAGGGCCGGTGAAGTTACCACTGAGGTACTCATGAGTAGGGGGTGTTGAAATTAATCATATAATCGATGCAGATGTGGACGATGCAATGGCAGCTCGTAATCGATTTTAACGGAGGTTTTCAACCAGCGATCCGCTGCCCCCTAGCGGTCTACGGCGGCATTGCAGGTGGTCTGTGACATGCAGTCCCCCTTTACTACTGAACTCATTTTATAAAAATTACTCATGTATTTTTCAGAACATTTCCAGCTGATTTGGGCATATTTTGAACATTGAATGTATATATCACTGGTCACCTTCTAACTGTATCTGCACAAATTATTGAAAAGTATTGCACAGACTCTAGTTCTCCACTGCTGTTATAATATCTGCACAAACTTCAGTGTTAGTCAGACGGTTTTAAGAGATACTGTTTTATTAAGAGACTGGATATAGAATTTTTCATATTGAAACTGTTTCTAACCTCTTGCACATACAGTGTAAAAGTCAATTTCCACTTTTGTAGGTTAATACTGCATCTAAATTCTCTCTTTCTACTTCTATTTCTAGTAGAAGTTTAAAGTTTATATTTAATACTCCATTTCTAGTTTAAATGTATATTTTGTATTCTATTTATATACTTTTTGTTCTAAATGCTCTATTTTTTCTTTCTTCCCTGTTTCTTGTTACACTGTGTAGACTGGAGCCACGTCGTCTCATCTCTCTGTATATCTGTACAGTGTATAGCAGAGATGACAAAGTTTACTTTGACTTTGATCTTTATGAATAATGAATTTAATGCAAATATCTAAAAAGTAATACAAAAAATACTCCCTCCAACACTTAAGTCTGAGTGGTGGTCCCTGGGACAAAACCAGTTGAAAACCCCTGGAGTGTATCATAATGACATTGCTTGGTGATTTTCTGGCCGTGGCATAAAAATTCAGTAGCAACTATAGCTGCCCAATCTGTGATCCATGCCCAGTGTGCGTGCAATGTGAGGTAATTTAGGAACATTGATTGCATGCATCGCACTGCATCGAGATATCGAATTGAATCAAAGACGTGATAATCATAATCAAATCGAATCGTGAGACCAGTGAAGGTTCACACCTCTACTCATGAGCAAGGTACCGTCCCCAAAGCACTGCTCCCCAGGCGCTTGTTAACTGCCCACTGCTCCTTCATGGATGGGTTAAATGCAGAGTTCACATTTTGTTATGGTGCACTGTGTGCTGTGATGTGTTCACAATGACACTCACTTTCAGAAAGGTGAAATTCACAGTAAGTAGGAATGGTGTGAATTTTGACCCCTCGGAGTGCTAATGATGCTACATAAATTTATAGTCTGATTCAGTGAGGTGCTAATTATACAGTGATGCTATTTGAACAACACTGCGTATGTAAAGAACAGCATAAAACTTGTGTTTAATCAGCCAGGCACATACCTTTGTTTACCCTCGTTGCCTCCGGTTAAGTCCACACAAGTCGAGTGTCCAGCATTGGTCGATGTGTTTCGCAAACATCGCATCACATCACTACTCAACAGTCGACGAGAGTGGACTTAACCGGAAGCGACGAGGGTAAACATGTGACTGCCTGATTAACCACAAGTTTTACACTATTCTTCCACAACTACTGCAGTTACATATGCACTGTGTTGTCTCGTAAGGAACCGGTCCAAGTTGCCCAGCACTCGTAATGACATTTTGAGCATGTTAAGAGGCTAGAAGCAGGTTTAAAACGTGCCCTGAGTGGGTAGCGTTACAGTCAACAGGGTACGAACACTAGAAGGAGCATAACCTACTTTGATCGTTTATGTCACTACTGACGGCACTCTGCGACGCCGAACAACAGAACTGGAAAAAACCCTAGGGTGTTTTGGACGTAACATCAAAACGTTCTAAACACAGCTGTGACTTCAATCTGAATGACTGAAACCCTTCTGGACCCTTGACCAAGACCCGTCTCTGTAAGTGTCTATTAACTTCTGTAAATGTAGAGTACAGTAAGAGCCATCACCCCCGTGTCTGATTGTGAAGAGCAGCTCAGCTGGATGCGTTCTGGATGCCAGTCAGAGTTTATTGAAGTGGAAAGAAACAAAGCATGACAGCAGCTAATAAACAAGACATTCACACGGCACGGGTCTGATTCTGCTGCTCTCCACCCAAGCCAAAGCGCAACCACAAACGAGGGGCTTTTTGAGTCACACAGACGCGGAGTTTGGACGGCCAAAGACACTATTAGGGCCAAGAGAGAGTGACAGCTACTGTGGCCATGTACCGTGTGTTTCATATGTAAATGTGGCGAGAACAGATCGGCCCGGGATCTGTGTTACTCAAAGGCACCCTGAAAACAAGCGCGTGTAGATGCACACGCTCTCCTTGAAATGCAGGAGATGTAAAAAGCACCAGCCGTCTTAATTAGAACTGGCCATTCTTCACAGGCAAACCGAGCACTTCTGAAATCTATATAGAACATATCATGAGTAGCAAACTGAAAAATTGGTCAATAATACAAAAAAAACCTTGCAAACAAAAAACCCATCCACAACGTGGCGTTCTGTGGTACTATACTTAGTCAAGTTTCTCTCATGAAAGGACGATACTAAAAGTAAATCCTTCAAGATGCTGGAGCATTAAAAATCAGGCGTAGTTTGTGTGTTACACTGTTCAACATAGACAGGTTTAATGGATACCTATTTAAAGCTTTACACTGTAACCAAATTAAAAAAAAAACCTTAAGGAGGGGGAGGACAGTGGAGACGCGAGTATAATTTGGTGAGCTCGAGTTCGTTTGGGATGCCGGATCTTCTTTTGCTTTTCTTTCTTTTTTTCCACGGCTGGGTTGGAATATTGTGGGTGGTGGTTAACTCTGGTCCTTCCCTGCTGCTTTCCTCTGTGCAATCACCGGATGGCTATGAGACCAACATCTATCAGTTTCTGAATCTTCTGGGCAATAACTGGGTTCTTCAGGTGACTGCAGGCAGAGAGAGAGACACAGGAAAAACAAATGAAGCAGGAAAATGTAGCAGACTGTAGAGACTTGAGCAGGATACGCTTGTAGTAGGGATGCGTGATACGGGAATTATTGGCCGGTGCTGATATCCGATATTTTCATTTTTATATCTGCTGATGAGGAAGGTAGAGTCGAGCGCGTAAAGACACTGAGTTTTTTTGCTGCCATAATTCTTGAGGTTTCTAACACAGCGCCAAGTCAAGCGAGCGTGAAAGCAGAGCGGAGCGAGGGCGGAGCATTTCGAGCACAGTGCACAATGTTTTAAGAAAAAGTCAATTCCCACCCTATGTAGTGTACCAAGTCAAACAGAGCGCGTTGGCACTACCTAGTGCCTAGAGACCTGTTAAGCTACAACCCTGGCTATTTCCTGAGATGCATACTACCACACGGAAAAGTATGATAAGAGCACATTACCTACCATACTATTAAGTGTGGTGGTACGCGGCTCGGGACACAGCCCATGTGCGAGTTCACATTCTCTAAGTGAGGCGAACACACAGTTTAGTGTGTAAAGACAAGAGATTTCGCTTGTGAACGTTCCACAAAAGAAGACCATACGTTTTGAGGCAGAAGATGTGGGCCGTATAAAATCCCAGCTCGGACATGTTTGGCACAAACGCCACCTTTCCGATGTACAATAAATGAGTCATCAAATATCAGGTGCAAATATAGGGCAAATCTAAGGATCGGTCTGATGCCGACGACTTTAAAAAAGCGTTTATCGTCCGATTCTGATATTATCGTGCATCCCTGGTTTTTAATGATTGCAAGTGTCTCTGAGCTAAGGAATGGCTGAAACTATGGCTGTAGCGGTTTAGAGAGAACCCCATGTTGGTAACCATACGATTAGGGGCTTAAATCTGTAAAGAAGAACACACCACTGGAACCATGAGTAAAGGTCCTCCAGTTGCCTTGGATATAATTGAGTTTGTTTTTGTAGTGGCCTGATGGTCTAAAATCAAAACAAAACAGTGGGCCACTGAGTCGTAACGCCAAGTTGACATGGAGGTGGCTCTGGATAATATGCCGTAAATGTACAGGAGTTTCTTACTCGCTGAGGGCTTGTGGGTCTTTCTGCATCTGCTCCAAGATCATGCGCATGGCGGGATCGGACATGATCTGCTGCACCTCTGGATCAGCCATGGCCCTCCGCTTCACCTCCTCTGGACTGTCGTTGCGCATCGCCTGACTCATCACGCAGCGCTGCAGGCCCTCGGTGGCCTCCTGAATGCACAAAACGTTTCAGTGAACAGCAGAAGACGACAAAACGTCAAAGAGGTAATACTGGCTACCCAGGGAAAATCTCTGCTCATGGCCAAACAAAAGAAATAACACACCATTCAAACTATACACAACGTGCATGTTGATGTTATAGTTCCCGACTGTTCATACCTTGGAGTTGGAGTCCAGATCCAGGGCTTTCTGGTAGAAATCCATAGCTTTAGAGAAGTCCTTCATGGCCTCCAGAGCTGCTGCTTTACGTGTGTATCCCTTAACTGAACAGAGATTATGGTGAACAAGAGAATTCCTAGCAGATTAAACGTTATTAAAAATAGAAGCGTTCATGCTTTAAACTTACTGAAACTGGGGTCCAGTTTGATACATTCCTCACAATCCTAGAAAAGACACAGACTTTGTTTAAGTTACACAAATACATTTTTAAAGGTCGGCGTATCTCTGACGTTAACGGGTATCGCTTTCGGTATGGGAGAAATGACAATCAGATTTTTTTTTTTGTCTTTCCCAGTTTATCTGAACAGCTCTGTTACTGATTAAGACGTTAATCTAGAGCGTTCTCTCGTGATGCGTGGGAAACTCTCACACTCACGCCCACAGACGCTGGCGTTGCCGCCCGTTCTGTATGCATACGAGGTAAGTTCTGTTCGGCTTATGGCCGTATGTGATTTATAAACCTACGTGGGGTGGACGCTGAGAGTATGAACACAAATTGGAACTTAAAATTACATTTTAATACGTATAATAGCATACGTACGCAACCACACGACACCGTTAATAGCCTGTCTGCCACCCAGATACGCAGCTTTTTATTTTATGTGACATCTAAATAATAATAAATAATAAGTGATTTGTTAAATAAAGCAATGTTAATATTGTTGTTAATTGGATTTTTCCATCAAAAAGTACCGATAAGAATACCGTTAAAGTACCGGACTGATGAGCAGCACCAGTAGGAGTAGTAGTAGAAGCGTTAAAATCTTAATGACACCCATTTAGGAATCTAAATGTGAGTGTGTGGATGTTACCTTGAGTGCTAGTTGAAACTCCAGTAGTTTGGTGTAGCATGCTGCCCTGTTGCTGAAGAGCTTGGCATCATTGGGGTTCCTCTTTATGGCCTCTGTGTAGTGCTTCATGGCCAGAGGATAATCACCTACACACATCAGACAGACTGACCAAAACTGGAAACACATTTATTCTGCTGCTACTAACACTATGTTCAAGCTGCCGTTTGGCTACTTTTAATCAATAGATTGAAACGCTTCTGTTGCGGAGTAGCTTAACCAATTTGACATCAATCCTGGAAACCGGAATTCCTTTCAAAGTGTAATCTCTTGTAAGCACGTACCTTTCTGGAAGGCCTCGTTGCCTTTGTTCTTCTCCTCCAGTGCCATATCGGGGTTAATGTAGGCCAGTTTCTCCTGCTCCTTCACTATCTTCTCCGCCTGCAGGGGGCAGCACATGCCACAATTCAGTTTCCAGAGGCCAGCACAGACCCCTTTGATGGCTCTTGTCGGAGTTTTAGGGTGTTTTCACACTTGGTCTGTTTCAGCCCTCAAAGCGAACTCAGATCGATTAGTCAGCATTTTTTATGTATATGTGAACACACCAAACGAACTCAGACTCTTCTGAAACGAACCGAAATGAGACCACATCGGGAGGTGGTCTCAGTCCGGTTCGCTTTAAGTCCGTGGCATGGTTCGTTTAACTTGCGCCTTCTGAATGCAAAGCGTTCCCGGTTCGCTTCGACAGTTTTTGTTCAAAGTAAAAAACAAAACAAAAACTACCCAGAATGCAAAGCAGTAAAGGTCTGAGAGCTCCATAAGAATTAAGTATGAACAGAAAAAGGACTGAGGCCCCATCTGAGCTGAAGTGGAGCAGAAAGATAACCGAGTCCCCTTTCAAACGAACTCACAGTGTGAACATCAAAAGAACCGAGTTCCCTTTCTGTTTTTGGAGTACTTCTAGAGAACTGAGTTCGGTTCCTTTAAAGAGGACTATATGTGAAAACACCCCTATTTAAGTAGCTCTTCAAAATACAATGCAATCTTCTTTTTCCAAGCAACTCATTCATGTTTATAGTAGGGATGCACGGTGATATCGGAATCAGTTGATTAGAAGTTGGAAGGCATGTCCAAAGTCCGATGTGGGATTTTATACGGCCCGCGCCTTCAATCTTAAAATGTATGGCGTTATGTTGTGCTATGAATACGGAGTCTGTAGTGAAACGTCGCAAGCAAAACTCTCTTCTTTTACACCCTCGCGCCACTCTGCTTTCACACTGTGTTAGAAATATCAGAACTATGGCTTTATTTTGGTGCCAAAATTCTGTAACTCTGTAGCTCAAAATTCGTGTAACTCTGCCCGCACTTACGTTCGACTCTACCTTCCTCATTTAACAGCATCGGCAGATATAAGCATGAAAAACACTGGACGTCAATAATTCCCATATCGTGCATCCCTAGTATATATCTGATCTGTAAACACCAGGGAGGACCCAATGTCTTTTTAATGAGCAAATTTGTTTTTTTTCCTACTGATTTTTATTTTTTTTTACTTTGTAGCCTCAATTTCAATGTGTAGGATTCAATTTCTGTTACAAAGGTATATAATATTTGTAAGCCTAATCTACAGCTTGTTCTAATTCTATATCTTATTATCCTGAAAAAACAAGATGTGCATTTTACCAGATGGAAATGAGCTGATCTCTGAAATGCGATCAATACACTTGGAATACTTCATTACATTAAAAACACAGATGACGACATCGGGTAAGTTCTCTACAGTTCAGTAATATTTATCTCCTGTATGTGCGTTAATCCCATACAAATTTTAGTTCTATAAAATGAGAGAAAGGAATGATCTTGAGAACTAGGGGTGTTAAAACCACTGCAAACCCACCTGCTGGCATTTCTTCAGCACGTCAGGCGTACGGTGCTCCGTCAGACTTTTGTTGAAGAAGTGAACGGATTCCTTAAACCTCTCCTGCTTGAAGTAGGAATTACCAATTCTAGCATAGGCCCTGAAATAGAAATGGGGATTTCAGTTCAAAAAGCTAATTCTAACCCAATTTACCTTCTTGGACCACTTTACGACTGTTACGTTGTAACAGGCCTTTCAACGTAAGTGACGAGTTAAAAATCTCACACACACTTACTTTGCGATTTGCCTGTAGTCCTCCCGATTCTCGCGGCCCACTTCAATGGCTTTCTCACAAAGCTCTCTACACTGGTCAAACTCGCCTTTCTCAAAGAACACGGCTAAAAATAAAAAAGGGCAACGAATCAGGAGGTCATAAATACTTTCACACAAACTTTCATGGTTTGACAGCAACACTTTTTCCCAGGTAGGACCATGCCAAAATGATGTGCCTTTCAGATCATGAAGGCCCCGTGCACCGATTTAACATAGTGCAGCAAACCGACAACAAAAAGCCAGGAACATCTTTTCACGAGCTAAACGGGGCTCTAAAGTCTGGCCAAAGCCAAGCGTACATGTGGGCAATTAGTGTGCGAGATCAGAAAGCAGCAAGGTGCCTTCGTAAGATGTAATCCATAGTGGAATAAACAAGCTCGCGGACGTGCTTTTAAATGAAAACATTTCAATTAAGAGGGTTAAACACGGAATTATTCATGATTCTCCTGCTGTGACCGAGAGACAAACAGTTTGTTGGACCCTGCCAGTGAAATAACAAGCAGCTTGAGTGGGCTGGGAAAGACTCTTATGAAACGCCCAAACAGCTCCTGCTGCCATATGGTGTGGGCTTTGTAAAGTGGAGCGCGAGTGTGTGAGTGAGTGTGTGTGAAATCGGCATACCGGCCTGATTGGACAGGTAGGTCATGTTGGTGGGGTCGTGCTTGCACGCCTCTTCGTAGTGCTTGAGCGCGGTCTCAAAGTCCCTCTTCTTGTATGCTGCATTCCCCAGCTCCTTCTCCTTCAGAGCCTGCATTTAGAAACAAGAGCATCCAGGTTACATTTCCCTCACAGCAAAGCCTTCATGGCTAATTGCTATGTCTGTAGAGACGACGAACGCTTCAGATAAGACGCACAAATCAAGTCTCATTCTGAAATGTTTCCATGCCTTACTGCGCGTATTGTAATTAGGGGCAAACCCACGGTTTGGTTCGGACCTCGGTTTTTGGTCTAGGGTTCTGGGATTTATTAAACCAATAAGATGTGCAGCATGTTCCATAGACATGGGAAACGGAGACTGCTGAGGATGCACTGCTTGCAACTGAAGTGGCACATTCAAATGAGATGGAATGGGATATTTTAGAATTAATGGAACAACATGAATCCTATTTAATTCATCTTTATTTTTATAGCTGTGTAGGCGGTAGGCTTGCCTATATGCAGTACGGAACAGCCGTTATTTAATTCATTTACTCCGATAAAGTGAGCACGACCCACCTAATATCAATCTAATATCAAGAGTCTGAGATACAGTCTAACAGGGAAGTTTTTTGGATCACAATTTTATTAACATGAAGCGCATCAAGCTGCTACCACACTACTACTATTTTCATTCATTCACTCATTATCCAAACCACTTAATCCCTACCGGGGTCGCAACTTACGGGCGCAAGGCAGTGACCACGCTGGGCAGGCGCTAGCGCTGCAACAAACGACTATTTTTGTAATCGAGTAATCTATCGATTATTTTATCGATTAATCGAGTAATCGGATAAAAAAATGTAAATGAAAATGACAATACATTTGTTATTAGGCTCATTCTACTGTGAGTAGAAGTTGGTCAAATACGCTTTATGTTGCTGTATTCAATTGAAAATGAAGAAACATGAAGTTCAAGGGTCATTTTGAATCAATTTGGCCAATAAAATGAGTTGCTTTTGGCCTTTCTGGAAGAGAACTGCATTTCCCACAATCCCCTGCGCACGCCTCGGAGCCGCGTCACAACAAAGGGTTCAGCGCGTTCCGGAATGAACTATGAAAAAAACCAATGGAAAAATCTCAATAAATGGCTGTACTGTGAGTAGAACGCAGGTTGATGTGGTTATTTATCAGCTAAATTACGCGTTTTGTCTGTAATAAAGGGGATGTTTTGACGGAAACGGAGCGTTTTAGCGAGTAATGGCGCTTACAAACAGCGTGCGTGTTTACATCGCAAAAAATGTCATTTATGCGTTTTCATGAATTTACTTCTGTTTTTGTGCACGGAATATCTCACAAATACTTTCACATACAGAGGTATCTATTCTCGCCTTGATCGCGCCACTGAAAATATTGTGCGTCATTAATAAGCGTCTGTGTGAAACGCAAGCAGCGCATGCTGTAGCCATTTAAATGACTTAAACGAAGCTTCGATTCTAGAAAAATTGCCTCGACCATTTTTTGTAATCGAATTATTCGACTTATTCGAATAATCGTTTCAGCTCTAGCAGGCGCCCACACACCGTAGGGCACACTACTATTTTATTACATTATATTGGTTCTCTTTTACAAAAAACACCAGCACACACATTATGGCAGCAGCCTGATGCACTGAGTGTGATAAATGACACTTCATAGAAAGGTTGCAGCAGAAAACAAGACAAAAATAACACAAAAAAGTTTAGAAGAGAGCAGTTTGCACACAGTGGTGTCATCTTGCCCAAAAATAAACTAGCCTGCTTCTTACATTTAAAGACTTGTATCAATGACAATATTTAATACTATGTTTAACAACTAAAATTAAAATTATTGGGCTACTTGCACATGACGCAGTGACGTCATCTCCATCGTGTATGAAAGCGTCCACCCTTTTTCCGGTTCAACGAACTATGAGCATAGACAGTAGACTATGGGCTGGTTTCCTGAACATGGATTAAGCCTAGTCTTGGACTAAATTGCAGATGTAATGGAGATTCACCAATGAAATTCAAGGATAGTCTAAACTTAGGCTTAATCGTTGTCTGGGAAACTCGCCCTATGAGTTTAAGAAACGACAGAGTTGTGAATATCACGACCACAGTTGTGCACCAATGTGCTAATCATCTTCTAAATATAACAGAAGTTTAATCTTCCACAGCCTCCCCAGTGAGGTCGGACTCAGAAGGCGGAGAGCCTTCGTATTGTTCGTATTGTTTTAATCTGGGCATGGAATTTTTAGTATCAAATAAAGACAGTGTCAGAGGTGACGCTGCTGCACAGGCTTTCTGCTTCAGATCCATGAAGACGCACAAAAAAAACTTACTGCGTAAAAGTAGGGATCAACTGTTGCAAAAGGTTAGAGTTCAAGCTGTTTGGTGTATTTTTGTTGTGCATAATAACCTGCTCTGGAGTGAAGTGCAAAACTGCAGATTTTACTGCGTGCTGTGACGACTGAACCGATGGGCGACAAATACACACTAGCCACAACCTGGGGAAGCTGTGGACAGGGTATCTGCAGGTTTAAGGAAGCCAAATTTAAGACTTTTTTTAAGGCCACTTTGATCAAATTTAAGACCCTACATTCACAAAATGGCAAAGAGCATGTGACCGCCTTACAAATAGTTCTGTCCAAACTCTTATTGGAACTGAAAGCGCTGAAAAATAACTGCTCTACAGAGCAGAAAAGTTCATGCATTTCACAACAAAAACATTACAGTACTAACAAGTTCTGTGAACTGAATACAGAGAATAAAATAAGTAAATTCCAATTACACGAATGTGTAAACTGAATATGCAAGTGAACTGTGCTACAACTTCCACAATTATGGCATAGATCTGAGTTCTTCAGTCTTTGTCTCCAGCTCAGCTTCCACTTGCTCTAATTCACACATTTTTTCTTTGTATCTTCTCCTCAGTGTGTTTGATTTTGTGATTTGGGCCATCAAGGTTCCGCTTTTCCCTTCAGCTTCTTCTGCAAGCTGATCAGCATTTTTATGTAGGCTGCTGGACACCTGTAGCAGACTTTGCTTCTTAATTTTGGAAAATCTAATTTAAGACCTTTTAAGGATCCGCGGATACCCTGTGTGGAGGCTTAAAACTTATTTAGAAGGCGATAAGCACATCGGAACGCAGCAGTGGTCGTGATATTGTTTCTGTCGCTCCTAAAACTCGACTCTTATCGTTTCTTAAGCTCATGGTCTACTGTCTATGATCAGAGTCCATCGAACTAGAAAAGGCGACGCGTATTACATGCAGCGGGTATGACGTTATGTTCAAGTAGCACATTAATTATCATGATCAAAGTTTCAAAATAATAAGGATCCCTTACAGCCCTCACTTAGACATTCGTCATGATGGAATACTTCAGAAAGCGTTTGTACCAATCTCTTGTTTTCGGGCAGGTCTTCCTCTTTAGGGGGTGGAGGGGCCGTCTCCTTGGGTTTAGGGGGAGGGGATGGAGTCGGCTCCTCCTCTTCCTCCATGCCGGCCAGGTCCAAGCCCAGCAGCACTGAGAGAGTCGTCATCACACGTGGGTCCTGCAGCCTCCTGCGCAAAGTGGGGTGGGGGGGGGTCGAGATGACAAACAAGCGCATTTATATGAGCAATGAACCGCTTCCACTTCTGTCTGCAACTCTACTTGCACCCAAAAATAGCAGGTTCAGAACCACCAGCTTTAGGTCCCGATTTAAAACATCAGGACTAGACAGAAACTTTTATACCTACAAGCAACAGACATCGAGTGCAGGAACACTCGCCTGTGCAAAAACGGATGTCCATTTTTACTGTTTCAAACCATCATGCAATACCATGTGATGTGGAGGAAATACCTTCAACAAAATAATAAAAGCTGGCACTCCGTCTTGCCACCATCAAAGCCACTTCCATGTAAGGTAACGCAATGGACTTCCTGAGTGGAACTCAGCTCTACGTTGAACACTGCTTACAAACCGGCAACTAGTTTTTAACCAGTTTATGCGACCAACAGATAGACCAGAGACGGGAGTGAAGAACTGAGTGGGTTCAGAGGGATAGAGAAGAGGCAGATGGCTGCAGTGTGAAGGAAGTGAGAACACAAGCCAGAGGGCCTTGACAACTTTTAGATCAGATGTGTAGAGCTGAGACAGCTTATTAGGAAGCCGATACTCATGTGTTGGCTTGAGGGACTGAGAGTCAGACAGCAGTGTGCATAGAGGAGTCAAGAGTGAAAGAGAGTGCTGGGAAGAAAGCCCATCCTTTTCTCTTGTCCTGATGGGCTGCACAAAAAAGATGGCCAGCGCGGTGAGTAAAGTTTGGAGCCAGAACTTACGTGCCGAGTTCAGAGGGTTTCTGGCGGAGCTGCTCTAAAAGCTCTCTGTAGCTGGGGTCAGTCAGCAGAGCTCGTGTTCTGGGGTCCCCCTCTAACTTCTCGTATAAGTTAGGCATGGCAAAGGGGTTCATCATTTTCTTCTCTGGAGAGGGAAGAGAGAGAAACTGTTAACTGGGGACTGCACAAGAAAAATCTGACAAAATCTGTACAGTTAAACTGTTCCATACTGACAGAAATCAGCTATGTGAGTCCATACCTGCTAGACGTGCTTCAATGTTCTGCAGACCCTCCTTCAGCTGCTGGTTGCTTGGCTCTTGTCGGATTCCCTCCTGGTAGGTCGCTCTGGCATCATCCCATTTTCCTAGAAATTCCAGTGCAGCCGCCTTTCGCGAGTAACCCTGAAATGAAAACAGTGGCATCTTGTCTGTTAGGATTCTCCATCCAGTTAAAAATTCCCATTGAAAAGGAGCTGCTGTTGATAATATACTGTATATAATCATGTTATTACTGTTACTGCACCAGGAGATTAATAAAACTACTTTAAATGTCCGCTGACAAATCTGAACAATTTTTAGCGATCTTGTTGCAATGTGTACTTAAAAGCACCAAAACCATTAAAAAAAACTGCAACACACACAATTACTGCACTGCATTTTTTCAATGCAGACCTACAATTAGGTTCATGGGACTGCACTAACGTTAAGGCAATATTACTAAGTGAAAAAATGACTCCCCAGAATGATAAAGTTAGGAAATCTCCATTTACCTTGCCCCAGTCTGGCTTGATCTTAATGGTCTGGCAGGCATCTTTCAGGGCATTCTCGTAGTCGCCCTTTTTGGCGTAGGCAGCTGAGCGGTTGCTGTAGAGGACATGATTGTTGGGGTCTATTGCCAGAGCATCAGTATAGCAGCGAACCGCCTCATCAATCTTGCCGGCGCTCAGCGCCTTATTGCCCTGATCTTTCAGCTGATTCACCTAAAGGTAGAAGAGTATGTTAACACAGCATTTATATGGATGACAAAAAACAAGACACTCAGAACGGGAAAGGGTCAATACAAGTAAATTAAAGGAAAAGAGAATGCAGAGTCCTGAGACATCACATAACACTAGTGATGCTGATATGATATGGAAAAGGAAAAAAAAAATCTGGAAGTCACTAAAGCTTTGTCTGAGTCTTTTTTTTTAGAGAATGGCAGGTACGCAGTAATGCATTTTTTATCTTGCAGAATATGTCATATATAAAAAGATGTCACCACAACTACAAAATAACAAATTGGAATTTAATTTCCATGTATAGCTCCACCTTCTGAGATTATTTGTGGCATTATTTGTAGTGGTGGTATAAAATTATGGGTCAATAAATCTCAGACCATCAATAATTTGATGATGTACAGTGCTGTGCAAAAGTTTTAGGCAGGTGTTGAAAAATGCTGTAAACAAAGAATGTTTTCAGAAATATAAATAAATAATGATTGTTTATAGAGGTGGGCGATATCGATTAATTCGAATTTACAGTTCAGGACGATGTGTTTTTATGAAAATCGATTTTATTACTTATTTTACACGCGAAAAGCCAAAAGCGGAACTAATGCGACGCATCGTTCCACACGGGTAAATTAGCGCGGCGCACCCAAACCCTGTAGCAGATTCACAAACAACGCAAAGACAGGGGAAAAGTATGGCGTCACATCAGGGCCAAAACTAGAGCGCGCAAAATGGCTTGCTGCAAAAAATTCGCAGGCATAAATTTCACAGTCGCGCGCGCAAATGTGACACTCGAGAACACAAATTTAAGAATCGAGTGCGCGGTTAAATGTGACCCCCCCTCCATAACTAGACACTTTTTAGGTGAATAAATATGATTATAATATAAAACACGGAATTCAGAAGAATAAATATGGAAAAACGGAATTCAGGAAAAAAATAAAACGGAATTTAGGAAAAAACAAAACAGATTTAATAGGGCCCTATGTATACTGCAAAAGACATGGTGCCCATACATACTGTGGAAAAGCCGGGATTCATTAACATGCCAAAGGTTTTTGACTCGAAGTACATGCTTCCAAGCCGCAAATATTTTTCTGAATTTGACTTGCCACAACTGTATAATGAAACACGTCAAAGAATTGGTAGAGAGCTGGAGGAGGAGGTGTCGTATTATTCTGCCACAACTGACGTGGTTTTGAACCATTTATTTGCCATCTGTAGTTTGATTTTGAGTAGGGGAGGAGAAAATCGATTAAAATCGAAAAGCGGATTTATTGTGAAAAAATCAGAGATTTTATTTTTAGGCCATATCGCCCAGCTCTAATTGTTTATTTTTATCAATTTACAAAATGCAAAGTGAGCAAACAAAGAAAAATCTAAATCAAATCAGTATTTGGTGTTACTACCTTCTGCCTTCAAACCAGCATTAATTCTTATAGGTACACTTGCACAAAGTCAGGGATTTTGTAGGATTATAGTCATTATATTATTTTGTAGTCATTATATTATTTTGTAGGATTATAGGATTATAGATCTGTGGTTAGTTCTCCAAGATGTTTGGAACAACCTACCAGCCGAGTTCCTTCAAAAACTGTGTGCAAGTGTACCTAGAAGAATTGATGCTGTTTTGAAGGCAAAGGGTGGTCACACCAAATATTGATTTGATTTAGATTTCTCTTTTCTTCATTCACTGCATTTTGTTGATTGATGAAAATAAATGATTAACACTTCCATTTTTGAAAGCATTCTTTGTTTACAGCGTTTTTTCACACCTGCCTAAATCTTTTGCATAGTACTGTATTTTTAAAACACATTCATACTACAAAGTGCAAAATGCTGACAGGAGCACTTTCTGTTACACACACACGATACTGGGATTTTAAAAAATACTGGAATAGCTGAATTTGACCAGAATTCTACAATGACTGGAAAATAGAATAAAATAAATAGAAAATACTGAAGAACAACTTTCTCGGAAGACTAATGAGAGAACCCACCTTTGTTGAACTTTATCAAGGAAATCGTTATATCTGACAGCGGGAATAAAATGGCATGATTTAATTTCTCTGGGCAAGGCACGTCCTGCGACGTCACATAGCGATAGCGATGCTGAAATTATATATTGTGCTAAATAAGCAGACAATTTATGCTGTTTACTTAAAACGAGACAAAGATTTAGAAATTCCGGTGCAATGGCTGCAACAAATACGCTAGACACGAACTCAGTAACTTCAGCTCCACCTGTCCTGGTGCAATTCTCTCACAAACGCCACTAACAGCTAACCAATGACACATTACAACTATCAACAACCACACTGTGGCTAAACTTAGCTCAGTTACAACAAATTAGCTGTTAAAACCCAGCAAGGACAAGTTATACCACGACAAGAAGCTAACGCTACTTGGTATATTAGACCACTCACATACTAAAATTGCATTAAACACTCAAAGAGTATCACCACTAATAAACATTTCGCAAGTGTGTAACTGCTGGACACAAAAAGAAACACTCATCTCTCGACAAGCAAGCACAAGTCAGAGAGCTGTAAAGAAATAGCCGGCTAGTTACATTAGCCACGTAGCTAAATTAGCTTTAGTAGACGCCTGAGAATAAGCTAGCAAACGCACACAACAGAAGAGGTAGACGCTTAACCTTACACTTGTTCGCTACATAACTGACAAGCAAATAAATAACTGACAAAGCCTCTGCACCACTGCTAGCATTCTACGATCTAGCTATGAGGCTAGTTAGCGCTGTCTGTAACAATGAGTAGCTCTGCGGTGCCTGTCACTCTCAACTTAAGAGCGCTAATGCTAAGGCTAGCTAGTAACATGCTTTACTTCCTAACCAACCGGCGCTACGAGTGTATCATTTAAGCAGTCAAAATTATATCAAGTAGCAAAATGCCATTTAGTGACGGTTACTTTATAGCGAGCGAGTGCTGTTTCTGGGAAAAAAGTGTGATTTTAATGGTCTGTGGGTACGTACCTTCTCCATAGTGTAACCATGAGGTTCCAGAAACTACTGTGAGAGACCAGTGACGAAGCGCCGCCCACCTCTATAATAGCAACGCGACAAAGTGGGTTGCCAGATGTTACACGTTTCCGCTTCCCTCGTTACTTAATGTATCGTTATAAACAGTACATCAAAACGACCATTAATATTAAGTCTTGCACTGTACACTTTTGTATCATTAAAAAAACCCGCAATATTATTACGTAATAAGATCTTTCTTGAAATATTACACAAAAAATGACAACTAAGGCTTAAACCACAAAACTTGTAGTAGAAACCCTGGCAACCACTCCGACAGGAGAAAGCGCGTAGGCTGCGCTTCCCATCCTTGACTTCTGTTTCTCGCTCGAGACGCACACTCTTCTCTAATTGGCTAGATTTTGTTCCAGCGGTTGTTTTGCACCAATCAGAAGTCAGAGAGTTGAGACCGCGATGAGAAACGTATCAGTCAAGGTCAGAAATATTCTAGTGACTTCTAGAGGCTTCATCGTGCTGCAGGAACAAGGAGTTATATTGCAGACTTCGAATATTCGAGACGAGGTTATTATATAATTTAAAACCAAAACGAGAAAAATCTCTTTGTAAATTGAAATGAAATGAACAGTAACGTTTAAAAAGTGCAATAAAATGCTGTATTTATTGAAGGGTTTCTGCTCTTCCTTAATGTCCTGACGAAACGCAGCAAGGATGATCGAATATGTTATATAAGCGTGTAAACGTTTCGTTTAGACTCCTTGAACAACTTTTTAGACCAGAACCAATAAAATCACATATGTCACAAAATCATATACAAAATCTTCATAAGAAATCGTTTATGTAATGGTATTGTATAGGCAGGTTGAAAATTAAAACCTTTCCTTATCGAAAGGAAAGAAGCAGAAGAGATTATAGAATGTTAAAGGAAAGCCAAGCCAATATTTTATAAGGCAAAGAATGTAAATATGTTCATTCATGGTTAATAAAAAAGACAGTATGAGATACAGACTTGAAAATGATGCCAGTTGGTGGAGTAACGGTAGGGTGTTCGCCCTGTGATCTGAAGGTCACTGGTTCAAATCCAGGGACAGTAAAGTTACCACTGATGAGCAAGGTCACGTCCCTGGGCACTGCCCTTGTTAGCTGTCCACTGCTCCTTCACAGATTGGTCAAATGCAGAGGTCACATTTTGTGATGTGTTCACAATGACAAATAATCACACACTTTTTTATTGTATCTGCATAGCAACCTGACCACTATGCTGACAGGTTGCTCAAAATACGTGCCAAGAATGCAATTTTAGTTTTTCCTTACTATTACTACTATATTATTTATAGATGTGAGAGAGATTGTCACTGTGAACACATCACAACATTGTGACGTGAGGAGCAGTGGGCAGGTCGCATGAGCAGCACCTGTACCTTTATGAAGTCCACTCTTACTACGTGTTCAATAATGTGTGCAAATATTGTAAAACAGTCAAGTGAGAAACTACAACCAATAATATGCACAGATAAATTTCAATAATTTGTGCAAATATTGTGCAAAGAGGAGAAAAGTATAATCACTAATATGTACAAGCAATCAACATCAACAACAAGCGTAACTTCTTGTCTTCAGCAATATGTAACTCCTGTGCCAGGTTCCTTATGCTTCCATATCCAACATCTGACTTAGTGTCTAAGGCCTCTTTGATTACAACTACTCAATTGTAAAATTTCTCTCTCTCTCTCTCTCTCTCTCTCTCTCTCTCACACACACACACACACACACACACACATTCTAGCACAGCTGCAGTCTGCCTGATTGAGGAGCAGTTCTCATTTAAAGGCACTCCAGGCCACAGCAGCAGCAGCAGCCTCCATTTACAGGGGCTGCAATCAATACTAAACCCTACCCAGAATCTCTTTCCTCTCTCCATCTATCTCTCCTCCTCTCCACCCTGCCCCGCCTCACCACCCCGCACCCCAGTAAAATCCTAGATAAAAATATGAAAAACATAATAAAGTGACATATCATAAATAAACATTTTTTTAAGTGGGCTTTTCTTCTCCATCCTAGATTTAAAAAAAAAAGCCTTATTATCCAATTGAATAAATTAAGTGAGGTGAGGCATGATTATTGTTATTTGTAAACTAGCTTGGAACACCTAAACAAGATTTTTTATTCATTCGTTCGTTGGAGGTTCTGCAGGTACATTTGAACCTGTAGTTACATTAATGAAACAGGAGATGGCAATGTTAGTCCATATACCGTGAAAAGTGTCCCACAGCACAGCCCTGGTCAGCCCTGTATTTGTGCGGTCTAGCAAACCTTAGCCATATAATTTCAGCATTAAATAACACCAAACCAACGCAAACAAAATTCTAACTAGAAAACATTATCATTGTGTTCTTGTTTAACACCAATGTGAAGAATCATCAATTTACAAATTTGCTGCTGTTGCAGTTGTTTTGACGCTTCACTCCCAAATCTATTACATATCACATTAAAACAGACGACTGCAATTAAAATGTGGATCAAATGACCGCATCTTAGCAGAAAACATTCAGTTTAATGTTTAGAATTGAGACATTTAAAACATTTAGAAACCATCAGGAAAATAAACAATGGTTTCTATAATGAATCCTAACATACTCAGTGTCATACGACTGGAAATCTCTATTAGAATGCAAAAAGAAAAATAGAATCACGTTAATTTTAATTTAAATGTGAAGGTCTCCATTAAGTAACCTTTCTCCCAAATTAGTGGTTTCCATTAGGATGCATTACCTTAACCAACATGGCACACTAGGACCCTTACATAACGTTCCTCAGACATGACTAAAGACAGGAAAGCAGCAAGCAGGTAAGAACCACCGGAACCACCAGAGACCTCTAACGGGTTTTAAGGACTTTTCCCCCGCACTCTTGATCTGTCGTGCTTTGGTCCTTCCTCAGCGCTTGTTTTTCCTCAGCCTGTCTCTCCGAGCGTGTGATGCCACCTCACTGCTCTGCTTTGCCTCAACCTGACAGGTGGGCAGGAGAGAGATGGGGGTGGGAGGGGGAAGCAGTGAGGTGGAGGAGTTGAAGAGGTGGAGAAGGAGCCGCAGTCCCGATCCCTCCGTCCTATCACTGGCCATTAGAATCAACACATGGCATGCCGGCGTGACTAATGAGTCTGACAGTTGTTTTGACAAACACAACCAGCGCTCATACAAAATGGTTTTAGCACATGGATACATCACTGGAAGAGAGGCAATGCCTCATTTCCACTGAACTCAGAGAGCAGCAACTGCGGATCTGTGTGAGGATGATTCATTGAAGTGAGTGATTATTTGACCTTGTGAACACAGCACTGCACACAGTGCACCACAACAAAATGTGACCCCTGCATTTGACCCCTCCATGAAGGAGCAGTGGGCAGTTCTGGCAGCGCCCAGGGAGCAGTGCTTGGGGATGGTACCCTTTTCGTGAGTACCTCAGTGCTACGGTCCGGGACTCAAACCGGCCACCTTCCAATCACAGAGCCAACTCCCAAACCGTTACGCTGTTATTTTTAGCTGGTTCCTGATGGAACGAATGAGTGAACATTATGCTTGTATAGCGATTTTGAAGAAAGGAGAAAATTCACCAGTAAAAGATAGGGGATGAGCATCAAAAAGTCATGGCGGATCATTTAAGCAGGATGTCAAGGTTTTTACTCTTTAAGAAAAACAGCCAGGACAGATGAGCTCTGTGTTTTCATCCCATCTTAAGGGATCCATTTTTTACAGCACCCATACTGTCCCTTTTTCCGACATGAGCTGTTCCATCAATAGTACAGTGTTGGTTTCCCATCCAAGTAGTAGCCAGGTCTAAACCCTGTTTAGCTTCAGATGAATTTTCTAGTGTGAACTGCAGGTGGTGCGCCTACTGATTTGTCCCCGTAAATAGCATTTCTCAACTATGGTCCTTGCGGCCCATTGCTCTGCACAGATTTGCTATTTCCTGCACCAACACACACCGATCCTACATCGCTAATGAGCTTATCAGTTCCATCGGGTGTGCTGTGGTTTGGAAAACCTGAACCTGTGCAGAGAAATTGGGACCAGGGTTGAGAAACACTGCCCTGAAAGACAGGAAAATGGCATTGTGGGGACATTTTTTGTGGGCCACTTAATGGAAATATACTTTAATAGAAAATGTCCAAATTTTCTTCATAAAGAAAACACAATTTGCTGTTGGTTACAGAGGTTTGTGAGAGAGGTACTCCACAAGGGAAAAATGCTTTAAGAGAAAATCTGAAGTTAGCAAGATGTGACGATATATGTGTGTGTGTGTGTATGTGCTGCATCTACACCTTGGGTTGCTTAATACCTGGTACAAAGAGAATAAATCAATGAGCCTATCAGAGGAGCAGGAGACACGAGCAAGTGATATTTCTTCATCAGACCAGACGCCTCTTTTTTCATCTGCAAAATAGCTGCTGTTCTCCAACAAGGAGAGAGACGGAAGAGAGAGGGAGAGGGAGGGAGGGAGGGGAGAGAGAGAGAGACTTTCACAGCCCAGTGCACTGCTAGATTGCCTGCAGAAGGGACAGCATGAAGAGAAAAATGAGGGAGGCTGAGCCAAAAAAAGAGAGGGAGCGCAACAGAGCCAAACAAAGGCAGGGGCGAGAGACAAGGGGGTGCAGCACCGAGACCGAGAGAGACAGCGAGAGAGCGCGAGAGAGGGATTGTAAAAGAAATGGAGAAGGATGGAGTTTGATTTGATCCTCCAAGCCAGAGGAGTGAAAGGAGGAAATCACACAGGAGAAATGAAGAGAATGAAATGAAAATTGAAAAGAGAGAGAGACGGAGTGCACAGTTACCCAGCGCCAGAACAAGGGATTCCAAAGGGGATAGAGATGGGATGAGAGCAGAGCTATACAGAGGATGCGGAAGGCGGAGAAGACTGAGAGAGTAAAGAAGGGAGGGAGGGAGGGACAGAAGGAAGGTGGGAGATGAAGGAGAGTGTATTGGTGTGGCAGGGCCATCGATTGATTTATTCCGACCGCATCGATCAGTGGACAGCACTGGCCGTGTGGGGAGTGTGTGAGGATTAAGCCAGTGGCTCGAGTAATGAATGACCTGCGTGTGGCAGGGAAAGAGTCAACAGTAAATCACAGCAGTGTGTGTGTGTGTGTGTGTGTGTGTGGGAGCTTGTGTGGGAGCTTGCGTGGGAGCTTGCGTGTGCAAGTGACGGGGGAAAGCGAGATAGTTTTCCACAGTACATATATATATATATATATATATACATATGGAGTTTGGATGAGTGTGGATGATAGTATATATTGTGTGCAGTGAGGTGTGTGTGTGTGTGTGTGTGTGTGTGTGTAGGGGAGCTTGTGTGGCCCAGGGCTTGCATTGGCCTGAAGTGACAGGAGAGCGAGATGGTTTCCTGATACATATATATATATATATATATATATATACCTACTATATATGTGGGTTTGGATGAGAGTGTGGATGATAGTATATATTGTGTGCAGTGGTGTGTGTGCCGTGTGTAGGTGTGTAAGAAAGCAAGGTTTTTTACGACAGTGTATATGTGTGTGGGTTTGAGTTAGGACGTGGATATAGAATGTGTTGTGTGTGTGCGCAAGACAGAGGAGTAAAGAATGGTTTTCTGTAGTGTTTTCGGTGGGAATGCTTGTGTGTATGCATCATGTGCAGTGATGTGTGTGTGTGTGTGTGTATGTGATAAGGGACTAGTTTAATTTTCCCTCGGCTCCTCGTATGTCTCATGCTACTGTTTCTGGCTGCTTTGTCCTGCAGGATGCAGCACTGGTCATTTCGATTTTCTAATTCCCTACCCTAACAGCGCAGGAAAATGCTGCTGAGGCATCATATTTTCTTAGCCTTGCGCTGCAGCGTACACACACACACACACACACACACACACACACACACACGTATTACGATCTATGCACTGTATTTACACATCGTACAGATTTTGGGGCTTACAGCAGTTTTGGGGCAAACCGGGGCAGTTGGCGGCTGGGCGTTTGCCCCGCGATCAGAAGGTCGCAGGTTTGAATCGTCGGTAAAAGTTCCTGAGGTTCTCATGAGCAAGAGTAGTCCTTAATCACTCACTTTGACTTTTCCTGAATATCACATGCAAAAATGTTCTCACCAAGCCACAAAAACATTTATAAACTTTATAATTATTTGTTCATTCATTATGCGAACCGCTCAATCCCAACTGGGGGTCGGCGGGGGGACCGGAGCTTAACCTGGGGAACCACCCTGGACAGGCGCCAACACACCGCACGGCACACACACTCTCACACCTTACGTGGCCAATTTAGAGTCGCCAAGTAACCTACAGTGCACGTTTTTGGGCCGTGGGAGGAAACCCACGCCAACACGGGGACAGCATGCAAACTCCACACAGAACAAAGAAAGGCACTACGGTCGAGGCGGGGATCGAACCCGCGACATTCTCGCTGCGAGGCGGCAGCGCTGACCCCTGCGCCATCGTGCAGCCCCGCCTTTATAGTTATTCTTTAACAATTCATTTAAATGAACAAATTACAGAACTTGATCAAAACCCTAATTCTTTTTGTTATAAGTTGCAACCATTCAGTTCATTTTGAAGGTAAACGTGAGGCGTTTCGACCACACCTTTCCTGCATCTTCCAAATGTAACAGTTCGCTGATGAACGAACTGGCTCAATGTTTTGTGGTCAAAAATTGCAAGGCTGGGATGAATTCGGGTTAATTGCTGCGATCGCAACATCGCGGAATCCCGGAAGGTCATAAAGCTGATCTGAAACCATAAAACCTTAACCACTGTTAAGTCTTAATCCTTATCCTAGTTTGAACTTTGTCACCTATCAGTGAGCAAACAACACATCCTAATAAAAGTAGTCCCGATGTGTCTGACACAAACTCAGAGAGCGAGTGAGAGAGAGAGCGAGAGAGACGAATGCCACTTCTGCACGCCTTACTGGTAGCTTCGAAATGCGCTAATAAAACGAAATGCCGGCCCTTTATCTTAATACGATTTCAAAGGCGATTAAGCGTGATCGCCATGCTTGCTTTCTCGTTCTCTCTCTCTCTCCGTCTGTAGATCTCTCCTTTTTCCCGGCGTCGCTTCGGGCACAGCGCCTCGCTTCCATAGGTGCCTGATGAAAAATTGGATTGATTGATTGATTGATGAGTGTCGAATGAAGGACAGACTGAGAAAGAGTTTCGCAAGGGGAAGCAAAGACACGGGGGGGGGCTTGGGGGGGAATGGGTGGAGGGAAAGAGGGAGGTGATGGAGGAATGAAATGCAGGAGTGGTGGAATGGAGACAGAGACAAATGGAGGGAGGGAGGGAGGCATGGGGGCGGGAATGCATGTCTGCTGTCCTCCGCCACACTCTGTGCTGATCAATAAAGTCTGCGCGGGTCTGCGCCGCTTGGTGTAACACACATGTACCGACACAGACAAACAATGTCCTCTTTGCACTCCTCTCCCTCTTCCTCTTTTCTCCTCCTTTTGCCTGTGCTCTTCCTCCCTCCTCCTACCCTTTCTTCACCTCTCCCCTACTCTTCTTCGGTTTTCTCCTCCTCTTCTCTCTCTCTCCTTTTCATCTACCCTTTCCTCCTTCTCCTCCTCTTTTTTTGATATTAACCTCTCCTCTCCTCTCCTCCACGCCCTCCCTTCTTTCTCCTCTCCTCTTTCTTCCATTCTTCTGTCGTCTGCCGCGCTAATACTCCACCTTTTTCCCTTCCTTCCTCCTCCTTTCCCTGTTTTGCCACCACCTCTTCTTCCTCTCTTTTTTCTTCTTTCAGCCTCTTTTCCTGTTATTCTCTCTCTCTCTTCTCTCCTCTTCTTTCCTGCCACCTTTTTCTCTGCCTTTCTACAGCATCTTCCTTTTCTTTTTCTCTCTTCTTTCACCCTCTTCTCCTCCCTGTCTGTTCCTCCTCTTAGTCTCTCACCTCTCTTGCCCTCCTTGCCTCCTCTGCTTTCTTCTTTTTAAACCCAGTCACATCCTTTTCTCTTCTCCGCCCTCCCATTTCCTCTTCCCCTTGTTCTCCTTCTCTTCTGTCTTTTCAAACCCATTCCTCTCCTTTTTGCCCCTCCTCCTTCTATCCCCTCTTCAGTCCATTCTAACGCTCTTCTTTCCTTCAATTCTCGTGTCTTCTTTCCCTCCTTCTCTTCCTTTACCCCCTCAGTTTCTTCCTATCTTCTCCTCTTTCATCCGTTCCTCTCCCATTTTTCTTGTCTTCCTTTTCCCTCCTCCTCATCTCCCTCTTTTCTCTTCTTCCATCCTCTCGTCCTCTGGTCTCTCCCCATCATCTCTCTTCTTTTCCCCTCCCTTCCTCTCCTCTTTTTCTCTTTCCTCTACCAGTCCTCTTTTGTCTTCCTGTTCTCTCCCCATCACTTTCCTCTCTTCTCTTCTTCCATCCTCTCCTCCTCTGCCCTCTCCTCTCTGTCCTTCCAGCTTATTTTCCTCTCTTCTCTCCTGTGAAGACCAGCATTTTTCTCCCCCTTTTTTCTTCTTTCCCCCTCCAACATATGCACCTTTTTTCAGCTCATCAGACAAATACGCATATAAATTTACCCTCCCGAGGTGTGCTCAAATCCCTCCTTTTCTGATTTTACATGCACGAGTGCGAGCGTTTGGAAATAAAATCGCACCCCAGCCCCGGACCGGAGGCAGAGAATGAGGCAGCCTCCCATTAAAACATGAGAGATTGTCTGGAAACGACGACGCAAGCCCAGGAAGCGCCGAGGTGCGAAACACATTTCTGAACAGCCAAATGTGTCGACTAAAAGAATTATTTTTCAGCAGATTATTTCCCCACGGACCAGGAGGCTGTTGACTCAGAATAATAATTTTGCTCGCTCTCTCGCTCTCTCTCTCTCTCGCGTGCTCTCTCTGTCCTTCTGTTCTGAGGGAACCCAGGTGCACAGATAGACAGAAACCATCGCTCACTGCAGCTTAAACTGATGCTCGATGTAATTCTAAACCTGTGTTTTTGTTCTGCATTGTTCCCTGCTTTTTTTTTATGCATTCGCCTATGGACCTTCCTCCCTCCCTTCCTCTTCCTCACTCACACCCTCGCTCTCTCTCTCTTCCCTCATCCTCTCTGCCTCCCATTACACAGCAATTGGTGAATATGGCAGTGCAGGATAATATGAATGAGCACAGTGACGGGAGGACAGGATAAAATCGGTGAGAATCAGAGATTCATGTCTAAACCTGCAAGACGCCGACAGAAAAGACGGGTGTTTTTTTTATTGTAAAATAAATAGAGACTTGTATTTATTAAAATAACCAGATGTTATATTACATTTTTCTGTTAGACGTAGCAGTACTTACAATGCTGATACAACGGAGCTGGAAAGTAGTAAAACATTTGTTAGTTGGTTGTGAGGCCTTGACCAAAGATGGCACCGATCTAATACGTGGATCAGATAACGGTCTGATAACGACTCAAACAGCTGGATCGGGGATCGGTGGCGTTCGGTCGCCCAAAAACAAATCACACGATTGAACTACACGTTTAATTCCTTAACACGACCAGCTCTCGCTCAGAATCTCCACGTCCCTGATGGTTTTAGCGCCGCAGGATTAGGGACCATCGCAAAATTACAGAACTGTGTTCAAACAGATAATTTATGAAGTTATTTTAATAAAAAATAATTTAGCATAGACATATGGGTGTGTAATTATTACATTGTTTTAGTTAGACTGTTGCACTCTCTGTATACTTGTAGCGTATATACTGTAGCAGAGATGACAAAGTTTACTTTGACATGGTTAAAAGAGCGTATCGAATTTGCATTGTATCAACAGATATTTGAATGTACAATATCGGTATCGTTATCAAACGTAAAAAAGGGGTATCGTGCCATGTTTTTGCCATGACTGTCGCCTAAAAGAAAGAAAATCCCAAATTTCAGCTGTGAATTTCATTTTTTTTGGATGTGAGGAATAAGTTAGAGCGTTTACTAACTAAGATAGTCGGTGGAAAAAATCTCTTATGTTTTCCATACACAAAGCTAATGGACTGCATTACAACACTTCAGTTAGGGACATAACTGTTGGCTTATTTTTCGATCTGGAATTAATTCTATGAAACAGAAGCACATCAGGATTTAGTGGCTTCTATTAGGACTGTGTTCACTAATGAAGAGTAAAATTACAGCAATGAGCACGACTTTTGCAAAAATAGATCAAACAGATTTTTTTTTTTTTTAAGCCGCTTATCCCTAACTCTCAGTGCCCGTCTTACTATCTGTCCTTCACCTTTAGGCTTTCTCAAATATGAGTCACGAAGCCCCCTTGGCCTTTTTTTTTCCCAAGGACCGCAAACTCAGAGCCGGTTTCCGTACATATCTCTTTAATCACATAGAAAAGAAAAACATACCTTATACAAAATAGTCTTTTTCTTGTCTGAATCTCTTTTGATAATCATCCAGGCCGACAGAGGAAGATAGAGCCCTGTTTTCAAAAGCATCCTACAAAAATGAACTCAACATGGAACATGAATCTCCCCCACCTCCTGACCCCACCACCACCTCCTAAAAACGTCACCCCCACCCGACCACCCCACCTTTTCTCTGACAAGGTAGACAAAAAAAAAAAAAAAAAACATACTGCAATTAACAGTCTGTGTTCTTGTTACACTGATGATAAAACAGAATACAACAAACCAGAACGAACACATCAGACTTTCAGGAATCTGCGGTAAAAACCGTAAAAACTGATAGCAGCATCCGTTCCATTGTGTCTCTCTTTCTGCACATAAGAATGAGGCAGCAGTTCTCTACAGGCCCCGAAGGACAGGCCACGTGGAGGACGCAGAGGGACAGCAGGGGACCGATTTGTCCAACCACAGCATCCACCTCCATTAAAAAAAAACAAACAAACGTACGTCCATGCGACAGAGCCGTTCTCAGTGGAGTTCTTGTGACCTTCTACTTGGTCAGACGGAATCTTTTACTGTTTTTTTTTGTGTGTGTTTTTATTTATTTTTTTTACTGCTAACCAGTTTAAGCAGGAACTTAAAGCCCATTTTACTTCTCGGCAGTTCGACCAACATGCCGGAGGAGAGCTCTCCTTCACTGCCGTTGACTGATCAGATTTGGAAACTGGACGGGTGTCATCACATCACAAATCTTTCCAAAAAAAAAAGTACGCAGTTGGTAGCGTTAACGCAAACCCAGATTCGAATCCCAGGACGGTACCAAGGTACCACTGAGGTTCTCATAAGTGAGGCACCGTCCCCAACCACTGTTCTCCGGGCACTCACTGTTCCTTCGTGGATGGGTCAAACGCAGAAGTCACATTTCGTGGCAGTGGACAGGGAGGCGTTGCTAGAGATAAAGCTTTACTGGAGCAACCACCCTAACGTTTTAAAAGTAACTCCACTTCTCTATCTGTCCACACAAAAAAGCTTTGTGTTGGATCTGCTGTTTCAACGAGACGAAGAGAAAAACCTGTCTCAGACGTCCCAGCTCAAATCTCGCGCATTACCAACCCTGATTAGCTAGCTAGTTATCGTCGAGTACTAGCATTAGCACACAGCCATAATCTTACCTCTCTCATCCTCATCTGTCCTTACGGTTTTCCTGTCCCTGTATCTGCTGCTTTTCCTGAAGAATTTCCTGACATCCATCTACGGAAGCAATTCATTCAATAGTGTTTTAGTTCGCGTAGGATAACGCGCTCATGAAAACTTCTGTTGCGTGAACTTCGCTTTGCCTTACCTCATCTTATATCTCCAGTTTCGCGCACTAAACTGGATGCAGCTTACAGCCTAGAGGGACTTTGTTACAGTGCAGAGATGGATACAAAGTCCATGAGAATGTCTCAGAGCAATCAGAAAATTAACGGTAATATTCCATTAGCCACAGTGTGTTTACCTGTTGGAGTTAGAAATCCACGTTATCCGTCACAGATCCCTGACTGAAGAAATTTCCAGAGATGGGAAGTACAAATACTTCCTTACTGTACTTTCTACTCCTCACATTTTCTTACAGATCGGGCTTGTTCCTCGTTTCGTTCCATTTAAATGACGTTTCTTAGTCCATTTTGCCGCGCATTCAACCTATTCCGTACCAATAACGCTCGCCATCCGGACAACTTGAGGCTTAAAAAACGTAGTAAACACGCACAGAAAAGACAACGCCGTTGGTGTACTCGTCTTTGCGCATGACGCAGAACATGAGACGCGATAATGCGTGCGCGCGCGTGTGCGAGAGAGAGAAAGTAAAACCTGGCGATAACTCGGTCGGAAATGATATGGTGATTGCGGCGTTTCAGAAAGAAGCTCAGCTCGATCCGACTTCACTTAGGTTGAGTTTATTTCTATAACGCTCTTTACCGCACTACAATATTTGTTGTATGATGTGTTTAGGATAGAGGAGATCATCATGAATGATGGTGGTAATGGCCAATGGGAGCTTTACATATCGAAAATGACGTGAAGTTTGAGCAATGATCCGCGTTCCGTTTCACTTCGTTTGTTTGATGTGTGTGTATGTGGCATGGTTGACTGCTACGGCGGTCTCGGGGATGTTTACCTTTTAATCGAGAGTTTGTTGGGCCCTTTTGGGTTCTGAGCAACCCCTAGTTGCTGGAGAGAGACTGTAAGGAAATGAGAACGTGTTAATTTGTGCATTGTTGGAATAGTCCTGATGAAAATACTCAGCCAATCCCGATTAGGAGCCTTATTTGACATCAGAGTTCTCCTTAATGGGTCCTGGGCCTGGTTGTGAACTGGCACATACTGCGACGTTTATTATCCAAATCATGGCAGAACAGGACCCGAAATAATGTAAAAAAAAAAGGAGTTTAGCTTTAATGAACATGGCGTTGTTCGCGTCGGCAGACAGAGCTTTTGCTGTTGCAGTTTTCCACTAATGTCCTCTTAATGTGCTGATGGAAAGAGAACATCGAGCCGACTGCGTTCGGCGTTCTGTTTTTCCGCGCCGCTCTTTGGACTGAACAGCTGTTTCGCGGGCTTGATAGAATGGGGCCTTCACCTTGTGAGCACATTTTTAGTATTATTGCAGCTGCTGCGCAATATAACCTGGGAGCGGATCGGCAGATCGAGGCGGGTTGCCAGATTGGCTCTCGTGATTGTAAAGTGGTTTGGCTATGAGTGCGAAATGAAGCAGGCCTTGAAAAAGGGTGGGGGTGGGAGAGCCTTATGAAGTCCTTACGAAGGCTCACCGATCTGCATAACTGCCGTCGCCTCCATCAGCGCGGCGTCGTTACACGCACACGCCGCATCCCCTAAAGTGAACGCAAAAAAAAAAAAGAGAGACGCAACTTTCCATCCACAGGGCGGCCATCACATTCCTGAAGGGACGAGGGTGATCAGAGGGTATCACCTAGAGGGAATACACTAGAGGGTGAGGGAGAGAGAGCGCGAGAGAGGCAGAAAGGAAATAAGAGACCTCAGGTGAACTTGTGTGCAAGTGCAATGTGACAGTGACATTATTTCGTGAGAAGGGAACAAGGAAAACGGTGTTATTTTTGGAGGGTGTGGATGTGAGAGCTTTGTCTCAGGGGTGAAGCAGCAGCAGCACCAGAGTGTGTTCGTGTATGCGTGCGTGCGTGCGTGTGGGAGAGTGTGAGTGTGAGTGTGCGTAGCAAGGTAGACATCTGTGTTAATGGGTTGCAGGTGGAACAACTGCTGGTCCAAGTCGGCAGGAGGTGCAGATTCTGCAGATGGTTTCAAAAAGAAGACAGGATTTGGGGGTGGGGTGGGGGGGGGCGAGTGCCCCCGTATGCACTTAACACCTCAACAGAACACAGACTCGACGTATGTGTATGTACACAGACTTTCACAGAACACACACACACATCCCACACCCTTGTCCCACATTCTGCAAAGTCGAAAGGAAACGACGGTAACGCATCAAAAGCAGCTTTGGCGTTTGAGAAAGTGGTTTTCGGACGACGAATGAAAGGCGGAATTGCGCGAGCGTCTTTTTCCTCTGCAAGGCGATAAGTTGATCTGCGATAAGGATTTGAGGCGGAAAACGGAGGCCTCTGCTTTAGGCGCGAGCATCACCTGTAGAGTTGCTATCAAAGCCTTGCAATTTGGCCTCCATGCGCTTCAGCGAAGTGTATATCAGCTTATTGTTAAAATCGGCATCTCTTTATTATGAATGTTTTTTTGGCAAACAGTGTAACAACACAACAGCGTGACGTGCGGATGCTGATCTGAACGTGTCAGAAGGCAGGCGTAAAGCAAATGACGAGGACTCAAAAATAGCCGAGGTCATGTCAATAAAACGCAAGGCCCGCGTTTTGATTTTCCGCGTTTTGAGGAGGGACAGCCGGGGAGGGAGGGGAGGAAAAAAAAAAAAGAGAAAAGAACCGCGGTGTCAGTAAGTTGTGCTGTCAAACACAATCACAGACGCAGGCCGGACGAAAGTGACAGGCGCGCTCAATTTGCTTCCATCTTCGGCGAGAAAAAAAAAAAAAAAACGAGCAACAACTAACGGTTATTTGAGCCGAGGAGAGGGGAAGAACGGGAGGAGAGAAGACGTAATCAAAAGAGAAAAGGGGGGGATAGGGAAGGGTAGGTGGAAAGAGGAGAAGAAGAAAAAGAAAATGGAATAAAAAGGAGGAGGAAGAGGAGGAGGAGGAAGGGACAAGGGACGTTAAAATAAGGTGCGTCGTTGGTGAGGACAGGGAAGAGAACGACTGAGAGAGGGAGAAAGGGAGAGGAAAGGTGCAGCGACAAGACGCGTAGAGGATGACAAACAATTACACGCACGGATGAACATCACACCACCACAACGCCACAGCTGTCTGAAGCTTCATTTCAGCTCGGGTCCCTGCAGCAGTTCATAACACGTATCTTATGCGTCTAATCCTTCTCTCACCATCTCTATCTTTCTTCCTCCCCACCACCGCTTTTCTTGCCCTAATCCAAAAGCACAAGCACAAAAAAAAACACATCGTCATGACTCGGGTCCCACGCATTTCACGTCAACGGAATTTTACTGTTAGCTTCGCGGCGTGTTGACTAGAGATCGGCCGACACCGCTATTTCAGGGCCGATAACGGTACCGATTATTACTAGTTAACGAGGCCAATAACTGATATTTGGAACCAATGTGAAATATGTCAAAATGTTGCATTTTACAAACACCAAGTTCAGCAGAAACTCTCCTCTCGGAGCTTCGCGCTGCGCTTGTGGGACGTATAGGCAATCAGAGAGTGCTGTGGGTGGGACGTTAAATGAAGCAGCGAGTCCAGAGCAAACGGCACAGAGAGAAGAGACGGCAGTGGAACCAAATTCCTAATATCGGCCCGGACGATAATCGGTCGACTCTTACTTGTAACTTCATCCATAAAGCCCCATGTTACTTGTTTCCAACTTAAAAATATATATTTTTAAAAGCTTTAAAGCTTGGGGTTCGAATCCCAAGAGAGCTTAAAACAACACCATTGGGCCCCTGAGAAAGACCCTTAACCCCGAGCTGCTCCAGGGAGAGTCTAGACAAGCGTGTCTGAAGAATGCCAAATGCTCTGCAGCAAAAACATCAAGGTTTGACGCAAAAACTATGCTGGTCTATGTCACATTGTTCCCCTGGCATGACGCATCCTCACGTCTACAAAAAGCAGAATGAAAGCCTAAAACAATCAAACAAACCGTCTTTCAGATGGTCGCAGCTTTGGGGGTGCCCTTTTACCCGCTCTCACACAGTGCAGGTCCACAGTGTTACGGTTTCGTTTTCTGCTCTCCGTCATCGTCCTCTATAGCAGCTTCTCATCCGCAGTCGTGGCTAAACACACAAAGTGGCTAACAGGAGACTGTGCCGGAGCCTGCTGTCACAGCTGTGTTTGGGGACTCAGGTGAGTTATAGAGTGTAATCTGGTAGGGAGGCATCAGCTGCGATCCTTCTCTGCCCACCTGTCATCTCCACAGGACGGTTAACAGACTGTTTCCTGGAAATGATGCAGGGGGACAGAGATTGGTTACGTTTACCGCTACAGTCGCAGTCAGATTTCCCTTCATTCAATTCTAATTCTCAACGCATGTAACAACAGCAGCAAAATCGATTCAAGGAACATAATATCTGCCCTGTAACTTCTGACGATCAGGAAACGAGGGATCGTGATTCGTTTTTTTATAACTAGATCCGAGCGATATACAGACCCTCCAGGATTTTGTGATGTTGCGATTGGAACTATTAACGCAAATCAAGAAATTTTGAGCAATTTCCGAAACTTTTCTGCAATTTTTGACCATTGTTGTTTCCCGCAAAGCGTTGAGCCGAACCACTGGATCCCTATCGGGTTCACCCAGCAGGGCACATAGTGGTTTTAATTCCCTTCAATTTAATTCATTCTTAGCAAATAATTATAAAGGGGGGAATATCGCAACTTCTTTCCGCAGCTCTGACTTGCTCCCGCACCTTTTAACACAGTTTTTTAGCCCCAACAATCTAAAAAAAAAAGCCCACGAAATCCTGGAGGGACTGGAAATATGACTTTAGAGAGCGATGCCGATTTTCGATACATGAACTTTTATAAACCAATAATAATATTGATCATTTTTGCCCAGGAAATGCAGAATATTATCAAAAACTCACCTTATAACCAGATAAATAATGCAGTTAATGGTTAAATCTTCCGTCTCTCTGTTTCTTTTGTCATTTACCGGCTACTCGCCTACATTTACGTTTACTTTCGTGACATAATGACAACTGGTTTGACGCGAAATAACCCCTTTTCATTACATCAGTCACAGGACTAAGCAAAACCACAGTGTTTTTTAATGTCACCAGCAGCAGGACTGACTGAGTTATATCAAAACAAAGACGTTTAAAACAGAGAGCAAATAAAAGCAATAAAAAAAAAAGACAGCAATGTGGGATAAATAAATGAACCCAAAGAAAGAAAACATAAGACCAAAACACAGAATAATGTTTTCACACTTCCACAAGTCCAAAAATCTGATGTGTACTGTTTCCAAGTATCTACACACCTTGCTTGTATTCAATATATATAGAGTAACGAAGGGTTGCGATTTTCTGGTGTGAAAGAGTCATGTCTAATTAAACCCGTCCCTTTTCAAAATCCTTCAAAAGGAACCGGCCGACACAATATGCTACTTTTTTTTGTCAGGCAAACTGGCTGGCGAGTGAGCATCACTTTTTTGAGGCATTGTTAAAACATGTGCATTTATCACTTGTGTTTCACGACCAGTGTTTCTAACTCCACACACTCTTAATCCGATACTAAAGGAAAACCAGGGATCCAAGTCGGAAGTCTCCGAGGAAAGCGTGACCCGTGTCAGAAACGTCGATTCCTCCGAATGCGTTTCCTTTTCACGATAGTTGTTCTCCTCAAGAACCGCACTGCCGTTAAGTCCCAGTGTCATTTCTGTCCTCTCAGAAGTAAAATCGTCAAACTGTCAGGCACCTAAATACTTAAGAGCCACAGGAGTCAACGGTTTACTTCCGGGTCATGTTTGCTGTTGTGTTCTTTTTTGTATAAGTGCCTCGTATTATATATGATCTGAGCTAAGTAAAAACAATCTCTGTGTTAAGTACAGTGTGTGCTGCCCTTGAACTTGCCTTGCTGAGGAGGCCGAATATAAAGCGGTGATGCCGAGGACACACCGGATTATGTTGGTGGCTTGAAGAATAGCAGTTGGTATTATCACCTGGAAAAGGTGCGTCTGCTTCCTGGCACCAAAACTAGAGAGCTGTTTCTTTGCAGGCATCTGGGCCAATTAAGAGCTTCCTCAATGCCATGGACAGCAGGCTAGGGTGGAATGGAGACCAGAAGGCACAAAAGGGGTGCTGCGGACCCCATGCTGATTAAAAAAAACTGTGCATCTACCCCGTACATGATTCCTAACAGTTTGGGCTAAAATCAGGTCCATCACGTGTAAGAGTAGTCTATATCCGGGATGCCTCCTTCTCGGTAGCCGCGGTTTGTGCCATAGCCTGAGTTGGTCAGATGAGGGGGCTGCTTGTACAGACCCGTGCCATTGGAAGGGAAGATGGTGTGAATGATATAATCTTCACGCATTGGCTTTGGCTGCAGGGGTTCCCTGGCTGCCATTGGCGTCATCTGAAAGCCAGGCCCTCGGATCTCCAGTATGGTGGTGTCTTTTTTAGTGCCCGATTCGACGTAGTCATCGTACTGCTTGCTCTTGCGCGAGCTACTGCGGCTGTAGTGGTCCCTCGAAGACAAGCGCCCGGCACGGTGCCCGTACCAGCAGAATATGCCAAAGATAAGGGTGAGAGACACTATGGCAGTTGCTCCGCCGATGATCCCAGCGAGTGGGAGCGAGGCAATCTGTTCCGAGCCCTGATCCTCACCCTGGTCGACGTCAGACAAGTTTGGATCGGACGTCTCAGCTTTAGCACACACCGGAGCCTCGTCTGCGTCCGTGTCCCCTCCGGACATGCTGGCTTTGCTGCCGCTACCAGAAACCAGTGGCACCATGCAGATGATGTAGCTAGATGCTGGCTGGAGGGCAGTAAGCAGATACTCACGGCGCTCCCCTCTCACTAAGGTCTCCGTGATGGAGTCCATGGCAGCACTGGTCCCCAGGCGAAGCCAGCTGAGACGGAAGGAAGAAGAAGGTTGAGCAACGCTCCAAGTTACTCTGATGCTGTCATGCGACAAAGGCTTCACATTCAGGGCCAAATTTTTGCCCACACCGCTGCTACCAAGAGTGTAGTCCAAACTCACATCAGGAAGACCCAGACCTGGCCGCTTGGACCGCAGGGTGAACAGTGAACCTTGGGGAGGAGAGAGAGTGGTGGAGCTAGCTGCCACTCCTTGTCCACCCATTCTGTTTCCACCAACAACTGGAGAGCCCCCACCACCACCACCACCTCCTCCCCCTCCAGCGGCTGCCAGTTCACATTCGTCCATCTGGCTGGTGAGCTCTCGTAATGGCATGTCCCGTACACGCTCTGGTGACTGGCAAGTTAGTCCGCGGACAGTAATAGTGTTCCCCTTTGCTTCTAACCAATCATACAGCCAGCGCAAGTTGCATCCACAGTGCCAAGGGTTGCCACGCACAAGAAGTTGCCCTAGACTCTCCAAGTCTCGGAAAAGACCTCTGGGAAGTGTGGTCAAATTGTTGCCAGAGAGGTCCAACCTCTGTAACCGACGCATGCCGTCTAGGGAGCCCCGTGGCATGTGAATCAAAGCATTGTCCTGTAAAGAAAGTCTCTGCAGGTGTGCACTAGGTAAATTCAGAGGAGGAGTCTGGAGAGAGTTTCGCACCAAAGAGAGCTCCGTGAGATTCGAGAGGCGAGAGAAGGTATCATCCGCGATGCGCTGATTGGCCAAAAGATTGCCATCCAAAACAAGTCGGCGCAGAGAGGACAAGCCACGGAAAGCATGTGTAGGAATAGTTGAGATCCGGTTGTCGTCCAAGCGGAGCTCCTCCAGAGAGGCTGGAAGCCCTGACGGAATGCTGGATAGATGGTTTCTAGAGAGGAAAAGCAGACGAAGGCGAGGGTTGTCAGCGAAAGCCTGGTCCTCTATACTAACCGTAGACACAGAATTGTCATCTAAATGCAGCTTCTCAAGCAGAGGCAGCCGGGCTAACGCAGCGCGCGGCAGCACCCTAATGTTGTTGTCTTGTAGGTGTAGTTCACGTAGAGATGGTGGAAGGTGCATGGGAAAGTCATCCAGCTCGTTATCGTAGAGATAAATAACACGCACTGTGGTGAGGTGTTCCAGAGAGGTGGGCAGCCCTGCGTTATCTATCTGATTGTTTTGAAGGTACAGAACAGTAGCAGATGGGGGCAGTGGCGGGATGGCACTAAGCCCACGGTCATTGCAGTAGATAAAGTCCTCATCGCAGCGACACACAGAGGGACACACAATGTCCCCTTCACTGTCCAGTGCCTGAGAGGCGGCAGCGACAGACTCTAGCACCTCTCCCAATAGTGTGAGACACAACAATAGAATGAAGAACCAATCGCGGAACTCTGCAACACCTTCAATAGCCATGATGTCCTCCACCTTTTGTCCTCTTTTTGTTCAGCCTTCCTTTGCTTATCTCCTTCTCGGATGCCAGACTCCAGCCCAGTCGTGAAAAGTCTCACTTCAGCTCACAGTAGGCCTAGTCCTGTTACCCTGTGGAGAAGGAGAAACAAACAAGCTTAAATGAATATCCAATGTCACTTGAGATTCCTCTGATGCAGCATTAAAAAAAATACGCACTGCCACATGCATCGCAGGCTTATTAAATCACATTCCTGCACAGATCCAAACCAATTATGCAGAGTCACTACGCAACCGAACAGCTCGACTAATCTGGCAACACTTGGAGACGGATCCTCCTGTCATTGAGCACTTCCAAAGAGATTAAGAGAAATGGGCCCAAGTGACTCTCCTCGGAGAGAGAAACGGGGGTCGCTGAGACGTGGAGTTTAACGTAACGGAACTCACAAGTCAGCATCATGAAAAGGCGTTCAAATAAGCAGCGTCAGGGGCACTGCACATTCCAAATAGAACACGTGTTTTTTCCGATGGACGTTCATACTAATTTTGGGGCAAACACGGCAAATATTCGCAAATGTGGACACCCATCTCTTTCTCCTCAAGTATTGCGAGACGGCTTTGCAGCACCAGCTGTGTGTACGTTTGTGTCTTCATGCGTGGCGCGCTGCGCCAGTCTAGATCGGCGGGTTCGGGGTGTGGGATAAGAGCACGTGCTGGAGATTGAACAGCTGGTCAAATGAGTTTGTCAACCACCCTGGGGTATGTGGGTCACATCTCTACCGGAAAACAGAGAGAGTGAGAAAGAGAGAAGGAGAAAGTGATGTTAAGAGGAGAGACGGAGGGATTACAGAACATACGGAGTTGTGATTGTGTGGATTAGGAAGGGGCTAAGGGGACTGGAACAGAGCTAAACAATCCCAACACCACTTACTGCAAGCATCATTTTAGACAACATTATTGGTCGGGACCACGGAGTTTCTATTTTTGGGCGGAGAGGGCATCTTTATCACTTTAATGGACCACTTTCAATGCATCATCCCACACCTACAAGGTGTTTCTGTAAAATCTGATTACCTCCTGATCCAAGAATGTTTACAGGTACAACGTATAAACCACTGCGTGATAATCCGCTTCAGCATTGCCATCGGAATGGACAGGTGTTTTTTGCGGCTTGGTACAAAAAAATCATCTAGTTCTCATTTTTAATTTGCAAAAGTAATCGTCAGTTTGATGCAACAGTGATTCTTGAAACCTGGGATCATAAACAGTTAAACAGTTTTTGGGGATAAAAAAATGAACACTATTATTTTACCTAGAACAAGAGTAGGAACAATAGTGGGCAGCTAAAACTTAGAAGGTCCCTTAACCACTTCCTTGGTCTTCCTCAGGTCAAGAGAGCGTACTTTGTAAACTTTTTCTCAATTTAAATCTATTCATTAACACCTTGCATGTCTCAACCATCATGTGCCAATACCGAAAAGACAAAAATTCAACATCTGTGTAAAATGATCTTAAGAAAGCTTGAATATATTTAGTTTAAAGTCGTCATGTGCATGAGATGATAAAGATGACCGCTGTGAGAAACTCCATTACCATGGTGCAGTTTTTTGTGTTGAAATATGAAAAATTTTTTGGTTTGTTCCAATTTCATCACCTCTGTCAACTCCGTCAGATGGACTTCCGATAAACGGTTCATTTGTACAACCTAATCAGCATTCATGAAACATTGGCTCGTCTCATTTTTAAAAAGATGATAAAATTGGTGTGCAATATTACGGGGACCAAGAAGTTCAGTCATTCATTCGTTCATTATCCGAACCCCAAGTGGGGCCGTGAGGGGACCGCAGCCTATCCCGGGAACTTACGGGCACAAGGCGGGGACCAACCCTGGGCAGGCGCAAACACACGCACATTCACACCTTACGGGGCCAATTCAGAGTAGCCAATTAACCTATATTGCATGCTTTTGTCCTGCTAGAGGTAACCAGAGAACCCGGAGAAAACCCACGCGCATGATGGTGGGAGAGCATGCAAACTCCACACAGACACCCACGACAGCAGACCTGGGGATCGAACTGAGGACCTTTTCCGCTGTGAGGCGGCAGCCGTGCCGCCCGTTGAATAAGCGATTAATTTTTAAAACTCTACAACATGGAGGTTGTACCAAAACATGTTTGTGTAACTAAAACCTCATTTAACAAAACTGTATTCATAGAATATGAAAATAACTGAAATATTTTTTAGAAAATTAAAACCTGTTTTGCCGCTAATCTCAAGAATCACCGGCAACATAACTTACCCTGATTTAAGAGGTCTTGGGTAAAAATGCTCTCTACTAAGATTTTTCCTTTTTTTAAATTCACTTCCCATACAATATCATCCCGATCCTTGAGGCACGCGTCATTTGTGATCTTAAAACTGTCCTGTTTTATTCTTTAACATCATTACTAAATCATTTTGAACCAGAACAATACCCTTGCGAGCATCCGATAAGTTAATGAAACTGCAAAATAAATGTATTATTTCAAACACTGTAACGCTCAATAGTGAGGGTTTAAACTTTGACCTCATGATCCATAAATGTTTACCGGGATTCTAGTTGTGGTACAAAGTCTACTTTATCATGCTTAGGATAGGAGTGTGTACACGTGTGTGTACATCAATGTGATATTCATGCTATTTATATGACAGGCAACATATCCGTGACTGAATTATTGGCAATCCAGATGTAGGAAGATACGCACTGTCGTTGTGTGTGTGTGTGTGTGTGTGTGCCTGTGCGAGCCGCACGCCTGCATCACTGGGGAACAGGCTGAAATGGGACTGTCCAGACAGCCTGTCGCCTGTGGCCCAATCCCTCCCTCCATTCTCCAATATTCCAGCCAGCACGAGGCCGGCGGGGGACTATATCAATTTACATCCCGGGACCCTGTGACAGGCCTAAGCAAGAGAAACGGAGCGCGCGTGCGGCCGCGCTATCTCTCCCCATAAAACTTGCAGCATAACAATAAAAGCGTATCTGGTGCTCCCGGCTGGTGTGACGCGCTTGTGCACGAAATAAAAACGACGATTTATCAGGGAGGAACAGAGGCGTACGAGAATATCGGCCGGTATCCGATGGCGGACGGAAGATAGCGGCGAAGAGAAAGCTTATCTGTGTGCCGATGCGTATCTGTAAATATCAGCTTTTTGAATATGGGAATTGGAAAAGAGGATGGGGGAAGGGGATGTAGGCCGGAGAGATGGGCAGGCTGATGAGGGGCATACAGAGGGTGAAGGGAGGAAATGGAGGGATAAGACAGGGAACGAAAGGGCAAGGACAGAGCGAAAATGGAGAAACGGGAGGAAAGGAAGAGGGAGCGGAGGAGGGAAAACTGACATTTTTTCCCAGTGTTTTTGAAACTTTAGTGTTCTGTTGTTGCACAAATAATATCGGAAAACAGCATCAACAGTATTTTCCACTTTGGCGAGATTCAAAGGTAGCACTGCGTGTATCCTTAAAAAAATACGCCACAATGCAGCCAGACGAGAGCTAAAAACATGACGAAAGTAAGCGGGTTTTTGTTTGTTTGCAAACATGACAGCTGCGTGAAAAATAGCACGGAACATGGAAAAGTGAGAATATTTCAAATTCAGCAAAACTAAGAATTTTGCATCTCAAAATATATTCATTTGAATTCCATCTCAATACCAAACTAGGGTGGTTTCATGTGCAATGCTACCTCTTTGCCACTAGGGACGCTGTAGACAAGGGGTAGGCAACTCCGGTCCTGGAGGTCCGGTGTCCGGGAGGTTTTCCATCCTACCTGATCAGTCTCTTCTGGTGGTGATCTACCTGAGAGCAGGTATGGAAGTTCTGAAATCCGGTTAGATGGAAAAGCTCCAGCACACCGGACGGTACCCTTGCTGTTTTGTGTTTACTAAATAACCACACCAGTCCTTTGTTCCGCTGCAAGTACTGATTATTGGTATTTGGTATAACCAGGTATTGATTATTGGACTACACATCATGATTTTGCCTTGTTTCTGACATTGCTGTTAACATTTTTTCCTTGTTTTTGTCTACAATCCATATGATTTGTGTTCTAACCGTTTCTCGGCTTAAAATAGTACCTGTTTCACTGTTCTGTCCCTTAGTGCCCATTCAATCTCCTTCTGCTACTGAAACCAGCTTTACACAAAGCAGAAATATCCCCGATTCTCTTCCAGTCATTAGAGAACAAGTGACAAAATATTTCATATTTGCCAATATACCACAGTTTTGCTGTTCAGTAGCACAGGAATTTCTACGAAACACTTAAAAGGAAGTTCCGTTCTGAGTGCAGCGCATCTTACAGACGGGTAAAGGTACTGCTGAGGTACTCATGAGCAAGGTACCATCCCCAAGCACGGCTCCATGTCAGGATGGGTTAAATGCAGTGGTCACATTTCGTAGTGGTGCACTGTGTGCTGTGCTGTGTTCACAATGACAAGTAGTGTCGTAGCCATTATTGAGAAGAAAAAAAAACCCGAAGTGGAATTCGATACGAAATAAGTCTGTTCGCAACTGTCAGTCCTGATGCTATTCAAATGACAACGCAAACGATATGAGTCACTGCTAAGACTGGCAGCGGAGTAGCAACCTCCACGTTCTCCGCGTCAGAATGAATGCAATCCACTACAAGACGGAGCAAAAGTGACACGTCCGCATTCTTCCGTGTCTGTCTTCTAGGATTCCAATTCTACTCCACTGATAAGATCTGAGATCTCTCGTCCCCTACCTCCCTTCCTCCCTCTCCCTCCCTCCCTCCCTCCCTCCCTCTCCTTGATAGTGACGTTTACTAAGCAAATCCCCGCAGGCAACTAAAGGAGCCTCTTTTCCAGGATCAAAAACCTGTTGCCGCAGAATTCATTAGACGCAGTGTTTTTTTCCCCCCACTACTGAATCACAGATTAAATATAAATCCTTGAAGCATTAGTGACCGAGTCGTGACCTCCCCACACTTCTCATCCGCGGCAAAATAGCAACCACGCGAATGCAGTCACGTGAGTAAGGGCGGGGGCAGGGGGTGAAGAATATTCACACATGAATATATGAATATGAAATGGAGCGTTGACTGTTCACTGCTTTCGCATTTTATTTGATTTTTTCAACAGGTGACTGTGAGTGTGTGTTTGCCACAGGCTGGGCTCTCGGCCCGGCATCCAGATGGATATGAATGATGCAATGCTGACGCTATCGGAATCAAATCGGAATCTGTCCGTGATCGCTTGTTTAAGTCATCGCCATCGGACCGGATATTTTCAGACGACATTTTACGACGTGTTTACTGTAACGTCGGAAAGTCAGGGCTTGTGCCAGGCACGTCTGAGGTGGGACTTTATGCGACTTTAAAACGTATGGTGTTATTTCGTGCCAAAATTCTGAGCGCACAGCGGCGTGTTCACGAGCAAAAATCGCATCTTTTCGCCCTCACCTCTGCCTGCACGTCCGACATTTTTCACTAAATTGCGAATGTGAGCTTGCACATGGGCTGTGCCCGAGCCACGTACTGCCGCACTTAATAGTACGGTAGGTAAGGCGCTCTTATTATACTTTTCTATCCGGTAGTATGCCTCTCAGGAAATAGCCGGGGTTGTAGCTTATAGGCTCTCTAGGCACTAGGTAGTGCACGTGGAGTGTCACACGCGCCCTACTTGACTTCGTACACTACATATGGCGGGAAAAGACTTTTACTTGAAATGTTGTGCGCTACTCTCAAAATGCTCCACTCTGCTTTATCGGCATTGGCAGATATAAACCCAAAATATATCGAATATCGGCACCGGCCAGTAATTCCTACATCCCTAGAGTTTTGACGCTGCAAAAAAAGGTTGTAGCACGGCACGTCTGATTTCACTTGCCTTGCTTGACATTGCTCGTCCTACGGTGTGATTATTGTGCATTGTGTGGGTGATGCAGCCGTAATCTCTGTCTGTCTGTCTGTCTGTCTATCCCTCCATCCATCCATCCATCCATCCATCCACATTGTGGGACAAATCCTTCATTTTGATTACACTATGATTATTATGAAGCTTCTACATGACTACGTTTAAGGTAACAATGAATATTTTCCGGACATAATTCTCCTCCTGTGTAATTATCATCGCGCTCTCATTGTTACGTACGACCGTCCTCCATGGTCCCTTCTTGCAGGACGTAGACGCCTCAGATGCTGCATTCGTCTCCGAGAAAAGCGTGATTAATCTGTCACTGTCACTGAGCGGAGCAGCGCCGACAGTCATGCAGCAGCCATGCAAATTTCACATTCGGGCCAATTATACACGTCTTGCTCATTCTTTTCGCCCCACTTCGGCTCGTCGTTCTCCTCCGTCCTTGCTTCCTTCCTTCCCCTCAAATTCATCTCTTAATCATGTCCCTTTAGTCTTTCTTTCAAACAGCTTCCACTTCAAAAGCTTCAAGCAGTCTGCGGGTTTCAAGTGCTATTGACAGTTCTAAAATTTGATGATAAGAAAAGCTATTTGTAGTGGGATATATATATATATTTTTGCTAGCTGTGTGATGCAGTAACGCTCTCTCTCTTTCTTTCTCTCCCTCTCTCTGCAATTTCCCCTCCATCCTTTTTCTTGTCTCTTTTCCTTCAGTAAAAGTCAGATGATTCATCAGAACAGTACTGGTGCGCTGGAACTCCCGAAGGGGGCACATTTATTTTTCCGCACATCAACTGGGTTGGCATGGCGCTTTCATCTTCAGCAAAGACGAAATTAAAACCCCATTTATCCATCCATTAAAGGGGCGATTGGGGGCTTTTGCGCAAATAAATCAAGCGCTATTACCTGCTCGACATATGTCATTAACGTGGGCAAACGGGACAGCGCGGAAAAGGAGTCGCATCATCAATGAATCGTTTCGGAAATCGTTTCAAAATACTTCGACTTGTTACACCGCGTTTCCATACAAGCACTGAATCAACGGCAGCAGCACGTTGAGCGTGGCGTTCAATATGTCAGAGGAACGTCGGACCGACGCTTAAATTTGCCGATATTTTATGACGCATTTATTAGACGCTGGAAAAGTAGCGCTTGTCCGAGGTGGGATTTTCGACGGCTCACGCCTTCTGTCTTAAAATGCAGGGGCCAAAAATTCTGAGCACGCAGCGGAACATTCGTCAGCGAAATCTCATCTTTACTCGCTCTGAAAAAAACCCGCAGATATTTTTGTCTGCTTTTCCGACGTGCACGCTCTGTCCGCTGGTGGGAGTGTGTTCACGCTAGTGTTGGGACCGAGACCAGTTTTTAAAAGTCTCGGTCTTGTCTCGGAATCTCTGGCGTTAGAACGTCAAAACTGGGCTTTAACGCCACATTTACCGTACGCCAAAGTACCATTGTGAGAACAAAGCCCAACCTACTGCACATTTCACACTTCAATCCTGCACATTTTACTCGTGTGCCGCTTATTTAACCCCTGCACCGTATGTACACAGGAAATACGCACATTCATCACGACTTGTAGCTCGGAATCCTCATCCTGCTGAAATAACACAGCTCTGTGCCAAACCTGGGCATATTACAGCTCCCTGAGGAGTCTTTGAGGGTTCTTCTCAGCTCCCGACCCCTCTACAAACCTCACCGCCCTTCACCCCATTAGCGGCTGACCCTGGCGTTTATCGCCATAAACATACATAAAAAGCCTGGACGAGCCGGCCTGCGGAAAAGGGCTTTTTCTCGACCGCTGGCCAGATTTTCACCGCTAAACCTAACGGTACGCTGTTGTTCCACCGAATGACAAAAAAGTGACCACTTTTTTTTTTTCTCTCGGTCCTGACTTTAGCCTGCCGCTATCCTGGCTTGCGTCCGCGCTTTAACGCGTTACACGCTCGGCTTCAGTATCACAGGCTAGCTCGCTAGCACTTCGAGTGGAGCCTTAGCGGAGACGTTTTAACGAGCCGCCGCTCCTTGTGCCGTACAGCGCGGCGGAAGTGCGATGGCTTTATTTAAACTGGCGAGCGCCAGTGTCCAAAAAGGTGCTAACTGTCTGATATCTGAGTGCTCGTTTCTGAGCCGCGCCGCTGGCCGATTCGGCTGAAAAAGGGGAGCGGCCTTTAGCTTTTCCGCGGCTCGTGTTTGGCCTCGCATAGGCCGAGGTGGTTTTGCGCCACGCAAACAGAGGAGTTCAATTTTCATTCCCTGTGAGCGTGTGTGTGTGTGTGATTTGAAGCATAAGGGTGTTGGCTTTTGAGCTGCTTGTCTGCATGTAGTGAAGGTGCTCGGATACTTATCAGGGCTGAATATTGCAGTCGTATTCAATCCGTCATTTTCGGGTAAAAGACGGCAGCGTGTTTAAACCCAAATTGAACAACCTCTATCTCCTTTTCTCTCTCCGTCCCTGTCTGTCTGTCTGTCTGTCTGTCTCCTCTGCCTCTGCCTCACTCGCTCGCTCGCTCCCTCACACTCCATGTCCGAACGTGCTCTGAATAAGAAACAAGCCACGATTGAGTCGCAATTTCGCTCTGCTGCTCTCATGCGAGCCCTTCTGTTTCATCATGGCCCCCTTTTTCAACCTTTCTTTCCTCCCTTCCTTCCTTCTCTTCCTCTCTCTCTCTCTCTCTCTCACACACACACACAACACACACAATTTCTCTCCCCAGCAATTCATAATCTAGCTTTTCCTCCTGTCCATAAGCCCCTTTCATCTCTTCCTCCTCGCAATTCGTTTGCCTTTGATTCGCTCATTTAATCTGTCGCTTCCTTCACTTCCTCCCCCCACCCTCCACCTCGTTCCCCGCACACACCGTTTCCATTCCGTCTGACGAGGAACGGCAACCTTTCTCCCTTTTCCTCACCCCCTCTTTCTTTCTTTTCTGCCTCCCTCCCTCCCTCCCTCCCTCATTTCCCGCTACACTCCTTTAATCCTCGTTTTTTTGTTGCTTTGTTTTTCCTTGCAGCTGATGAAAACCCTGCACACACACACACACACGCACGCAAAAACAATCCTGTACCCACAGGCCAAAAACACCACCCTAATCGGATTGAAAAACACCGGGTCTCGTTCGGCGGCGGCATCTGACATGCCCAACGATGTTCTCGTCCTCCTCCTGCTCCTCAATTCCGTCGTCGTCATATACAGCTACAAACATCGATACGTCCCGGGGCGCGGTGTTGAAAATGTGAAAACCACTTCTGCTTTTTGTTTCTCGTCACCGTCTTTGATCAGAGGTGAGGAGATTGCCAGACGACAGCACGTAAAGGCAGGGATATGCACGGCAATATCGGAATCGTATCGGAATCATATGGAAATCGGCCGATAATTGCTTTTTTTAAGTCCTTGACATCGGACCGACGCTTAGATTCGCACCGATATTTTGGTCGATATTTTTTGACGCGTTAATTGCACGATGGAAAGGTCAAAATGAGTTCTAATCAGCTCAAAAAATGAGCCTAAACTTTAGCATTTCTTCATTTTCAATTGATCAGATTTTTTTTTTCCATTTTGTAACGTTAGCAAATAATGCTCCCTGGTCTCGGTCTCGTCCCTTCAGTCTCTGTCTTGTCTCGGTCTCGACACACTCTGGTCATAGTCTGGTCTCAGTCTCGGTTTTTAATCACTCATACGTGCTTATTTCTGAAAATGTAGCCCCCGTCTGTCTAACAACTGCTTCGCCTCCAACTGCCATAAGGTTTTTCACACACCAGATGAAGAATGTTAAAGAAGAAAGGATCTTTACGGTTTTGATGAAACGCCAACGTAGAATGGAGAGAAAGATAAAAGAAAAAATCTACCTTTAACACAGCCAACAGGTTCAGACTCCACTTCGCAGACTTAAGCGACTTCAATCCAACTTCTGGAAGTATCTAGGGTTCTTCCCATGGGTTTAGGCTTCAGTGGAGAGTTTGGGGCAACGTTCTATTCCAAAAGCCCGTCTGACTGAAGTTCGGAAGCGTGCGACGCCGTCGGGAAGCCCCAAATCACACAAATACGAGGTAAGATTACAGAGGTCCGACTCATTTTCTTCTCGTAATCCATCCGCAATCTGCTTCCGTGACAAAAAGGGCACAATTGAAGAGTTTTTCCCCCACTGCCTCTTCAACACAACGGCTGGGATGGAGCCAATGCCCACGTGACGTCCCCTGACAGAGGCGACCGAGAGTCAAGATCGCACTGCTTCTTGATGTCGCCTTTAATCCAACGGCCGCCGCTTTCTCATCACCCCTTGCGCTCGTAATCAGGTTGCTTCGCGGGCTGAAATACGTCGGCCTCTGCTCGTCACCCGCGAATCCGCATCCTACCCTTTCTCCCCGCTGCGCCGCGGCTTTTCTCTACGCCGCCGTTTCTTCTCGCTCCGAGGGAAAAGATTGCACTCTGATGTCCTCCGTAATTCGATTCGAGTCCCCTGTGTTTGCGGCGGACGCTCCAAGAGATGAAGAGATCATCGATCTTTGTGTAGTCCAGAAGGGCCGTGCGCTGTTGAGGAAACAAAGGAGGTATTTATTAGGAATAAAGTTATATTAGCAGAAGTGCAAGCAAGTGGTTTTTTACTGCGTTTCAGAAAAATGACTTTTAGAAAAATCTTATCAATTGAACACGAAGAAATACTGAAGTTTGGGGTGATTTTCCGCCGATCTGGACTCATGTTGGCCTATAAAATGAGCTGCATTTGGCCTTTCTGTAAAAGAACTACATTTTTGCCAGTGACGGCGTTCCACAGTCCACCGTTCTGAGTCAGAAAAAGGAAACACGCAGATGCTAGTCCGGTAGACGGACCACCGGCAAGACGAAAGCAGCCTAAATGACTAGGGCTGGGTTCAAAAAAATCGATCCACCGATCAATATCGATTCCCGTTCGAAAAATACGATATCGATTCAAAAATTCGACCGCACAAGGAGAGCTATAAAAACGTGAGACCGGCGAAACCGAAACCAAATAGAGCCATGGCTGAAGCTGCTCTGCTCAAATCACCGTCTGGCCTAAAGGCCGATGTTTGGCAACACTTCGGTTTTAAAACAAGTTATTTTATAACCAAGCAAAACTAGGATTGACGCAAAGAAATCTCTAAATAAATCGATATTGAATCGAATCGAGAATTGAATCGGATCATGACCATGTGAATCGGAATCGAATCGATTCAGGAAATCAGCAACGATACCCAGCCCTATAAATGACCATTAGTGGGAAAGGTTTTAAATAAATCATTTAGTTCGTTCTTGTAGCTGCTCAATACACTCATTATTAAAGTCCCAAGTCGTCTGCCTGTTTTGTTAATATTCCATTAAATAAATATTTGAGAAAACGTTATGCTAGAATCTGGGCTCTTTCTACATTGATTGATGGCGCTCGTGTGTGTGTGTCTTGTTACACAGTGGGCCTGTTGAGACGTGAACCCAATCTAATAACTGCACTTTAAGCCTATTTTTATTGTGCAGCAAATGTCGTTAACGCAACAGATTGTTCAAAACATTTGAAAGAATAATTGAGATGAATTGTGACTCGGCTTCATGAATGAAACCCACTGTAAAACACTTTTGGGTTCTCAGGTATTCTACACACTCCGCAAACCCACACACACACACACATACACCCCATTTGCACAAATGCTTAATATGTCAGCCTGCATCCTCATCATCAGTGTCTGTTTTTTTGACCACGGGAAGGTCGGCGGTGACCGATTCCCCGCACTCAAGTGACACTGACATTTGGCTGGTGTGGTGGTCAGGGTCCACAAGGAAACACACTGCTGCTCGACGGGACACGGCCCTGACCACCACACCAGCCAAATGTCAGTGTCACTTGAGTGCGGGGAATCGGTTCAGCATCACTGTGGGGCAGTAAGTGGTCCGCCACCTGACAATATCCAGTCAACGGGGGGTCTCGTGGAGGTACTGATAATGACGGGTCAGAGGCTGGCTAACAACACGGCCACAGGGTTTCGTACCTGTGAGTGGACAGAATTTTTTGTCGTTGTGAACACAGCACAGCACAGCATGTGGAGCAATACAAGGAAAATAGACCCCTGCATCTGACCCCCTCCGTGAAAAAACTGTGGGCAGCTTTTTTCGGAGCCTCCCCGGGGAGCAGTGCTTTGGGACGGTACCTTGCTCAGGAGTACCTCAGTGGTACCTTTACCACTTTAAGTCAGGGAATTAAAACCGGAGACCCACGTTATCAAAGCAAGCTACCGTCTGCGGTGCCCTGCGGTGAGTTGGCGCCTGACCCCAGTCGGGATTAAGCGGTGTGAATAATGAATGAATGAAAGAATGTATCGGCCTCAAAAATCTAATACTGGTCATACTAATGTGTTTCTGTGTGTGACGAAAAGCGTGCGAGAGAGAGACGGCGAAAGAGAGGAGATTCGGAGGATGGCTTTATCTGTTATTCGGTTGCATCAGTGCTGTCAACGCAGGCAGTAATTTAACCGTCCCAGATCTCTCTACGCGACTGGCATCGCGTCGTCGTCGTCAGCCTCACACGCCAGCGCACCGTGCTCCGCCCGTACTAATCTACCACTTATTGATCAGACTCCAGCCTTCTTCTGTCCTGTTTGCCAACAGCATCACTTTCGCGCCTGTCCGCCCCACCTGGACGGCACTTTCACAGGTTTCGCTCCAGTAGTCACACAAGACGCTGTTGTTTTAATTCATTATGATCAAATGGAATGTTTCTCAAAACTAGACGCAGCCTTCTTATCTCTTCATCTTATATTTCCTTTTACGCCCAAGATTTTTCACTGCTACGTCTGTTTTTGCATCGTCTCAGAAATAGAATAAGGAAATAGTCACTTCCCGCTCCCCTATGTGGCGTATCAAGCGAAATAGGGCACGTGTGACACTCCATGTGCACTACCTAGTGCGCAGAGAGCCGTTAAGCTACAACCCCAGCTATTACGTTTACATTTTTGCCGACTTATCCAGAGCGACTTACATTTTCCTCATTTCAGGGACAGCTCCCCTGAGAGCAATTAAGGGTCAAGGGTCTTGCTCAGGGACCCAGAGGTCGGATTCGAACCCACAAGCTCTTGGTCCTGACCCAAGCGTGCTACCACTAGAGTAAGGTATGATGAGAGCGCCTTACCTAGCGTACCATCTTAATAGTAGTCACAGTATAAAATCCCTCCTCGGACACGCGCTACCGTTCCCACGTACAATAAACGAGTCATCAAATATCGACCGAGAAATAAGCAATTATCGGCCGATTTTATCGTGCATCCCTAGTTTTTCTGTTTATTTTAAAGACTTACTGGGGGTATATTACTCTCATAAAGAGAGTTGGTGGTGTGTGCCAGTATAAAGCTAGCGAAAACATTTACTCTATCTTAAAAATAAGCATTAAAATGAAGAATCAGTACAAATATGATGGCGACTATAAACCTTATCAAGTTGTCAAACTCAATCAGTCAGAATGAATAAACCCATTAATCTCTCATCTTTAATTAATCCATCACTAATTAATAATATTTAAAATCCAGAGAATAATAATCTCCAAAAACAACGAACTCCACAAACCTACAGGATATGGAAGGAAGATAAAAAACTAGATTTTTTTTTTTGGCTCTAATTCCCCACGTGAAAAAAACATTCATTACATTTTTGTGAATTTACGGTGAAACCCGTCCCCATAATATAAATGGGATGCTTGGGCAGTTAGGACAGTGCTTATCGACACGGTCGTTCCCGAAATGCCCGCTCCTTCATGACGATCCCAGACCTGCCGCTTTTTTTTCGGCCTTCTCATTTCTCCGACAATTGCTTGGCGATTACGAACGTCGGCGAGTCGCACGGCGTTTGAAATCAATTGTGGGCCGAGCGCCACCGAGTTGGCGTCCAGCTGTATTAATGGATAATACATAAACTCGCAGCCTTGCATATGCTAAGCCCAGGCGTGATTCCAGGGCGGAATCCTCCTCTCGCAAATCAGCGGCGGCGAAGAACGCCAGGGATTAAAGCGAGAGAGAAGCAGAAGAGATTAGCACGGAGGAAAAGAGAGAGAGAGAGAGATTTAACAGATCTAGTCAGATCTTGGTGTGCTGTCATGACTGCACTTTTCACAAGCTTGTTTATCCAAAACTTTAGAAATTAATTAATAATTAATCATTAGTTTCTAATGATTAATAATTAACCACAAGACCAAGGTTCCATTGTGGTAATATTTATTAGATTTTGCTAAAAGTTTGTTTATTTCAGTAAAACTCTCTTTATTTCTGTCACACAGTTTTCCTCTTAAAACCTTTTACATCCCTGAGAGACTTGACATCAAATCCCTCCCTCCTTGACCACGTCCCCCTGGGAAAAAATCTAATCAAATAAAAAATCCAGCCTCATCCACGCATCCGTAGACAGTAAAAGAAGACCACGTCACGACTATGCCGAATAGCGGCACCTATTGGTTAAATATCTTACTGTCGCTACTTCAACATGCCATCAGAGCGTTTTTAATCAGGAAGACGGTCAATTTTCCGTCAACTGTTTGCCCGTATCTGCTATTCTGTTTCTAATCAAGATCTGCTATTCAGTTAGTTGCTTATCAAGGCTAGCGATGAGTTTGCACGCGTTTTTTCTGTTACATTTGACGATTATTTATATAATGAGCACATAACGTTAGGACCTCTGTCCACCAAAAGGGGTTCGGATGTTGGCAGCGTCTATTCTGAATACAAATCGTATGAGCTTCGGCGCTCAGCTAAGCGCCTTCAGCTGAAAAAAAAAAAAGACGTCAGTGGAGATGGTATTTTAGCGCAGTGCTCAGAACACTACAAATCCTTTCAACTTTTAGAACAGCGCTGGGCCCAATGCCACTTCTCTCTCGCTAGCCGATCAAAATCACATTCCCCCAACCCCAACCAATTTACTCAAAACATGAAAAACGAAATGAATGAAAACTGGCTGACGCTTCTTCGACACTTTTTCGCCTTAAGCCTAGAATGTTGCTATTATTCACGTGGAACTCCTGCACATCTAAATCTTTCCCTTCCGCCCTCCCTCATCCGTAACAACCCGGTCACTCGCTTCCATTCCGTTCATTTCATTTCCCCACTTTACAGCTTTTACACAACTATCAAACGTTTTATTCTCTCCTCCACTAAACCCTCATAACTGCTGCACATTCACATGGCTAATTCACCTGCACTCCTCCTTCCTGACTGCCTCATCTCTCCGTTGTTTCATTATCTCATTTTTTCACCCCACCCCCAGTGAAAAATTCACAGTGAACACAAGACGCCATTAATCGAATGCACTTTTTTCTTCTAAACTCATGCTTTACCCCTTTTTAAAAAAAAATCCATTACGTCCTTCCATTCATCTTCCCATAAAGCACTCATGGCTCGAGACTGAGAGCAGACCAAGACCAGAGTGGCTCGAGACCGAGACCAAGACCAAGACCAGAGTGGCTCAAGACCGAGACCAAGACCAGGACCAGAGTGGGTCAAGACTGAGACCAGACCAAGACCAGAGTGGCTCGAGACCGAGACCAGACTAAGACCCGAGTGGCTCGAGACAGAGACCGAGACAAGACCAAGACCAGAGTGGGTCGAGACCGAGACAAGACCAAGACTCTGAAGGGCCGAGATCAAGTCGAGATCGAGTCGAGACCGAGACTGGACCGATGCACGTTTTACACCATATGACAAATAAGTGGAGCATGCAAAGCCTAAGCAACATTAAACGTGTTTATTCAATATTCAATTCTGACCAATTGCAAAATGAAGAAATACTAAAGTTTTGGGTAATTTTGAGCCGATCTGGATTCATTTTGGCCTAAAAAGAGAACTACATTTTTGTGCATGATGGCGTTCCATATTAGAGCTGCGAGCGCTAACGCGAGTTTACATCGCAAATAATGCAATTAAACGCCTAATATCGGCCGCCGATTGGACGAATTGGACGAACCTTGAATTTGTCTTTCTGCTTGTTTTTTTCATGTATTATTTAATGGATGTTATAAATGTAGATCGCGATTTACCTGTAATTAATTCCATATCGGCTGATAATATTGACACAACGATTTATCAGTTTACATCCAATTTTTATGCGTCTGAAGCCTTTCCAAAGGTCAGAGAGAGACGATGCGGCGCCCGTTTAGTCTAAATCGGCAAAATGCCTAATGTCAGCCCCCGATAATCAGGCGACCCTTAAAGGAACACTCCACTTTTTTTGAAAATAGGCTCATTTTCCAACTCCCCTAGAGTTATATAGATGTGTTTTACCGTTTTTGAATCCATTCAGCCGATCGCCAGGTCTGGCGGTAGCACTTTTAGCATAGCTTAGCATAAATCATTCCGATCCAATTAGACAATTAGCATCTCACTATAAAATGACTAAAAAGTTTTGATATTTTTCCTATTTAAAACTTGACTCTTCTGTAGTTGCATCGTGTACTAAGACTGGAGGAAAATGAAAAGTTGCGATTTTATAGGCCGATATGGCTAGGAACTATACTCTCATTCCGGCGTAATAATCAAGGAATTTTGTTGTCGTACCATGGGTGCAGCAGGCGCAATGATATTACGCGGCGCCTGCTAATAGCATTTTCCGCCAGTCTTAGTACACGACTCTAGGGGAGTTGGAAAATGAGCCTATTTTCAAAAAATGTGGAGTGTTCCTTTAACATCAAGCTTGATTCAAGCACGGCTTTCCTTACGCTGTAAAACAAAATGTAACGATGTATTTTTATATAACGTATGTTTTATACACTTCTGTTCATTCATTGCTTCATAAAAACAGTGGTAGTAGAAGAAGCCAACATGAATCATGATGACTAAAAAATGACAAAGAAAGCTCAAAAATGTAGAAAGAAAGAAAGGGAAAAAAGGAAGAAAAGAAAGCAATAACAAAACATCGAGATCTAAAAATGCTACTAAAACCGTCTGGATGAAGCCTTTGAGATGCTGCACTTCCCCCCGCCACAAACAGCTAAGTGTACCTCATAGCAACTTCCATTCTGTTTTATTTGTGCGCCGCGTTTTTACAACAGACATTTTTCACACACAGTTTTACGCATTGCCGGGTCCAAGCCCTTAACGAGCGAGCCTGTGGCCACAGCGGCAGGGGAAAACTCCCTCTGTAGTAAAAAGGGAAGAAAACTTCCAAATAACGATGGTGGATTGAACTTTATGTAAATGCGTGTGAAGGAAGTGAACAAAAGATTTTAGTATTCAACGGATCAATGAAGATCCTTTGTAAATAATGGAATGTTATTTGCAACAAATTCACAAGTGTTCATAAAGACAGGAACTGTGATGTGAAACAATCAAAAAATGGATCGGAAAAGACTCTCTAAACCCTCGCCGATATACGGTGTGGAAAAAAAAAATCACGATGCAGGATTTGAACGATTCTGAATTGGTTCAAAAATGTCGACTTTTTATACATTTTAATTGCTCGTATCGTTGACGACAAACGGAAGGCAAACCAGCTTTCCCAAGTCTGAAATGACTGGTCGGATTTCAGCTTAATTTAACACGCCACTAACGTGTCTTAATTCACACGCTAAATCTTATGTGGATAGGCAAATAATGTAAAATAATCGGATCATTTCAACGTCTTGCCTTTCGAAAGCGCGTCCCAAGCGGATATCGGCATCGGATCGGTGCAATCATTGTAAATAGACACATCTTTCTGAGCCACTGGGGCAGTTGGTAGCGTAACGGTTAGGGAGTTTGCCTCACGATCGGAATGTCACAGGGTCGAATCCCGGATCGGTAAAGATACCGATGAGGTACTCATGAGCAAGGCATGGTCGCCAAGCACTGGCCAAAAAAACAAGCTGCCCGCTGCTCCTTCACGGATGGGTCAGATGCAGTTGTAGTGCACTGTGTGCTGTGCTGTGTTCACAATGACAAATAATCGCTGACTTTCACTTCGTTCATCACTCCATCCTCTTAAAGGATCCTTCATAGATGGAGGTGGGGGCTGGGGGAGCACACGCGCTTCAAGCCAGACGTTGTGAAATGAATACGCTCCAGTTCAAGGTCCAGCGTTTGTGCGTGTGTGTGTGTGTGGGTTGGTGTGTGCGGTTGCAGCCGTGTGGGATATTCTGTGGGAAAATGAGTGTGTTTATGCATCACATTCTTTCCTGCATAATCTGTGATTCTTACTGAGGATTTGTGTGTGCGCGTGCGTGTGTGTGTTTATGACTGTTTAACCATTCAGTACACACCAGCACCTTATTTCTTCCCCTCCAATTCATCATTCGAGCGAGCAAGTCTGTGTGTGTGGGAGATGGAGAGAGCGAGAGGGGAAGAGAGACGGACGGAGATAGATAGATAGAGAAGGGAGGGTCATGAACTCGTTGGCGAATATGTTGGAGGCAGGAATTACTGTCAGCCAGAGGAACAGTTACATTAATTGGATGCTGAACTCATCCTCTGACAAGAGACAATGGCAAAATCTGGTGTGTGTGCATGTGTGTGAAAGAGTGGGTGTGTGTGTGCGTGTGTGCCTAATTTGGGGGAAAAACGCAAAAGCACACAATATGACACGATGATGAATTCTCTTCCGTGAGAGTATTTTTAACATTAATACCTGGGTGTGTGTGTGTGTGTGTGTGTGCGTGCGTGTGTGTGTGTGAGAGTTGGTGTTACAGTAGTTGTGGTGAGGTGAGAAGGAGCAGCAAAACTGTGAACAAGTTGATGGTTCCATGTTAATTATGGTATTCTATCTAGGGACGCGCAATAATATCGGAATCGCATCGGAATCGGCCGATAATTCATAGATTTCACCGATATTTTCTGCCGATATTTTCTGCCGATATTTTATGGCGCATTCATTGCATGTCAGAAAGGTAGCGCTTGCGCCAGGCAAATCCAAATTCGGAGCTAATTCTGAGCACGCAGTGGAACGTTTGCGACCAAAATCTCAACTCTGCCTGCACCCGAAAAATTTTGCAACTAACTAAATGGCGTGTTTTCCTCACTTAGCGAACGTGAGCCCGCACATGGGCTGTGTCCCGAATCACATACGGAATTCAGATAAACAGACAGAAGGCTTAGAAACAGAGAGAGAGACAGAGAGAGAGAGAGGAGAGAGAGAGAGAGAGATATGGAGAAAGGACAAAAGATGGAAAGATGAATGGATGGATACAGGGACAGACAGAGACAGACAGATGGAGGGATTAATGAATGAACAGATTTAAAGACGGGAAGAGAGAAAAATGGAAAGACGCAAAAGAGAGAGAGAATGAGAAAAAGAGAAAGAGAGATGGAAGATTCAAGAGACTTAAGATTCAAGATGAATGAATAGGCGGAATAGACAAGTGAGTAAGAGACGAAGCGATGAATGAATGGATACATTTTCTCACAGAGAGCAAGAGAGAGAGCTGCAAGGATGAATAAACAGAGTAGGGAAAGGGACAGAGTAGGGAAAGATGAATTCAGAGAAAGAGAGAGAGAGGGAGCGAGAGAGAGCATACTCCCACATAGAGACTTCTATGTGGTAGTATGCATCTCAGGAAACAGCCGGAGTTGTAGCTTCACAGCTCTCTACGGCTCTCTACGCACTAGGTAGTGCACTGAGATGGTACACCACATAGGGCGAGAAGTGTCTTAAAACGTTGTGCACTAGGCTCGAAATGCTCGGCCCTCGCTCCACTCTGCTTTCACGCTGGCTTAACTTGGCGCTGTGTTAGAAACCTCAGAAATATGATGTTATTTTTGTAGCAAAATATAATCCTCGGTGTGTATCGGTATCGGCCAATAATTCCAATATCGTGCAACCCTAATTCTATTATTATTATTATTATTATTATTATTATCATCCTATTAAAATAAACTCTCTCTCTCTCTCTCTCTCTCTCAGATCACGTTCCAACCGCAGCTCCCGGACCGTCTACACCAGACAAACGGACAAACGAGCACAGTATTTTCCTCAGTAATGGCTGCTAAAGTTCACAGGAGCGCGGCGTTAACGCAGCTGGATTAAAACACTCGGCACGGTGATGGATTTGTGAGGAACGGGACTGTAGCCATCAGCACGTTAAAAGAGTTTCCAGCTCAGTTTAATGGCGATTTTTACACAGTTGTACCTGCACTCAGCGTGTGATCAGCAGTATCACTCAGGTTTATGTGTGTGTGCAATAATCTGTCATTGTCATTTGATATTAATTAGTCAATGGAGTGTGCAGCAGCGCAGCAACCTGCCAATGACTGGAGGATTCAACACACACACACACACCTACACACTCACACAGACTCCGACACGCACACACACACTCACTCCTAGACACACACTCAATTCTACACACTCACACACACTCTGACACACTCACACACACTCCCTCCTACACACACACTCAATTCTACACACAACACCCCCCCACACACAATCCTAACCACTTACAGACAACACAAGATGTGACCAGACTCCTAAACACAGTCAGCATAATAGTCTTTCAGAAACAGAGATGGAGAGAGAGAGAGAGAGAGAGAGAGGAAGGGAAGAGAGATGGAGAGAGAGAGAGGATCAGTGGATAAATTACAAACTGATAGACAAACAGGTGAGAGATGGAGGGATGCAGCTGGATAGACAAAATAACAGAAGGAAAGAGAGAGATGGAAAGATGAATTCAGAGAAAGACAAAAAGGGAGCAGAGAGAGAGAGAGAGATTGAAGAATGAATAAAAATGAAAGATGGAAGGATGAATTCAGAGAAAGAGTGGGAGTAACAAAGGGAGAGACAGAGAGAGAGAGAGAGAGAGAGAGAGATGAATGCATGGATACATGGACAAAGAGTGAAAAAGAGAGATGGAAGGATGAAGGAAGAGAGAGATTAACTGACAAGGGGGGAGAGAAAAGAAAAGCGAAAGCCAGTGGAGTGAGCGAAAGCAAGGAGAGGGAGATTGAAGGATGAATAAAAATGACAGAGAGATGAAGGACGAATTTCAGAGAAAGGAGAGAAGGAATAAAAGAGAGAGCTTAGAGCAAGAGATTGAAGGATGAATAACAATGAAAGAGAGAGGCTTAAGGATGAGCAAGGAGAGAAGGAGAGAGAGCAGTGAGGAACGCATGGATACATGGGACAAACAGGAAGGCAGAGAGAAACAAGAGATGGGAAGCTGAGATTACTGACAATGGGAAATAGAGAGAGCGAGAGAGAGAGAGATGGAAGGATGAATTCAGAGTAGAAACAGAGAGAGACTGACAGACACAGAGGCAGGACTTAACCAGCAATCACCACCGCAGCGTATTTTTGCCTAAATCCGAATCTGCCTTTCACTCAAACCTGCCTGCATCAGCAACAGAGAGAGGGAGGAGAGATAGGAAAGTAAAAGAGGAGGCAGACCAACAGAAAGCAGAGATGGAGGGAGCGAGCGCCGCGTCTCTCTTCTCTCCTCGACTGAGTGCTCCTAATAAGAAAGCTTTTAGCTGTGATAATTAAGAGCTCACCCATATGCAGAGCGCGATGCTCAATTTCATTCTCCGCTTCCTTCTCTCTCTTTCTCCACCAGTCAGCTCATTTTGCCTCCGCCTCTCCCTAATCTCATTCTCAATCGCTCATCAGATTCTCTTCTTTCGTTTAGCTCCATCCTCTTGCTCTCCCCGCCACGCTGCCATTTTTTGAGCTGCCTCAGAGCTGGTCACCATTTTTTCCACTTCTGATTTCGCCCATCCGCACTGCTAGAAGCGCTTGAGGATGAGCTTGATGATGCTGTATTCAAGGAAGGCAGAGAAGCTGTCTACATGCATGGGGAGAGAATAGAAAGAAGGGGGCTAAAAATAAAGGAGAAGAGAAAGAGGAGAGAGAGATGGAGAGTAGGAGAGGGAGAGATGGAGAGAGAGAGAGAGAGAGACTTGAGAGAGAGAGTAGGAACACATCTACCTGCATTTTGAAGATGATAGACTTTAGACAGATAGATAGATAGAGAGAGAGAGAGAGAGAGAGAGACAGACAGAGACAGAGACAGAGAGATAGAAGTGGAAGCTAGATAGGAGATAGATAGATAGACAGACAGACAGATAGAGAGAGAGGGACAGAGAGAGAAGAAGCTAGATAGATAGACAGACAGACAGATAGGCAGATAGGCAGATAGACAGATAGACAGATGGGAAGACAGACAGACAGAAAGATCAGATAGACAGACAGATAGATAGATAGATAGATAGACAGACAGACAGACAGACAGACATATAGATAGATAGATAGATAGATAGATAGATAGATAGATAGATAGATAGATAGATAGATAGATAGATAGACAGAGAGAGAGGGACAGAGAGATAGTTAGCTAGATAGATAGACAGATAGATAGACAGACAGATAGACAGACAGATAGACAGAGAGAGACCGATAGATAGAGAGATAGACCGATAGATAGATAGACAGATAGACAGAGAGATAGATAGATAGATAGATAGATAGATAGATAGATAGATAGATATATAGATAGACAGACAGATAGATGGATCAGACATATAGATAGATAGATCAGACATAGATAGATAGATAGATAGATAGACAGAGAGATAGACAGGAGAGAGGTGGACAGAGAGATAGAGAGGGAGGAGGAGAAGCGACAGATAGATGTGTATAGATAGACAGATAGATAGACAGACAGATAGATAGACAGACAGATAGATAGACAGACTGATAGATAGATAGATAGATAGATAGAGAGATAGATAGATAGATAGATAGATAGACAGAAAGATAGATAGGACAGAAAGAAAGAAAGAAAAAACATGAAGAACTAAAGAGATAGATAGATAGATAGATAGATAGACAGATAGATAGATAGATAGATAGATAGGATAGATAGATAGATAGGACCCAGAGAGAGAGGACAGACAGATAGACAGACAGACAGACAGACAGACAGACAGTATGTATGATACAGGTAGATAGATAGATAGATAGATAGATAGATAGATAGATAGATAGATAGATAGATAGATAGATAGATAGACAGAGAGATAGATAGACAGATAGATAGATAGAGAGAGAGGACAGACAGACAGATAGACAGACCGGTAGTAGATAGATAGATATAGATAGACAGAGAGATAGATAGACAGATAGATAGATAGAGAGAGAGGGACAGACAGATAGACAGACAGATAGGACAGACAGACAGACAGAGGATAGACAGACTGATAGACCGATAGATAGATAGATAGATAGATAGATAGATAGATAGATAGATAGATAGATAGATAGATGGTATGCACAGACAGACAGACAGATAGTAGATAGATAGATAGATAGATAGACAGATAGATAGACAGAGAGATAGATAGACATAGATAGATAGAGAGAGGGACAGACAGACAGATAGATGACCGATAGATTATAGATAGATATAGAGATAGATAGACAGATAGATAGATAGGAGAGAGAGGGACACAGATAGACAGACAGACAGACAGAGACAGATCGGAGAAGACCGATAGACAGATAGATAGATAGATAGATAGATAGATAGATAGATAGATAGATAGATAGATAGGATAGATAGCAGGGTTATTTACATTATGTTACTTACATAATATTTCATATTGCGGAGATTTTAGAACGTTGTGTAATTCCAGTCTGGTGTGTATCATCAGATTACAGCAACACACACACACACACACCTCACACAGTCTCATGTGTACAGTGCTGCAGCATATGTTGTTGATGGTCTGCTGGTGCTGCAGGCAACACTGATGCAGTGCCGTGTGTGTGTGTACATGTGCTTAGCGCCCTTTGTTGGGGGCAAGGAGACAAAGGAACAGGGAGGAGGAGCTGCTACGCTTTCTGACTGATTTCTACCCAGCCAACTGAGATCCACTAATCACTGAAGGCTCACACACACACACACACACACACCACTATACATGCTCCAGTACCCATCGTCATAGCCATCCCCCCGCTTCCTCTCCCACACACACACCATAAACCATCTACTTCGGCCTTGAACACACTCCCCCGTCACTGCCTATAACACACCCAAACACATACACACACACACACACACTCATCTGCATCTCCCTTCAGTTCAGCATCTTCCGCCTTTCCACACACACACACACACACACACACTGGCGCCCACCTCTCTCTGTAAACGACATGCAGTGACTGGAAATAAACAGGCAATTTAAGTGCTGGGACACCTGACTGCCCTCTTTCTCCTCTCTCACACACACACACACACCACTGCTGTCACACTCTGTCACACACCGGTTGGGGGGCAAGGCCACTGCATAGAGAGAGGGGAGGGAGGGGGAGGTAAAGAGAGAGAGAGAGAGAGAGGAAGGCTATGGAAAGTCAACACAAGAAAATTTTCTAACTGGGCTGCACATAAGACTCCACTGCCAGGACAGCAACACACACACACACTTACACAATCCCAATCAATAAGCCACAGGTGTGTGGTCACTTTGTGATTTGGGCAGTCAAGCATTTGACAAGACAACTCCAAATGATGGACATGCACGGTTGTGTGTGTGTGTGTGTGGCCATGTATTTATCGCATTATGGGGACCTTTTGTCCCCTAAATTCACTTTTATGTTTTTGGGCTTAGGGGACATTTGGGAGTCCCATGAGAGAAAATGACTTATAGAAAAATGTGCTTGTTTTATTTGGAGAAACTAAAAGAGGTAAAGATGTGCTTTTTGGTTACTGAGGTTAAGGTTAGGGGTTAGACGTGTAGCTGTAAATGATGTATTTTTAGTCATTGGTGGGAGTCTGGTGGAAGGACCTCACAAAGATAGTAATACTGTGTGTGTGTGTTGACCACAAGCCTGTGACAGCAGAAGCCAAGCTTGCTAATCAGTCTCATTATTCTACCTACAGCAACCCGAAAAGAGCTGAACCTCTTCCTCTTCCCTCATCCCCTCTCCCTCTATTCCATTCCTCTTTTCTCATCTCTTTCTATTTCTCTCTTCCTCCTCTCTCTCTCTCTTCCACATCCATCTCTTCCTTGTCCCTCTTCTTTTTCTACACCTCTTCCCTCATCCCTCTCTATTTTTCCTACACATCCCTCTCTCTCTTCCTCATCCCTCTCTTCCTCGCTCTTTATCTTCCTCATCCCTCTCTTTCTACACCTCTCTCCTCTATTCCTCACCCCCTCTATTTTTTCTACATCTCTCTCTCTCTTCCTCTTCCCATCCCTCCATCCTCCTTATCATCTCCCCAATCTCTCTCTCTCTCCTCATCTCTATTCTCATCCTCTTCCTCATCTCTCTTCATCATCATCATCATCTCTCCTTCTCCCTTCACATCTCCCTCTCATCCTCTCATCCTCTCTCTCTCTTCTGTACGCTTTCATCTACACTGTATGTCCACTCTTTTACCAGGATACAGGACGATACGGTCGCCACGCACACCGCAGTAAAACGTCATTTTAACAAAATTCAATCAAGTGCTTTTAGTTGCTACAAGCAGTAGCTGCTATATACTGAAAGTTACACATGTGACATTTTATGAACCCGGCCCCAGAAAGATGTGTGTGTGTGTGTGCATGAGAGTGAGAGAAAGTGTGTGTGTAGGTGCGAAAAAACAGATTGTAAAGTGATCTGTGAGTTACAGAATTCAAGTTTTATTGCTGTGGGATCAGGATGTTGTCACAAATGATTCAAAAAAACAGATTTTCTGGCTTTAGAGGGACATATTTTTAAGAAACATGGATGCAATCAAATTTGAGTTCTCTTCAGCAGCTGGAGTGGCTATGGCTGTCATTTTTACCAATTTGTATTTACTATTATTAATTTTAGATACTGACATTAAATTCTTTTATTCATTAAGATGCCCAAATCATGTTTTTCGGAAAAATGAAAATAATAAAAACAAAACAATTTTGAAAAATTTGATTTCAGCAGTGAAACTAGATCTGCATGTCACGGACCACCTGCATTGCCGACGCAGACCACCAGGGTGCCGTGAACCACCGGTTGAAACCGATATAATTGATTGTGGTCTGAAATTGCATCGATGCAGAATGGTCCACGTTTGTAACGCAATGCATCGAGTATGTGATTCATTTAAACTCCCCTAGCTAGTATCTCCCCAAGAGTGTGTGTGTGATGTGCAAGAGTGCGTGTGTGTGTGTGTGTGTTGTCCTTCTTCCCAGAACGACCTGTTAAAGTTAGTCCTTTTCACAGGCCCAAGGCATGAATATGAAATGATTGCAGAGACTGTGTGTGTGTGTGTGTTAGAGTTAATAATGAATAGAGTCTAATGATTTAATGGGTTTGTGTGTTGACACATCCCACAGGCTTTAAATACTTGAGCTACTGTAGAACACCAATATCTGCGTAAGAGAAAGAATGAGAGCGAGACCACGGGAGGGTTAGAATTTACACTGCTCTGGATCTGTCTCTGGTGCTCAATCTCCACCACCGCACGCTTTTTCCTCTCCTCATTTCCATTTTTTTCTGAATTGCAAAATCCACAGTTTCAACCAATCACAATCACTGGCCAACTCCCTGGCATCCCCACCCCACCACACCACAGCCATCTGTCTTCTCTGTCTGCTTCGCTCAATCTTTCTCCTTACATCCCCACCTCAACCCCACTTGCATCAGCTTCTGTGCAGTATGTCAGAGTGTGAAGCTCCATTAGCCTCTATTACACCTTTACAGACCAATGGAGACTGCAGATTGTCTCTCTCTGACCTTTTGGAAAGGCTTCAGGACACATAATATTGACATAAACTCCAATGACGCCTCCCATCGCCTCCTCGGGCGCCTGGGCTTCTGGAGCCCGACTCCACAATCATTGCTTGAGATATCACTTGATATGGAGTTAACTGCAGATAAATTGCTAATCAGCATTTATATCATCCACAATGACAATGTCAAAAACCTGTTGTGTTAGTGAAGTGCTTCCACTCTGCTACACTGCACTCCAACTCCACTGCAGAAATTTCATTGTAATTAAAAGCCCATCGATTATCGGGGGCTGATATTAAGCAGTTTTACACCATCGGTATCATCGTTTAATTTTCACAATCACCGACATAAGCAATTAAGGTATGCATTGTGGCTCTCTACTGTCATTTCTGTGCCGCTTTGCTTTAATTTGTTGCTTCATTTAACGCCCCGCCCCACAACATTCTCTGATTGGCTATAGGTCACACTTAGTGTATAGCGGTAACACTGAAGCCTTGCGTCACTCACACATAATCAAATCGTGGACATTGTGAGACAGTGAAGACGTGATGGAACTGCATTGCGTGTTTGCCTTGATTTTGCTTAATGTGAGCTCGCATCGCGGCTGTGTTCGAGCCAGACTTCGCAAGACTTATTAGTACGGTACTTTACTATCGCATTTTTTGTATGTGGTAGCATGCATCCTTGGTGAAACAGCCGGGTTGTAGCTTAACGGCTCTCTATGCACTAGGTAGCGCACATGGAGTGTCAACACGCGCCCTATTTGATTTGGTACACCACATAGGGCGGAAGTGACTTTTCAGTAAATGTGGTGCACCACAGTCGAAATGCTCCGCCTACAAAGTCAGAGTTATGGTGCTATTTGTGTGTCAAAAATTCACCCATGCAGCGAATTTTGAGGAGCAAAATCACTGACACGCCGACTCTGCCTGCGTTCTATAACATTCAGCAGCAACTATACATACAGCATACCCATAATGCCCAACACCCCCCCCATTATACCTCTAATCCTTCACGATGCTCTCAAAGGTCCCTTCAAGTGCCCCCTTGCCCCAAAACCCACCCAGCCAACATCTGGCCAATTTCTCCAGGATGCAATTTGCTCTTTTCCTCCCCAAACAGCAGAGCAACTGGATGGCGCCCATCTCCATATATATGTCGCGACTTATACGCCTCATTAAACGCACTTTTGTCTTTGACACTTAGCAAAATTGAATTTCACACCTGGTGACCCAATTTGTTTGGCGTGTTGCTGAAGCAGGGTGGTGAAACAGCCGAAATGCAGCAGTTTTCCAGCATTCGGCTGCGTGAGGTTGGCGTCATATGTCTTGTTTGTCGAAGTCACACCGGCATTTGAGCTATTCAACAGGAAAAAAAACGACTCAAAGAAACAGTGTTGGCACAGTAAAGTGACGCCTAAAGACGCCAAGTGGAAACGTCAAGAATAATGGCTTTGATTTATGTACTTTAATAGACTTCAGCATGCAAAATAATCACATTTGCAGGACGCAGTCCAGCAAGCCACAACTGTTCTAGATCCTGCTCTTCACTATGGTCCTTTATTTCCAGGAGAAGCAACATGCGCGTCATTATTTAGGGATTCACCATAACATCTGGATCGTGAACGAATCGGACGCATTATCGCGGCGTCAACGGCATCAGACTGATATTACTTAGACTTGCCGGACCAACACTGGGCAGGCGCCAACCCACCGCAGGGCACACTGCGCCACCGTGCTGCCCATCTTCGCCTTTTAGCGCTAACCTGCCTGCATTCAGTGACCAGTACCTGCAGGAAATAGCCGGAGGTTGTAGCTTGGATGATTCCTCTACGCACTAGGTAGTGCAAATGAGTTGCCAACATGCTCTATTTGACTTGCACACCACATAGCAGTGATTTTTCTTAAAATGTTGTGCACTACGCTCAAAATGCTCCGCCCTCACTCGACTTGACTTGGCACTGTGTTAGAAATGTCAGAGTTACGTAAAATTCCTGAGCACGCAGGAACTTTGGTGAGCGTAAATATTCTTTTCTCTCCGACTTTCTACCTCAAATCAGACTCACCCATGGAGCGGTTCTCTGATTTAATTAACACCTGCACTAATTCCCATGACGTAACAATCAGAGCACAGCAGTTGTTCTTGACCAGACTTCCCCTTCACGACCTCCCCCTCACTGCACTTTTTCAATAAAAAGGAGCCCTTCCAGCTGTAAGCAACTTCTTGCCCATAGTGGTTTGCGCATTTATCTATGGGGAACCCGCGACACTGTCAAACAGCTCGCTGTACTGCACAGCCATATTTCATGATGCCCAAGAAAAAGGTGAAAATGGTCCGTTAAATATGACTGACGTGCCTATGGTGCACTATTGCTGTGCTTACCATCTTAGCTATATTATTTTTAGCTACAGAATTTAACTCCCAAACATGGCAGTCGCTATGATCACGATTTCCATCAGTAAAAGAATGATTACGCCGTGGCACAAATAAACAACGCCACTACAGCATTTTCACGCCGCTGAAATACAATGAGTTTCACCAGGCCCAGAGTGTGACTAAATTTTGAACCAGCGCGACTATTCTTTTTGTTCCTGCGATTCGCACAGGGCTGTCAAAATGTAAAAATAAGTCAATTAAATGAGATAAAACATCCCGCAATCTAAAGCGAGCGAGAGAGAGAGAGCGAGCCAATCAAAGGCGGTCCTCGAAGAGAAAGGGCGGTCCTTGCTTCTCATCGGTTTTGGATCCTGGGATGCAATGCTTTGTGGGTTTGGAATTGCGATAACTAAAAGCCAAGCAAAGATGAATAGTGGAATTTACAGTCTATGAATATATATATTAAAGACCTAAATGTTGTGCTAAATCTAAAACGCCAGTCGACCGGTGCAACTACCAAAAGTTAGTCTGAAGCCCTGCTCACAACCAGTTTCAAATGTTGCTTGTTTATTTAATTTAATGTTTTATTTTGATACAACTCTAATTCTTATTTTTGGTGCTTTTTACACCCAAACTGTCGATGGGCTTCAAAGTAGAAGGACAAACTGTGCATATAAATGGCATCTCTTCCACATGGTTATTAATGTTCATTTAAAATTTGTGGGTATAAATACAAAAAACCGTTTATATTTCAATAGTGGCATTGCTGCTTTTGAAATCCTCTTGGCTGAGGAGTCGATCAAAGACGCCATTTCAGTCAGCGCCCGTCAGCGAGCAGTTTATTGCTAATCTGAATAAGCGAGAAAAAGGGTCTATTTACATACAGTAAACAGCATAATTATTTTAGAAATAGGAAATAAAACGCATCCCGACGCCGCAGAGTGCAGTTTGCCATCCGCATTGTTATTATCAAGATGAACTTGTTTTTCTTGGCTAACCGAAAGTGAACAGCCGCGGTTTACGCCGATCTCAAATCATCGACCAGCCATTTCCTAAATTGCAATTTCATTTGCTTCTACTACTAACACCAAAAGATACAAATTTCGGGTGAAAGGTAGTCATTTCATACATATAACCGTAAAAAACCGCCACTCTATAATGTTGTTGTGTTTTTATGCCAAAACAAAATGCACTTTGGAGGATTAGCACGAGATGAAAAATGAGATGGAAGTTATAATCCAAATCACACAATAATGCGTTTTCTTAAACTGATTACCTAAAAGCCATATATATATTCTGTTTTTCCAAAATGCTGTGATAGAGATTCTCCTTAACTATCATCTATATATATATTTATACACACACACACATTTTTAAATATAACAATTATTTTAATCCATTATGTGGTTTGTACATTTAATTTCTTACATTCATTTATTCTCCATAAATAATTTTGTGTATATTCAGTAGATATAACGATAATGACGCAATCTCACCTCACGAGTTTTCAAAAATGAGTACACGCCAACGCAAGCCCTATTTATTAGTTAAGTATGCACGCATCGTTGAGTTGGTATATGATATTTTTTCATTGATTTCCAAATTTCAAATTACAAACTATTATCAAAATCAATTTTATACTTACAAAATGAAATAAATGAAATGAAATAAGTTATAAAAATCAGAAGTAGCAGACATTGTTGGAACCAGTAGATTATAATACGAAACGCATAATATGGATATTATTAATAATAATAATATTTCTATTATTATTATTACTTTTAAAAACTGTATTGACTATATTTTGTAAATAAACACTTAAGATTGACTTTAAAAAATGTATTATTATTTAAAAAAAATATATTCACTATACTTTATAAACATTTAAAATTGATTTATTATTAATTATTATATAATAATAATTATCATTATTATTATCATCATTATTATTATCATTATATTATTATATTATTATTTTAACCTAAAAAACTATATTCACTATATTTTGTAAATAAACACTTAAGATTGACTTTTAAAAATGTCTTCTTCTTCTTCTTCTTATTGTTATTATTAAAAAACTATATTCACTATATTTTATCAATAAACATTTAAAAATGATTTATTATTATTATTATTATTATTATTATTATTATTATAGAACATAAAACTGTGAGTGTTTGTGTGGGTCAGTTCTGCATCTCCCTTTCACGTCACTCACCTGAACCTCACCGTAGCTCCTTCTGCCCTAACTTTACAGTAATTTAATCTGACGCCTTGTCTCTCTCTTCTACCTCTTTCTCTCTCTCTGTCTGGCTCTCTCTCCAACTCCATCCCTCTCTCCCCACTTCGCTCTCTTTCTCCGCGTTGTTGTGAGCGCGATCTGCTAATGTAATCCCATTATGCCAGGCCTCGTACCTTATCGCATTACGTTAAGCTTGTGCGGCGGCGCGTGCGGCCCTTAATGCAGGCCGTTCAATAAAAGCAGACTGATTGGAGGGAGGCCTGACAGACCGACACGTTGATTGATTTCGCCCGAGCTCGTGAAACGCGACAGATGGGCTCTTAGATCGGCCTGGCGAGGGGCTAGCGGCAAACGCCGAACAACGCGTTCCGCGGCGTTCGAGGCAATCAGCCCGCTTTTATGCGTTCGTCTGCGGCGGGGCTCATTTCCATATGTCCTGCAAGGAAAAGCGCCGGCCACTAGTGTAATAATTAGCAACGATTAAGGCACGTGACCTCAAGAGCGCGGTGGAGGTGCGCCGTGTCGCAACCTGGGAGAGGGTTAGAGTGGGGTTGAGATTAAACGCGTTTAGAATTTCTCGATTCGAGCTGTGTGATGGCTGTGTGTGTGTGTGTTCACAGATGTGGGTGTGTGAATGTATGTAAAATATGTTTGTTTACTGGCGGCTTGCTGCAGTGTGTGTGAGCAACGTAGGCGATGTGTGATTGCAAGTGTGTGTGTGCGTGTGTGCAATGGTTAATGTGTGTCTGTGACTCTGCACGTGCATATGGGTGTGTAACTGCTAATTTAGGTGTGCCGCGCGACGGTGCATGTGTGCAAAACTTTCGGTGTGTGCAACTGTGCAATTCTGTGCATGTGTGTGTGTATGCACGTGCTCCTGCTGCTTTCATATATTTGTCTACGCAACATGTATGAGTGTGTGCAACTGTGCATTTGTGTGCGTGTGTGTGACTGCATTTGTGCATGTCGGTGCAACTGTTTGTGTGTGTGTATCTGCACATTTGTGAATGAGTGTAAGTGCATTTGTGTGTGTAACTGCCTTTGTGTGTGACTGTGCATTTGTGAATGTGTGTAACTGTGCGTTTGTGAATGACTGTGTGTCCAACTGTGGATGTGTGTGTGCGTGTGTAAGTGTGCCTTTGTGTGTGACTGTGCATTTGTGAATGTGTGTGTAACTGTGCGTTTGTGAATGACTGTGTGTTCAACTGTGCGTGTGTGTGTGTGCAACTGTGCCTTTGTGTGTGTGTGTAACTGTGCATTTGTGAATGAGTTTGTGCAACTGTGCATTTGTGAATGTGTGTCGAATTGTGTATTTGTGTGTGCAACTTTGCCTTTGTGTATGAGTCTGTGCATATCTGCAATTTTGCCTGTGCATGTGTGTTCTTGTTATTGTTGCGACTGTGTGTGTGTGTGTATAACAGCTGATAAGCGTCTATGCACAAGTGCACAATTGTGCACATGTGTGGAACCGTGTGTGTGTGTGCGCGTGTGTGTATATATTAATATGAAGCTTGTCAGTGCCTGAAGTGGAGCCCTGCAACCCCACCATATGCTAATCAAATCAGGGCCGCGTATCATTAATTAGCGGTGACGGCTAAAAATAGCGGCGGCAGAAGCGATATCGGTCTGATAGCGGGAGGATCCGGCGCATCTCGCCAGCCTCTAGCTCCAAACACCCTCACTCGTGCTCTTCCCTCGCTCCCTTCTTCAGTCCCCGTGCGCCCTCTCTCTCTCCTTTAGCGCCGGTCTACAGTCAGACCCTCGCTGCCCAACTCCTGTTGTTATCTGCTCTAAAAACTGATCTCGAATCAGACCAGAGGGGCAGCCTGTTACCCAAATTCTCCTTCTTCTCTAATCGGACGTGTGCACGTGTGCGCGTTTAATCGAGTGAAGCATTGCGTGCGGGAACGTGGACGCTACAGTCGGAGATTACGCAGGGCCATTAAGTTGTGTACAGTATGTGTTAGAGGTCGACCGATATTGGGTTTTCAGGGCCGATATCGATACAGATTATTGCCAGTTAACAGCGCCTTTTCGGAACTTCATGCTGCGCTCGTGTGTGTGAGTGACAAGGCGTTAGAAAGTGAGTGATTATTTGTGAACACAGCACAGCACAGCAACACAGTGCACCACAACCAAATGTGACCTCTTCATTTAACCCATCCGTGAAGGAGCAGTGGGCAGCTAACAAGCGCCCGGGGAACAGTGCTTTGGGGATGGTACCTTGCTTGTGAATACCTCAGTGGTGACTTTACCGGCCCTGACTTTCAACCTGCAACCTTCTGACCACTGGGCGAACACCCTACCGTTACGCCACCAGCAGAGGACATTAAATGGTACCCTCTAGTCAACTAAAAGCTAATCTTTTAACAGATTTTTGCATTGTTAAGGGTAACCTTCATATACGAAAACATCCTCTCAAAGTAGGGCTGGGCGATTCTTCGCTAAATTAATTGAAAGTGACATTCAGAGGCTAGATTCTTGCGCAGTGTTAGTTCAGTTAGTTTAAAATTGGAAAATGATCCCAGCTTTAATAGTTGAGCATATTTACAGTATAAACCTTATCAGTGAAGTATGAGGGCAAAAAAAAGCAACAAATAATCGTAATCGAGGCAAAAATTTCATATCGATTTGAAGCTGTATCGGCCAGCCCTGTCTCAAAGTCGGTGTCTGGTCTTTTAGTGGATAATCGGGTCCTCACATCGACCTTAAACCCCCCCCCCACACACACACCGTGTTTTAAGTGTGTGTGTTTGTGAGCATGTTTTAGAGGACAGCAGGGGGAAGGGGTCGCAGATGTAGAACTCCACTCTACAGTGTGTCTCTAAAAACGCTAATCTGATCTGCTGCTTTTTTGATGTTGGTGCAGCCATAATCTTTTAGCGTTGGCAGGCCCAGCATTTACAGAGCCACACAAAATCTGCTGCAGAGGTGCCTCTCTCTGTCTCTTAAACACACACACACACACACACACTCTGCTCTTAGAGCCGTTCCAGTCACAACGTAGCAGTTCCGATTTCTTTTTCAGAACGCAACTAAAGTAGGTTATGCAACAGCAACTAATAACGGAAACTAGTTTGAGGCCGAGCTTTTAAACCTTTTAAAAACACTTATACATCCTGCCTTTTCTAAGCATCGATCGAAAAACCCACAAGTGCCTTATGAAAAAATATATATATTTACTCTAGAATAAAATAAATTCCACAAGTTGGTGAAAGTTGGTGGTGGTGCAATATATTTAGCACCAAGTTACTGGAAAACAGCATCGGCATCTGCTCACGAGGAAAGATTCTGTGTGCGCTAAAGCAACTCTGGCAACGTAATGATTGTTTCGTCGTCTGTTGTTTGCATATTTTTGAAAACGCATCAAAGCTCTCAAATTTCTGATCTTACTAACCAGACAGCGATTTATCCGATTTCAGCATCAATCAAAAGCCGATCCTAGTCTGGAAAAATCAGAGGCAGTTACACATTCTGTGCTCCCGTTGGTCTCAAGGATTTAAGAGATACCTTGAGATTTCTGTCTGACTAACAAATTAGAAAATCAATTTTGCAGCAGGCCTCCATCCAGTTACATAAAAGGCTCTTCATCTCCTTTGATATTACTTTAGAAATGGGAAACCAAGAATATTATTCAACGCGTCTACGTGGATCTTTTTCTTACATTTAACATATAAATATGTACTTTGTCAGTATTTACATTTCACACTTCAAAACGTCCAACGTTTTCACTCTATCACCAGCAACACTAAAAATCTACCGATTATTTTGAACCTGTGACAAAGATTAGACCCCGTGTAGACACTAAGCATGACTGGCTTATAAAACTCCCCGATTTAAGCAAAGCTTAACTCAAAACACCAGGGTAACTCTGGCTTGGTGGCGTAACCGGTTATAGAGTTGGCCCCGTGGCCAGAAGGTCGTCGGTTCCAGTCTCGGACTGGTAAAGTTACCACTGAGATACTCGTGAGCAAGGAAGCGTCCCCAAGCACTGCCCATGTCGGCTGCCCACTGCACTGCGGTGCTCCGTGTGCTGTGCTGTGTTGTGTTTTGCTTGGGGACGATACCTTGCTCACGGGTACCTTCACCAGTCCGGGGCTTGAACCGGCGACCTTCATGACGAACATGGGGCCAACGGCCTAACCGTTACGTTACCAAACTGCCCTGTTAACATTTTGACCAATACAGACAGCTTACGATGACCGATAGTGATCTGACAGAACTCAAAATGGCTTAAGTTTTTCGCGCAAGCGTTGGGACGCAGCCGGGACGTACGCATCTCCTGCCTCACTCTCAGCGCCACTCGCCACGATCAACAGAGTTGAGTTATCTTCACCCAACGTCTTGACTTAGGATATTTTCTGAAGTTACGATGCTCATCGGGGATTTCTATATTTCACATAAATCACAGCTTCCGGAAAGGGTCCACGTTACACGAAACACAAGCAAAAGCTGATCACCCGGACAGATAACACGTAAGCCGATTCTTACCTATCTGCGTTACGTCCTAAGATGATGTGACGTGAGCGAGGGAACCACTCAGACGATGAGGACGGGTGTAGGTGTGCATGTGCATATTTATAGAATTCCTTTGTATTTTGTATTGTTTTATGCAGATACAGCACAAAGCAAGTGTATTGAAGCATGTTGCGTCATAGCCTTGGCTCTAGTGCATTGTAAACTTTAAAGAGATGCTGATGGTTGAGTTAGAACTCATCTTTCTGTCAAAACTAAGCAATGCAGCAGGCAGTATGGTTATGGAAAAAAGACACGCATGACGCGTTTTGCCACTTTTGAACGAAACCTTGATTTACGCAACGGGATTCATTCACATCAAGAATTTGACTCATAAAAGTACGGAGTGAGTTGGCACAGCAAAGTGGATTGGGTCTAGGACTTCTGAGCTGCCTGCTTACTAAACCTAACCCTCCACCTAGCCTCGATCGGCCATGGCGTTAAGATGAGTCCTGTGATTTACGGTACGGTAAGAGTGCGCTTATGCAGTTCTACTCTTCTGTGAGCTACAAACTACAAGCTACAAACGCAGATTCGCGATGGACTCTATCCTATGGATTTAAAAAGACCCAAATTCACCCGAATTGTAGCTTTACCTTCTGCATATATAGCTCTTTGCTTCCGTAGCTTTCTTGTGAAGTACTGACTGACATTTGTACCAACAGAATTTTTACTGTGCTTTTTGGATTTGCCTGCTTTTTTCCTATCACACTTCGACCTGTTTACCATAATTACGGATTATGATTTTTGCATGTCATTATTTGAGCTTCTTTTTCCTCCTTGGACAGACTTGGTTGGTCTGCCCCGTGATGGGAAGGTCGCGGGTTCGAATCCCGGACCGGTAAAGGTACCACTGAGGTACTCATGAGCAGTGTTGGGGAGTAACGGAATACTCATACCGACGTGACGTATTGAGATCACAAATTACAGGTATAACTGTATTACATTACTGTATTCAGCGTTGGCGGCCTAGCGGGAGGATATTCGCCCCTAGACCAAGAGGTTGTGGGTTCAAATCCGATCTCTGGCATTACCAACACTGGGTCCCTGAGCAAGACCCGTAACCCTAAGCTGCTCTCAGGGGAACCTTGCCTGAAATTAGGAAACATTAAGTTCATAAATTATGGCAGTTCCATTCATCGCCGGAAGCCCTTCAGAACCAAAGATTTGTATTTAAACGTCCAAGTGTAAACTTTCCATGTTCATGTGAAAGGTAGCGTCCCCAAGCGCTGCCCATGTCAGCTGTCCACTGCTCCTTCACAGATGAGTCAAATGCTGACGTCACATTTTATTGTGCTGCAGTGTGCTGCGCTGCAATGTGTTCACAATGTCTATCTAGAACTCAGAACGCCTGCTAACTTGCTAGTGACTGATAAAGTGATTTCTGCTAAAATTTTCAAGTCATGATTTTTTTGTTAGCTATATAGAGTAAAACAGTAGAGTACGCACTGAATGAGTACCTCAGTGGTACCTGTACCGCCTCGAAACTTGAGAAGCCGACCTTGCAAATATGGGGCCGACTCCCTAACCGTTACGCCATGACGTTAGATGTCGGGGCAGGCAGTTGGTAGAGTAACAGTAACCGGAGCTAATCCCCAACCGGTACCACTGAGGTACTCATGAGCAAGGTACCGTCTTCAAGCACTGCTCCCCATGTCAGCCACCCACTGCTCCTTCACGGATGGTCATATTTCCTTGTGGTGTACTATGTGTTGTGCTGTGGCGTGTTCACAATGACAAATAATCACTCACTTTTGCGAGACATTAGATCTGCAGCTTCTCGCGACTTTGAAAAATCGCCCAACATTAAGACCGCAATCCGCAATCCTTATCTGGCAGTGTTACTAGTTGGGAAATGCATTCGCAATCAGGAGGGTTTTACTTGCAATTTATTCAATTGAGGGTTTGTGATGTCTGACAGGTAATACATAATACATCTCCGAAGACTTCAAGGTGGCAAAATCCGACAGGACGGGAATGAGAATGTTGCAGCAACGCAGGCTTCAGAAAAACAAATGAATCGATCAACGAGAAAACAAAAGTCAAGCGCTATGGCTACATGGTGCCTGACTGTTTTATTCCATTTATTCTACAGCTACTTCTTAAAGGTTCCACAGAACGGCTTCGATACATCAATATATCGCGATATTTCCTTTCACCATATATCAATTTCTAGCTCCAAAAATCGATATTTCTGAGGGAGAGTCATGCACCACAAGCAACCTCAGGTAACTTGAATATCTTATTTTCAATCTTATGCACGTTATCTTAATGTTTTTGGTGTCCACTAGTTCAGTGTGTTCAAATGCAAAGACAATAAAGTTAGGATTCAGTTCTGAGTTATGATGGTTTGGCTGAATTATTAATGTAACGTGATTGATTAAGACCACCCAGATCCTACACAGCAATTTGCGTCTCAGCTCTGTTTTTACATTTCCACTGAACTGTAGAATATCGCAATATGCATAGTATCGGAATATATGGTGACATAATCGCATCATGACCCATGTATCATGATGCGTATGGTATGGCGAGGTCCTTGCCAATACCACCCCTAATAGAGAAGTGTAGAACCGCATTTCGACATGATCAACAGGAAGAGTCAGAAGTAGGGATGCACGATAATATCGGAATCGGACGATAATTGCTTTCGTTTAAGGCATCGATCAGCCGATGATTGATGACGTATTTATTGTACGTGGGGAAGGTAGTATTTGGGTCTGAGGTAGGATGTTACGCGACCCGCGCCTTCCGCCTTAAAATGTATGCTGTAATTTTGTGCCAAAATTCTGAGCGCGGCACGGAACGTTCGCAAAATCTCTTTATACGCTCAACTCTGCCTGCAGTTGCGTTTGTCTCACGTAGTGAATGTGTCCAGAATCACGTACCGCCGCACTTAATAGTACGGTAGGTAAGATTCTCTTATCATACCTTTCTACGCGGTAGTATGCATCTCAGGAAATAGCCGGGTTCTAGTTTAACGGCTCTTTACGCACTAGGTAGTGCACGTAGAAAGTCACACACGCTGCATTTTGACTTGGTACGCCACATAGGGCGGGAAGTGACTTTTTCTTAAAATGTTGTGCACTACGCCCGAAATGTTTTCACACCGCGTTAGAAATGTCAGAACTATGGCTAAGCGCGGAGTGGAACTTTGGCAAGCAAAAATGTCGTCTTTACGCGCTCAGCGCTGCCTCTGTGTTTTTTTTTTTTTACCATTTACCATTTATCGACAACGATATCGGCAGATAATTCCCACATCGCGCATCCCTACTCAGAAGTATAATTAGCTATTTGCAGCAGCCACCTCCTTATCGTGGTTTGTAGAATACAGCTTAAAAAATAAACTGAAAAATAAAATCAATCATAATTGAGGAAAAAGGATTAAAAATAAACGCTGACGCTCATTCAAAATCAACCCTAACAAAGATGTTGAACGAATCACGACCAGGCTTGCGTTTCACCACACTCCTCCCCATTTAAAAGAGGTTTGGTGACGGTTAAAAAAAAAAAAAAAAATTAATAGCAGGTGGTCCTTATCCACGCAGTGTGACTTCTACATGAGTGTGTGAATATATGTATTTGTTTCTGTACGCTTCGAGGATTTCCCAGTCGTAACAGCTGTAGCGTTTCACAGTTTTCAGATCCAAATCCAATGTCACAATCCCGGCCCTCAATATGTCAGAGCTTTGCCCACTGCTGCTATTATCCGGCATGCTCCGTTTGCCAAAGTAAAGCCTGATGTGGGAGAAAGTGTGTGTGTGTGTGTAAGAGAGTGAATAGGTAATAGGTCTGTCTGCTTCTGCACAGCCCTGGCAACGCTTCACCGAGAAATGTGATGTTGTAATACAAATGTAATACCCATGTAACCAATGGCAACAGCTGGTTATTAAATGATGATAATAATAATTTTAGCTGCAAACGGCAACGAGTGGGGTCCAAGCCAAAATCGCCAAAAAGCCGCACAAAATGATCAGCGCTTATCATTAGCAGTGTCTGTGTAGGCGTATGTCGTAGAAGCACACCCCCACATCGCTGACGCTTATGTGTATGAGATTGGATAAATATAACTACATTCATCGTATCTAGACGTAAGGAAGTTAGACGTAGAACAATAAAGTGAAATGACAAAGGACAAAGAATTAATGACGCGAACAGAAATTTGGGGGCAGTTGGTGGCGTAAAGGTCGGGGCGTTCACACAGCGAACAGAAGGTGGTAATCCCTCATTTTCACTTAAAAATGTGTGACTTGGTAGTGAAGCCTCTTTTTTGTTATGACAGCTTTAGTAAGCTGTGTTTATAAAGAAACTAACCTCTAACCGTGTTCATAAGTATCAGGTGGTTTTCTATCATTTCATGTAAATTATAAAAGCGCTGTTATTATATCACATAAATTTGTGCCGAGTTTTAGCGCCCCTAGAGGTCAAAACACGTTTTTCTTTTCCCGTAGCGCCAATTATAGCCCTATGCTTTTCAGCCTCTGTCAAGATGAACAAATTCCTACTTAAATTCCAGCTTACATTTCAAGCTGCACAATCGGTTGTGTAGGGAGCAAAAATAATAATAATAATAATAATAAAGAAAAAAACAGAACAATTACATTACTTCATGCTTGGACCCCAAAAAATTTTATTTACGTATACCAATAGAGTTGCACTGTAACATTAGACCAATCTTGTACTTCCATGATGTCACACATCACATGTGCACACGTTTAAACTGGTGTTAAAATCTGTGTGTTGGTGTGTGTGTGTCTTTTGCACTGCTTTGCCGAAAGTCTTTCCTGCGCTGGCACAGCCACTGTGCCCTACTGACTGCCAGCTGTCACCGAGAGAGTGAGAGAGGAGCAAGCTAAAGAAGGGGAGAGAGAGAGAGAAAGAGAGGGAGGAAGAGAGGATGGGAAGGAAGAGAGTCGAAGAGGAGGAGGGGAGGGTGTCAGTGTGAGGACACACACCCTAAGGCTCGACGTGTCTCTCTCCTCTCTCTGTCGCTTCTCTCCCTGATGACACAAGCAACATGGCCGCCCAGCAAAGACTGACAAAGAGAGGGACGGCCGGTGCGGGAGGGAGAGAGGGATGAGGCGTCGGTACAAGCTGGGGGAAAATGAAAAGCGAAGTGGAGGGACGGCAGCGGGAGGTGGGGGGCTGGGGCCGCTGACGTCTAAGAGATTGAGGGAGAGATTTATTTCCTGCTCCACTGTCCTCAATACAAAACCACCAGAGAAACTTTCTTTCTTCCACCGAAATGGGAAAAGAAGTTCTACGATTCCCTTAAGTACTCACCAACTCAGTTCTGAAGTCAGACCGGAGAAGAAAATCCAATTTGACCTGATACATTTCCCATTTGTCATCCCAACAGCTGCTTTAAAATGATCAGAATTAACGGATTGTTACCGTTTTGCTTTAAAATTCCGCGCTATTCCTCGTAAGGGTCGACTGATTATCGGCCGGGCTGATTATCGGGAGGCGATATTAAGCAGCTTTGCTGATTCTCGGTATCGATATTGAGTAATTACATGGAGCGCTACTGCGGCTCCACTGCCATCTCTTCTCTCTGTGCCGTTTGCTCTCGTCTCGCTGCTTCATGTAATGTCCGGCCCACAACACTCTCTGATTGGCTATACGTCACACGAGTAGTAGCCAATCAACGCTGAAGCCTTGTTTCTTCAGCATAAAATTCAACATTTTGACAAATTTTCTCTTTTTTTTGCGTATCGGTTCCAAATATATCAGCTCTGTTAACTAGCGGTAATCAGCATCGATATCGGCCACTAATTTGTATTTGTGATTTTATTTTATCTGTGAATTTTCATTTCTTCCTTTTTTTACTTCTTAATTAGCCTTAATTAATGCTGTTTGAACATTATCTACCGGCATCGCCAGGCTAGTGTGTCAGTGTCTTTAAAAAAAAATTAATATACCAGTCCCTCCAAGATTTCGCGGCCCTTTTTTGAGCTCGTTGCTGCCTAAACTGCCTGATTTTGTGGCAGCTTTTTGACAAAAATTGCGATGAAAGTTTTGTCACAATAAAGTTGCCGAAAACTTTGCGATTTTGTCCCCCCTTTACAACGATTCTTTAACAGTGAATTCAAACAATGGGAACAAAACCACTATTATTTTTATTAACTGTGAATCATTTCCTTATTTTCGTAAATGCGAGGCGTTTCTATCACACAGGTTTCCTGCGTTTTCCAAACGTAACAAGGAAGTGAGTCCGCTGACGTATGGCTCAACTTTTTGGCGGGAAAATTGGTCAAAGTTGCACTAACGAATTCGGAGGGATTGGCTGAATTTGCATTGATAGTCGCGACCGCAACATTGCCAAACCCTCGAGGCTCTGAGATACACACAAAGGAGAGAAAGAGATAGAAGTGATGGCCTAAAAAGAGGAGCAAAGAGAAACCAGCAGGGACGAAGAGCGAGAGAGAAATCAATCTAAAAGTAGTTCCCATGCACATCCAGAAAGCCATGCAGCAGCATTTAACATTCATATATACGGTGAGGATTGATGAGGATAAATGTGCAGCAACATTTGTCTGCACACACAACTACTGACCGTCACTCGGCCCTGCCCATTGCCAAATAGCCATCGCTATGCTATGCTGTATTGGGACAGTGAGAGAAAGGACAATAATCTTGTTTTAACCATCGTCCTTCCGTTCTCTATTTGCCTTTCATATGGCTACAGTCACAGTCACGTTAGCACACTAATGAGAGAGAGGGAGAGAGGAGGGTCTCCCACACAGTCTACAACCTACATGACATGGCAAATAAAAATCTGTAATTCCACACGACATAAAAGCGAATTTATGGGGCTGATCTTCATTTGACGCCGGTTCACGTCCATGAGTCACATCCGTGCAGCTCTTCGTTTAAAAGTCATTTTCCATGCGAAGGAATTCATAAAATAAAATAAAAAAGGCACTGGCTACCATTTGGAGTGGGGCATCAATGATGCATGCACCTGTGAACATGCTAAGAATTCACTGCCAGAGCGAGAAAACGAGAGAGAGAGAGAGAGAGAGAGAGAGAGCGAGCGTGGGACGGAGGAACAGTGAGTTAGCAGCGATGGAGTTTGTCACGTGGGCCCCCGTGTTGCATGTTTACAGCTAAGAGAGTGTCTCTTGATGTTAAGGGAGCTGAAAACATGATGCAGTCTGCTGGGTAGAGGAGGGAGGGAGAGAAGACAGGGAAGGGTTGAGGACAGACGTAGGTGAGCGAAAAGACAGGCTGGAGCAAAGAGAGTATTCCGTAGGGAAAGGGAAGCATCCACAAAAAAAAGAAGAGAAAAAAAAACATGCAACGGTAAGGAAAAAAGAAGAGAGAAAGAGAGGGAGAGAGAGAGAGAGACTTGGATAATCTCGCTTATTCACACGTTAAATCTTTCTGTAATGGGTGGCACCGCGTCTGTGACAAAGCATTATTCCGTCACCGTTTTTCTCCAAAATCAATCCGAAAATAAGGCTTTAAGATTAGGGCCCCGCGTCGCGGTGTTACGGCGAAAGTCAAAACGCTGGACGTCGCAGTGTCAAGGAATAGAAAGGAAATAAAACGGCTTGCCCGATTCAAATAGAAAACTCGCCCATGACTCAAGTACAAGAGATGTCTGCTCGATATCAAATTATTCACTACTATTTAAGTGTTTTTCGATAAAGCTCAAGCTCAAGTTGGCGGTAACTTAGCAAATGTTGAATTTGACTCTAGTGGTACAGGTTCGAAGAACAGACGTGGACTACCAAGCTCTGGATCGCTTAGGATTGCTACGTTCCCTACGCTCCACTAGGGCAGCGCTAGACCTCGGAGCACGCAAAATCAGCCAATCCCCGCGAATTCATTACTAGCGTGCAACTTTTCCGCCATTTTTGACCAACCATTGTCAAAATGCTGAAACCATACGCCGGCAAATGCACCTCCTTGTTACGTTTAGAAGAACGTGTGATTAAAAACAGCTCACATTCACCATCAAAAATAACGAAATGATTAACGGCTAATGAAAATGATAGTGGTTTGGTTTGCTTTGTATTAATTAATTGTTAAAGCATCATTGTAAAGAGCAAGAAAATCGAGCATTTTTCCGCAAACGTTGACTTGCTCCCGCAACTTTATCGCAATTTTTTTTAGAAACGCTACCGCAAGATCAGGCCGCAATGATCTCAAAAAAGGTACGCAAAATCCTGGAGGGACTGTGTTATGTCCACCAACACAGGATTTCAGACACTCAAGACTCCTACATCACCACTGTGCGTTTTCATGATGTATTTAAGGACTAATATGCAAACTAGACTAAGCCTCTGAGTTCATGCACCTAATTCATGTCTGGTTTGACAATTTTGTGTATTGGGATTTACAATTTTTTGCCCTGCCCGTGCTGCTGCCATTTTGATCTACTGCCTGTTGTTTGGGGTTTTTTGATGCCTCGCCCTTGTTGGATCCGTTTCTGGTGATTTGAGCCATTGCCTTTCCCCTGGTCTATGATTCTGGCTCTGTTTGTTTTGGAACTGGCATTTCGAAGCCCCTTTTGTACTTCTGCCACTCTGTCCGTGCCCTCCTGCATTAATAAAAAGCCTAGAAAAATACCTCTAGATAATTTACTTCTTTCCCAATTTCAAATCATTTGGTTTTTATTTTTACATCAAAATAAAACACGGAAAAAAGCTTAATGGCAATGTCAGCTTTTTTCCAATATAATGCAGTCTTACTCCATCCATTTCTGTGAACTGCAGCCTGTATGAAAGAAAGAGAGAGAGAGAGAGAGAGAGAGAGAGAGAGCGACAGGCTTTTCTTTATTGTTCAGGCCTGCTTATAATAGCCAGGATGGACCCAACAGAGTTGTTATGTCGAATCATTTTTATGTACCCAGCAACACAATGGGCATCGGGCCCCCGAGGCACGACTGGTTTTACCAAGAGGAATGTAAGTGTTGTCGCTGTGCCGGACACGCAGGTTGCGATATGGCATCTGCTGAGAGACCCGACACGGCCAGCGACATGAGAGGTGGCGGAACTCTTGACGCAAGGCACTACGTGAGTCATAACTCATGTAAGAGCAAGCCTACTTGGACCTCAAACTTGGACCTAAATGATCAGCGTTGTCTAGCTCTAGCTGGAATAATGTGGTGTAGCTACATAGGTGAGCTGCACCTCAGGCTCCTGAGATGCAATCTCACAATTAATTGCGAAATATAGAAGATACTAAATGTATCACAAATCACTCTACAAGGGAATTTTCTAAGCTGCCATCAAGAGACATGACACATGAGACCTGTGGTTTGTATCTAGAGGGACCAGGGACAGATCCTGGAGAAACAAAAAGACATCGAATGACAAAGCAAACGTTGATTTCGGAATATAAACAATGGGAGTTAACATGTTAAATCAAGCATTTATAAAGTGCTTTAGTGGAAAATATCAAGCTATATATTGTGTATATTGTAATAAAGCTTGCAACATCACAAAATTATTTATAGACTTTATCGCCCAGCCCTGATATATTTTTCTTACGTGTTGTTATGTCCTGTATATGTCCCTCAGGTGATGCCTTGCATATGTAACTAGAACTGTTTGACACATTATTCCAAATTCAACTGAATTCCAATTCACAAGTTCTCAAATAAAGGGGCCCAAGGCCAAAGCCACATCCACTCAGATTTTATATCAGGACACAGACATGGTACCACATTGAACTCAACCAATGGCAGTGAAGTATCAGAAAGTTTGCTACATAATAGTGAATGTGACGTTAAAAAATGCCCAAAGCAGTTTAGGCAAGACCTTTTTTTGTTCTTCCACGCTCTTACATTTGTGTAAATATAGAATTCTCAATCTCTGAATTTTGTGTAATTGATAGACTGTTAAAGTAAAAAAAACTGAATTGGAAATCTTATTTTTAAAATCCAGCTCTATATATGCTTCAGACGATTTCAAGTGTGTGTCCCTCATGTGATGTCATGCGTGTGTGCCTCGGGTGATGTTTTGCATACGTCACCCACATGATGCCCTGTGTGCACCCCTGTGTGTTGTTCCTCAGGTGATGTTCAGCACATCCCTCACATTACGTCTAATACATACATCCCATGTAATGTATGTGTCCTTGTGTATGTCCTGCAAATGTCTCCTGTGAGTGTCCCGAATGTTTAACTCATATCATGCCTTGTGAGTGTCCCTAATGTGGTGTCCTGTGTGGGTCCCTCACCTGTCCTGAAAAGTGTCTCTCTCTCATGTGATATCCTTTTTGTGTAGCACATACTGCCTCCGGACATGAGTTCTGAGCATGTCCCATATATGTTGTACTGTTGTAACGTTCCTCAAATATTGACTCGGTTCCTTGAGTATTTTTCATATATGCACCTCTAGTTATGTCTTGCATCTAACTATCTATCAGCTGAAGTGTTGCGTTTTCCTCCTCTCACTGATGTCCTGTGTCGGTCCCTCATGGCAGTGTCCCTCATACAATATACCCACGTATCCCTCAAACCCCGTCTTTGTGTGTTTGTCCCTCATGCAATGTCCCATATGTGTGTCCCTCCCGTTAACTTCTCCATGTTATGAACCGAAACCAGCATAACAATGCAGAGGAACAACAGCAGACAAGTCACAACGACTAATCAACCAACACAGCCTTAAATAAAGACCCGAATAAGAACATGACCACAACGGGGGTCCATCCTCCCGTCCCCGAACCCGCAGCCTGCGTATTGGGACCCTGATTTTTATTTTATTTTTATTTTTTTGCGCTCGTCACGTAGATTCTCACTGAGCTGCTCTTCAGTTACCACACGGAGCTGCGTGAAAATACCAGGCTCGGTTTCGGCTTGACGTTACGCAGCACCATAACGGCCGCCTTTCGATAAAACGCGGAAAACGAGACTAATATTCCATTTCTCACAGGTTTTCCCCCACGTAACTTATGCGCAAATATCGGACCCCGTTTCTCTGCATCGTGGGCTGGGCTGAAATTTTAATCATACAACACAGAGCCCTTGTGTCAGCAAATAAATAAATTAATTAAATAATTAAAAGAGGGGGGCAAAAATGAAGCAAAAGGAGCAAAGTGATGGCAGGCGCTTTATCTGCGATAGTTGCCGTTCAATTCCAGTCAAACTCGACCGTCGTCAGCATCTTTCAGTTTATTGTTCGTTCCCACGTTGGCACGGAAAAACACAACACATGAACATAACATGATTCCGAGGATACATTGGTGCTAATGCGACATGATAAAATAGGTTAAATGACGTTTTTACCTTTTAAAAAATAAAGATTCAGTGGAGAGCTCCGGCTCGTGCTTCAGCGTCCGGCGCGCGCGTCAAAGCCGCCTCGCTTTGGACGTTTCCCGCAAAAAGGAACTTCCATCGCTGGATTTCGGAAACGTGGAGGAGAGAAATGATGGGGACGTTTGTTTTTAAATGGATTGTACTCCCAAATTAAGTCGCCCGACCGGTGTAGCCCGTTAGTAGCTCATCATCATTACAATCATGTGCCAACCCATCTCTCTCTCTCTCTTTCGCTCTCTCTCTCTCTCTCTCTCTGGCCACCCAATCGCCAAGGCTTATAATAGCATTTAATTTTTTTTTAATCCAGCCTCCTGCTGCGCATTAAAAAACTGACACTAAATGAAACAATCAAACAAACAAAACAAAAAAACAGTCAAGTTATTAGAACGCGTCTCGAATTAACTTGTGTATTGTAGTGCGCCTTGAATCGCCTCCCAAACGGCTCAAGTCTGTCTGCTGTAGGATCCGTGATCAAGCCCGGAGACGAACGAGAGGCGAATTAAACCCGGGGACTCATGAGGGAGATGAGGAAAAAGAGGAAGAGGAGGAGGAGGAGGAGAACGTCCGAACTCGCAGAGACACACCGGGAACGGAGTGCATTCTTTGTGTCAGCGACGCGCCGAGAGCGTTTTGTGTCAGAGCTTTAACAAAGATATAGATGCTGGACTCCAACACCGACACACCCTCTCCAAAAGAAGAGCATTAACTTACACACACACACACACACACACACAACCTCGGATACAGAAGGAGAAGGGAGAAGAGAGAGAGAGAGAATGAGAAGAGCCATTTATCAGAACACAATAACGTCGTTTCTCTCGCTGTAATTGGTAAACAATTGTTGTCTTTTCCAATCTAGTCACATCCACATTAATTTTATTCCAAGCCGCCAGAACATTTATCAGACCTGCTGGAAACTATGCCAGACAGGGACAAATGAGCAATAAAGATCATAAACTTATCTGCAGCAGTTAAACAGAGTCTTGTTCATTTTGCAATGCAGAAAGAGCATGAGAGAGAGGTGCACATATTTAAATATTACTATACATACTCATAACGCCAATGTTAACCTCCGAAACCAAAATCAAATCTTTTGACTTGTATTTTCAAATAAATCCCAGAGATTTTGTATAAAAACATTTTTTTCTTACACAAACTGGGCATTCGAGTTCAAATATGCCCTCACAAAGTCACAAAAATCTGACGGGTATCGGATTTCACCTACCTTGTCTAGTTATTATTGTGAGGTCTTTCTACTGACACCCCAATCTCTAGATTTGCACAACACAACAGCCTATTATCAACTTCAAACAGTTGTTAGTGTAACGGTTAAGGAGTTGGGCCCGTGCTCGGAAGGTCGGCGGTTCAAGTACCGGACCAGTAAAGGTACCACAGGAGGTGATCATGAGGACCAGAATGAAAAGTGACCCTGCATTTGACCCATGTGACCCTTAAGACACTTAGGTACTCATGAGCAAGGTACTGTCCCCAAGCACTGCTCCCCGGACGCTGCCGCGCATCCCATGTCAGCTGCCCACTACTCCTTCACAGATGGGTCAAATGCAGAGGTCACTTTTTGACTGTTTTGGTTTTTCCTATAAAAGCTGGAACTTTCCAGCTTTAAAAAGCATTCTTCATGAGAACCGATCCTAACATACAAAAATGTCCTCACAAAGCAACAAAAATCGGGCAAATCTTAGATCCATGTCAGTGGATGCGGTCCTTTTGTTTTTCAAAAAATGCTATACATTTTCTATAAAGGCCTTCCCTCCTTAGGAGAACCATGAAAACACACACACAGACACACCAGCCCAGATAAAGCGCAAGTGTTTTGGTGTATTTTTAGGTGACCTCCTCATGACTCAGTAATTAGTCATTCCTAAAAAGAACCTACTTATAGATGGCATTTATTCTAAACTTACAGTAGTATATGGTCTCCATTATAGGGACGGTTTTGGCATATTGGTCATACCTCTTGAGTGATACCATGTGTTGGTGACTAGAGGATTTGAGATTTAACTTAATTCCAAAAGTTGGATAAGTGCAGCACCAGGGAGAAACTAGCAAAAGAAGTGGCATTTTAGAAACTGAACCTGACCCTTAACCACAAGTTGATCCATGTCTATAATTAGGGAACGTATCTCACTCTGGATCAGAGTGTCAGATAAATGCAGTAAATGTAAATTACAGGTGCTGAAAGACGCAATTAGATGCCGGCTTTGTTAATGGCGTGATCTGTTTTCCACCGTTCAAGATCATGCCGAACAGAGACCGACTCTCCTTGTTCATACATGTGTAGTCATAAGGCAATGACTGAACCCGGATTAGCCCTCTAACTCTAATCAATACTATTTTATCACATAAGAACCCCGTCGTGATGGATCTGCTGCTGCATCTTAAAAGCTGCGCGGCTGTGTGCTTTTCCCATACGGCGTTTGCATACTGATGATGGACTCGTATAATGTGATTTACGCAGGCTTTGCGTCTGTGCTCACCATCACTGTGCTCAAAGCTCAATGTGACTTTCTAATTACAGTCCTATTGACAGTAGGAGGTATATATTGACCAAAGGGCATGGTCTGTCTTCTCACAGAATGAGGCGCGATGCTGCCTTCCTACCATTTGCCACTGGCACGATGGTTAGCGAAGCAGAAACGTCTAAATCACTGTCAAAAGAGTTAGCAATGCCTCTTTGTATATAACGGCCACTGAGTCCCCAATGACGACCATGAGACACGAGGATGGAGCAATTCCAGGTGTTAGGACTCTCATTTATGGATAAAAAACATATTTGGCTCCATCACGCCTTCAATAGCACCATCACTACGCCAATGAACAAGACCCCAAATTACCACCACAAAGCTTGTGAACAAGAAAATAAGCCCCAAGCTGCTCCATGGAGATTGTCTCTGTATTTAGATTTTACATTTACATTCATCAGACCTTCTTATCCAGAGGGATTTACAACTTTTAACTAGGGGATCGTCTCCCTAGAGCATCTTGGGGTTAAGGGTCTTGCTCAGGAAACCAGTGGCTTAGTTCTATTAGTAAAACTGACCTCGAATTGAATCTAATATATGTAAATAGTAAGGATGCACGATTATATCAAAATCGGCTGATAATGGCTTTTTTTTTTAAGTTACCGGCATTGGATCAATGCATAGATTTGCCTGATCTTTTCAATCTATATTTTGTGACGCATTTATTGTAGATCAGAAAGGTAGCGCTTGTGCCAGGCATGTCCAAAGTCCGAGGTGGTATTTTACACGGTCCGCACCTTCTGTCTTTAAATGTATGGTGTAATTTTGTGTCAAATTTCTTAGCATGCAGTGGAACGTTTGGAAGCAAAATCTTGTCTTGACGCGCTCAACTCTGTCTATACACATGATTTTAAAAAAAAAACTAACTAAATTGCGAATGTGAGCTCGCACATGGGCTGTGTCCCAAGCCACAAACTGCTGCACTTAATAGTATGGTAGGTAAGGCACTTTTATCATACTTTTCTATGCGGTAGTATCCATCTCAGGAAATAGCCAGGGTCGTAGCTTAACGGCTCTCTACGCACTAGGTAGTGCACGTGGAGTGTCACACACGCCGTATTTGACTTGGTACACCACATAGGGCAGGAAGAGACTTTGTGCACTATGCTCGAAATGCTCCGTCCTCGCTCCACTCTGTTTTCACGTTCGCTTGACTCGCCGCTGTGTTCAAAACGTCAGTCAGGACTATGAGATTATTTTTGTGCCAAAATTCGAAGCATGAAGTGGAACTTTGGCGATATCTTTATCAGCTTCGGTATTGGCAGATATAATAATGAAAAATAGTGTATATTGGCATCGGCCAATCATTTCCTGTATCGTGCATCCCTAGTGAATAGTGCTTTTTGATTTCACCTTACCAAGGGTGCCCACAGTTTTGGAGAGGCCCCACTCGCAAGACAAATAAAGGGCACCACCTATAAGCAACACAACATGAAAAATTAATATTATATACGGCACACACAGGTTATAGTGCTGCATTAACTCCTTTACATAATAAAATGTTACATTCAGTGACCTTTTCGCAGAGGTAGGTGTGCTTGTTTGGAAAGCCCCACTGTTATGAAGGTAAGTGGTTTTGTGAGAAAGAGAGAGAGCGCGCGCGCACGAGAGAGAGAGAGAGTCGGTCCACGTTTGAGAATGATAAATGTCTTGTCATTTTCACCATTAGTGCATTTCCATTACGCTAGGCTAGTGTAGCTGTCAGTGATGTATTGCTTGATGTTGAGGTAGAGGGCTGCATTGTATTGGATATTAGTGGAACTTGCCCTTTACGCTGATCTGACGTCAGTCGGGCCACTTCTACACCAGCACACTGCTCTGCGTTCTTTGGGGGATACTTGTCCCAGGTCAGCATGGAGGGCCCATTTCTACAGAGAACACGCTTTTCGCCATTATTAAATCACCACGGCGCTTTCCCAACACAGCTGTTGATGTAGTGTTGGTTTTTCATATGGAGGTCATGCTGCAATTCCCTGCGGAGCTACACTTAGCGTTATTCCTCTAGAAGAGCCCATCTGGGTGTGAGTGGGGATGTAAAAACTCGGTTCACTCCCAAAGCGCCTTAATAATTAATACAGGTACACTTAATACGTCTGTCACATGCATATAACCACAGAAACAGGCGCTTCATTGAAACAAATACGAATGCGACCGCCTTTCTCTCTCTCCAACCACGCGTGTCCTTTCCTTCCAGCCCACTCTCTGCCTCCTTCCCGTTCAATATCCCTTCACCCGTCTCCTTTTAAACAGTTAAAGCCATTTGTTTGTTTCCCGCTAAAAGGAAGATAATGCGCCGAGCATTTTACATATTTTCCCCCCTCCGAGCCAAAATAATTAAGAGGTGGAATAGACAATCGAAAGTAATTATAGTCACACAAATTACAGATGTGTGCAAATGATAGAAGGCAAGGGAAACAGAATGTGTGTGTGTGTGTGTGTGTGAGAGAGAGAGAGATGAGTAATGACGAGCTGGATTTTCAAATATTTCATCACACATTCCAGACAGTCTCAAAGGGGAGAGTATTCTATAGGGAGGGGAGAGGGAGAGCGAGAGAGAGAGAGAGAGAGAGCATTCAAATTTAGGGGTGTTGAAGTTGTTGTTCTAAGAATTCTCAGAGGAACTAGATTTCTGGCACAAACACAAAAAGCCTGGGTGTTTTCTCTTTTAAATCTACAAATGCTCTGCTAATAGGAATTGGCAGCTAATAGAAAGTGTCGGCTTTCCACACAGGCTCTGAGAGATGAAGGAAAACTCAAAACATGCGTTTTTTGCGTCTCCATACTTATCACATTCAGAATATACAATTCTAGAATTCCATGGTCATCGCTCATGTTCGTGGTGAGCTGAGGGAACCGTCCTGTGCAGTGCTTTCGTGAGTGAACTGGGATCGAGTCCGTCACACAACTGTAGGTGCGATAGTCGATCAAACAGCAGTTGTCCCACCGTACACAGTTAGAAATCATTTATCTGAAGCGAAGCAGGGTTCGGGCCAGGTCGCCACTGGGATGGTCGACCGACTCGGGATGCCTGCTTGCCGCTGGGAAAAAAGAAAGGTGCTGGTGGGAATCAACACTAAGCGTCATGCTGTGGTCTGTGTGGATCCAGATGCCCCAGTGCAATGAAAATAACTTCTCCTTGGCGGGAGATGATTATACCGGACGCCTTGACACTCTAAGGTCATTAAAGATCCCCGGACATCTTTCTAAACAGGTAGAGGCGGAGCCCTGACATTCTGCTAAAATACCCACCACGGCACCTTCGAATCTCTAATTGGCGAATTCTCTCCTGCCCCCTCAGCACCGTAGCTAATGTGCGGTGAGTGTAGCGGTGCAGAACGCCTGCTGGAGCATCATCCAGGTGGAGCTGCACATCGGTGCTGCTTAAAGTGGAGAATCGTTAACTCTGTAAAGTGTCTAGATGTCTAGACCAGCACTATGCATTTGTAGTGTTCATCCATTGTGCTGATGCAAGGTCTTCAACTTGGGGTCCTTAACTGAAACAGAGCGGTGGCTAACTGTAAGAAAGAAAAATGCCAGTTGTAAAAAGAATATCCAAAAAAATAGCCACAAAGTGGCAACGAACGGGGTCCACACCAAAGTCATAAAAAGCAGCGCAAAAGGGTCAGCGCTGAGCATCAGCAGTCCGTGTATGTGTGTAGAACAATAAAGTGAAATGACAAAGTAAAAAGAATTAAAGATGCAAACTGAAATTTGTGACTTGATAGTGAAGCTTCTTTTTTGTTGCGACAGCTTCAATAAGCTGTGTTTATAAAGATACTAATAGCGTTCATATAAGAAATGGGTGGTTTTACATCATTTAACGTAAATTATAAAAGATCTGTAATGACGTCACAGAAATGTATGTGGTCATAAAAGCCCTCTGAGCGCCCTCTAGTGCTCAAAACACTTTTTCCTTTAATGTAGCGCCAATAATACGCAGATCACTAAGATTTTTGGCGTATGCTGAGATGCACACAATTGCTACATACCCTGAAAATTTCAGCCTTCTGCTACTTGCCGGTTCAAGCTGCACAATCCGTTTTGTAGGAGATAATAATAATAATAATATAATAATAATAATAATAATAATAATAATAATAATAATAATAATAATAATAAAGAAACAGAACAGTTACAAGAGGGGTCCATAAGCACTTCATGCTTGGACCCCTAAAATGTCCACAATAAAGGAGATGAGTTTTATAAAGCACTTTTGTTCATTATAATTTATAATTCTATTAGCATATAAGTAGGGGAGTGTAGGTAGACTTGTGTATGTGTGATATTCATGATATTTCAGGCCTAACTGGGGTGGGGGATCCGTGCTCAGCCATGGGGTCTATATTATAGTATAGTGACCAATTTTCCGTTTGGATATTCACCTGCCGTTCGATGCAAGTCAGTTTGTTTTCCTTTGAGCTATAACACATTAACATTCTGACTTACACATACAGCACCTGCTTATTTACTCCCTGTCCTTTTCCTGTGACATGGTTCTTGATCTTTTAAGTGAACACCGACCCTCTCCAGCTCAGCTCCTTCTTTCCCTAACTCCCTCCCTCCCTTCCTTTCACTCCGCTACATGCCGTCGACGTTTCACGTCCAGTCTCTGCGGACAAGACACTGGGAGAGGGGGCGAGGAAGCAGGGGAGACAGGGAAGGAAGGAAAGAGGGAGGGAGGGAAAAAGGGGTGCCAGCGGAGGAAGATAAAGCTATCCGCCGCCTCGTCGTAATTAACCGCGTTTCGGTAACTAGCCTTTGGGCTTGCCGTTGCTATGGCTACCTCCTGCCAACAAGTTTCTCTCTTTCCTTGGCGCTTTCGCCCGAGTCTCTGACAGTGTACGTGCTTGGATGCGCTCCATCTCGCCTTCCTGCTCCCATTTGGGTTCGCACTTGCACTCCTTCTGCCCCTCATCCCCTCTCTCTCTCTCTCTCTCTCTCTCTCCAGTTCATATTTTTTCTCTGCCTGACTCTATTTCTCTATGTCAAGATCTCACTCTTACTCAAAATCCTCACAGGCATATACTCTCACACACACACACAGTCTTGTCTTGCTAACTTTGTGAGGTACTTCCACTGATTCCCTTAAACACCAGATTTCCCGCGCCACAATAATAGGATGGGCGTGCGTTCGGAATAAACACTGAAAATATCAAGTAAATAGAGTTTGGTCTGTAATAAAGGGGGAAGATTTGACTGAACTGGTGTTTTTTTTGAGCGATGGCGTTCCACACAAGAGATGTTCCCAATATGGTCATTTACTACATCGCACCTGGAACAAGCCGTGATATATCGATTATATTCAATATATCGTCTGCCCCTACTTCTATTTTAGTATAACGTCTAGTGTAAATGTCCCCACAAAGCCACATGAATTTGACAAACGTGTTCTAGGGGAAAATCAGGGGTTTGTAAGTCCCTGAAAACCTACCTACACACACACACACACACACAAAACCAAGACATATTTAGACTACTAGAGTGCTTTTATAACAATGGTAGATTTGGGAGTCTGGGCTCGTGATGGTGCTTCTGAAATCTCTATAAAGCACTCGCGGGTCAGTTTGATTCATCCACTCGCCCACACACACACACACACACGCACATACACACACTACCACCGTCCACATGGGCTCTTACTTTACCCTTGCGCAAGCACAACCTTCAAACCAGCGCGTACACTTTTATCATCATCCACACAGAGGCAGCTGAAGTAAACAGCAACACACCAGAAACCTCATTTGAGAAGGTGGTGGTGGTGGTGGAGCAGGACGGGGTGGTGCTTTTCCACAAACAGGGCATTCTCTACCGCGCTTCTACATCCTTCTAGAAAATAGGTTGACGGTCTGTTAAAACATTTTGTTCAATATCCATTAGAAGGGACATGATTACTGTACAACTGACTGGAGTCAAGGGCAGACAGGCCTTGAGGGCTAACAGACTGACGATGACGGTTCACGTTTTGGATTACGAGACAGGTCACGGCTTTCGCCATTTGCCCTGTGCCCTCTGGGGTGGGACGTTATGTATGATGCACATTTTTAACCCTTTTTTTTGGATCCAGTGATTCGAAAATTCCTTTCATATTGTCTTCTGGATCCAAAACCAATCAGTTTGAATTTAGACAATGACCACATGATGATCCACGAAGGGTTAAAATACCTATTTTGAATATGGAATAGCATTTTATCATTTGTGGCTTGATATTTTGTAATTAACTAACCAGTGTGTGGAGTTTCACAGTTGAATTATAATGTAAAATACTGTCTACGAGATGACATCATAAAATTGTAAAATGCATGCAGCCACTGAATCTTTTTATTTGCTTTCTCAACTTTCTTGACCTTTCCCACTATAAAAAGTGAGATATAACGCGATGCTAAAAGTTTCAGACTGGATGCAGGTAAATTGGGAAAAGTTCGCTTCTGTAAGTGAACCAGTACAAATGACTTACTGGAAAGAACTTGTGAGCTCCACATCATGACTGCCGACTCAGTAATTTGCCCAGACTTGTTGAGATCAGCATGAAAATTGATCCAGCACAAGGTGGAAGATGTGGAGGGTTGCCAGCTTTCCATCGATTTTAAGCATAAATTCCTATAACCATAAACGGCTCTTTTGAAGTTTTGGTGTTTGTTTTAAGTCTGACCGTTCGATCAGTTATCAATCCCAAACTTATTGCTGTTGACAACTTGTGCGTCACTCACTTAGATAATCATTGAGAGTAGAATTTTTTAAGGATATATTTTATTCTTACAACATTGTGTTCTTAAGCTCCAGCTGGGTGATGACTTGTGGGGATCTAGAAAGCAACAAGCAGGTCAGAAAATTTGATCTTATGACTGGCTGCACTTGTCAGATTTATGCCAACCTCGTTAATCAGAGAAACGCTGTTGCTCTCAGACATTATCCATTTAACCACTTGAGTCTGTGAGCTGTGAGCAAAGTATCAGCTGGTAGCGTAAGAGTTCGCCTCGTGATCAGAAGGTCTCCGGTTTGAATTCCGGACCGGTAAAGGTACCACTGAAGTAATCACGCGCGAGGTACCGTCCCCAAGCACTGCCCCACGGGCGCTAACCAACGGGCACTACCCACTGCTTCTTCACTGATGGATCAAACGCAGAGGTCACATTTCATTGTGGTGCATTGTGTGCAGTGCTGTGGTGTGTTCACAATGACAAATAATCACTCGTTTCACTACATTCAATGGTCATTTGCATGCAATGTCAGTTAAACAGCATTATCTATTTTTTTTTATACATTTTGATGCATCTTTGTATCCCCGGAAAGCCTTCTCCTGAATTCCCTCTTCCTAAAATCAGTATTAGTTACAGTACGTACATGGTTAAATTAAGCTGTTAACGTCCCCACTTCGTTTTTTTTTTTACATGGTACATGTGTGTGTGACTGCGTATGTACATTGTTGTCTTGTTGTAATGGTGTCCTTGTTTGTATTGTTATGGTGTCTGTTTTTTCCTTTTTTCTGACTGATTGCCCGCTTGCCTTGAATTGCCCCTTTGGGGGATGAATAAAGTATTTTGAATTGAATTGAATTGAATTGTAGCAGCAATATAGTTGTGCCACGACTTGAAAAAGCAAGTAGTATTTACGTTGTGAAGTGTCAAGTTTGCCGTGCAGTGCCTGCAAAAAGCTATTTCACTTCATGTCCCACACGGTATATTTTCATCCATGAGGTCGGGTGCACTCAGACTGGAGTGGGAACAAATGACTCATTCAAAATGATTGGAATTTGCACTTGAGTTCTTTTACATCTCAAATGGTCATGTGACCAGCTCCAAACGTGTGGTGTTTAGAAGGTCATTTTAAATTGCACTTTGTATGAGAGAAACATGTTTGTGTTAAACAATTATAAAGACAAATAGCCTCGCTGGGAGCTTTTAGTATGACGTGGCGCGGAGCACCGTTAGTCGTGTAGATTATAGTGACAAGCCGGGTGGCATAAAGTATGTTGTTGCTTCCCCTACGCTATGTGGGCATGTTCACACTAACGTTCAATTACTAGCAGGTCTCGACGGTGCGAAGGCGTCCATGTTATAAACACTGCTAGCAAACATCCTTAACTTTAATTAGGAGGCTATGATGCTAATCAAAACCAGAATCCAACTTTACTGGAGAGAAATACAACGCACAATGAGTAAAAGCAGAGAAGAATATAAATAAAGCAGAAAAACCCATCCATCCATCCATCCATCCACCTCTCTACCCAACCATCCATCCATTCATCCATCCACCCCATCTCTCTACTCACACATCCATCCATTCATCCCTCTACCCATCCATCCATCCCTCCCTCCACCCACCCATCCATCCAACCCACACACCCATCCACCCATCCATCCACCTCTCTACCCAACCATCCATCCAACCCACACAACCATCCACCCATCCATCCATTCATCCATCCCTCTACCCAACCATCCATTCATCCCTCTACGCATCCATCCATCCCTCCCTCCCTCCACCCACCCATCCATCCAACCCACACACCCATCCATCTATCCATCCATCCCTTTACGCACACACCCATCCACCCATCCATACATTCATCCATCCCACTACCCAACCATCCATCCATCTCTCTACCCACCTATCTATCCAACCCACACACCCATCCACCCATCCATCCATTCATCCATCCCATACATACACCCATCCATCCAACCCACACAGCCAGCCATCCATCTCGCTACCGCCCCATCCATCCCTCTACCCACCCATCCATCCATCCAACCCACACACCCATCCATCTATCCAACCAAGCACCCATCCATTTATCCAACCCACCCTTCCATCCTTCATCCACCCATCCATCCAACCCACACACCCATCCATCCATTCATCCACCCATCCATCCATCCATCCCTCTACCCACCCATCCATCCATCCACCCATCTATCCAACCCACCCATCCATCCTTCATCCACCCATCCATGCAACCCACCCATCCATGCAACCCACCCACCCATCCATCCATTTATCCATCCAACCCACACATCCATCCATCCACCCATCCATTCATCCATCCATCTATCCAACCCACACATCCATCCTTCATCCACCCATCCATCCAACCCACACACCTACCCATCCATCCATCCCTCTACCCACCCATCCATCCATCCATACATTTATCCATCCAACCCACACATCCATCCATTCATCCATCCATCTATCCAACCCACCCATCCATTCTTCATCCACCCATCCACCCACCCATCCAACCCACACACCCATCCATCCATCCATCCATCCCTCTACCCATCCATCCATCCATCCATCCATCCATCCATCCATTTATCCATCCAACCCACACATCCATCCATCCACCCATCCATTCATCCATCCATCAATCCACCCCAAACAACCCACCAGATCTATCCACCAGATTTCCAACAGCAGTAGTTAAATTCTGAGCAGTACCTACATAAAAGCTCGTTATTGCGACTCATGGGTCCAAGCATGCTGCACATCATATTTCTGCGCATAGGAACAATGTCTCTCTCATGTGGGACACAGTGAGAGCTAGAAAGGAGATTTTTTACTGTGGTGGGGTAAGATGCTAAAGGGAGGATTATAGAGTCTGATGGCCCCGGCGGTGTTCAGCGGAACACTTTACGGCAACGAGTCTCTCACTAAAAGCGCTTCCATGTTAAACTACAGCGCTGTAGAGTGGGTGATAACCATTGTCCTTAAAAGAGCAAAGTCTATGACGCGTTCTCCCCAGAGACAACTTATCTCTGCCCCACGTCAAAAGCTGCTGACATCTTCTCCAAAAACACAGCCAACTTTTCCGATCAGCTTGTCACTTTGCATTTACCGCTTTTGTGTCGCCGTCCCAGCACAAAGCACCATATAAACTTGGTCCTGGTCGCTACAAACTCGTCGAACATGAAATTAAACGACTGCAGTCTACGCAGGACGTACACCTTACTCTGACTTAGATGCAGCTGATTCACCTCACACAAGTCTACAAATAGACACCTCCTGTTACATCCAACATTTTGGAGTGATATATAGTGAGTGAATTTAAGTTGTGAACACAGCACAGCACACAACAAAATGCAACCTCTGCATTTGACGCTTTACCGGTAAAGGTACTACTGAGGTACTCATGAAGAAGGTACCATCACCAAACACTGCTACCTGGGCATTACCAAAAGCTGCCCACTGCTCCTATACAGATGGGTCAAATGCAGAGGTCGCATGTCGTCGTGGTGCACTGTGTGCTGTGCTGGGTTCACGATGACGAATAATCACTCAGAAATAAGCAGAAATACAATGCAAGTTGGTTGTGCAGTAAATGATTAAAGTGGTCTTATATGGTTTTCTAAATTGTGTAATGATATGACTGACTGTTTTTGGGAAATCGATGTGGATTAATTCTACTCACGGCACCTTTAACGCTGCTTACTGCGGGACGTGGGGACGGCGGACAGGACAGGACAGGAGATAAGAGGAGACAACATGAGAGAAAGACGAGTAGGAGAGAAGACACAGTCAAACAGTCGTCTGCCAATATGTTTCCTCACAACCCCTTCACCTCTCCCCGTCTGTCTCTCCTCCTCCATCCCTCCCTCCCTCTCTCCCTCCTTTCTGGGGTCAGTCCAAACAGCTGAACCCAGCTGAGCCAGTCCCGGGAGGGCTCCCGCGGCTCTTTATGTTGGGTGGGAGAGAGAGCCATAATCAGATTGCGCCTCGGCGACTAACGTGGGGCCACGACGCTCGCGGTAACGGAGGCTGTCAAGGAAGCTCAAGACCCCAAGAGTACGGCGTATGCAGATCTGCTGTCAGCATTGTCAGTGTTTTGGCCCCTGGTGGAGGAGTTGAGAATAATCACCCTCAAGCATGTCAATGCATGAGTGTGTTTATGTGTGCGTGTGAGGGTCTGCATGTGCTGACTGCGTGAAAAGGCGCCACGTGGTAGAGAGCAAACAGGGCGAAGGCAGACGCAACGCTAAAGTGGCAGGGCATCGTCTATTGTGCGTCTGTGCATCGGCAGGTTTTTATTTGCGCCGGGGATCATTACAGACGGATTTGCATCTCCGTAGGTGCATGGATGCCAGGGCAATGCATCAGCAACTTCTGGTGTGGGCATGCTGTGGTAAAAGTGTGTGTATGTGTGAATAAATATTCATTTTTCCTCCATGTTGACTCAGTGCATGGTGGGAGGCGTTAGGATCTCTGTGTGATAATCAATACAAGTGATGAATCTTTCCTGCATCTAATTCCAACTCATTAAAAGCATTCCCCTCTCTCTCTCTCTCTCTCTCTTCACTGTTTGCGGTTTTGTGTGTACGTGTGTGTGTGTCAGGCCCTGTCATTTTTTCCGATGTGTCACGAAAGGCCATTTTTATTCCTTAGCAAAGCCTTGTTTGCCAATACGGACGCGATGCGGCCTGTCACGCCCAATTTGGCAGACGTGCTGAGAGCCGCAGCCATCGGTTCACCTTCCTCACGCTACAGCAGATCCACCTCCAGAAACGACCCAAAAAAAAAAAAACGACCTCCCCCTCTTCCCACATTCGCGATTATAACTTCCCCATCGCTGCCCGGCCCTCCCCTGCTTTATTCAGTGTTCCTAATTAGCTCCACTCTGCAACATCACCAAGCACTGGTTTCGAGCGTGTTTGTTTTCTCCCACTCGTGTTTTTGCGCCACAGGTTCACGGGTGGATGGAGGAAGAGGAGGAACGGCGGAGCGTGGCGGAGTTTCAGCACGCCCTCGCCGCAAGCATCCTCCAGGGAGGCCCCGACGTTAACGCGCGTCGCCGATGCGGGACCGTGATAGGCCTAATTTGGCACTGTCTTCACTTCCGGGGACGCGTTGCGTATCTGGACCTCACAGGCCGGAGATGGTTGTAATGTTTGTTAGACTGTTAGCTCCAACGTTCCACCGCGTGCTTGGAATTTTGGCACAAAACAACGGCATACATTTTAAGACAGAAGGCGCGGGCCGTATAAAACCCCACCTCGGACTTTGGACGTGCCTGGCACAAGCACTAACTTTCCCACGTACAATAAATGCGTCATCAAATATCGTCTGGAAAAAATCTAAGCGTCAGACCGACACCGATGACTAAAAAACAAACAAAAAATTGTCCGATTCCGATACGATTCCAATATTATTGTGCATCCCTAAATATTCCTCTTCTCATCCATCCTTCCAACGAGCTATACATTGACTTGTGCCTGTCTGTTCATCTTCTCATCCGGCAGCCATTTACTTACTTACTCACACATCTATTCACCCATCCATCCATCCATCCTTCCATCCATCCATCCATCATCCGCGCACCGTGGGCTAAACACCTGCACGCGCGGTTAGCTTGAGCGCGTCGCCGTGGATTTATATCATTGCTTATGTGAGGCGGTGATACCGGAGGCTGACATGTGTCGTATCTGAATATGTCAGACGACGGCAGCCGCCGAGACGCCTCTTTGTTCTCCACCCCGCTGTATGAACGTCAAGCGGTTCAAGGGTTTTCACAGTCCGTCTTGAAAAAGTCTGGAATAGGCCTTGGCAGGCCGCTGCCAAAACATTGACGCGAAAAGGCGACAACAACAGGTAAGGGATCTACGAGAGACAGGGCTTTTGAAAAAATTGCCTTCTCATTTCATCACTAAAAAGCTCCATTAAGCAGCTCATAATGTGGAAATGAATGTCCGTGCATATGTAGGCAGTCAGGAGCGCTTAGACCTCAATGACTCACCTTTTCACTTCTCTTCCATCCCCCTCTCCCTCTCTCTCGGCGTCGGTGTGCTTGCTTTCTCTCGTTCCTGTGTCCTCGTGAGAGTTTTGGAAAGCAGACGAGCGAGGAACCTTGGTGTTAATTATTGAGGAACTGAGAGAGAGAGAGAGAGAGAGAGAGAGTGAGTGAGTGAGTGAGTGAGTGAGGCCATGCAGTGCCAAGGTCAAACTAACACTTGTAGTATTGAATGCAACACTTCCATCCGTTTCCCCTCTATTCGCAAAGCAGACAGAGACTTTAAGATCTTCCTCGAAGGCTGCGACACAAACCAAATTAAAACGCGAAGGCGGAAAGGATCGTCTTTTGCGCCACGCGACGCATTCCTTTTGATTTATTCATTCACCATTTCTGAAATTCTCCAAATTGCGCGTGCAGCATGAACCGGGACCCCCCCCCAAGGCGGGGCGGAGGCATTTACAAGCGAATCTTGACACTGATCAAATCCCCTCACACATAAAACACACAGCAGCTCCACAAACGTCACGCGCAATCCGTCAACCTCATCCGTCATGGGTCAGTTTGGAACTGCAGGAGCTCTGTTGACCGGATATTAAATGGGAGCTGGAACTTTTCCCAACACAAATGGTTAGTATGCAGAACGACGATTCTTTGATCAAAGTTGAGAACTGAGGAAAAGGGTTCGAATCCTGGACTTGTAAAGGTACAAGGGAGGAAGTTGATCTCACGAATCGATTCGAATCGTTTCGAATTGTGTTTCGCTTACGAATTGTGAATCATAAGCGATTATGAGTCGCTTGTGATTCACAATTCGTAAGCGAATTGTGATTTATTAGCGATTTACGATTCAATACCTAGTTTGTTTCCAGATTGCTTTTCCCATCTGACTGTGGCAGATCAACCCCAAAAAAATCACACTGATTCAAATGTAGTTCACTAAATGTAATGCGTATGTACGCATACCGACCGCATTTCCTTCATGCTTCACGCGAAGGAGGCCTATCTGGGCAGATTTCGACATCCCGCCGTCTATAGGACTGGCGAACTGGACTGGTGTCGGGGGGAAAAGTAAACTAGTGCCATTACCGTTAGTTTAAAAAAATATGAATCGTTTTTTTTACAATGCACGAATCGATTGAGAAAGAATTGCGATTCGATTTTTTTTGCACACCCCTACAAGCTACCTTCCCCAAGCAGGGCCATCCATGTCAGCTGCCCACTGCTCCGGCAATGAATGGGTCAAAGGCAGAGGTCATGTTTCGTTATGGCCGCTGTGCTGCGGTGTGTCCACAATGAGGAAATAAACGCTCACTTTTTCACGTTCACAAAGAGCAAGAAGCAGTAAATAAGTAAAGAACAACGATAAGTGTGTGTAAATCTCCTCCAGTGGGATGGAGGAGTTGCTGTGATATAAAAAAACGATGAAATGAACTGAACGTTAACAAGTTACACCTAAAACATCTGTTTCGAAAACAGCAGGCCGCAATTATATATGTCAGGGCTACCGAAGTTGTTCATATGCATTACTTGACGGACGCTAACGTTTAAATCATTTACAGGTTTCAATCCAAATGGCTGCCGTAAAAATATAAAACTAGTCAAAACCCCTGGGCCTGACTTGGCTGCAGGAGTGGTGACATTAACCATTAACCTGCAACGAGCCCCTTTTGAAATTTCACAGCGCGACTAAACACCTGGCCATAAAAAGCGCCTGAGCGTCTGCACTTTGGGACGAGCAAAATTGAGTCATTTCTCGCAATAACGAGATTGATATTAATGAGCGTGGCTCGCGTCCAGGGACGTCCCACCTACCAAACAGATGTGCCGTAATGGCGCTGACTGATGGCTCGTGAGATTCCGTGCCGTGCTCCAATAACAAGTCGGAATTTAGTCAAAAACGGCCAATCGTTTCCTGCAGGTCGTTATTCTGTTCGTTTATCATTTTATGCACGAGGCAAAATGAGCCAAACCATGATGAGGTAAGACATTGGTGAACAAACATTCATTAAGTTCATCCACATGCCACACGCCAAGTTGTTACAGTGACGCGGCTTCGAGTGGGGAGCGGAGGGTTATGGGAAATATAGTTCTCAGCCTGAAATGCCAAAAGCAGCTCATTTTATCGGCCAAAATGAATCCAAATGACCCAAAACTACTAGTTTTGAGCCAATTTGAACTCCTTTTGGCCCATACAATTGGCTGCATGTTTTACATTTCTGGGAGGGAACTACATTTCCCACGATCCCCCGCACGCTACTCAGCGCCACATCACAATAATGGAATAATATCACTACACAATATCAATAAATGGCTGCATTGTGAGTGGAACGCTGGTTGTTTTTGCTAATTATCAGCTAAAATATGAGTTTTGTCTGGAATAAAAGGAAAGATTTGACTGAACTGACGACGTTTTACTGAGTGATGACATTCCACATGAGAGTCGTGAGTTCTCATGAACACCACTGATGCATTTTTATGCAATTACTTCTGTTTTTGTGCATGGAATAACTCACAAATAGTTTCACAAACAGAAGAATCGATGTCATGTCTGTGTAGTTCAAAATCGTGTGATTCTGAGGCGTCTGTAAGTTAAAAGGATTCTGAGTTAGTAAAAAACAAACAATCAACAATGCAAACGAGTGGGTTGGTCCTGAAACGTGTGAAGCATTTTGATGGGTTTCATAAGATCAGGGACAGACATTTAAACCCCATATTTACACAGCAGAGATCAGGACGTTGCTGTTTCTCAAAATTAGAACGTGCAGCTTCCGACTCATTTTGCCAGATTTACACACACACACATAAATATATACATATAATCGCATAGCCAGATCCCATGTAGACATGATCAAGAAAAGCTTCTGAGTGGGGAAGGAAGTTGATATACATACTTTGTACGTGACAGGTTTGTTGCGGACAGTCTGACGTTCAGGATTTCATAAACTGCTAATCTACCGGGATTTTCATACACAACGTCTAGGGTTTACAGAGAGTGACCTGAAACAGATAATAACACAGCTGCAGTTCTCTGGGGGGGAACAAAATCCCCTTTTGAAGACAGAGGTCAGAGGAAAATGTCAGACTGTTTAGAGCTGATAGAAAGGCGACAGTGGCTTAAATAGCCACTTACTTACTTAGATAAGCTAAGCAGAAAAGCACAGCCAAACGCGCAACACGTCAAATCTGCAAGCCGACGGACTACAGCAGGTGAAGACCACCCCCAGTGCCATAATTCTTAGCTAAGAACAAGAAACTAAGACATTAGTAGGTATAAGTCGAGATGTGGGGTAATGTTATTTTTAGGGACGCGCGATAAAGTAATTGACGGCCGACGCCGACGTCCGATATTTTCACGCTTATATCTGCCGATACAGATGCCGATGTCGATAATTGAGGAAGGCAGAGACGGGCGCGTAAAGACGAGATATTTCACTCACCAACGTTCAACTGCGCGCTCAGAATTCTCCGCAACTCTGACATCATTTTAACACAGCGTCAAGTCAAGCGAGCGCGAAAGCAGAGTGGAGCGAGGAGCGGAGCATTTCTAGAGTAGTGCACAACATTTTAAGAAAAAGTCACTTCCCGCCCTATATGGTGTACCAAGTCAAATAGGGAGCATGTGACACTCCATGTGCACTACCTAGTGCCTAAAGAGCCGTTTAAGCTACAACCTGGCTATTTCCTGAGATCCATACTTTCGCGTAAAAAAGTATGATAAGAGCACCGCATGTGCAGTCGAGCGCGGAAAAGACGAGACGGACGTGGCTCGCGGACGTTCCACTTCGTGCTCAGAATTTTGGCACAAAATAACACCATACATTTTAAGACAGAAGGCGCCAAGCCGTATAAAATCCCACCTCGGACTTTGGACATGCCTGGCACAAGCGCTATCTTTCCGACCAGTAAATATCGTCAATTATTGCACTAAAACTGGACGATGCGTTGAAAAATACGTTCCTGATCCTGATGACTTTTAACAATGGTTGTGACCATCAGAAAATGCTGTGTGTCTCCGTTCCTTTACAGACCACGCTGTACCCGTCTTTTAATGGCTACTTCCAGAAACCTGCTCTCATGTCAACCCCTGGGCACTTTTGGGAGTTGGTGGAACGAGAGACTTGAAGGCGCAGCCAACAAATCTGGAGCAACAGCATGACGCTGTCATGTCAGTCAGGAAAGAGGCACTCGGAGGACTGTTTTAACCACCTCATGGAGTCTAGGCCATAAAGAATTAGGGCAGTTCGAAAAGAAAAGAAAAGAAAAAAAAGTGGGTTCACATCGGGGTGTGAAAGGACCAAACGGGATATACTGATGACCAGCTGTCTATGTATGCTGTTGCTCCTGCTAGGAATGTCGCTGGGACGAAACCCGGAGCGGTAAAGGTACCACTGAGGTACTCATGAGCCCCCAAGCACTGCTCCCTGGGTGCTGCCCACTGCTCCTTTAGGGATGGGTCAAATGCAGAGGTCACATGTGGTTGTGGTGCACTGTGTGTTGTGCTGTGGTGTGTTCACAGTGACAAATAATCACTCACTTTTCACGAAAGTAATTCAGTTGGAGAGAAGAAATCAGAAATTTGGAAACCAGAGCAACAGTTGGAACCTGTACCTGCTGACAGCGATCAGAGGAGAGAACATCAAGGAATTGGCAACCGTGAGTTGGGCAGCCAAGGCTTGATGATGAGGGTTGTCTCACAGGGTACAAACCGGTACTGTGGAACCAGATGTCCGATAGTGGTAGTGATGATGATGATGATAATGATGATGGCACTATTGTGTCATAAATGATGCATCAAACACTGCTGCATATGGGTCAGACTGCCAATACTGACCCGTGACTTGACTTTTTCATGGGCTCACGAGTGCTGGACCTTACATCAATAGGTGAAGGTCATCTTGTCCAATGAATCCTGCTTCCCATTCAATCAACTGACCGGCCAGATACACGCACTACATTTACATGACAAAGAAATGGTCAACAAGATCTGCCGCTAATAGAGGTGTTAATCACATTTCAACATTATATTGATTGAAAGGGACAACAGTCTGCTTCAGTAAGATTTTTGACCAAAATCATATGCTGTTTTAATGCAATCACATCCATTATTATAACATCACAATCCTCTATTCAGTTTCTACAGGTGGGGCGGCACGGTGGCGTGGTGGTTGGCGCTGCCGCCTCACAGCGAGAAGGTCCTGGGTTCGAACCCCGGGAGACAGTCGTAGACCCTTTCTTTCTGTGTGGCGTTGGCATGCTCTCCCCATGTTTGTGTGGGTTTCCTCTGGGTGCTCCGGTTTCCTCCCACAGTCCAAAGGCGTGCAATATAGGTTAATTGGCGACTCTAAATTGGCCCTAGTGTGAAGGTGTGAATGTGTGTGTGCCCTGTGGTGTGTTGGCGCCTGCCTAGGGTTGCTGTCCGCCTTGTGCACGTTAAGCTCCCAGGACAGGCTCTGGTTCCCACCGCGACACCAGTTGGGATTCAGCGGTTTGGATAATGAATGAATGAATTTCTATGATCGATCAGATTTACATAGCAGAAATCTTTCCCAGTTTATCTGACCAGCTCTGTTACTGCAGACTCTGTGGTTAACTTGTGCAGTTCGTACTACGGTAGAGACATGCGCGGGACGGATTTTTCAGTCCCGCTCCTGCCCGCTCCCGCAAGATTCTGTCCCGCTCCCGCCCGCTCCCGCAAAAATATATATTATTTTCTCCCGCTCCCGCCCGCAGTATTCAAGTTTTGCCCGCTCCCGCCCGCAAAATCCCGCAGGACATATAAGTAGTTTTATTTTTACTGCTTCTTCCCGCTACTCTGTTATTTGTTTCACTTGCTTCCTTTTTGAGTATATATGAAAAAGAAACGGAAAATAAAAAATATGTTTCGTTTTATTTGAGTTTAATTAAATGGAATGATGAACATGAACCACGCGAGAATTAGCTTCCGACCTTGCGCCTGTAAATTGTTTTTATTTTAATTTAGTCGTTCTTGTTGCTTTTGTGCAGTAGATAAATAATAGAGTATTTGTTTTTAATAAATTAATTTTAAGATAATTCCATTCTGCAGGAGTCCCGCGATTAATTCTATTCTGCCGCAACCCGCACATACATGAGGACCTAACCGCCCGCACCCGCCTTCACCCATCAAATCTTGTCCCGCGCCGCACTCGGTGCGTTGGGTTACGCGGTACTCCCGCGGGTGCAGGTGCAGGTGTCTATACTACGGCTCCCGAGTTGCGGTTGGAAGCGTACTTCCTGTTTTTTACGTCATCGACGGCAGAAGACGCAAGCGAAGCGGTGCGGTCATAACGCGAGGAAGCTTCACAACATACACACGGGTCAAGTGCATTGGGATCAATGATCGTGGGATTGATGTGGTGATGTAGATCAACGTATCGCTACCCTAGCCGGTGGTGGTTTACTGCACTACGTACGTGCGGTGCTGGTATAACCGTATAACCATGTATATTCCAAATCTTGGATCTTGAATCTCACAGTAGATACTATCCAACACCTTGATGTTCGGAAGTGTTTTAGAGGTTTAAAAACCTACACTGATCTATATTAAGCTTTAGACGAATCTCAGTCCGGGGAGCGGAGGAGAGCTGGTGCCTTGGCATGAACAAATATTGGATGAGTATTCCCGTGAAACCGTGTGTTCACCCTGCCATATGTCTCTCTCTCTCTCCGGCGGGTGACGCGTCCTCGCGAACTTGTTGTGGTGGGTGCTACAGTCTTTTTAGCGTGTTAGCGCGTTAGCAGTGAGGTAGCACTAAGCAGCGTGAGCATGTGTGTGAGGGAAGAGGAGGAGGTGTGGGCCATGACACCAGAAAGCTGACACTCCCTTAGGACTGAATCTCTCTCTCTCTCTATCATTCTCTCTCTCTATCACTCTCTCAGTATCACTCTTTCTCACTCTATCACTCTCTTCTTTTCTCTCTCTCATCACTCTCTCAGTATCCTCTTTCTCCTCTATCACTCTCTTTCTCTCTCTCTATAGTATCCTCTATCCACGCTCTCTCTCTACTCCTCCCTCTCTCTATATCACTATCACTCTCTATCTCTCTCTCTCCCTCTCTCTATATCACTATCTCTCTCTCTGTCACTCTCTCTCTCTACTCTCTCTCTCTCCTCCCTCTCTCTCTCCTACTCACTCCTTCTTTCTCCTCCCCTCTCTCCTCTCTTTCCTACTCTCTCTCTCTCTATCCTCTCTCTCTCTCTCTCCTATCACTCCCTCTCTCCCTCTCCTCCTCTCCTCCTCTCTCTCTCTCAACCACCCCAACCCTCCTTGAGACAAGCTCCTGTTAAGCAGTCTATTAACCACCTGAATAATCTCTCCCCACTCTCTCTCTCTCTCTCTTCTGCTTTAAGCTCCTTGTTAGTTTAAATGATTATTATTCCATCGAGCCTGCCAACAAGGTTTCCATCATTTCAGTCATCGTGGCAAACGTTACGGCGACCTTTCACAGTCCGTATTCTGTAGGCTTCTTTAGGCATTCAGCTCTCTCTCTGTCTCTCTCTCTCTCTCTCTCTCTCTGTTCTCTCGCACCTCTCGCCGATTCTCCTCTGCAGCAACTAGTTGAATTCTTCAGCTCTGGCTGATTGCTGATTGAGCTATCCAAGACTGATTGTGTTCTCGCTCTGATTTCTTTGATGCACTTCAACATGAGAGGCCGTGATATTGACCCAGAATAACTGTGGTTAGCAGGGGTATCGCTAGGGAGGGATGGAGGAGGGAGGAAGGGAGGGGGGAGGGATGGACGGGGGGAGGAGGAGGGCAAGACTTGAGACTTGGTTTGTTTATGTCTTATGCTGAGGCAATACATAGAACAAACCTGTACAAAAGTCCTCCTACGCCCGGGTTATAGCCTCTCTCTCTCTCTCTCTCCTCCCTCTCTCTCCTCCCTCTCTCTCAGCGAGAGGGTGCAGTAATTAGGCAGTCAGACCCTATTTTACAGATACAGCGCTCTAATTTATTCCAACAGTTAGCAGTAATTCACACTTTAATTTATGGCTCTCCCTGTGAAGACGAAACAGGAGACATGAAGGAAGGAAGGAAGGAAGGAGGAGAATTAAAGGGATGGCGAATGTGCGAGAGAGAGAAAGGTAGAGAGAGGGGAAAGTAGGAAGGTCACGCCGCGTTATCGACTTCTGGGCTGCTCAAACTCAACCTCCCGACCTCCACCCCGAGATTCCTCCCTCTACGTTTCTCCTTTTGCATGCTAGCCATCGATCCGAGACCTGTTTCCAGGCGGACCAGGAGTTTGTCGTGCTGAAAATTAGTACAGTGACCTTTTCAGCGAGAGAAAGCGATTCACAGATTGTGGAAAAAACTCCAAAACCCAATGCATTTTCTCACGGAAAAAAGAGTTGGGACAGGGGCGAGAAGCGGCTGGCCGGTTGGTGACAGATAATGACGGCGCCGCGAGGCCAGGGACGGCGGCAACGGTGGCTAGAAATGGGAGATGCTAGTTTCCCGCCATTATGGCTCTCTACAATTACCAATGTATTCACGAAATGACTATCATTTACTGTTCCTCTCTCCCTCCGAATCTGCCTCTCGCACTGTCGCCGCCTCACAGGTAAATGAGTGGATGGCGGCGTACGGGAGGGGGGAAAAAAACGCCCCAATTTCTGGGCCGGCGCCTCCGTCATTTGGGCCCCGGACAAAAGCATGGCCTAATAGCTTATCGATAGCAAATGAGGCACAATCTGTGGGAGAGACGAACGGCGAGGAGACGCAGGGTGGGGTGGCATTTCAAAGCATCTCGCCGGTGACGTCGGTGCCTTCGGATCGATGCCGAGTGTAAAGGAGGAGCGGGACGGACTGCGACTCGCTCACAACCCCACCACACCCCACCCCATTTTCCGTGTTGTAACGGGGACGCTATCGGAGCCGCATCGTTCCCCCAACGCTCCCTAACAACGCGTATTCAGACGGGGCTTTATGAGCGAACACAGCCTCTGCCGGAGGATCTGATGAAGGTACAATGGAGTATCGACATGTCGGCGGCGATCGTTACAACCGCCAAATAATCCATTTCGCTCCGGAGTCTGGCGCCCTTCGGCTCCTCGGTGCAGTTTCTCCCTCCCTGCTTCCTCCTCCTCTCTCTTTACAGCCGAAGAGGCGTGCAGCATTCAGTGAAGTGGAGCATGCCAAGCACAGGCTTTTTAGCATGTTGTTGATTCTCTCCTATGGTGGAGAGGGATCTCTGAGCGTAACAACCTGTGTGTGTGTGTGTGTTTACCACTCAGTAAGTGTTTTTCCATTAAAGTTAGATCAAGCTGTGTAGCATCTGTGTGTGCACGTGTGTGTGTGCCATTGTGTGAGTGCTGCTTTAGCTGTAAACAAACACATCGACCCCAATCCAATAGCACAGTTCCCTCCGCATCACGTCACTAAATCCTGCTGTTCATGAACTCATATAGTCCAGGTTCTCTACCACAGCGTCTCCTCCAAATCTCTCTCTTTGCTATGAAATCTCACCGCAGGAACGCTTTTATGATGTTTATTTAATCCCTTGGAGTATAATTGGTGTTTTTTAAATTTATATTCATATCATTTTTGGCACTTTTGTCTATAGTGAGAGTAGGAAAATACTGGAAAAACTGTAATGAGCGCAGTCTCACGAGGAGAGCTTCCTCAAACTATAAAAAGTTTAATGTTTGAATTTATCTGAACAATTCGCGGTAAGCTCCCCAAAAACGATTAGTTATTAAATTGCAAGCTCGGACTCGAGGCAAGGTTGGGCTTCATGTCTTTGTGTGTGACAAGCAAGACTAAACCGCGAGGCTGTAATACACACCTTTACACTTACGTTCACTGCAGATCGGGGGTGCCCCAGAGACCACCATTAGACTAAGGCAGGATTATTTATAAAGCACATTATCATACACAAGGGTCATTCAATGTGCTTTACAGAAACAATGTTAAAAGGTTAAAATTAAAGATAAAAAGAAAAAGTAGTAAGAAAAGAAGTAAAAATAAAGATTAAAAAAGAAATAAAACGATTAAAAGTGCTCTAAAAATATTTTTAAAATCAGGCACAGTTAACAGCTCAGCACTCAAGTGTGGGAAAAGCAACAGAGAAAAGTGCCGTTTTTAGCATCCGTTTAAAACTTGTCGCAGTTGGGGCAGATCTGACATTAATGGGCAGTTGGTTCCAGCATTGGGCAGCATAGTGGCAAAACGCCATTTCACCGTGTTTAGTCTCAGTTCTTTTCACCACCAGCCGGCCTGATCCTGCAGATCTTAGGGACCTACCAGGATTATATACATCAAACATATCAGAGATGTAACTAGGGCCCAACCCGTTTAGTGACTTACAGAATTAGGTTTCTAAGCAGTAGGCAGTAGGTCTGCGGCCCCTCTGTGTACCTGTGCGGGGCTGCTTTTTTTCCCCTATTATTTTTACGATATTCGCATTCAATTCATTAAGTGAGTGATTATTCATCATCGTGAACACAGCACAGCCAAAATGGGACCTCTGCATTTGACCTGTCTGTGCATCTGCCATCAGCGGGCAGCTTTTTTGGCAGTGCCCGGGGAGCAGTGTATGTACTGAATCGTGGAGTGGCGAATCGCTTACGAATCTCTTTTGAATCCAATCGTGAGCCCGAGAATCGGAATCGAATCGTGAGATTTTCCGAATCGCGTGCCTCTACTAACAACTCGCACTAATTACTGTTATGTGCCGCATGCTCATATCGAGACGCCATAAAGAAAGTTTGAATTGAATATATCAGACACGTCCAAAAACAAAAAACGAGAGAACGTACAACGTCTTATTTATGCGAGCATCATTTTAGATCACGGTCGTTTGAGAGACGGAAGAGCTTCCCGTAGGATGACAAATATGATGGTGTGAAGTAAATTTAGATCATTTAACACGACAAATGAACTAGTGCGGTGGGCTGCAGCTCAGAGTCTGAAAGAGAGATGTGTGGATGTCAGACTGAATGCGATCGTCGACTGAAGCCTTCTTTATGTTTATGGGCCACAAGGGGATTCATTATAAAGCAGCAAGAGTCATTACAAGTCATTATAAGAGAATCAATCAAGATGCTGTATTCCCTCATCCAACCTGTGTACCAGCAGGATGCCCATGAGGATTTCAACTTAGAGACAGGGAGAGAAAACAAGCTCCTTAGAAACTAGAACTAAGGTGGAAAAATGTGAAACTTAACAATAAGAGGATCTGTGAAAAATATATTGATTTTTTTATGCAAAAACAAAAACTTTCTAACCTCCGACCCATACGTAATGTAAGCTGAAGATGAGCTTTAAAGGAAAACAACTCCAGTAAAAGTTGCGAGTGTTTGATTAGAATGCTGTAAAGTAACTGATAATAACATTGTATAATTGTATGTGAGAAATGATCAGAAATAATTATGAGCAATAATTGAGGCAGTTGGTAGCGTAATGGTTCGTCCTGCGATCAAAAGGTTGCCGCTGGTTCGAATCCCGGACCAGTAAAGTTACCACTGAGGTATTCGTAAGCCAAGTACCGTCCCCATGCACTGCTCCCCAGGCACTGCCCATGTCACACAATGAGAAAAAATCACTCACTTTACACTATTATGTCAAGTAATTATGTCATTGTGAACACAGCACAGCGCTGAAACAAATTCAACTAGGTACTGAATCGTGAGTCGTATATATGAATCCTGAATCACTTATGAATCCATTTTGAATCCAATCGTGAGCCCAAGAATCGGGAGATTTTCTGAATCATGCAGCCCTACTGATAACTACTAATTATCGGTAACGGTACCACTGGGGTACTCATGAGCAAGGCACCGTCCCCAAGCACTGCTCCCCAGACACTGTCCATGTTAGCTGCCCACTGCTCCTTCAAGGACGGGTCACATCCAGAGGACACATTTCGTTGTGGTGTACAGTACTTGTGTGCTCTCCTGTGCTGTGTTCACAATGAGAAATAATCCCTCACTTTACATAATTACGTCAAGTAATAATGGCACTGTGAACACAGCACCGCACAGCAGCCGAGGAGCAGTGCTTGAGGACGGTACCTCGCTCATGAGTACCTCAGTGGTACCTTTACTGGTCCGGAATTCAAACCGGCGACCTTCCGATCGTGGGACGAATGCCCCAACCTTTATGCTATATCTTTTGTTCTTTAGAGTTTGCAACGTTAATTACAGAAACAAGGACTAATTAGTCAAATATATATAATAAATATATAATCTATCATTTATGAACTAAACTGTTATTAAACAACACAAACAATGCCTAAAAAAATCCATCAGAACACTGCTAATCGCTATGCTAACAACAAACACTCTCCTTCCCGTCCTACGGATCCCGATTGTCATTGTTGCTGCTCCTGCTTCCGAAACACGATCCCGCGTATTAGCTAATTAGAACACTCTTGCCGAGATGAAGCAGGTGTTTTGAAGCAGGGAGACGCTAAACTGTCGGGCGGATCTGAGAACCAGAAACACAATCAAAGAGCTTGTGCTGGAGCAGCGGTACTGAACTCGGCCCCGTTCGGCGCTCGGCGTCTGCAGGTATTCACTTCGGCTGCACACAACACGGGCTGATTTCACTAATTGGCTTGCCTTCTCTGTTAATGGGAATTGATTAGGGGAACCGTGCAGGTTTGCAACAAATATCTCTCAACGCTCCAGTCTTCGGGTCAAGCTGAGCGCGTTCAAGATACTGAATTACTGCCATTATTTAGGATTTAAGTAATGAAGTGAAATGCACAACATGTTACAGCTCTGGTAAAGGTAGTGCAAGGTACCATACGTCTCCAAGGACTGCTCCCTGGGCGCTGCCAAAAAGCAGCCCACTGATCCTTCACAGATGGGTCAAACGCAGAGGTCTGGGGCAGTTGGTAGCGTAACGGTTACGCTAGCACAATCCAGCACAATCACAAGGTTGCCGGTTTGGTACCGGACTGGTAAAGGTATCGCTGAGGTACTCGTGAGCAAGGTACGGTCCGTCTCCAAGGGGCGCTGCCCATGTCGGCTGGCCACTGCTCCTCCACGGATGGATCCAATGCAGAGGTCACGTTTTGTTGTGCTGTGGTGCGTTCACAATGACAAATAGTGAAATCACTCACTCAGTGTTGCCGCTTGTAGTGGCTCGGTCAAAAAAAAATTTGGCCAATACATATATATATTTAAAGACAAATATTCTTATTTGGGGAAACAAGAACTCAAATCAACTTCAAAGCCAGGAGAATATGCAGTGGGGGTCATCTGCTGTCCTTTTAAGTCCTCTCCTGACGCGGTGCCAGCTCAAGATGTCCATCTATTTGACTTTGTTTATTGACTATCTGACAGACGCTGAAGGGTATGACTATTGATATTTTTAGCACACTTAGTGCGCTTTGACAGATAAAAGTCCGTCCATTTTATCCCCCTCCCTCACCGAGATGCATTACGATATTGAATTCTTCTTCATTGTCCGGCGTTCTTTTGTTAGGGCTAATGCCTCTGAGCTAAATTTTTTTTAAAAAAACACAACTCAATGTTAACGCATTAAAAAGCCTCACGCTCACAAAAGAGGCTCTGGGTCCCCATTCACCCAGACACTGAACAACATGAAAAGACAGAGGGGCTTCTTATTTAGGTCTCCAGACGGTTCGGAGAAAAGGCAAGTCGCCGACCGCTTTTTTATCCGTTTAATTGTCGTCCTCCTTTTCACTCTTCCGTAGCAAGTGTCTGTTTTGTTGCAGACGTAGCATTGTCTTTCTTTCTTTCTCAATATAGAAGAAGAGGAAGAAATGTTTGTGGATGAAATGAGATGAGGGGAGAGGAGTCCCAGCCTGAGGGCAAGTTGGAGTGCGTGTGTGTGTGTACACACATGTCCGCGTCAGTAAACACAAATGTGGGGAAGGAGGTGGCGCGCGCTGGCCTTTCCCCTGCTCATTTCAGACAACGACAGACTGTGCAGCTTTAAAAAAATAAATAAATAAGACCACGTAAATATGAACAGGTCACCGATGGAATTTTCATCAAAACGCAATCACAACCACGTTGTTGAATGAATTTATTGTGGCCTGAGCGTCTACAATCTATTATTTAAAGCGAACTGATCACGACACAACCCACAGTGCACCACAATGATATCCAACCTCTGCATTTGACCCATCTGTGAAGGAGCAGTGGTCAGCTGACATGGGCAGCACCCGGGGAGAGCCTTGGGGACGGTACCTTGCTCATGAGTACCTCGTGGTACCTTAACGGTCAGGGATTTGAACCTGCGACCCTCCGATCATGGGACGATGTGTAGTCAATGTGGCTGAAAACTTGCTGTTAGGTCCCAGACCAGAGCTCTCGTTGTTACTAAGCTATGAAAAGCCTCGACGAGTTCTTGACTATACCCCGCCCCTTCCTCGATTTTGATTGGCCAGCAACAGAGAAGTGACATTGACGAGCCCAGCGTTGTTTTAAAAGTTGAACGGACGTTAACTTGAAGCGCTCTGTGTGCTATGGTTTAAAAAAAACGTCTCCACTGACGTCTTTTTCTTTTTCAATGAAGGCGCTTAGCGCTCTCTTGTGGCGCTAGTTTTGTCCCGAAATTCTGACCATACGGTGGAACTTTGACGAGCAAAATCTTGTCTTATCTTGTCTTTACTAGCTCAACTCTGCCTGCGCTCACGCCTGACTCGACACGCCTTCCTCATTTGTCGGTATCGCTATTGGCACAACGCATGAAAATATCGGATATGGGCATCGGCCAATAATTCCCTATTCACTAGGGCTGCAACAAACGACTATTTTTGTAATCGAGTAATCTATCGATTATTTTATCGATTAATCGAGTAATCGGATAAAAAAATGTAAATGAAAATGACAATACATTTGTTGTTAGGCTTATTCTACTGTGAGTAGAAGTTGGTCAAATACGCTTTATGTTGTATTCAATTGAAAATGAAGAAACATGAAGTTCAAGGGTCATTTTGAATCAATTTGGCCAATAAAATGAGTTGCTTTTGGCCTTTCTGGAAGAGAACTGCATTTCCCACAATCCCCTGCGCACGCCTCGGAGCCGCGTCACAATAAAGGGTTCAGCGCGTTCCGGAATGAACTATGAAAAAAAATCGATGGGAAAATCTTAATAAATGTCTGTATTGTGAGTGGAACGCTGGTTGATGTGGTTATTTATCAGCTAAATTACGCGTTTTGTCTGTAATAAAGGGGATGTTTTGACGGAAACGGAGCGTTTTAGCGAGTAATGGCGCTTACAAACAGCGTGCGTGTTTACATCGCAAAAATGTCATTTATGCGTTTTCATGAATTTACTTCTGTTTTTGTGCACGGAATATCTCACAAATACGTTCACATACAGAGGGATCTATTCTCGCCTTGATCGCGCCACTGAAAATATTGTGCGTCATTAATAAGCGTCCGCGTGAAACACAAGCGGCGCATGCTGTAGCGATTTAAAGGACTTAAACAAAGCTTCGATTCTAGAAAAATTGCCTTTTTTTGTAATCGAATTATTCGAGTTATTTGAATAGTCGTTTCAGCTCTACTATTCACTAGTCACTATTAACTCTCGGGGTCAAAAACAACACTGTGGGGTGTGGACTGCACACTTTTACAGCGTTGAAGCTGTAACTATGAGAGTTAATTAGCGTCTGCTGATTTTCCTGTGTGTGAACATACATATTCAAGAGTAAAACACTGAAACATACAAATACTTAAAAACACGCAGGCGACACACGCCGAGCGGCGCAAATACACACCCTGTTGTGCTGGCACAAACTAATTTGCCTTTGAGATTCTTTGATTAAAATTAGAGCAGGTAAATGCCTCGAGGCTTGGAGTAGTTTCGGTGAATAAAGAATCAAATTAATCAAACGGATGACTAAATAACGTTCTCCGTCTCTCTCTCGCTCCTTCTTTCCCTGCATGAGTTTCCTCCTCCCGCATGTTAGTGTGCGTTTCCATACCTCAGGCCTACGGGGCGCGTGCGCAGACTGGAAAATTTACCCCGGCGCATCGCCCCGATTCCCTGTGTGACGCCTATTCCGCTCCGTCTGGCAACAGCAGCCGCTGCGATAAGGGACCTGAGCAAATCCTCAGGGATACGTGTGTGTGTGTGTGTGTGTGTGAGTGTCATTGCCCACGGTGAACTAAAATAATACCCACTGGTTGATCTCGTTTCCAGCCCAAAAATCCCTCTTGAGGAACTTCAGCATAACAGGGCGCCAAGTTACCAAACCCCGATTGACTCCCCTTAAGTCGAGACTGTAAACAAGCTCCCGGTAATCCTCTGGGGGTCCGAAATATACGGTGTTGGTTGCTGGAATAATCTCGCTTGATGAGCAATTTCACACAAGCGCGGTTAAAACAGCTGGGACCGGGGTCAGTTCCGTTTGTTGGAACTTCCTCCATCTTTACCGGGTGAAAATGGGGGAGACTGCTCTTGGATCAGCCCAAGAGGCCAAGCCTTGGCATCCTCGCAGTAAGCGGGGCGGCAGTTTCGGCGAGGGAGGTGGGGGTGGGGATGGGGGGAGTGTTGAGGGCGCTGACAGGTAAATGAGTTATTAGGGCGGGAAATGGAAGCATGAACTCTCATCTGGTCCCTCCTCTCCTTCTCCGCCCCTCTTTGGTCTGTCCTGCTCTCTCTCGCCACCGACGCTTTATTTACTGCCTCGTTCCACCGCTGTTTACAGCATCGATTGGCTTCTCTGTTTGTTTTACCTGTCGCCAAGCCCATATATCAACCCAAGCAGAGAGAGAGAGGGATAGAGGGCGAGAGGAGGGTGGAAGGCAACAACACATAATGGAGTTTGCTGGTAATAAGTAAGAAACGGGAGGAAATGGGTTACGAGAGTGTCAGAGAAAGGGAAAGCGGGGAAGAGCCAAGTTAAGAACGTTTTGAAGGAAAGAGGGACCAAAACTGATGGGAAAGAGGGACCCAATTTCATCCTTCTTTTTTTTTCCTTCTTAGCATTAAGCAAGAGCGGCGGCGGTCCGGATCCCAAAGCCCACCCTGACGCAGGCCAACGTCTCGTTTTTCTCTTCTCCCCTGCAATCCCCGGAGATGAGTAAAATCGCTAATCTGGCGATCCGTCTTTAAAACTCTCAATCACGGAGTTCATTTTCCCCCTGACTGGCTCGCGCTCCCCATCCTTCCTCTCCTCCTCCTCTTCCTCCTCCTCCTACATGCCACTCCTCCCACTTCCAAATCGAAGAAGGACTCGGAGCAGCCGGCCGGGATGGAGGAGGCTGTGGGAGTTGCCATAGATACGTATGGCTGGAGGTACAGGGCACCGGCTGGGCGGAATACATTAGAGCGCGAGCGAGAGCGAGAGAGCGAGGGAGCGAGAGAAAGGGAAGGAGGGAGTGAGAGAGCCTTTAAAGGATGACTCACTGAACCCTTGTGGCTTCCCAGTAATAAACAGTGTGTCGGTAATGAAACTGCCACACAATTACACATAAGCCAGCCTCTTTTCGCCGGCTCCCTTCCTTTCCCTGATTCTCGGAGGCTTATTAAACGCAACCGGATTCGCAACAGGGCCTGGCGCATTAGGAAAATAAAAAGACATTTGCCGAATTGTGGCCACGTGACGCGGGGATAAAGGTCAAGTTAGCAATTCAAATCGAAGACGCACACACCAGATTTGTTTTTGTTTTTTTTCGAACCGAGCGGGAGACGCTGAGACGGATTTTATGGGAAAGACAACACAATGGGCAAACAACTATCAAACTGAGATTGTAGACTGGGCGAGATGGAGATGCTGACCTGAAAAAAGGCCAACACAGCCCCTTTTATAGCCCTGATTGGCTGCTGGACGCGATTCTGGTAGATAGGAAGATAGCGTGGTATAAAAATGAATTTTGAGTTCGTTGATGCAGCATTCTTGTTCTTGTCTGACGCCACATTCCACTGCTCGAGTACAGTTCCATTGCAAAAAACAGGAAGCGGCAACAAGCGGGGCACAAGCAAACGGGGCAAAAAATCAGCATAAAAGCAGCCAATGCAGTAAGTGTCAAAGAAAGGAGTGAATCAGAAGTCAAAAGAAGCAAAAAAAATGCAGAAAAGCTTACGACATCAGGCCTAGTCATCCTCATTTATTGACCAAATTTCCGCTTTTTGCAACTTATGGTTCAGGCTGCATAAATTAGTGTAGCATTTTTAGCGCCCCCTATTGTTCGAATAACAGCATTGTATCATTTCCTCTTTCATATATTTGTTTTGATTGTTTATACCAAATTTCAGCAAAATCGGACTTATGGTTCTTGAGATGTATGCCTTTAGCATTTACAGCGCCCCCTATCGTTCGGTTGGTGCAAGTGATGCTAGCTGGGCCGAATCAGTTCAAAGACATAGCTGTTTAAGCTAAATTAAATGCAACTGCTTTAATAATAAAGACAAAACAGAACAACTGCAAGAGCTTACCGCTAAACATCAATTCTTGACAAGCAAGAACAAGTCCCAAGTCCAGAGCTAAGCTACGTTTCCTAATAAAATGGTCAATCCACCTGTAAAAACTTGCAGTTACAGCACTTACTCAGGAACCTGCTGGTGGTGATGCTGTTCATTTGGCAGCTTCACCTTTTTATTTACTTTTTTTTTTTTGTGGTCAGGATATGCGCTTCTGGACCGAGAGGTTGTGGGTTCGAATCCTACCTCCAACGCCACCATCACTGGGTCCTTGGTCAAGGCCCTTAACCCTTAACCCCAAGTTGCTCCAGGAAAACTGTTCCAGTAATTAGGAAAATGCTTGAAATAAGAACGTCTGCTAAATGGCGTAATGATGTAAAGGGTGTAACCGTTCGCTCCATGATTATTAAAGTTTGGGGATGGTACCTTGCTCATGAGTACCTCAGTGGTAACTTTACCAGTCCTGGATTCCCTAACGGTCACGCCACCAACTGCCCCTCGTTCGTTTAACTAAACTTACATTCGCTACCTTTCTCTGGCCCTCAATATAAGGATAATGATGACAGAACACGACACACTGCCAATATAACAATGGTCACAACCTTAAACTGAATTTCTTCTGGTCACTTAAACCAGACGTCCAAATGAGATGGCTGTATCAACCAGCTGGTCATAAGTTGGTCAGGTTTGTTCTTGTTTTTTTATTTTTTTATTGCAGTCTCTCTATTTCATTAGCTTCCAACAAGAAACCTCATCCAAAGTAGTGCCGCTAGCCCCGAACATAAAAGCGCAGAAGCACTGTTATTGTGCAGAACAGACGCAATTTGATAAGTTCAAAAACCTGGAACAGAAAGGGAAGTGGTTTTAGATCATTTGCAGAGCAACAGCAACAAGTCTCTGCCAAACGGTAAAATGATTAGGAAGCGTTTGTTTCAAACTGTATGTGTGATGGTGGAAAGTAACTTTCGATCACGGGTCGAACACCCTACCGTTACGCCAACATTTGACCCATCCGTGAAGGAGCAGTGGGCAGCTGACATGGGCATCACCCCAGGAGTAGGTACCTTGCTCGTGAGTACCTCAGTTAGGGGCAGTTGGGAGCTTACAAGTCCCGAACCCTTAGAAAAGGTACCACTAAGGTACTCATGAGCAAGGTACTGTCCTCAAGCATTGCTCCCCGGGCGCAGCAAAAAGCCGTCCACTACTTCTTCTCGGACATTCGGTTGTGGTGCGCCGTGTGCCGTGCTGTGTTCACAATGACAAGCACTAAATGTTAAGGTGTGTTAATGCGAAATGTAACAATAATCAATAAATGTTCATTTCAAATTAAAACCAAGCTTAGATTTAAGCCGGACTGACCATACTGGCTCCTTTCTTAATTAGCGCTATAACACTTGCCAGCAACAATTCAGCTTGTGCCAATGTAGTAAACCCCGGCTGAGAGCTGGTAACATTTAAACCTGGGAGCTGCTTCCTCCAATCACACTGCAACCGCCTCACAAATTTACGCAATGGCGTGAACAACACACGGGTCTGCTGAGGTTGTGTTTGGTCAGCCGCAAGCTGGAGTGTTTTCAGGTCTTATTTGGACAGTGTGTGTGTGTTTATTCGGGTGGACGAGTTAGGCTCGGTTTGCCAGGTCGATAAACACGGCAAAGTGTGGACCACGGGCTTTGGCCGACCCAGCGCTTAAACAACAGGCTTTCATTAGCATATATACACACACACAGACACACGCACACACGCACACGGATATGGACACAGCATCTGACTGATGGACAGTTTTTAATTGAATGCAACGCTGCCTCTAAGCCCCTCTGTTTTCGCGGCTAACTCCCGATAAGCGGCCGACGCCCCCGTGCGCTGCTGACTAGCGATAGCAGCGGCAGCTGCGCCGCCCGACCCGAGCCCCTTCTCTTTATTTATGAATCGACTGCGGCGGATCGGAATCCAAATGCTAATGAGATAGAATGGGCCGATTGTGGAGTGGACCGGGCTGGAGTCTGTTGTTGAGAGATGAGATAATATTCTACGGTTTCCCAAGCTGAACACACTTGCACAAACACACACACACACACACACAAACACACAAACACACTTCCAAACAAGGCCCCTTTTCAGTAACTGCCATTTTATGCCTAGTGGAAGAAAATAAACAGCAGCCGTATCTACACAAGGCAATCACAATATCTCCGAAAGAGAGCTTATTGCCTCCCCCCGCCGCCCCCCACCCCAACTCCTCCTCCAGATTTCTCGCCGCCCCCCCCGTCCACCGCGTTTTCTTTGCATTTCTCATTATGATTGAAGTGGATGCATTTGAAATTCCGGTCGCAGCGAAATACTGTAACACACCAGACGTGCTGCTGTTAGACTGAGTCATTGTTTATGTACAATCCAAAGAGTGGGGACGGAAAAAAAACCAGGCAAGTCCTGTTAATAGCCTGTCGTTGAGAAAGCTTTAACAGCTCACATCAAACCTCTCCACACACACTCTCTCCACACACACACATTCAGCCAGCCCAGTCTCCCATTACGCGGAGAGTCATTATCCGATCAATAAGCCCGGGACCCATAAGTGATCTTGACCACGCTTTTCAATAACCCCGCAATTATAAACGTAATAATCTTGGCAGCGTGGATACGCATGACATTTCTCCCTTCCCAGTTTTCCTGGGAGCTCAATAGAAGGCGTGACAAGCTAAAAAGAAACAGCGGTCTACTCAATAGAAACTAATGACCCTCTCTGCTCAGGCTTGGCGTGCAAATTTAGAACACACACACACACTCCCACAGGGCAGGGACCCATGCACGTGGACGTGTGGTGTGTGATAAATATGTAGATGATAGTTACGCAAAAGACGTACGTTGCAATATATTCCTGAGGTGCATGCATAATTGTGAAAGGTGCCGCGGCTAATTTAAGCTGACTTAAGCTCAAATCTTACCTAGAAACGTCTCAAACCGGCACTATTTTAACGCACGTTTTTCAACTGAGATTTCCATGTGTTCCCCATCCTCCCGTCCTGATCTCTGTCATCCAAATGGGTTTAAGCGTCTGTCCTGATCTTGAGTCGTCTGAATGCTTCTAGCGTTTCAAGACCGGCCTTTGCGTTCGTTGATTATTCTTTGTTTTAATAACTCAGAATTAGACATAGCATTACCATTTTTAAATGTCAAATCTGATACCGATATTGTAACTTTGGATATTTGCTGATACGATATAAATCTGATACGGTCTCTTCAAACATAAAATATTAACAATGTCTAAATACGGCTGAGATTATTCTATTATGCTGAAGGATATACTTGGCTAAGACCAATTTGGTCTATAAAATAAATAGCACGGCTTTGGAAGAGAACTACATTTCCCATAATCCCCTGCGCATCCAGAGCCCGTCACAATGAAGCGTGATGCGTTCTAAACTCATGGCGGAAATCTAATAAGCGGCGCTGTGTGAGTTGAACGCTGGTTGTTGTGGTTATTTATCAGCTAAAATATGCGTCATGTCTGTAATAAATGGGACGTTTTGACTGAAGTGGAGCATTTTTAGCGAGTAACGGCGCGCCTTAGGTTTACATACGCGGAAAAAGTCATTTATGCATTTTTATGCATTTTACTTCTGAGAGGAGGAAAAGAAAGGAGGAGGAGGAGGAGGAGAATGACAGAGAGTGAGAAGGAAGAAGGACAAGAAAAGGTTGGGATTTGGGGAAGGAGGTGAGAGTGAAAGAGATCTGAGATAAAAGAAAGAGGGAGTTTGGCGAGAGAGGAAGAAAGAGAAATGATATATAAGCAGGAAGAGAAACATCCAAAAATGCAGCAAAAATGCAGCACCAGCAGAGCAAACACACAACGTAAGATGCAGACAAAAGAGAGGCCAGGCTTAAATAAGGGCGGAGCTGGCCAGCCATAACATACTGTGATCTGGTAGATATCAAATATATCCTCAACTCTTTAAATAATCCTGCTTTTCTTTTACTCCTTGGCGATAATATTTAAAGTGGAATATTAAAAAAGTATTTAAAACATCTATATTCATTCTACCGCATCCTGCATGTTACTGCACACTTTGCTTAGATCGGGTTTTACTGTTATGTGACAGTCTGTCTAATTCATTTAGAGTGTTATACATCTTTAATCGCTTCTTCGTGCCATGTTTTCTCTCTCTCCATCACTCCATCCCTCGCTCCCTCCCTCCTCCTCCTCGCCTTGCCTCCCCCGCTTTCTCGGTTCGTGCCTCTTCCTGACTCGCGTCCTCCTCTTTTTACCCTTGTCTAAAAGTTGCTCTCTTCCATCACTTTCCTCGCCTTGCGGCTGATGGAAGGAGAAAGAAAAGAAGAGAGGAGAGAGAGGTAGAAAGAGAGAATATAAGAGAAGGGCAGTTTATCAACTCATTTAAAATGACTTTCATTTTTTAATAAACTGCACATTGCCCTGTGGATCAGATAGCGTGGAGGTGCACTTAAATAAGACTGAGCGAGTGAAGGAGGGAGAATGAATGAGAGAGTGAGAGGGTAATGAAAAAGAGCGATTGAGAGCGAGATACGAGGAGGAAAAGATAAGTCATTATTTCTTAAGCCCGACACCTGAGCGGGTTCCATCATCTTCGGTTCCTTTCTTTTCCGTCGTACGTTGGCCCGTCTCTCCGGCCTCTTGACACACCTGACACAAAAAGTGTGGCCTTTCCCATCCGTCTGCCCGCACCCCTTACTCCGAAGTCCGCTCGGGCCTCGCATCACCTGAGGCCAGGAGGAGGCGAAGCCCGGCTGCTGAAACTGGCGTTCTCAAGGGACCGCGTTTCAGGATTCGATTGTTTCTTGGCTAAAGCCGTCCTTGCTGGGCCCAAACCCTGGGGGAATGAAGGAGTTGGGAGCTTCACCTTATTTATGAGGGGTCTGGGATGTCCTCATACACCCTTGCTCCTAATACATCCACCCCATTCCACCTTGGTCACCTATATTACAAGCTCATGCTCATCTTGCTCAGTGGTACCTTTACCCGTCCAGGATTCGAACCAGCTACCTTCCGTTCACAGGGTGAACTCCCTAACCGTTATGCTACCAACTCGGCCAAATGACCCAAGGAAGTACCTTATATAGTGCCTCAGTGGTACCTTTACCGTCAGGATTGAACCAACTACCTTCGTTCTGGTGAACTCCCCTAACAGATTATGCTACCAACTCGGCCGTGGCTTGGAGGGCGCAGTGTGAGACAGTACCTTGCTCATAAGGTACCTCCGGTAGTGCCTTTACCCGTCCAGGATTGAGCAACTACCTTCCAAGATTCCTGGCCAGGCTCCCTAATCCATTAGGAGACAACATCCTTTTAATCAAAGAAGCAATTTGCAGCTTGAAAAAAAGTTTTAAAAGCGCTCCCTCAACAGGTTATTATTTGTTCCTATTTTTTTAGCGTGTCAGGCAGTTCAGTTAGGTTCATTCTTGGGCAGTGTTGGTGACTCCTTTAGCGCTCAGAATTTTAAAATGTACTCACTGTGCTGGCAACTGCCAACTGTTTTCTTTCACATGGCATGCACAATGCCCTAGAGCTTTGGTTTGTGCAGGCCAAGATTCTTTACTGCACTGCCCTATTTAATCTAATAGCAATCTCACATGGAGGACAGACTGGCAGAAATGCAGCTCCATTTCAGTGGGAAGAACTTTCTCACCTAACTCCTTAACTAGTGACCAAAAAAGTGGTGATTATTGTCATTGTAGACACACCACAGCACAACTTTGATGCACCACTGCCAAATATGACCTCTGCATTTATTTACATCGTGAAGGAGCAGTGAGCAGCCAACAAATTTGATGCCCAGGGGAGCAGTGCTTTTTGGACAGAACCTTGCTCCTTGAGTACCTCAGTGGGCTGCTGCAGTCCTGGATTGAACCTGCAACCTTCTAATCATGATGAGACACCCTCCGTTAGGCCACCAACAGTGTTGTGAGTAACGCATTACAAAAGTAACAAGTTACAGTAACGGATTACTTTTTGCTGTAACGTAGTAATGTAAGACACTACTTATCAATTTTCAGTAATATTTTACTTGGTACATGTTCATAAGCGTGCGTTATAAAGCGCACAACAAAAAATGTATTTGTTTAAAACAGCAAGACGAAGACTTCATATTAATTATCTGTGATAATAAAAATGTCTTGAAGTTGTATTTGCTAATTAGTGAACTTTGATGCATCACCTAAAACTTGCTTCTCGGTGAGATGGCGAAGACAGTACTTTTTACTAGCGAGGTAAGGCCGTTCATACATTACTTTGAGTTAAATCCAGATAAAGACAAAAAATGTTTTAGTCAAGTGCAATCTTTGGCCAAACCTGAAAATTCTCGACGTCAAGCCGCTAGCAATTTGAAAAACACCTCGGCGCTACCATGCAAACACTCCAACTGACTGAGAAAGAGAAAAGCAGGCGGCAAGGTAGTCAGCCAAAGCAGCGAAATTAAGTTCACGGTCTGCCATCATACCATGACCTCGAGAATGATCTGCAATATTTTTCTCATATTAGAATGTCAAATTATCTTCAGTTATTTTGGTAGTAACTGAAAAAGTTAGCGTCGATGTATGATTACAATTCTAGAACAGTATTATGAGTGGCGGATTACATTTGAATACAGTAACAGTAATGTATAGTGTATTACGCACTTTTACCATTAACTTACTGTACTATTACCAACTACACAAATGTGACCTCTGCATTTGACCCATCGTGAAAGAGCAGTGTTCAGCTAACATGGGCAGCGCCCGGGGAGCAGTGCTTGGGATTCGAACCGGCGACCTTCTGATCATGGGGTGAACGCGCCCTAACCGTTACACCACCAAACGCCTGTGCTGGTGACTGTAAGACCGAGAGTTTGAGTACACTGTAAAAAGGATTTGATCGATCAATTTTGTTGGTATTTGCTGGCTATTAACAATCATTCTTTATCGAACCATAATCCCTATCGGGGTTCCAGAGACAGGAGCCTATCCCCGAACTTCAGGCACAAGGCAGGGACCAACCTTGGGCAGGCGGTGCCAACACACTGCAGGGAACACACACTCGCTGACACAAAACACACTCATTCACACTTATGGCGATAAAAAGAAAGGCCCTGACCACGACTGAATCCAGGACCTTCTTGCTTGAGGTGACAAGCGCTCACCACGCACCACTCTTAAAAGCGATATTTCATGCAAATTTGAACTTTTATATGGTTTCAGGTATTTACATCTTGGGTTTTAAATCAATTGAGAAAGCAGATTAACTTAAACTGCAAGTTGCAACCATGGCTATGTTACAGTGTGTTAATATGCCACCCACACTTGACAAAATCCATCTGGTTCAACTAAAATTTCACTTGCTGCCTTAAAGTGTGAAGTTTTTTTTTATTTTTTAAACTCGTTATTTTAAGTCTAGTTTTAGCTTCATCCTGCTGCTAAAAATCTCACACAGTATTCACTTGTGTATATCTGATTTACCTGTAACATGTTGTGTCCAATTGCTGAAACAAACACAAAAATGTGCTATTTCCAGTTCATATAATTTTAATACAGGGTGTGCAGTGGCGCCGTGGTTAGTGGTCGCCTCCTGGCGAGAGAGGCTGAGGTTGAACTCGGGGGCTGACCCGTGAGCCACTTTCTGTGTGGGTTGCATGATCTCCGATGTTCGCGTGGGTTTTTCTGCAGGTTTTTGTTTCTCCCACGGTCAAGGCATACTGTAGGTTAGTGCTTGGCGGCTCGTGGCCCGTAAGAGGTGTGAATGTGGCGTGACTGTATGTGAGCCGGGGTGTGTGGCGCCTGCAGGGTTGTTCTCACCTTGTGCCCAGTAAGTTCGGGATGACTCCAGTCCCAAGACCCAGTTGGAAGAATGAATGAATAGATAGAATAATTTCATTTTATTAAAAAATGCCTGGCGTTTTCCCCACATTCACTCATAAATATAGTCATGAAAACTCATTTAGATCCGTTGAAATTGCATAAATTATTATTTTGAGTTCAAGTGAATGAGTAACATCACAGTTGAGGAGTTGACCTGCGTGATCCTGGGCCGCCAGTTGAAATCTCGGACGGCTAAAGGTACCACTGGGTTACTCACGAGAGTAGTGCCGTCCCCAAGCACCAACTCTCGCTGCCCTGCTCCTTCACAGATGGGTCAAATGCAAATCGCCACATTTTGTTGTGATGCACTATGCTGGGCTGTACTGTAGCATTTTATGGTAACACTGTGATGTATTCTGACAAATATTCACTCACTCAACTGGATTAAGCAGATGCATCTTGCCAATAATCGTATACAAACAAGCCCTTATTCCGTGTATGGAGTTAGGATGAATGACAAGTCTGATTAGAGGAAACACTTCCAAAGTTTATCATAAATGTCTGAGACGAGTCAGTGGAACCAGACAGCGTGGTGGTGGTGGTGGAATCTGGGCATTGTGTGCGTGTGTGTGTGTAGTCCATGACTCCTACCTGAGTCTTGTGGAAAGGGTCAGCTGAAAGTCAGCTTGTCAGTCTCGGCAAAATCGATAAAGACGGTCGTCGTCATCCCCCTCTCTGTGGCTGCAGTTAAGATTGCTTGAACCGCAGCACTGGCTTCCTCTCCATCGTTACTGTGCCATGTACACACCTCCTCTGTTTATCACGGAGGAAAAAGGGAACACTTTCATTAGGAGTCAAGGTCATGTAACATCCAAAAATCGTTAAACACGTGGGTGCATAGTGTGTGTGTGTGTGTGTGTGTGTGTGTGTGCTACTCACGTTACTGTAATTACGTCGTCGTTCTTCGGGTAACCACAGTCACCTTGTTATCGACTTTATTCACCCACTCTGTCTGGCCGCTACTCCTCCGACAGTTTTTGCGCTACAGACTTTCTCTAAAATGTGTGGTGTTTTGCAGTGTGGGTTGCTTATATACACGTTTTTGATTTGTGCACCCGTTCACAAAGCTCTACCCATTTTTTGTCGTTTTTGTCCCCATAGACTATAAGCTCAATATTTTGAGGCTTGGCAGCTTAATTTGAAAAACCACGATTCCAGTCCATAAGTTCTTCCTTTAACTGTACATTATGACCCACCCTCGTCTTTTTTCATCCCCTATTTTCATATCGTTTTTTCCCTGCTTAACCCCTAGATTTCTCCCATTCTGAATCTGATTTAATTATTATAATAATAATATATATGTAATATTATAATAATGAATTCTGAGACTCAAAAAGCTTTCCTTCATGGCTTGGTTTCATAACGACCAGTCAATGCGGGTTCATGCATACCTCAGACCACCTCGTAAACACCGTCCTGAATCCAGTTTATTTACTAAATAAATCTTCTTGCTTTTATCAATCCCTCGTTCTTTCCCCATTCACTTCCATCCATTTTAATGAAGTCTTTCTATAGCCAGTTTCAGTAAGCCGCCAAAACTTGATATTCAACATCAACCTTTGGGTATCCTCATGACCATAACCTGACCCCCACTCATCTTTATCATCCTCGTTCTTTTTTCCCCATTCCTTGGCAACCTTCCTTACCCAAAACACCATAGCAACCAATAAATAACCTAGCACCACCTTAGCAACCACCTAGCAACTAATGTAACCACTTACCAAACATCATACCAACCACTATATTAACCTACTTGTAACCATCTAGCAGCACCATAGCAATCACTATATTAACCTGGCAACACCTTAGCAACTGCCTGGGACCAATATTAACCTAGCAACCACTTACCAAAACACCATAGCAACAACTATAACAACCCAGCAACCAACTTAGCAACCACCTAGCAACACCACTTGATACCACTACGATAACCTAGCAACATCTTAGCAACTACTTACCAAACACCATAGCAACCACTATAATAACCTAGCAACCACCTAGCAACACCATAATAACCTAGCAACACCTTAGCAACCACTTAGCAACTCCATAGTAACCAATATAATAACTTAGTAACCACCTTGGCAACCACCTTGCAACACCTAAGCAACACACTAGCAACCACTATAATTACCTAGCAACTTACCTTTCGCAACCACTTGGAACACCTTAGGAACTATCATAAAAACCTTGCACTCACCTAGCAACACCTTAGCAACCACCTAGCAATACTATAGCAATTTTTATTCCCCATACTTTTTCTCACCACTACTCCTCCCACAGTTACTGTACTAGAAACTTCGTTCTAACTCGTGTTTTATCATCGCTCGTTCCTTTCCCATTCACTTCACTGCATTTTAGTCTTTCTCCTAGGCCAGTTTTCATGTCACAGCTACAAAACTTGAGCAATCACACTGGCATTATCTTGAGGAAATGCTTCTCTAGTTCTACTTGTACTTGGGTACAAATTCAAGAAATCTACTTTACCACTTTTAAAATAACACCTTGTTACTGAATTTGTATTAATATTCAAAGCTTTGACTGCCATTTCGCTCACCTGTGTTCATATTTGACTGTTAGTCCTAACCCTAACCCTTGTCCTATCATTTTAGTGAGATCATTTTTATATGTCCTGACTTCACACACAAATGAATAAATACTGGACTAGAGAGAAAAACATTGAATATTTATTCATTAAATATCAGCGCATATATTCAGGCCTATATATTTTCATTAGGAGCCAAGGTCAAGTGACATTTACAAATATTTTTTTGAAAGATGTGGATGCATGTTATGTGTATGTGTGTGTGTGTGTGTGTGTGTGTGAGGGAGGGAGGGAGGGAGGGAGGGAGAGAGAGAGAGACAGAGAGAGACAGAGAGAAAGCGTGATTCAGACCTAGATTATCTCATTAGGAGTTTATGTGAATGCATATTTGTGTGTGTGCTTAAATATGTGTGTGTGTAAGAGAGAGAGAGGCCCTGATATTTTTATTAGCAATCAAGGTCATGGAATGTTTAGAAATCATTTGAATGATGTCTGTATATTTGTGCATGTGTGTGTGTTTGTGCGTAAGAGAGAGAGATCCAGCACAACAGAAGAGCTTGATCGGATTGATCATTTGGATGGATGCTGCAGTATCAAAGTCGATAAGGGGCATGGAGAGAAAGAGAGGGAGAGAGAAAGAAGGGGAGACCAAGCGAAAGACACAGGGTCAGATCTATCAAATGAACCAGAAATGAGGGGATGAGTGGGAACGGGAGCCCGGGCGAAAGACAGAGGGATGGGAGATGAGACGAAAGGGGAGCGAGGGATAGAGAGAGAGGTTAATGGGATTGGAGGAGAGAGGGGGGTTAAAATGGCACACTAACCGAAAATGGCTTTTTCAGCCAGTGCTGAATCTACGCTCAGCCTGAAAGCCTATCACAAGTGTGTGTGTTTGTGTGTGTGTGTGTGTTTTGGAGGGGGGCTGTTTGAAGTTGAGAGCTTCAGGATGCTGATGAAAGTGGGCTAAACTCCTCTGTCTTCTCTTTCATTCCACCTCAGAGCGAATGCGATACTGGGCCCAGCTCTCGAGCACACAACACCTGAGTCTGTCCTCTCTCTCGCTGGAGGACGAAGCAGCTTTAACCACACATTTTCACTTCATAAACACAGAGTTTGCCAGTTCTGTTTCATAAAGGATAAAAGAAATATATATATATATAGAGAGAAAGAGAGAGAAATATATATTAGGGACGCACTAAAATATCGGCATCATATCGGAATCAGACGATAACTGCTTTTTTTTAGTGCTTAGATTTGCCCGATGTTTGGAGTCGATATTTCATGATGCGCTTATCTCTTGTCTTTACGCACTCAACTCTGCCTGCACTCGCCCGAAGCGCTCCGTCCTCGCTTGAGTCTGCTTCCACGCTCGCTTGACTTGGACCCGCTTTAGAAATGTCGGAGTTACGGCGTTATTTTTGTGCCAGAATTCTGAGCGTGCAGTGGAACCAAGTGAGTGAATGATTATTCGCCATTGTGAACACAGCACAGCACACAGTGCACCACAACGAGATGTGACCTCTGCGTTTGAAGCAGTGGGCAGTTTTTTTGACAGCACCCGGATGGCAGTCCTTGAGGACGGTACCTTGCTCGTGAGTACCTCAGTGGTACCTTTACCTGTCCAGGATTCGAACTGTCAATCTTCCAGTTACAGGGTAAAACTCCCTAACCGTTACGCTACCAACTGCCCCTTACGCCTATAAGGCTTCCATAAGGCCCAATGGAATAACATAACATAACATAAAGGTGTGTGTGTGTGTGTTCATGTATTTAGGCAGGGGGTTGTGAGGACCTGACTGTCCCCTAAAAGATAGAAAAACTATGATTTGTACCGTTTTATGGCTTTCTGGGGACATTTTTAAAGATATATTATTTACAGTGCTTTAAGTAACACCGTACATCAGTGCTTTTTTTAACACTTTATGTTAAAGTATGACGTTAACGACTACTGACCCTATGCCTCACCTACTGATTGACTTGTGGATGTGTGTAGAAATGATTGTTATGGTGTGATTTTTAATAGTAACAGATGCCTTTTAAAGAGATCAGTTATTGCAATTTACAGAAAGTAAGCGAGAAATTGACTCAGTTACGTTTTACCAATCACAAGATTTGAACAAATTCAATGAACAATTTAATAATATCTTTATGATTACTACATGATAAACGGTTCTGCGATGAACCAACGGGTAAAAGGGACTTTGCAGAACCAAAGAAGGTTCCCTTATGGCATCACTGCGAAGAACTAATTTTAGTTCCAATATTTTGAAGAGTGTAGTAAAAATGGTCACGTCTTCGTGACTTCTTCCACGTAATCGTCCATCTGCGGGAATCTCTGCTAAATCCAGGTACCGCATATTTCACACTGAACACTGAGACAGTGAGAATGGCATAAAACTATTAAGAACGGAATGAAAGAACTGTGGAAGAATCGTAATCTTTTCACTCGAACTGAGGATTTCAGATTTGTTTTGAAAAGAAAAGAAAGAAAAAGCAAACGCCAGAAGAGGAGAGTGAAGTCCTTCCCGCCTCTAATGACAAACAGAGCTATTAAAGCGTGACACCGCGTTAATGTTTCACCCTCGCACCGGCGGTATAAATAAATGAGGTATTCTTTTGTCTCACTTAAGCGCTTTTATTACCGTATGACTGTCAGATCAATGATACAGTACGGTGCGGCGGGGTGAGAAATGGGTGCGTGTGTGTGTGTGTGTGTACTCAGAGAGGCAGAGTTGAACGTCTCAGATCCACTCCCAGATGTTGACTGTTGCAATATTAAAATGCCTTGTGTAAATGTCACAAAATGAGCTCACTGAGCGCGCGAAGGAGGATGAGGAGGAGGAGGAGACGAGGTGAGAGAGGAGGAGGAAGAGGAGGAACGAGCGGGAGAGAAGAGAAGCCCACCGATCACTCAAACTGCACCTCCTGTGTGTGCATGGCAGCTGGCTACTGCAGTATTCAGCAAGTCTTCTCCCCCAGCATAAGGACACTGACACTGTCTGCCACCCACCCAGCCCTGGACACACACACACACACACACACACACACACATGCACGGAGTACCCCTAGAGGGGCATCAAAAATAACTATATCAATCCTTCAATAATAAGACTGGATTGCTATTCGAGATGAATCGAAACTGACATTCCCAATCTACAATCTACATAATCGACAGTTACGTCCTTCTTCGTCTTAAGTTGCATGTGCTTGCAAAAAAAATGTATAAATACGTAAATAAATAAATTATTCCATAAATTCCTTATGGTTTCGCCACAGTTAATCTGCATGACATGAAAAGGCTGAGGCAAAACACACACATTGCACCTAATCTTCGTAGAACACACACACACACCTGAACACACAGAGCCGGGCATATGCTTAGACGTGCCATATCAAATCAATACAATACACACCCATTACACCTAAACTTAATGCAGCCCACACACACACACACACACACACAGGGTCAAGTAGAGGTTCGGTGTGTGAGATATACCCACTTGGCCATTTGAAGCCTCATAGCTCTGTACCTAATGCATTTTCTCTGCACTTTTCCCCCGTCATGCATAAACATATCTAGCACACGTCAGCTGCCGCACCTGGCATGAAATATACACCAAACTTGACATGTAGAGAGCACTTTTTAATGCTCGCTACACACTTTGAACTTTTAGTTCATGCCTCTAAGTAGAAAGTCGGAAACGTATAGCTTTAGGGTCCTGGTGAAGAAACTGTCCCTTCACTTCACACGTTTTTGGTAAAACCACGCGTGTGCTAAAGCGGTTCAACCATCAGACAGAAACGTGAGGGACGGGGTAAAGCGGGAAGCCCAAAGGGAAAGTACACAATCATGGAGATTTTGCGTGCTGTTCTCCTCGTCCTTACAGCGCTAAGGTTTTATACAGTTACATTACATACGTTTGCAGAAAAGTTTAGGTTTACAATACGACGCTAGTAATTTTGCAACGCAAGACGGCAGCAAATAAGAGCTCTCCTCAGAGCTCCACGTTAACCCATGGCTCATTTCTAGCATATGGCTATACGCGTCTGTGTGTGTGTGTGTTGTGTTGTTATCCGAACGATTTTTTCCCATAATGCACAACGACAACGACGGGAGCTCGTTAAATCCCAAAAAGGTCTGGTTTTTGCAACTCGATGGTCGGGCTGCTTTCAGACCGTAAACCAACCGTACCGGAGTTGGTTTGGAACCGAGCCGAGTCCACCTCTTCAGCTGGGTCTCGGGACCCTCGTTTGGTCCGCACCTGAGTTCGGGTGCTTGTTTGTTTTTACACCTGCCCCAAAAAGTCCGAAACCAAGGGAGGAAACAAACTAAACTAAACAAGGCAGGTGTGAATACACCCTTAGACACACAAGGACACATGCAGCATTCAATCAGCCCCCTGAGCGGAAGATCGCTGGTTCGAATCCCGAGCCGGTAAAGGCACCACTGGGGTACTCATGAGCAAGGTATTGTCCTTAGACTGATAAAATATACACACATAGACATTTTCACACCTGAATACAAACATCACAGACCCCAGATTTAAGCCTTATGACGACTGTTGGCTGGTTGTAGCTTTTTGCTTGAAGCGCTTCAGACAGACGGCTACAAGTCAGAAAACAAATCTTTCTGGAGCATAAATCTGCAAAATCAACTTCAAGTCGATACTACAAGTCCGAAGAGGAGGTGGCACTAAATTGGATAAATGCTGTTTTTTTTTTTAAAACCTTGGCTCACGTTTCTCCAAGCAGGAGGAAGGTTGTTAAAGGCCAAAATCATGCGTTAAGACCTTAGCCAGAGTCTTGCTCCAATCATTTGAGCCCGACTATTAATAATTTTCCGACTAAAAGCCAAATCCTGGGTAAGCGAGTGGGTAGGAACCAAGCCTGGCAGCGCCCGCTGAAGCCAGACCTTCACATTTTCAGGGGTTCCAGATGTTCAGACTGTGATTATCTCTGTGCCCTACGATGGAATTTACCTGAAGGCATCAGAGCACTACACCTCCCAAAGGGCACTAGACTGAGAGAGTGATCTTCAGGGTGGCTAAGACACTCCTTTTGCCACACTCGTTCTACCTCCCTCTCTCTCTCTCTCTCTCTCTCACGTGCACACGCACCCGTCGTGGCGTGGCGCTCGTGTTTGGCTGCTTAATAATGGAGGGCATTTTTGATGGAGGACGGGATGAGAAAAGTGGAAGATCTGCCATGAAATCGACCTCCATGCACTTACCAACGCCGGCTAGAGTAGCGATGCTCACCGCGGTGGCTTCAATTATTCACAAGCGCCGACAGCGCGAGACTGCGGCTAAGCACGGGACGAGTCGGCGAACTTCACAGCGGGTTAAGTGCAAAGGTCGGAACGTACATGCCAGCAGCGATGATGGCGGGTAAAGGAGAACGAGAAACGAGGGAAAAGGGCAAACGAAAAAAAATTCAACTCACTAAATTGCATGTTCGCATCACTTAGCGAATGGGAGCTCGCACATGGGCTGCGTCCCGAGCCGCGTACTTAATAGCATGGTAGGTAAGGAGCTCTTATCATCCTTTCCTAGGTGGTAGTATGCATCTCAGGAAGTAGCCGGGGTTGTAGCTTAACGGCTCTCTACACACTAGGTAGTGCTCATGGAGTGTCACACGCACCCGATTTGACATGGTACACCACATAGGGCGGCAAGTTGACTTTTTCTTCAAATGTTGTGCACTACGCTCGAAGCGCTGTGCCCTCGCTCCACTCTGCTGTCACGCTCGCTTGACTTGGAGCCGTGTTAGAAATGTCAGAACGATGGCGTTTTTTTGGAGCCCAAAATTCCCAGCGTTCCGTGACACTTTCTTATCTTTACGTGTCTCGACTCCGTCTTCCTCTTTCGTGGATAACATTATCGGCAGATATATGCATGACAAACATCAGAAATCGGGATCGGCCAAGTCATTTTTTCATCTAGCCTGACTGATATAGGCTCCATCATTCTGACAGCCGAAGCCAAGCGTCCAGAAGTCGGTCAACAACCTTCAAAAGAAACTTTACACCATACCGGTATCTTGCCAGTCCCCCCAGGATTTCACGATTTTTTTTGTGATTTTTGTGATCAAAATGACTGATTTTGTGGTGGTGTTTTCTCAAAACTTGCGAGAAATTTAGCATTTTTTTTCCCCTTGGTAAACCCCATCCATGGTCTATATGGGCCTAGTAAGATAGAACATGGGTGAGAGATGAACAAAATTGACAGGCAGACAGATTAAATGCATGAACATTTTCTTTTATTAATTTCTGTTCTTTGGTCTTGATATAATTACATATCAACCTGACAATAACTTGCCAATTTACATCAATTACACATACATTTAATGTTTAATTTAAAGTAAATCATAGAGGAAACAAAACAATTTACCCCATTTAGCCGTTCTGCGGTGTGTCTAATCACTCCTTTATGACTTTACTAATAAAATATACAATATTACATTGAAATTAAGTGATATTACAAATGTTTACATTAGCATGCCAAATGCAAACGTTATCTCATTCTATTTGGTGAGCTAGCGTTAGTTAGCTCTGCAACCTGAACAAACTTGCTATCTTAGAAAATAGCCTGCGTTCACTAATATGACCGCTTCTTACCTTATTCCGTTCAGCTGCTGCCACCGTCGAGCTCGTTTCAACTTCAGTCATCATTATCTGCCTTCTCCTATTCAAGTTTTCGGCTGCCTTCTGATGCTTGTGTCCTTGTACATGGTAATTTACTGTGGATTTCCTTCGATGGTCAAGAACTTTATTGCAGGGAGTGCAAAACAATTTGCCCCCACTCTCGTGAAGAACTGAGGGACATTGTTTTGCTCGGTCCTTTGCAGTGCTAAAAGACGGTAAATTGAACTTGTCTCTCCCCTTTTTGCTGGCCATCATTAATTAAAATGGTGCACGTCAGCAGAGTAGTGATCGCGCATGGGAAATACTGCCACCAGCAGGAGTTGTAGAACAGTTGTGATTTTACATGTAGGATTTGGGGTGATTTTTTGCGAAAATTATGCGACAGGATAGAAAATACGTGGCATCGCGAAAATATGCGTTAAATTGCTGATTTCACGGGACTTGACGCGATCGCAAAATCGAGAAAAACTGGAGGGACTGTCTTGCTCATAAGTACCTCGGTGTTACCTTCACCGGTCCGGGCGACCTTCCGATCCCGTGGAAAACTCTCTAACGGTTACTCTACCAACTGCCCCTTTAAACTCAGTACTTGACTTTCAAATCCATTTGGTGTCACGCACGCTTCATCCACATGCTGTCTCTTGAAATATGGACCTATAGAAAACTGACTTTGACATGGTGATTACCGGATTGGGGGTTCGAATCCTGGGAGAGTGTTAAGTTCACCGTGAAGACCCTGAGCAAGGACATAGAGACTGTCCATGTAATTAGGAAAAGTCATTTGATGTAAGATGTTGCTCAGTATCTTTCTGTGTGAACGGCTTGTGTTGTTCATTTGGTCGGCCACAATACACATTATATCAACAAATAAAACCAGATGATCTTGTCTTAGTTGCTTAAGCAACGGCAGAAGCTGCCTAAAAGCAATCCGAAACGTAAATCTGTACCACATAAGCAACTGAGGAATCTGGGCACTGCCATCCTAATTCTTCACAGCGAGGCGACAAGCTTTCAGAAATGGTTACGATCTTGTGCTTTGTTGCTTCGTGGTGCAGTTCATGTTAAATCGTGTTCGCCGTCTTCATGAGAGGCCCGGGCAAAAAATAGCAACATATATGGCAACTAGAAATGCTATTAGTTAGGCAGCCCAAAACATTAGTAAAAACATAAAAAAAAACATCATTTTCCATCTCCACAAACTGATTTATTGCCCAAAGGCTCCACCATATCGATGCGCCAAATTTCATTAGCATGTAGCATTCAGAAATCACACAACCACATACAAAATGAACTTAACATTAGACAGACATGTTACACTGAACTCCAAAACGCATCTTCGTTAAAGCAAATTGCAGGAACAAGCAGTAACGAGGGCAGCCCAAGCAAAAGTCACAAAAATGCCGCAGAAAAGCAGCCGAAGACAGGAGTGAGCACCCACTGTTGTTCAAATAGCGCCATTGTATATTTCCCCTTTCCAGTTTTATTTGCATCGTAGTTTTGATTGCTCATACCCAATTTCGGCAAACCTTAAGCCAAAGAATCAGCTAAAGCAGGAGTTTTCACTCTAGGCCACATGGTTCGAGAGTTAGAAGTTAAAACATGTTTTCCTTCGCTATAGCACCAATTACAGGCTGATCACTAGGCTTTTTGGCCTATGCCGAGATGCACAGTATTCCTACTTACTCACCATATTTCAGCTTACTGTGATTTACAGTTTAGGCTGCACAATCCATTATTATTATTATGATTATTATTATTATTATTATGAAAAAGCCCAAACAATTACACTTTGTATACAACATTGTATTTTCCTGACTACAGTGTTGGGAGCTGATCTCAAAAAGAACTGATTCTTTAATGCCTAGTAAACAAGAGCCGAGAAACAGCTTGGGAACCAAGGAAGGACGGCAGAGACGTGAGATGACATGGAATTTATTTTTTTCTAGGCTTTGAACTGACTTCTGGATGTTTTTTTGAAACAACGTTATGAATAGTGGAAGTAGCTGATCATTTACTTTTCCTCTGTGTTACAAATCTTCTGCTGTTACTTGAGTTCTACTAGTTTTAATCCGCTAGGCTCTCACATCCTTCCTCTACAAAGCTGTCCCTTGAAATATTATTCTATAGAAAGCTGAGTTTGACATGTTTACATTTTTAAAGCAGGGACTCACATGGCTTTGGCGGCACGGTGGTCTGAGTGGTGGAAGCCTTATGTTGGGGGACGATAAGTTTGGAGGTTCCTATTCTTGGGAGGGTGTAAAAATCCATCGTTGAGTCCCTGAGCAAGGTCTTTAACCAAGCTCTTCTCGAGGGAGACTGTCCCTGTAAACAGGAGATGAAAAAGTGTCTGAAACAATGTAATTCTTTCTTGATACACTGATTTGAATTACACCTAATCACAAAAGCTACACAAAAGACAGGCAAAATGTCAATGTTTAAGAAGTAATTCACCACCACACATATTTTACAGCCAAAACCAACTGAGGAATGATCCGCAACATGTCACAACTGGGTTACAAGCCTTCAAAAATGTTGCCGTTATGACCTTCATTTTGCTGTTCATGGGAGGCCATGCTCAACGTCTTCAGTCATGAAAAAAATGGCCAAATGGATGGCAACAATGTAAAGACAAGTTAGACAACCCGGATTGCCTTGAACATGCTAACTGCAAGAGTATTACAAAAACACAAAATAGAGTAATTATGATATATATCATTTACTATAAATACTGACTGATGTATAATTCATGGAATCCACCATCTTGATATGTCACAGCTCTTTCTCATTATTAACTCCATTACTAACCATTTCAATCAATATTTGGTGTAATAGTGTTATTTACCTCTCACAGATCATGCTTTAATGAGGATAATTCACTTGTTTTTCAATAAAAAATGCATTTAAATGCATTTAAAAACTTTTTTAAATGTACATTGGAAAGACCTACATAAAAACACAATAGTTTTACATGACATTAATTATTTTAAATTCAGATTGACCCGAACAGTATGTATGCAATATAAACATGCGGGTGGAGGCTGCACATATGTGAAATGAAGCAGTTTTTATTTTATATGTTGATTACCCTTATTAAGCCAAGCACAAGAAGTTTCATACTGAAAAAATACTTTCAACTATTCTTTTAAAAATGCTTTAATTTGACCCGCAACATAACAGGAGGGTTAAATATAAAACATAAATCTATAACAAGATGAATAATAAATCAATAATCTATATGGCCAAGCACACTAATGACAGACAAGTACTGCTGTCCAATTCCAAGCATTTTAGATTTAACCCAGATGCCAATTCTAGTTTTTGGGAGTCGTTGGATTCAATTACAGAGACTATACTGCTATTTCTCAATTCCACAAACCAAGTACAAGAAAAGAGGTCTCAAAATACTTACCATAATTGAGTGTCGATGAGAGATCTTGGTAGCTTCCATTAAAGCCTCAGACGTTGTTTTTCACACGCTATCAGTGAATAAAGAATGATGTGTTGACGTTATTTTAGCCAAGCAGTAATTCAGAATTGTTATAGCTCATTATAATTGATGATGGATTGAAAAGGGTAAAGATGTAGACGTTACATTTAGCTTTCTGCCATAATCAATGGACATCAAAATCTTACATCTGTCGTGTGTGGATTTGATTAATAATGGTAAACTAGTTTAGTGATAAGTGGTAACCCGGAGATCGTGCAATGACTGGACTCGGATTTCGACTGTAAACTGGAATCTATTTATTTTCTTTGACTCCCTACGCTTGCGGACAAGCCCTTTGACCAGTGATGGTGTGTGGGCTTTATATAATCAGTACACACTACTTATTTGCTAATTCCCAGTGTTTGGGAAGCTACTTTTAAACGTTTGTCTTTAGGTAAAAAAAAAAAAGCTCAGCTACTGCCATGCTACCCTTCCTAAAGAGAAAATGTTGCTAATCACATTGAAGCTATTTCATCTAGTAATACTTAATGTTACATTAATGTTGGGTGCTCTTAAAGCAATTTTTTAAAAAATAAATGAATAAATGTGAAAACCGATGTTACAAGCAATGAGAAAAATCTATATTTTTATTATATATTCGTGTCACAACCGGAAATGCTACAGAGTTTTAAACGTAGCTTCTCCGTTAGCAAAAGTAGCTAAATTAGGGGCGTCACTCATTTAATTAGCTTCTCCCTCGCACCGTGACACTAGAAATCCCACCTGGATGCATTTTTGGTCTCCAAAAAGAGATAATTACGAGATACAGAGAGAATAATGAGTTACAGTCGCCGTACAGCTGAGCCACTGCTTTGTCAAAATGTGCTACTCATCGAAATACGCTACGCACCGCATCTGAGCATGCGCAGTCCCACAGTCTAACGCTCATAAACCCATACCTTGGTGTTGAGACTTTGGTTGACAGTTAATATGTTTTATTTAAAACCCTTATTTATGTGCGCCTTTTAAGCATTTGAATATTTGCACATATATACAGTATATGTGTGTGTGTGTTTTACCGGAAAACCTACCGGGTTTTTAAAAAGTAGCCTCTCTACAGACAAAACAGTGAAGGTAGTAGTGTCGCTAATTTTAATTTTAACCTGGATGCATGTTTAGTCTCCAAAAAAAGTGTCTTTGAGAGTAATGAGTTAGTCACCTTACAACTGAGCCACTGAGCCGTTTTAATGGTTCTCTCTTTACTGAGTGTGATGTTTTTTTGGTGCTTGCTTTATGTTGCGTGTTTTGTGGACTACCTTAAGTATTCCACATCAGTTGGCTCCCGAGTCACATCACAGCCACATCCGAGCGTGGAGACTATAATTGATAGAACGCTTTTGATTTACTTTTCCATTCATTTCCATCTGTGTCTTGTTCAATACATCACAATTTCCTATGCAAATGATTCCACTCTTCGATCACTGTGATTAATGGCAGCGTGACAGTCGCATTACGGACGCGCTTCCGCAGCGGCTCGGTTCTTCTCGACGCGGCGGCATCGGGGGTAAACGTGTTAAGCGCTATCGTGACACCTGGTGGTCATGAGTGGGAACTACAGAGAATTGGACCGGACCCAGAGGTTGGTTAACCGGCTTTAAACCATTACGTCACCACGGCTTTAAGGCAGTTAAGTAATGATGACGTCGGGGGAGGAATGATGACGTCGTCACGTCACCACGGAGGAAAAAGTGGAGTTCAAAATTGTCATCTTGAGGAGCCACTTGCCTAATGTTGTGTTCAGGACGTCGTGCACTACTGAGATTTGTCAGTTTGATGTGTAAACACTGTGCTGACAGCCTTGACAGCCTTGATCAACGTGTGACTGTAGAACTGTTTACCTTTTTGTTAGCTTTATGTAGTATAAAACTGCTGGAACTGTAGATATAACTTTACAAATAGTAAAGAACAGTGTCTCTTTCACTGGCTCATTCTCAAATCTGAGAATTCAACAGCTTGCAGAATTTATTTTATGCAGAGACATTCTATGGCATTTTAATCGCATATGGCATTTTTCTATATTACTTTTCGCCTTATTAATTACTCTCTCACATTATAAAATGAAAAGGAAATATTTTCCCACAGTCCTCTGCACGTCACTCAGGCGCGTCTTGAATAACACTTTTTAATATCAATTAAACATCTGTATTCAGCGCTGGACTGGCCATCGGGCATACCCCTGGTACTGGGTCATTTTGGGCAGGTCAGGTCTTTTTTTTTTTTTTTTTTAACTAATGGCATGGTTCAAATTACGGGGGGTACTGTACCAGTCATGGTATCAGTCATTATACCTATTGGTACACAAAACTGGTAGATCGGCCCATTAGACATGATTGATCATGGGCTGGACCAATTACAGCCCAGGGCCGAGGCCCCCTTCCTCTTGGGCCTTGGCTGTCAGTCTCATACAGCGAGAGACGAGATCAGCGAAATGGAGACTGGTCATTTCTAATTAACTAGACCAAGCAGCCTTTTGGTTTACACTAAGTAAGTAGCCTACTGTATAGAATAACGGACTTCATTGTCTTTCCATCACTACCTGGTCGGCCGGTCCAGCCCTGGCTGTATTGTGAGTAGAATGTTGGTTGGTTTTGTCATTTATCAGTTATGTCTGTAATAAAGGGAAGTTCTGAGCAAACTGGACCATTTTAATGAATGCTGGACTTCCCTGTGCCGGTCCCGCCTGCCTACAAGCTCAGCACGTGTTTACATCGCATACAGAGAGTCTGTTACGTTTAAAGTCTTGTGATTCTGACCAGTGAATGAAAATGACCAAATGAAGTTTAGTAAGAGTGAAGTGTATTGTTATATTTTCTGGATTTTAACAGTGTTCTCAATGCAAAACAATGCATCTTATGTTGCCTTAGAACAGTGCATTTCACTTTCATTTTCATTTCACTTTCATCATAGACTTATCTTACAAAAAAAGAAAACCCTCATTTTGCAGAGGACAACATCCAACTTTTAAAAAAAGGAAAGTAATAATAGTAAACATGCAATCCAGAATTAAGAACAAAAGACATAAAAACTTGACTGAAACACTAATACAAAGAAAGAGACGAGGTCTCAGCTGTAGACACAATAAAAATCTGATCCATTACAACAAAAGAAAACGCTTTGGAATCAAAGCCATGAGTATTTCCATCATTTCCACAAATACTACTTTGTTTTCGGTGCAGTGTGCAAGACTCTTATAGGGGCCCCAAATTTTTTTGAAAGAACATGCCCCTACTGCAAAGTAAAAATACAAATAGAAATCAGACGCACAAAACACATACACACACACACCAAATACACCAGACAGGAAGCCACAGCCATTACTCCAAAAATCAATATGAACATGTATCCGATAAGAGAATAAAAGGCAATAAATATCAAAAAAGATATAAACTGTTACTCTTTAAAGCTGGAAACATTCATCAGGTACAGCCTAAACTTGTGCGACACCATAGAAGTTCAAACCAAAAGCAAATCAAGTTGGTTGTTTTTGTTTAGAAAAATCTAACATTAAAGTATATTTATCAGTGTGTCCATCGCTCAAAGCTGTTCTTAAATGCATTAGTCTAAAAAAATCCTTTTCGGTGTCCCTCGAGTTCTCAGTCATATTTAGAACATGTAGGCCTAGAATCAGAGCTTCAAAGCACAGCACAACCATCAAAACTCCCCTCAAGAGCAGAGCTGCATGATATCGGATTGAATTAAATGACTTGAATCTGGAATTTGGAAGAGCTGAGGAAGTTTTCTTCTAGTAACAAGCAGCAACAGAGCTGCAGCATGATTTGTGTTTGATTTTATTTGAGTTCTTGACGGTGTGTTGTGACTATCAAGCAAACAATATATTGTGCAGCCCTACTCAAGAGTAATTAAAAAAAAAAAAAAAAAAACTTCGGAACAATTTGAGCGTTCCTGTACATGTCCAGTTCCCAGCCATCCCTCTTTTACCTTTACATTTAGGGTATTTATCTCCACCACCCCTGAAACATTTACCTTTATTTTCAGCTTCAAGTCAAAAAAACCGAGATATGAATGCTGCGGAAGGCAAAAAAAATCCCAACTTTGCTACTTAAAGTGGCGCGGCTTTGTAATTTCAGGGAAAGCGTAACCGTCTCGGGGACCAACATCACAGCCACCAGCGTCTCAGTCTTTGTCACCTTCGCGGCTCCATTAATGGGAGGCGGTTGGAGCTTGTTACGACCTGACACCTTTTAATTATGTCAGCGGCGAGCCACCGCGTCCGAGAGTCTCCCGCAGGTTTACTCAAGAGGCAAAGACTCGGCTCGGTGAAAAACCCCCACGAACACGCTCTGAGAGTTCAAATGGAAAAGTGGCGTGTTAATAAAAATACTGATGTTTTAGGCCGTCACAGTGCTGGATCTCGCAACGAATCAGATCCTCTCAGGGAGAGAGGTGCGAGTCTGGTGGAGCCCTTCGTAGATTTCAGCGCTGAAAAGAAAACGCCGGGCCAGGATTAGGAATCTGTGACCGGAGTTTAAGAGACGAGAGGCGTTTTCTCCTTTTGTTCAAGTATTAAAAGAGGACGGCTGTTAAAGGGGATGACCGGCTCTCTGTCTCTGGACAGTCTGCCCTTGTGTGAAACTTCAATCGGAGAAAGACGCAGAGAACTTGTGGCTTAAAGGTGCAAAAAGTAGGAATATTTTGTTACGTACAGAAACGATGATTAGAAACGCACTCGCTGACCAGACACAAAACCACAAAAGGAAAAATTCGGAAGCCATACACTGACGTTCCTACTTAATGTACCGGCGCAAGCGAGCGTCTTCCTCCCATGTACAGTAGCACCAATCAAGTACTGGAAAAAAAAGTTCCGTTGGAGAGAGTTCAGCGACGCGGCCGTGCTGCCAGAATCCGCGTCCGAACGTGTGATTCGGCCTTTAAAACAAGGAAACCCCAAAAACGGAGACAGCCTGTGCACATCATGCATATATCGCAATTTAACACCTTCTTATACAGTAACATTCACTATGGTTTTACTGATACAGTCTTAAGAGCTCTGCTGTGAACGTGGGCCTGTACAGATACTATTAAGAAATTTTTTTTTGTGTTTGTTTTTTTAAATATGAATTTCCTAAAATCATTCCCTTCTTTTCCATATGGCTTTTCCGGTTAGGACATTCCCAGCCTCTGAAAACCCCTCCCCCTCCCCAAAAATAAGAATCCCTCTTCTCCGTTCAAATATAAATGCTCCTATTTAGAAGAAGCCCTCAACGGGTCGCTAAAATGCCTGAAAAAGCGAAGACTGTATCAAAACGCCCCAATACAGAGACAGAGAGAGAGAGAGAGAGAGAAACTACGCCGACGGGGCTGACGTGTGCCGCCGCCCCAACAAGCAAAGCAAAATGTTATAGAGTCCACAAAAAAGTGTGTAGCTCTAGAGGAAACGCGCGTGTGAGTTAGACTGGGTTTACACAACACGACTTTTACAAATCAGACAGAGTCTTAAAAGATGGAGGAGTTTCCTCTGATTGGTCTGATCCAGTCTAGGCAATTTTTGGTTGTGATTCGGCATCTCAGGAGTTTAAACTACACAACTAGAGATTTACTAGGCCTACTTTTTCCAGGCTTAGTAAAGCTGTGCGTACGTAGATATTAGGGTTGCACGATGATATCGGAATCGATATTTTTGCCCGATTTTTTCAGCCGATATTTATTGTACGTTGGAAAGGTAGCCAGGCACGTCCAGAGTCCGAGGTGGGACTTTATACGGCCTAACATGTAGCTTGTACATGTACGTGTACCTTCTGTCCTAACATGTAGGCCGTTATTTTGTGGCAAAAATTCTGTGGAACGCAGTGGAACGTTCACAAGCAAAATCTCTTGTCTTTTTGCGTTCAACTCTGCCTGCATCCGCGGAAAATGTAAACGTGCTTAAGCGCGTTTGCCTCATTTAGCGAACGTGAGCTCGCACCTGGGCTGCGTCCCGAGCCGCGTACTGCCGCACTTAATAGTATGGTAGGTAACACGCTCTTATCACACTTTTCTATGTGGTAGTATGCATCTCAGGAAGTAGCCGAGGTTGTAGCTGAACGGCTTTCTACGTACTAGGTAGTGCACACGGAGTGTCAACACGCGCCCTATTTGACTGGATACACCACATAGGGCGGAAAGTGACTTCTTCTTAAAAATGTTACCCGCTCTCGTCTGCTTTCGCACTCGCTTGACTTGACGCTCGATCTAGCATTAATTTAGCGCGCAGTGGACCTTCGTCGAGCAAAAGATTTCGTCTTCACGCGCTCAATTTATCGCTATCGTCAGACAGAAGCATGAACACTATCGGATGTCGGCATCGGTTGATAATCCCCATATCGTGCATTCCCTAAAATACCCATTTTACTACAGTACATTTCTATTGGCAGGTGTTGTTAAACTTTTTCTTTTGCAAACTGATTCTGAAGGTGTTCTGATGCCACCACCAGCGGGCTTTTATGTAAGCGAAACTCAAAACTAGGGTCTCTTGTCTCTTTTACACTGCGCCCTATTTTCTTTTGTGCAGACCGTCTCAAAAAATCTTTAGACCAAGACTGGCTCCGGTGAAAAATGTGAAGATAAAAGTCGTGTAGCGCAAGCCCACCTTCGGTTAACCTTTAGCTAATGTGCGTCGTCGCTCGCGGATCTGTACATAACGAGCGTTCAAGCCCTCTTGTGTTCCATCCGTCCACTTCGTTCATCGATCATCCGTCCGCTGCAACCTTCTCCGTCTCGTTCCTCCTCAACTCTGTATTGTCTTCCCATTTCAAAGGAGGAAGGAGCAGTCTAGAAGGAGGAGGACGGAAGCTGAAGAGTCACAGTTTGGGGTCGTTGTTGGGGATGGCAGTCTGTCGACTCTGCGCCTTGGTCGGGGGGGTAGAGGAGGACGAGGAGGAGGAAGAGGAGGACGAGGAGCTGCGGCGCGTCTCCACGCCCGTGCTGGTCATCTTCAGCTTGCGGCGCTTGGCCAGGGGCGCGTTGTCCACGCTCTTCAGGAAAAAGCCCTCGCGCTTGCCTCTGTTGAACGCCTGGTCGAGTGTATGGTTGTGTGTGTGCGTGAGAGAGAGAGAGAGAGAAATAAACAGAAACATTAGACACTACGGTGACGGTGATGAATCGGGTTCCAATTTTGCTTCTAGGCTCATCAATAAGATGAAAATCCCTTGCGCTGGAGTGTATCAGAGCACTATAACCTGATCAGGACCAGAGTAGTGAGCGTGTGTGTATTGGGGTATTTGGGAGGACCTGAATGTCCCCTAAAAAGACAGGAAAATCTCAGATTTGTCACGTTTTTTTTACGGCTTCATGAGGACTAGGGTTGCACCGATACCGATACCAGCATCGGGTATCGGGCCGATACTTCATTAATATACTCGTCCTCGTAAATAATTGCCGATGCCACGCACCGATACCACTCAAAGGCACTTCACTACGTCAAACGTCGTAGTTGGCGGATGTAATTTGTTGTCCTACCTGTTGACTTCAATGTTTAGTGGGAGACAACGACCCAGAAACTTAGCTTCAGAGGTCCTGCCCACAAGCTCATGTGAAATCCAGGGCTCCAGGTGGCGACTACAGTGTTCGCCAGTGCGACTGGATTTTTTTCACAACTAGTTTGTTCTTTCCAGTCGCCAATGGCAACCGTCTCTCTCAATCCAAGGGCATCCAAACTTCCGAACTCAAAAGAAGATGCTACAATGTTTATATGAAATAGGACCGAACGCTTGGATTCGAACTCACAACCTCTTGAGGACCTGCCTTTTAGCATTTTAAAGGGAGTTGTTCTGGCGATCAGAGGGTCACTGGTTCAAATCCTGACCCAGTAACGGTACCGCCGAGATACCGGCACCGCCCCTCGTCAGCCTACACGGAGGAGTGAAAAGCGGCGGTCGCATTTCGTTTTTGGTGCACTGTGTCCAGTGCTGTGTCCACAATGACAAACGATCACTGTGTAAGACAATTATCGTGTCCCGCAAAAATTCGGACATTTTTTTTTTTACACAGCAGCAGCCCAACGTCGTCTTTAAAAGGGAACGACTCTCTCCGGCAGGTTTTACCGCACGTCACGCTCACCTACGCTCGTCTCTCTGGCCTCTACTACCATCCACCTGGCTCAACAACAATGCTCCATACTGTAGAACGCCTGGCAGGTGCTGGGAAGTGGCTCACATTCAGCCACGCAGCAGTAAGAAGATAATCACCGGCGACTGTGTCTTGCGGCCGCTTGTAAAACCAGCCAGAAAAAAGGAGAAATGAGAAGAGTTACAGCACTTCTGTTCGAGAGACGAAGCAACTGTGGCCGATCACTGAAGGAAACTCGCACTTAAAGGGGTTGGGGTTCATTTATTTCCTTCTCAACTCAGCCTAGACGTAATTGTTGTAGCTGGTGAAGGGTGTCGTTAGGATTTCAACTGTACTACTTCTCGATCATTTTGCATTAAACATGGTCTATGGTCTGGCTGAGCTCAGGAATAAAATGTCAAAAGATACTTTAGATGCTTTTTGCGATTTGATATGAACGGAAGTGATTGTGTCACAAGTCGGCACATGATTTCATCTCCAACACTGGCTCATGCATTGAATCAAATCTTAATCACATCAAATTGTTGCTCGATGAATCAATATAACATTGTATATATTGGTGATGAAACTGGGTTTCGAGCCCCGGGTCGGCCGTAGGGCCTTTCTCTGTGGAGTTTGAATGCTCCTCCCACTCCGTGTTTCCTGTGGGTTTTCCTCACATTGGGTGCTTCGGTTTCCTCCCACAGTCCAAAAGCATGCGCTATAGGTTAATTGGTGACTCTAAATTGGCCCTGTAAGCTGTGTCACTTGGAGTGCGATTATGTGAGTGTGTATGTGCCCTCCTGCGGTGTGTTGGTCCTCGCCTTGCGCCCGTAAGTTCCCCCGGAGGGATAGGCTCCGGTCCACCCCGCGACCCCGGATTGGGATTAACCGGTTCGGACCGATGTTCTGGTTATGGATTGACGCTGTTGGCTTGCTAATCACTGTATCGATGTAGACTGATTTACCGTTGCGTCCGAGAATGAAGCCGGGATAAAGATAATCAGTGGCAGGTACACTATGTTTTGGGAGGGTTTTTGTTTTTTAAGACTAGCCAAAATAAATAAGGTGGTCAGAGGAGAGCTGCCGGCGGCGGGGGAAGTGTCGGTGTTGTCGGCTGACCTTGAAGGTGGCATTGACGTAAGTACGGACAGTGGGGCCGCTAGACTCCAGCACGTCGGGGGTGCAGAGGGGGGTGGAGGACACGCCTCCTCCCTGCAGCCACGCATTCTCCTTCAGGGCTGACAGCTTCAGACGCCGCTCGGGATCCACGGTTAACAGGCCTGCGATGAGAGAGAGAGAGAGAGAGAGATCAAACAATGCAATTAAACGCATCACGGGAGGGCTATCTAGCTGCATTACTAGTGGTCATCATGCCTCCTCCGGGACGTGCGGCTCTCCAGCCCACCTCTTTCCTTCCCTCCCTTAATGCCCATTAATCAGAATTATCACGAATCGCTGACGCGTCTGGTCAGGTGCACCGGTGCTGAAACTGAGCCTCTCTGGGGAAATACGGCCTAATAAAAAAACCAGAACATTTACAGCACTTCTGTTTGAGAGAATAAACAAGCGGGTACGAGCGCCGAATGAGACTGTGGAATCGATTAATCTTGAGTAGCTTCAGGTTCGCTTCTTTCTCCTTCCTCAACTCAATCCTTGTCAAAAGAAAAGCTCGGCAGACGTCCCTTAGGACAGAGGATGGCACAAAGGAACCGCTTAAGTAGTTTAAGAGAAAGCTTTTCAAAAATCATACAACCTTCCAAAAAAGTTCTCGCCAACAGCTGCAGTTGCAGTTGAGGGAGCGAATCCTTCTGATGCTAAGCAGCTTTGGGTTTAGACCCTACTAAAGGAGGGAGTGATAGAGGGAGTGAGGGAGGGACAGAGGGAGGGATAGAGGGAGGAAATGGAGGGAGGCGGGATAGACGGTGTGATGGAAGGGAGGACGGGAGGGTAGGATAGTGCGAAGGAAAGCAAAGGAAAGGAAAGGAAAGGGAAGGGAAGAGAAGGAACGGAACAGAAAGGAAAGGGAGGGAAGGAAAGGAAGGGGGCGGGAGGGGAGGGGAAGAAGGGCAAGAGGGAAAGGAGGGCAGGAGGATGTGATGGAAGGAAGAAAGGCAGGACGGGAGGGTGGAACAGAGGGAAGGAAGGGAGGAAGGGATGGTTAGAGGGGAGGGGGGGGGAGGTCTTTTTTAACAAGGGCTGGACAATTCATCAAAAGCATCGCTCAGAACCTCTAAATCGGCGTAATCTTGCTCACGGCGGTTACTTCAACGACTTAAATTCAGTTAATACTTTCTAAAAAACAGAATTCTGCTTACGCTTTCCCCAGTACGTGCTCATGTACTGTCCACCCATGACCTCGCCCCGTCCAGACCACACGCTGTGACAAAATATTCTCTGGTTAATTAAAGTAAAATGTTCAATGAATGGTGATGTTGATTTGAGATCATATCGGCCAGTCGTGAAATACTGAGATACGATCGAACGCAGTCCAGAGAAAATACTGTAGACGAGTTGGGAAGGACTTGCCAGACCTGGTGTTAACAACATCCTCGCCATTACAGGCTGTGCGCACGGCTCACTCTACTCACCCCTGACTAAATCTTTGGCCTCCTCAGACACGCCCTTCCAAGCGTCTCCGTCCAGTGAGAAGTCTCCTTCTTTGATCTTGTGCATGATGTCGGCCGCGTGCGATGAGGTCATGCCTTTCTTCTCGCTCTGGAACGGGACTTGGCCGGACAGCATGGTGTACTGGCAGAGATTAAAACACGGCACTGTCAAGGACATCTGCGAACTTGCACACGTACAGAAAATGTGAGGACATACAGACACACAGACGAGGGTGGCAATCGAACAAGAGGACGGAGGGAGGGAGGGAGGGAGGTGGGATAAGAGGGAAGAAAGGAAGGAAGGAAAGAAGGAAGGAGGGTGGGATAGAGGGAGGGAGGGATAAAGGAACTGAGAGAAGGAGGGAGGGAGGGAGGGAGGGAGGGATAAAGGGAGGTAAAGAGAGCGTCACCTACCTTGAGTTCTTTACAAATGATCGAAGTCATTTTTACATATATCTGTAGGCCTACTTCCTCCGCTATGAATCTGCTGCAATAAATCATTTTTCTCCATTTCACACACACACACACACACACACACTCTCTCCCTCCCTCCCACCCACACGCACCAGTATGACTCCGAGGCTCCAGAGATCGCAGGCCTGATCGTATCCGGAGCTGTGGAAGAGTTCGGGGGCCGCGTACTGCAACGTGAAGCAGGGCGTCTGCAGGGGGGCGCTGCCGCTGCCCGCGGGGAACAAGCGCGCGAAGCCGAAATCGATCACCTTCAGAGCCGAGTCCTCGGCCTCGTCTGCGAACAGTACGTTCTGGAGGGAAGGGAGGAGAGGGTTACAAAGTGCCCACACTTCCGCGACTGGCAAAATAAAGACTGCAAATAAAATGTAAATGACAGTCGTTAGGATTTGACGTCTCCCTCCTGGCGGAAAAAAAACGAGACTCATTCCACAGTTAAAGTGTTTCGTTTTGGAAAACATCACAGCTACTCAGCAGTTGTGATCGGGCCAGTCTGTTTTAAGTTTTTAGTGGGTCTTATTTTCCTTGGTGATTTGCTTTTCGAACACGGTAATACCTCGTCTTAACACAGTTTCAACGTGCGTCTTTTTCAGTACGTCGCTAATGCTAAAATAATAAAGGAAAAAATAAAACTCTATAAAAATCACTCCGAGTGGTTTTGTTTTTATAGACGTGGCACAACACCACTTCTTTTTATGTCCGATACGATACCGATATTGTAATTCTTTAACGTGTTGACGCTCCATAATCCTGTGACGCTAAAACGACCAAGAACGCTGTGAGCAAGAACTTGTGTTGTTAAGGAAATGAAACAGTTTCATCGTGTGACTTGTTTTTAGGGTTGTAGTGTGTTGCTTGTTCATTGCGCTGCTTGTTGTCATATCAATTAGCGTGAATGCCAATCGCTAAACCAGTTTTACCGTGCTCCATAGATCGGCCCAATGCCGCCGATACCCCCGATCCAGCTGTTTGAGCCGTTATCGGACCGATATCCGATTCGCATATCGGATCGGTGCCATCTCTAGTTTTTTTTAGGGGATTTATTCGACTCGCGTGTTCTGGAACCAATTAACGACGTACGACGAGGTACTGCAGAAATTTTTTGAAAGCTTTCGGTACATTGTCTTCGTAGTGAAACACCTTCGGCTTTCACACTGCTGTCAGCACAAGTGATGCTTTTTGACACGGCTTTATTATCTCACGACCTGCTCCTACCTCCCGTTCTATACGCTTTGAGACCGTTTAATCTGGAGAGATTCATCCTCAACCGTGTTCCTACACTGAGCCATGCTACGCTCTCTCTCTCTCTCTCTCTCTCTCTCTCTCTCTCTCGCTGCCTGGAAACCTCCAGCACTCCCGCTCATTCACATGCAGATCAGCTGCAGCTGCGCTTTCACAACCTTAACAAGGGCAACAATAGCGATCTTGTTGGTGATGGAAAACGGAATGCGTTACTGATGCTCTTTAGTGGTTTCGCTAGTTAGCGTGGAGGCCTAAATAGATTTGCTGTATATCTTTTAGGAACGGCACCGATCCGATATGTGGGTGGGATATTGGTCCGATAACGACTCAAACAGCGTTGGGGCCGATCTCCGCAGCCGCTACTTATTGTATGGTTATCTATGTTTGTGAACGCGCACACGCCCTATCGGTCATGCGTCGGAAGTGTTACTGCGGTAAAGCTGGTTTACCGCTCGACATTCAAGCTAATATAGAAACAGATGATCCTACATATAGAAACGACAACGAGCAGAACAAGGACGGCAACCCCAAAAGCAAATTATACGCGATTATGCTGTTTATGTTCCTTAACAACACCAGCTCCCGCTCGCAATCTCGGCTGTCCTCGCGGTGCGTGCGTCTCTCAAAGCGAAGTCCGACATTCGCTAAAACGTTCCAGTTCAGTCAAAACGTATATTTTAGCTGATAAATAACAAAAACAACCAGCGTTATTCTCACAATACAGCTGTTTACTCCATAACCCCAAAACGACTCTCGTGTGGGACGCCATCATGTCAAAAATGTTTAGCCAAAATGACTTACAGGCCAAAATGAGTCCAAATCGGATCAAAAATGGCCAAAAAACATCATTTTCAATGAATCAGATTTCTATTCTATAATGTCAGAGTAAAAAATAAATATAGACGCATTATTTATCAAATCATTTTATTCTGTATCCAGATGGATTCCAAATGGATAACGAACTGATTCCTAACCTAACTTTCTTCATAGAACTAAGCTATAGAATATATCTCTACATAATAAAAACTCAGACAATAAAACACACGCTTCTTACTATTTCTAGTAGTTATGTCTACAGTTCCAGCACTTTTATACAAAAAAAAGCTAGAAAAGAACATAAATCTACAGACAGAAGTCAGCTTTTGTATCAGAAATGGACTGGTTTCAAGATTGAGTCAGCATTTAAATCCCTAAGAATTATAAGTAAAAAGAGACGGTATCGGAATCTATATTGGTACCGGCAGCCGTGTATCGGAATCGGATCGGAACTGAAAACATGTGGATCGGTCCATCCCTAACATCATATCAGGGTATCGATCTGCTTCATTATCATCTCGGCTTCGAAAAGACACTGAGGGATCCAAGCAAACGTTTCGTTCTATAACGTCATCACATATATTAGTAAGTATTCTGAACCAACGGGATGTTTTTGTGAGAGGCAAAACGTCACACACACACACACACACTCAGACCCTCTCCTCCATCCGTCAGCTATTGTTTTTATCCATTCACCTCCGGTTTGAGGTCCCGGTGCACGACTCCGACCTCGTGCATGAAGCTAACGGCCGACACCAAACTCTTCATCAGCTGGCTGGCCTCTCCCTCAGCGAACAGCTTCTTCCTCTTCAGCCGCTCCAGCAGCTCACCGCCGCGCAGCAGCTCCATCACCAGGTACGTGTGGTACTGAGAGAGAGAGAGAGAGAGAGATGACCTTAACTCAGTACTTTGGATCCAACAAAAGAGAAGGGTTAGTGCAAGTGAGAGAGGGGAGAGGGAAGAAGGGATGGAGAGAGTGGGAGAGCGAGAAAGAGAGAGAGTGGGGAGGAAGCGGGGAGACAGAGAGAGAGAACAATGGGGGAAGATGGAGCGATGGAGGGACGGAGAGAGCATGGACAGGATTAGAGAAGAGAGGAGTGGGAAAAGTAGGAAGTGAAAGAAATGGAGAAAGGGATAGAGGGAGAGAGAAGGAGAGAGGGAGAGAGAGAAAATGAAAGTAGCGAGTGGAGGGGTAAAAAGGGATTGGAGGGAGGGAGGGAGGGAAGGACGGGGACACCAAAAGAGGGAAGAAGGGAGAAAGACTGAAGGACAGAGAGAAAGTAAGACGGGTAATTAAAGAGGGGGAAAGGAGGGAGAGAGAAGGAGGTTGGGAGGGAAAGAAGGGATGAAGGGAGAGAGAGAAAGAGAGAATTAAAGAGGGGGTAGGAGGGAGAGGGAAGGAGAGATGGAAAAAAGGAAGAAGAGTGAAGGAGGAGGGAGGGAGAGAGGGACAGAAGGGAAGGAAGGGAGGGAGGGAGGGCGGGAAAGAGGAAAGAAGGGATGAAGGGAGAAAGCCAGAGAGAGAGAGAGAGAGCGCGAGAGAGAAAGAGAGTAAGAACGAGAGAGAGCAAGAGAGAGCAAGAGTGAGCGTGGGGGGAAAGGATGGAGAGGGAGAGAGAGAGCGACAGAGAGAGAGAGAGCGTGGTGGGAAAGGATGGAGCAAGAGCGAGAGAGAGAGAGCATGGGGGAAAGGATGGAGAGAGAGCGAGAGAGAGAGAGCATGGGGGAAAGGATGGAGAGAGAGCGAGAGAGAGAGAGTGTGGTGGGAAAGGATGGAGAGCGAGAGCGAGAGAGAGAGAGAGTGTGGTGGGAAAGGATGGAGCGAGAGCGAGAGAGAGAGCGAGTGTGGCGGGAAAGGATGGAGAGAGCGAGAGCATCACCCACCTGATCCGTGTAGACCTCGTGAAGGGTGACGATGTTGGGATGCGACGAGCACTGTCTGAGCGCTGCAATTTCTCGCTGAGTCATAGCCTCCATCCTGCAGCGCCAGCAAACACACACGCAACGTTTGAAAGTGCACCCGACACCCGTTTCCGTTCCGACCGTTCGACCCCGACTTTGGCTAAAACTCCACTTTTCCCCGCGCTTCAACTGAAAGTGGAGCAGCTGGTTTTTCAGGCTTGTGTTCTAACCACAGCTCACCTGCTTTACTCCGAATACGACTTTCGCCGTTTATAACGGGCCGCGGTTTTCACGGAAAGAGGCCCCGGAGCTCGCGCGTACCTGCGGCTGATGATTTTGACGGCGTACTCCTGGCTGCTCTGCTTGTGCCTGCACTTCCTGCAGATGGAGAAACTGCCCTCGCCCAGCGGCGGGCCCTGCAGACACAACTCGTAATGCTGGAAGAACTGAGATTCCTGAGAAAGAGTCGGATAGAGAGAGAGAGAGAGAGAGAGAGACCAAGAGGGAGAGAGAGGAAGAGAGAGAGAGGCCAAGAGAGAGAAAGAGAGAGAGAGAGAGAGAAAGAGACCGAGAGAGAGAGAGAGAGAGAGAGACAGAGAGAGAGACAGACAGAGAGAGAGAGAGAGAGAGACAGAGAGACAGAGAGAGAGACAGAGAGACGAAGAGAGAGAGACAGAGAGAGAGAGAGAGAGAGAGAGAGAGAGAGAGAGAGAGAGACGAAGAGAGAGAGACAGAGAGAGAGAGAGAGAGACGAAGAGAGAGAGACGAAGAGAGAGAGACGAAGAGAGAGAGACGAAGAGAGACCGAGAGAGAGAGAGAGAGAGAGAGAGAGAGAGAGACGGAGAGAGACCGAGAGAGAGAGAGAGACGGAGACGAAGACATAGAGAGAGACAGACGAAGAGAAAGACCGAGAGAGAGAGAGACCAAGAGAGAGACAGACAGACAGACAGAAGAAGAGAGAGAGTGAGGACAGAGAGAAAAGGAGCCAAGAGAGAGAGACGAGGGAGGGGCAGAGAGAGAGAGAGACAAAAGAGGCAGAGACAGAGAGAGAGAGAGGGAGAGAGACAGAGAGAGGAAGAGTCAGATAAGACGATTGACCTATCCGTGATGGAGCAGCGTTTGGGGACGATGCATACTCATAAACAGGAGTTGGGTACCTTTAAATTTGATGCTCACTGACACTCGTCCTGACCTTGTTCTAACCCTACTCACGAGTAGCTCAGTGATGCTTCTTCACGATCCGGAGATTGAGCGTTTCCGATGGCCAGAATGACTTCGCTAACCGTTATACTACCGACTGCCCCAAGCGTGCCGTTTAAGCTTGAAGCAAGAGCTCTAGTGTTGGGCTGAAGCACTGGTAACCACACGTACGCTAACATGGCTGCGCTGAACGTAGCAGAACCGGCCGGTCTCGTTGGCGGGCGTACAGGGCGTCCGCCATCACAAGCGTTTTTTATTGAACAGGATGGAGAGGGCCACAAATGAGTAGCCCTGAGCCGAGAAGAGGTGGAGGGAGGACAAAAGAAAAAAAGAAGGAATGTTAGGGAATGTTTACAGGAGACTGGAGTGTAGTAAAGCACTGGCCTATTTTGATGTTCTGACCCTTAAATCCAAACTCCTTAAAGACCCACTAAGCGTCACCATCCTTGGTTTGGTAGTAACATGAAATGTGTCAGAAAAGTGTCTGAAACGATTTGAAGTCAGTTTCTGACGTTATTAATTGTGCAGTTTAAATTTTCCATGTCTTTTCACGGTAGGGTCTAAGTAGGGCGGGACTAAAACGCGGCCTGCTTACGTGTAGAGGTTATGTTTAGCATAGCCCTGCCCAAATCTACCGCTCTGGTCGTGCCCACCTGCGTAGCGTCAGTAGCGTATACCTGCTAGTCTGGCCAAGTTCGCTAAGAGAGTCTGTCATACGCTATGTCGGAAAGCGGTTCCCTAATATCTCGTCCCTCTACACTTGACGCTGCACACTTAAGTGTGGATTTACCTATTTAAACGTTGTCATAAATTATGAAAATATGGCGTTCCGCGTTTAACCTGTTGTAAGAACTCCGAGCGATTAGCGCGTGCGAAGAACCTTGACTAATCTGGCATAGGCTAAGCTCTGATGTGAATGATGGCGGTGGTGTAATTTATGCTAAAATGTAAGTTAGCAAACTTTCTGCTCTAATCTATCTGTTTTTTTCAGCGTTCCTCTGTCATTTTAGCCTTTACCCGCGCTGTCCTCCCGCTTAAATATTTCCCCTCCGTGTTGTATTCCGTATTGGCCCGGACTGTGCTCACGATCCTGTCACTGTCTCATATATCGCAAAGAACAACAAGGGAACATTTTACATAGTTTTACTTGCACCACTTTAGCGTGATCTGTTTAACAGCGCATGTGCGTGTTTCAGTCGATGGGTCAGGGCTCTGTAGTAGTGGACGCTGCTTCAGCGCTTTGAGCTGACACGGACGTCTACAGCATCCGAGCGTAGAAAGTACCGCCTGTATTGTCACCACGTTGAGACTGAATTTTACCTGTGTAGCTACGTTCACGTGTGTCTGTGTAGCTGCGTACCTGGAAGAGGCGGTCTGTGCTGGGTGGAGTGCTGGCAGGGGAGTAGACTGGCTCCATGCCGGTAAACTCCTCGGCGAAGTTCCCCACGTCCAGCTCGTTGCGCAACGCCGGCTTGAAGGGACTCGCCACCTTTTTGCCGGCCAAATCGGCCCAGTTTAAGCCCTGCAAGCACAGCACGGGAGTGAGACGGGAAACTAGCTTTCTGCTTAACTGTTTCGCGCTTTCGGGCCACAAATTAAGGAGGGCTTTCCACCGGGCGCTCGTCTGGCACACGCTGAGAGGGGAAATCGGACTCAAAGCTGGAAGGAGGGGGAGAGCGAGAGAGAGAAGGAGTCGCAGCGTGAAAGATGCGCGATACCTTAAAGAAAGCGTGGCTCTTAATGTCTTCGGCCCCTCGAGGTCCAGAGCCCAGCCTCTTATGGGGGTCTTTAACCAAGAGCTTCTTAATGAGGTCCTGAGCCAGGGGTCCAATCAGGGAGGGGAACGGAGGCTCACAGCGCAAGATCCGCCTGAACGAGGGAGAGAGAAGGACAAAAATAACCAGATCACGAGGAATGAAGGGACTGGAGAAACAAGGGGAAGGAATGTGATAAGCGTCCTGGAAAAAAAGAACGATAAACGACTGTGTCTGTGTGTTTGCTTTTCTCAGAGAAATCAAGACGGACGCACAGAGAAGCGACCAGTGAAATCAGACCATCCAGGATTGCGTGACGTTGTGATCCCAACTATTAACCCGAATTCAGCCAATCCACGCAAACTGGTTGCGGCCATGCAATTTTTGACTAATTTGCTGCAACTTTTCCACAATTTTTGACCAATCGTTGTCGTTTTCCCGCAAAGCGTTGAGCTGTACGTCAGCGAACTCGCTTCCTTGTTGTGATAAAATTGCATCACATTTACCTTCAAAAACAACCAAATGGCACCAATACCAGGGGCACATAGTGGTTCTGTTCCCTTCATCAGAATTCATTGTTAACCATGAATTCTAAAATGAAGGCGGGGAACTTCTTTCTGCCACTTTGACTCGCTCCCATAACAAAAACGCCTAAACTTTTTTCGATTATTATTATTATTATTTTTTAGAAAAGCTGCCGCAACATCAGGCATTTTAAGCCCCAACAACCTCGCAAAAAAGGCCGGGCGTTTGCGTGAGAGCGAATGAATGAATGAATGAATGAAGAGACACTTACTTGGACACCTCGCTCTGAGAGTTCCTCTCCCCTTCCAAAGTGAAAGGAGAGGCTCCCGTCAACAACTCAAACATGAGAATCCCCAAACTCCACCAATCCACCGACTACACAGAGGGAAAAAACGGGAGGGAGAGAGGGGTTTTGAAGGAGTTTCTTCTTGTAGTTGGAGCAACTTGTACAATCTAGTCAAGCCGATAATCTCACAAGCGTCCAGCGGTCCCAAATTCCAAATTTCTGTCCTGAAGCCTGAATTTTGAATAAGTGTTCAACGACGAGCACCATGCATATGATAAAGGAGTCTCCCCTTACCTTCCCATGGCCACTTTTTCCTCGGATGATCTCGGGAGCCATGTACTCTATGGTTCCACAAAACGAGTAAGTCCTCTCCTTCTGTGGGCATAGACGTTAACCGTGTACATGAATTTGTACATTTAAATTTGAAAAACTATATTCAGCCAAACACCTTAAGTTCACTTTTTTGTCTGGTCAGTCAGTGTGCAGAACAATAACAGAAGAAAACAGAGAATCTAAAATAGATTTGTATTTTCTAGGTCTGAGTACCGACAATAAAGCTCTCTTTGAATTCACATTCAGTTGGTAAACAAAAAAAAATCCTGAAACTGAATTATTACCGTAGTTACACGTATATACGCCACTCGTACATATGTGACCCTCCACGGCAAAATCAGTCACTTGTCGCAACGGAGGTTTCCGAGAAAAACAACCGTTTATGTTGCGTGGGGTAAAATTTTAGATTTTTTGTTTTTAGTGTTTTGAAACAGTGGAAGGTCTATACTGTACTGTTGTGAATAAACTTCGCTGAAAAACTTACCCTTTCCATCCTAAAAATGTGACTTTCTTGAGGTGAGGAATTCAATTCCAGCAGAATGTTAAAAGTTTCTGTGTTGACCGCTCTACTTCAATATTTACGGTAAATCCACTGGTTGACTAGTGAAGATATTTCTCCAGAATCCATCTTCGTGTCCCGAGTTCAGTTAACCTAACGCAGGTAGGCTATCCGTGTGGCTGTGAATGCAGCGTAGGCTACCGTAAATACAAACGTAGCCGCGGCCGCACCAAGCGTCTGTGAGTGCTACGTTGATAGTCAACTTCAAAGGCAGATTTCTCCGTTTCTCACTTGGCATGACAGGAGGAACCCGACTCCTTTGAATGTTGATATCTCAGTCATATGTCGTCCGATTCATTCGATATAGGTATCATTTTGAAGCTTGGTTTAAAACATAACTCAATTTCGGAAATTTGCGACAAGCGACTGGTTTTGCCGTGGAGGGTCACATATATATATATATACACATATATGCTGTTGCCTGGTCGCTCACCTCCTCCTCCAGGAACTCCTTACTCAGGCCGAAGTCAGTGAGCACCACGTGGCCCTCGCTGTCCAACAGGATGTTCTCCAGCTTAATGTCCCGGTACACGATGCCGAGCTACACGACCCCCGGGGAACAAAAGCAGCTTGGGTTAAAAATGGCGCTTACAATTTGGCAAGACAATGTGACGGCGTGACGGACTGGGTGGTATATTAACACACGCCGACGTATTTATCGCGCCTTTTAATTAATAACCTTAAAATATGCTGCCCGTAAAAATCACACCGGGGTTGGGGGTCATGTCATGTGAAATGCTAACTTTAAGAATCCAGTAGAATGAACAGTTAGTATTTACTGTAGAGACGCCTGGTAAAGCACGTGATGCGATACTATGTTTCCTCCCACGCTACAAGTGTACGTCCAATAAACAGCATCACATTTTGGCTCAACAACTGCTAAAACAGTTGTTCTTATATCAGGAAGATTTGCGCATGCACTTCTAGTTCGGATGTTGCCCATGCTGATATTTTTGCAGTATTCTGTCGGGATGCCATATTTCAACCCAAATCTCCGTCTAGCAACTAGGGGGGTTAAAATTTCATCACATAATCGATGTGGACAATAACACATCGACCGTAATCGATTATAAGGGAGGTTTTCATCCGGTGGTCAGCTGCCCCCTAGTGGCCCGCGACAAGCGAACGTGAGAAAAAAAAAGTGAGTGATTATTTGTCATTGTGAACACACCACAGCACAGCACACAGTGCACCACAACAAAATGTGACCTGCATTTAACCCATCCGTGAAGGAGCAGTGGGCAGCTAACAAGCGCTCGGGGAGCAGTGCTTGGGGATGGTACCTTGCTCATGAGTACCTCAGTGGTAACTTTACTGGCCCTGGATTCGAACCTGCGACCTTCTGATCACGGGGCGAACACCCTACCGTTACGTCACCAACTGCCCCAAGCAATGCAGTTTCACTATTATTCAAAATTATTTAACATTTTACAAAACATTTGCAGACTCTTTGGCCATCTTTATGAATAATGAATTTAATGCAAATTTCAAAAATTCCCCGGGACAGAAGCGGCTAAAAACTCCTGAAAAATACGCTTAAAAAAATCCCAAAAAATCGAATTAAAAAGAACATCCCGGTATCAACTCTGGCTGCCCAGTCTGCGTACAACGTGAAGTAATATAGGAAAACGGTTGGGATGCACAGTGATGCTTCGTGATATCGTATCGAAACGTAATCAAATCAAATCGTGAGACCAGTAAAAGTTCACACCTCTACTAGCAACCCAATATACCTCTGCAATGAATCGGAAATTAAGTAATCAAGACGTAATGGAAGTACAGATTTTCAGCTTAAATTAAAGTTTAACAAGGGTATTGCATCGAGCTTCCAGAAATTACAGTCGTTCATCACAGAATCCCCTCGCTTTCTTCGTTCAGCACCTCAAAAGTAATTGGACATGCGACTGACCAGAAGCTTCATTATTCTATGACAAATTAAGGAGTCAACTTGATGCAGGACATCTGCATTCGGTATTATTACCATTATTTATTGATATTTATAATTATTACGATCTATTACTATTTATAACGTTTATTTTTTATTGTTCGTAATAAATTCATTCATTCATTAATATATACAGTTTTGGTTGGTTTTTTTCCAAGATACAATCAGCAGTGACTGATTGGGACAGAGGATGAACGTCCAAATCGCTTCTACACCGACTAAGTGCCAAAAGAAACGCGAGGAAAAGACGTAAAAATAATGCAGTACACTTTCAAGTTATATGTGGACGTTTAAGGGGTTCGTCGAGTCTTTTTGTTGTTTTTTATCTCAGTTTTAAAATGAGTGAAATATTACCGTCCTCACATTTGGATTGAACGCTGCATTTTTAAGTATCAAGAATGTCATTTCGCTCCTTTTGGTGTTTACTCAACGTCGGAGTGAATTAGATGTTAATCCTGTGTACGTTTATTTGTAGTAAGGCGTCTATCGTCACATGCAATATCGTCCTGCGACAGGGGTGCTTTTCTCAGTAGCTGTGCTGATTTCAGCACGACAACTGTCTGCGTGTCTCTTCTTCTGACGTTCTCCTCAACTTTTTTTTTTGCACACAGCCCTACGGTCTCACGCCCTTTTATGGGACGTTGCGTGGTGTTTCCCTATGCTAATTCGGAAAAACTGGCATGTGCTTTCAATTACGAAGACGTGGGAATCATCATTCCTAACGAATCCAACGTAGATTACTCTTAGCCAATTTCTTAAGAACAAATTGAAGAAAATTCGTTAGAAGATATCGGTGAACGAGGCCCATTCAGCTTAAATGTGAGGGATTACTTGCCATTGTCAAAACACCACAGCACACAGTGCACCACAGCGAAATGTGACCTCTGCATTTGACCCATCCATGAAGGAGCAGTGGGCAGCTTTTTGGGCAGTGCCCGGGAAGCAGTGCTTGGTGACAGTACCTTCCTCATGAGTAACTCAGTGGTACCTTTACCGGTCCGGGACTTCTGATCACGAGGCCGACTCCCTAAAGGTTACGCTACCAACTGCCCCATGTTATTCCATTATCGATGACGTGACCGCTGAGAGAAACAGCAGGATGAACTGGGAAGTGTATGGGTCTATACTGTCTGCTCAGATTCAGCCAAACGCCGCAAAACGCAGCAAAAAAATTTCTGTCCTAATGGATAACGAGCAAAAACTTTCTGTGAAAGAAAGCATAAAGTTTCTCAAGGTAAAGAAACGGGATATGGCCAAGTAAGTCACCTGATCACAACTCTCAAAAGAGTTTCAGTTTCCGAAATGCATGTATAAAGGCAGAAACACCAACAATCCGCGAAAGAGGGTTGCAGCAGTTAAAAAAGCCCGGCAAAGCACCTCAAAGCGGGAGACTCCTGACTGCAAAGGATTTCTATCCAATTAATAACAATATATATAGTCCAAGCACTTTTTGAGCCTCTGAAAATGGAGTGACTGAGAAAATTGGCTTAAACTAAAACTGAAAGTCTTTACTTCCATTACATCTTGACTGCTTTATTTGAAACCAACTGTGGATGTGTAATGAGAGAAATTAAATCAATATCCAAATTCTTGTATACCCAACTGAATAATACAACAAAAGTGTTAACAAGCATTCTTAAATGTAACTTTTATGATGCTTTTTTTCATTTATTACGAAAATTAGCAGATGTTAGACTGACTAATGACGAGCTTTTCACACCTTGTGCAAATGCTCTAGCGCGAGCACGATCTCTCCCACGTAGATCCTCACTTCTTCCTCAGTGAAGTGATCCCTCTGGTACAGGTGAGTGAACATCTCCCCTCCACTCACATAGTCTGTTTCACATACAAAATGGCTCATTAAAGACAAGGAAAAACAAGATGATAAGACAACAGCTTGCAAAACAAACATTTTTATTGATCTATTCATTGCTTTTATTATTAACGCCCTCAAAATTCACATACATTTCCCACAGACAATAGACAGGCTGAATCAGACAATAATTCATTTGTCTTAATTAAGCTGCAGCACAATCGGGGATCGGGGATCGGGTATCGGTGGCATCGGGCCGATCTATAAATGCGTGCACGCTCAATTAGATATGCATGGGAAGCGGCACTGCGGTAAAGTAGAGCTGAAACGATTGTTCCAATAACTCGAATAATTCTATTACATAAAATGGTCGAGGCAATTTTTCTAGAATCGAAGCTTGGTTTAATTCATTTTACTCACTAGAGCAGCACCGCTTGTATTTCACACGGACGCCTAATAGTGACACACAACACTTTCAGTGGCGCGATCAAGAAAAGACCTGATCCCTGGGGCGCGCGCAGAGGATTGTGGGAAATGTAGTTCTCTGCAAAAGCAGCTCATTTTATAGGCCAAATTGATTAAAAATTACAAACTTCAGTATTTCATTTTTAATTGATCAAACAAATGTTCAGTTTTATAATGTTATAGTGTAATCAATAAGAAAGAAGAAATATTTATATGTCTAAACGAACAATTTTTGAGAACAAAAAATTTAGCATATACATGGGTGTGTGTAATTATTATTACATTGTTTTAGTTAGAAAAACAGTATTTAAATCAAGAATTTCTTTTTATGCATAACAATAATCTCAGTCATGTATTCAGACATTTTAACGCATTATTTTATGTTTAAAAAAGACTGTGACTGTATCGGATTTGTATCGGTATCGGCAGATATCCAAATTTACAATATCGGTATCGGACATAAAGTGGTATCGGCCCATCTCTAGCCACAACCCTCCCACATTATGTTGCAAGGCCAAAAAATGTGCTGAATTAACAAAGCTTCCAATACATGTTCTATAAATACATAAAGGTTACCCAGAATAAGGTGAAGCTTGGTCTGGGTCTGAAAGGCGTAGTGTAGGGTGACCAGGAAGGGAGACTGGCGAATGTGCTCAAGCACCTGCCTCTCCGTCCGAGTGTGTTCTGCTGTCTTCGCCTTCTGAACGATGGCGGCCTTCTTGAGAACCTGCACAAGGTCAACGTGGATCCAGGAAAGATTCAGAGCTCACTTGTGTACTGTTACATAATTCTAGTTAACATGTCAACATCCTTCCGCACTCCAGGCTCAAGATGGCTCAAGGCAGATGGTATTGCAACAAGAAAGTGCGAAGTGAGGAAAGCAACCGTTAGTCTGCTAACACTTGCCGAATGGTCACAAGCCTGAATCAGTTTTTTTTTTTTTTAATGCAGCATGAGATAAAATGGGAGAAAAATAAACAGACCTTCATGGCATAAAGTTTGCCTTCATCGTGACCGCTGATCTTCCTGACCAGGAACACCTTTCCATAAGCTGAGAAAAAGAACAAAAAATACATGGAGTAGCTGGAAATGAGAGATACTGTACGAAGAACAGGTTCTACACACCAGATACATTGATTAGTAGCAAAATGTAAAAATGTTTTTCATTTTCTATGAGAATGGCAAAGTATATTCTTATATCCTCAGGCAAACTGGCATCATGCCAGACCCGGCAGCACTGACAGACAGATCTACAGGAACTAAACAGATCTGACTTCACCTTACTGGACCCTGGCAGAGCACAGACATATCAAAACCTACACTGAACCACATCAGCCTCTCACAGTTCCAATCCTGACAGCTTAGTAGTCAGTGCAGTATGTGCCTTCACACAATCCAGCAAATCTCAGCCAGCTCTTAAAGAGGAAACTGTGGACTCCAGAGATCCAGACATATAAATCTCAAGAGCAGCAATTTGGCAGGTCTCTTCTTCATCAGAAAGGGACACAATATTCTAGGAAATTATAATGAAATGGTCTAAAACCCAGAACAAAATCAATCATGAGCATTGGTGGCATGTTGCTGGGCCGTTTGGTTAGAAGGGGCGTGGGAATAAGTCTGGCTCCGTCTCAACTCTGAACCTCTGAACAAGACCCTTAACTAAAGCAATCTGGAAATGTAAGCCTTTACTTTTCATCGATAGTCAGTTCATACTTCCAGAAAGATGGTATATGCTCAAATTATCTGGATAAAATACTACGGTGACCTTAGATAACCGAATGAAATATGCTTGCTGAAGCCACGGCACACAGGTTGGCACATAAGTGGCCAGTTTTCTCACCTCCGGTGCCAAGCACTTTGAGAAGTTCGAAATTCTCCATGCCAACTTTCTCCGGGTGTCCTGTCAGGTTTGCTGTGGATAACAGTGGAGTGAATGAGAAGTGAGGTTAAACTTTGCCTCACCCTCTTTCTCTTTCTAATACACACATTACACAAGAATGGCGTCTTTGTTTCGATCAAAAACGCGTAAAGGATCCTTTAGGGTCAACTTATGGCACTGAATGAAAACACAAATATTAAACGGGCCACACATGATAGGATATTTTTTTAAAAGCGTCAAATGTTACAATTAGGGCTGCACAATATTGGGGGCATACAAATATAAAATACAGTTATATATAAATACATATATAACTGTATATAAATACAGTTTATATTCTGATGACTTTTTTTGAATATAAACCATTTCTAAACTTTGTCAGGAATTGGATTTAATGAGCTCATAACAAGCAGGTTTCTCTATTTATAGAGTATTCAAGAACAAAATGAGAACCGTTCGATTTTTCTTTTTGTATCGAGCAGCGCAACACAACTACCGCGCATGCGCTCATGGAACGATATATCACACAGCCCCAAAACAGTGAAACGTTACTATACGAGTCTGCTATGTGGAGTGCAACAACTTGACAGTGTGTTAAAGGTTGGAAACGAGGTAAACTTTCGCTGAAGAGACAAAAGCGAGGGAAAATGTACTCGGCACCTACCATTAGTAATCTCGTGTTTGACAGTGCAGACTTTCCTCCGACTCTCCCTGTCCGAGTCCTCGCTTCCGCTCCCACTACTGTCCCCGGACATGTTGCTGAAGAATTTCAGGAGATTCTCGCCAATAAAGTGATGTGGGCTGACCCCTTTCCCCAAATAACAATCATCTATATGAACAACACTGATATAACCTAACTGACCCCAGCCCGAGTGACCGATATTTAAACACACACTCCTAGAGCTGCGAGTCGGAAATAATAAACGACATTGTTGTTGTTTTGACTCTCCCTTAACTCACAAATCCTTTTGACATCCTGCTGTGTCCTGTACTAATCTTCATAAGCGCGCCCAATGATTTCCCCTCCCCACTATAAATCTAATATTAATCTCTTGAAATGTCTGATATTGTCAGGTTTTGACTGCGGATGTAGATCGAAGCTTAAATTCAGCTGAACGTAGCGACCTGTGCCCGTGACAGAGGCTCGGTGTAACGCTAAGAACTCCGCTTGTTTGCTTACGGCGTCGGGCCGTGTGTGGACGCTATTTCCGTATTTCCTACTTCGACACAACTGTGGCGAAGCTATCGGCTAATGATATGCAACTGGTTACAACCGTAGCAGCGGCGAACTGCACCGGAGAAACGTCCGCCTCCGCCGAGCTTGAACAAGTCTCTTAGCGCGCTAGCCGCCGACGTAGCGGAACGATTCCGCGCCAGTGTCAACGTCTACTTGTGGAACGAAATTTCCACAAAAAAAAATACGCGCGATTTAGCCGCCGCTAACAAGCTAAGGCGGTAGCCAGCCTGCTATCAACCTTGACAGTCAATTAAAAAAAAACTCTTGAGTAATAGCAAACGGACAAAGCCCAAGTAACGTTCGCGTGTCACAGGCTTTTATTCTCCCGGTGCTTCCGGTTGGAGTTGTTCTGTGACTCACGCTGAAAACTCGCGACTGTTGTGTTTTTTGCTGTTTTTGTTTTCGGAAGGGAAATAAAACACAAAAGCGGTAAATGATTGGATAAAAGTGTGGCAAAGACTATGGATCACTTCGACTACGGAAGCCGAAGTGTCTCAGGGTCGCTCCAAGTTCGGTTTCGAAATCGCTTGTTTTGGAGGGGGTTGATGGAGAGGGAAGTGAAAACTCCACTCCTCCGCCACTCACTCCTTCACCCTCCCTCCCTTTTCTTCTGCTACGGCTTGTGTCAGTGAAACGACTCGCCATTAACGTGCCGGGAGCGTGATGAAGCCTGTTATGTTGTCGCCTACTCAAAAACGTGCAAAGGCAACGACTGTAGGCGGTTTGTTGTCATGGCAGAGAAAGATTTTTTTCTAGGCGGAAATTCATTTTAAAAAGAAAAAAAAAACAGCGAATTTGCTGCATTTGAACAAAATCGGCACCATTTTGTTGGCATCTTTAGATTAGGCCCCAAAATGACCAGTTATTTTAGGCTGTATCAACATCCAAATACCAATTAGATCCCAGAACTAAATACAATACTATGGGTGCACGATTCAGAAAATCTCACGATTCAATTCCGATTCTTGGGCTCACAATTCGATTCAGAATCACTTCACGATTCAATACATAGATGGATTTTTTTCCAGATTGCTGTTTTGAGTTACTTTTCCCATTTGGCTGTGGCAGATCAACAAAAAAAATCACACTGAATCAAATGTACAAGTAGGTTTACTAAATGTAATGCACATGTATGCAGACTGACTGCTCACACGAAGGAGATCTATTGCGCCATCTATAGGATTGGCGATCTGAACTCATGTTGGGGGGGACAGTAAACTAGTGCCATTACGTTAGTTGAAAAAATATGAATAGATTATTTTATAGATTATGAATCGATTTTGAATCGACAGAGAGAGAATCGCGATTCGATTCGATTTTTTGCACACCCCTACTAAATACCCCCTAGATAGGATCCTGTATTCCACAAAGGAGCATTAAATGAAATTAATAATATGAATAATTTATTTGATTAAAAATAGACCACACTCAGTCTGATATTAAACAAAATAACCACAATACACTGTTTCAGCAATGCATTTTACAAAGGAATACTGTACTGTGAAAACTAAATTACAAACACAAGCGTGGGCAGTTGGTAGCGTAATGGTTAGGACACGCACCCCGCAATCGCCAATTCGAATCCCAAAGGGTAAAGGTACTACTGAGGTACTCATAAGCAAGGTACCGTCCCCAAACACTGCTCCCTGGGTGCCGTCCATGTCCATCTCACTGCTCCTTCATAGATGGGTCAAATGCAGAGGTGACATTTTGTTGTACTGTGTGCTGTGTTGTGGTTTGTTCACAATGACAAATAATCACTTACTTTTGATTTAAATTGTATTGTTGCCTATATTGCCTTATAGATCTATAGCTCCATCAATAGTTCAGTTTACTGCCAGTATGAGTGTGAGTGAAGTAGCCTCTCATTTCTTAAGAGGTTTTCATTTAGCTGTTATTTAATACATATCTGTTATTAGTTTGCTATCTTCTATGTACTATTAACTTGTATGAAGAAATTTGGTGTTGCAGTGATTACTGTTAGTAATGTTGAATAAGTTGCTCATGACAAACTTGTTATTTATGGTAAATCAATTGACCACTTAAAATTCATTGTTCTGATGTTTCATTTATGGTAAATTGACTAAAATTCTAATTGATTAATTCAATATTTGATATACTAAGTCGTAAAATACAGCACCATAAAATAAAAGCAACTGCTAGTAAGGGAATTGTAGTGAATGTTCACATGTGCATGTCTATAAATTGTGTGACAATTACAAAACTAAAACAATGAAAACTGTTTTCTGAGGTTTAATTTGGGGTTTATGTGTAGCTAGTAGTAGAATTTGCATTTACTCCTTATGGGATTCAATGGAAGGACCTCAGAAATATAGCAAGACCAGATTATGTGTGTATGTATTATATCTGTGCATGTGTGTGTGTGTGTGATCTATCTACTACTATGTTGCTAGTTCAAATATCCTTTGCCCCTCTTAAGCTGCATTAGATGTATGTGACAATTTAATCCTTTTAACTCATCCATTGTACTGAAGTGACACCAAATTTGTAATTTTGTACATTACATCCGGGCTCATGTCCTGCGCTGGCCTACCTGCTGAGGTCTAATCGGATGCCGTGGGAAGGAGGATATGGCCACGGATGTGCTTGAACAGCAGTTTGTGTATTAAGAGCCCGGATTAGGGTCAGTTTGGAAGGCTGTCATAAAAAGGGCATAGATACGCAGACCTTCACTGTATTACTGACATCATTCATCAATCTTCATAATCCTCTTCTAGCCACTCACTGACACTTAGCTGTATATGTGTGCGTAAGTGTGTGTGTGTGTGTGTGTGTTTGTGTGTGAGTGGGTCAGTGAATGATAGAAAGTGTGGATCATAGCAACTTATTTATGTGTGCCTGCCTTGTCTTGTGTATAAGTGATGGAGACTATTATTCTGCCTTTAGTTTGTGTGTGTGTGTTTTGGGTGGATGGTTGTCTGTGTGTGACTTACTATCGAGCACAGAAGTGAAAGAGACAGAGGCAACTGAAAGATGTTTCAACACACATCTATTCGCACAAAATTGCACTACACAACAAAGCAGTTAAGAACTTTAATTTTTATTCAATCCAACGTTTCATACTTTCCGTAATTCCTTAGTACTGTTAATTAGCAGAGCGCCGAGCAGTCTGACTACACCAGCTTTTTAACATTTACAGTGCTGTAATTTACTTAATGTACATAAACAGTTTTCGAGAATGTAAAAGTTGTCATGGATTTTTATGTTGTCGAGTAATCACAACTTTGCTTTGGAATCAAGAAGGGTTCCATGATTTGGAAGCTGAAGTTTGGAGTGAAACTTCAAGTGTAAAATTGCTGTCAATTATTTGAGTTTTTCACATTAATTGATTTAATTGGCAACAATCATATATTAGGAGAAATGAGATGATTATGCAGAATTTTAGGCTCCGTATACTTTTGTAAAACAAACAAGTTCGGTTTGAAACTTTGAAACAACAATCTTTAACCTCTTTTTCAGCAGTACATTAATTATTGACGGCCTTGCTGATCAGCTCACAGCAAGCTCCTGACTTTGCTGCAGGGACTTAGAAACCTGACGCTCTCAAGGCTCTTTTACTGAAGTACCCCAACACACCCAGATCGGCCTTGTGGCCACACTTTGGGCCATATTCAGTGTCTTAAAGAACTGGGGTTGGTTTATATGATGATTTGAGACTAAAATTTGTTGTGGGGCTGCAGAATATATTCATAAATAAATTGGAGCTATACAGAACTTTGAGATAAGATGATAGATATGACAGTAAACTTATAAAAGTACCAAAATGACACTGTTATGGTAAGATTATTTAAGGGCCTCTTTTATGGCTTGTTTAAATCACTAGGTCAGGTTGTTGGGGTTGTTTAGGTGGCGGGGGTTGTTGATCCTGCGGCCCCTGACGTCCCTGCTGCCCCTGCTTCTGCCTTGGTGGCCTCGTCCTCCACTTTATTCAACAGCAGGAGCTTCATCACAGGGTCCAAGTACTCCATGATGGTCTCGGACAGGCTTTTCTCCAGCAGATACCCCTCTGTCTCCACCTCTGTGTTCTCCTGCCCAAGCACTGCGTCCATCGAGGTCTGTAGGTACCGTAGACTCGCCAATACCGTGCTCTGTGGGAAAGTCGTGTGGCGGAAATCAGATTTTCTGATTACAGAGACAGTGTCCAGTGAGCAACTTGGTGTTGCCCAAGGACCCAGAGGCATTAGTGGTGAACATATGATTTGAACCTATAACCTGTATGGTTTTAGTTAAGTATCCTACCTCTAGGCCACTCTTATCCCAGAACTGGAATTAGAACTAGAACTAAAGGTGGAATATGTGGAAATGGACACAAGAATTGGTCCATCGGTATACTCAGAATTCAATTCACTGTTTGATACCTGGAGCAGGAAGACGGACAGCACTACAGCGCCAATGCTGTTCATCAGACCCATGTAGTAGTTGAGTAGAGCTTCCCTGCAGCCACGGATGAAGATGTTGAGATCTTCGGTTTGGTGCTCATAGTTGTAGTGGGCAGAGTTATTGGTGAGCTTGTACTGGATACAGGGCCTTGGAGAACTGGGGTTGCAGCAGCTGAAGGGGACTCCATCCACCAGGTAGCGGCCATCCACATTGCTCTTAATACGACTGGAGAACAAAAGGAGATGGGGAAACCAAAGAAAGAGAGGAAATCAATGAGAAGAGAGAGTCTGCACTGTAATTTCTACTTAGATACAGTGGACTGGTTAGATATGCCCATAACTTGATGATTTTATCCATTGAAGATTGATCTCAACAAATCCCCGCCCAACCCTTTCACTTACTCCTTAACCTCCTTGGAGCTGAAGTCGAGGTAGCGGTTGCTGATCCATTGCACCTCAAACCAGTCCTTGTAGTCGTTGTTGCCACAGCACTGGAACTCCATCTGCAGGCGGTCAATGGTCTGCTTCTGGAAACACCGGCCGGGGGTATCCGTGTCCTTGTAGAAGCGGATGCCGTTCTTCAGGCCAATCTTCAAAGAACCTTCCAGGCTGCCCTTCATGACAAAGCTCAGAATGATTGCAACCAGCATGAGGGTGATAAAGAAGATGGCGCAGCAGTAGTAGGGCTTCAGGAAGGTCTTCCAGCGTGGAAAGCGCCCAGCGTCCAGGGCGTCTTGGCAGATCTGGCCAGCAAAGTAGTTGATGCCCATGGCGGCCATCCCTGCCACTATCAGCGTGTTAGGGACAATGTGGATCTCAGTATTGTCCATCACCTACAGAACAAATGTGAGATTACTCCACTGCTGCAATAAAGCGATTTCTAGAATCTATGCAGGACTAGAATTTTTTGCATATAGCATATTTTTTATGCTGAGCATATCTGATTTGGAGTGGGTGGGATTATAATGTAGTATTACACTGAGTCGCCTCGGCTACTAGGCCTTTTGTGGACCTGTCAAATATTTCCAGGCATCATTTATTGCCTTTTTTACTTTAAGACAATGAGACATTTGCTGCGACCATCCTAGAAGCATTACATTATCTACAAGCAGGAATGTCATTTCTTGTTTATTGGTTGACTCTCTCTTCCTGCAAAAATATCAGCATGTAGCCCACCTTGCTACCCTAGATCACTTCTCCTTTCTTTATATAACTAATTACTACACATACATATTTGTGTGTACATATACATATTCATGTCACATGTTTAATGGAAAACTACAAATATTGGCAGCATTTATATGAAAATATCCAGTTCTGATCTCATTTCAAATGAACTGGGAAAACAGGCCAAAACAAAACAAGTTTTAATAGGTTAAGTCCAATCCGTCAGCTCTGGATGAGACAAGATTCTTTATCGTGACCCAGATTATGATCCATCTTGTCCATTTGGCAGCTCATTGAAGGGGACAGTTTCCTAATCTTATGCTAACCAGCTTAGGCAATATTTATATTCACACAGGTTAATCCTACTCAGACATTTTGGTGACTTTAAAATGTTCTTTTGTGTTTTACTAAATAATCAAATGTATTAACCCTTTGTGAACCTGTTGTCATTATCCTAAAGATCAAACATACCTAAAGACAATACCTACAATAACCTAATGTAATTTTCTAAATGATCACTAAATATGCTTGTAGGCCAAATCTACGTTGCATTTTAATCTGTCTGTGTATAAATACTTACATTTGCATAGAAAAAGCTTAGAAAAGATCTTACTACCTGTCTTATTTAACACTAGAACAATGCATAACCTTTCATATGAAAATGTGAAAACTATGATGTAGGGTATGTTTGAAGTATGGTACAACGAGGTGTTGTTAGATACCTCCGCCCTTCTACGCAGCTCCGTCTTCAGAAAGCAGCCAAGGCAGAAGGTGATCGCTCCCCCTAAAGTAGCCACCCAAGAGAGCAACCACAAACCCTGAGCCAACTTCACCCTCTTCTGAGAGGGAAACGTCATCTTTGCCCAAACCATTGTGACAGTGCAGGAGAGTTACACGTCAAATCAGAAAAATCAGGGCCTGAAGAAATAAGCCAAACCAGCTGAAGCGACGGAAAAAGGTTATTGAGATGGATAGAGATTTGCTGAAGAAACAGAGCAGCGAGAAGCAGCTGCTAAGCCAACGATGATGATGATTGCAATTGGTTCTTGAGATGACTCCGAATTCGGAATTTTTGAGCGCTCTCCAAAAAACAAAAAGAATACACTGCTTTTGTAATCCAAAATTCAAGGTTAAGTCCTTGTGTGTCTTGTGTAGTTTGGTTCAGATTAATTTTGCCCAATCATTTAGCCTTGATTTTGGGTTCCGGCTGCTAAATCCGCGTGGTGGTGGTGGTCTTTCTGAGTTTTGGTGTGGTGTTCACCCCGGTCGAGATGCTAAAGATAGCTCAGGTACCCACTCAGCGGAGGGAGTGGTACATTCGCACCGCCGAGTCCATGCTAGGGTGAGACACACTGGATTTGGCCCAAGACTGGAGGACTTGGGCGTCTTACCTGTAATCCCTTACCTATCCTATTACTACGGCCTTCTCCAATGAGAATCCAGGGAACTGTTGGCTCAGCAAAGAGTGGGCTTGCAGCTGGACGTAGAGAGAACTTTAGCTCTAACATGACAGTCATAGTCCACAATACTGACATAGTAACTCTAAGACCATTCCTTAAAAATGATGTTTCTAAATTGTATAATTTCATTTCTTACAAAACTGTGATTTTATAAACCAGGGAGTCGCTGGAATTTGGGTCAATCCAAAATTTTTCAGTTTACACCAAATACTTGTGTAATTATTTTAATAATAAAATCTGTTATGCCATGACACACTGTCTTCCTTTTCGTCAGTGAACGTGTACCGAAGCTTTTTGCAGGGCGATGCGTTTTTCTGATCGATGTTATATGTGTTCCAGTATGACAGCTCTTGCTGCACCAGTGGCTTTCTTCCTCCAGGAGAAGGTCGAGGTCTGTCTCTTTTATTTATCAGCGCCCTGTTTACTGTGTGTCTGTCAGACCAAATGGAGCAGGACACACACTCACACACTTGAGCTGTAGAGGTGAATCTGGGTCAGCATTTGTTAAAGCTGTCATTCACCCTACACTTTGAAAGACTTTGTTACATGGAGTCAGTCAAAGGTCAGTGCATCCACAAGGATTTTCGATGGAAAAATTTCCAAACAAAAGGTTTAAAAAGCGCATTCCGGCCTTTACATAACGGAAAAATATGAATGATCTATACAGTAAAAAAAACAAGGAAAAACAATGTTTTTTCTAATATTCCTACATAATCCCTACATTGTATAATGATTCTATATTTTATGTCATTCAAAATGTATTAAAAAAAGGCATCATTTTCTGATCACTTTTCTTTATATCATCACTCAACATGTCCTAAAATGACTCAAGATGTCAGTAACTTCATGGGCTGGATTTATGAAAATATTACTTCAGAGGCCAACGTGTTTTACATTTTATTTCACGTTAATGTAGCTTTCAATTAAACAGTACTTGTTTTTACAGAATAAGAAGTTAAATCTCACGGCAACGGTAAAATATATTCGGTGAATATAAAGTCCAAAGTGTTGACCTGACTTTTTTATTCAAGCTTATGCTTTTATCACATCCATGAATTCAGCCTGATTCTTAATTCAGTACCAAAACATTCATCAGTCTATTTCTCTGCCAAAACATGTGTTTGCACGATGACTACAGTAAACAATATAAATAAATGAATAAATGAATGAGAATGAAGATATTAAATCTTGCCATAGAATAGAATACACAGCAAAAAAAAATTGCTTGTCTGCTGTTTAAACTTGAGTTTAAAACAACAGAATTGTTTCACTGAAGCCCATTAGCACAAAAAACTACCACTTTCCAGCGACATTCTTATTCGCAAAATGGATTTAGTTTGAAGTCATAACTAAAATACATTTAGAAAGACAGAAAACACACTTCAAAAGTCTTAAGTTTATGAATGTTTCACTGCTTCACTAGACCGACCAAGACCAAGCCAAAGCGGGCAGATGAGCAAAACTTAGTGAGACCACCACTCAGCTCTGACCAATGATCGGGCTCTCATAAATGGGCTCCAGGTAAGCGTCTAGGAGTTTAAAGTTGCCTGAGGCACCTTTTTAGACCTTAAGATGCCACTGAGGTACCCAAGAGCCAGCATTGCTCACATTTTGTTGTGGTGTAGTCTGGGCTGTGCTGTTGTGTGTTCACAATGACAAATAATTGCTCAATTTAACTCACTTTAACTTTAATTCACTTGAACACAGTGGCCTCCAAAGAGGCCTCCAACTGTGAAGGGGATCTTACGGGCGCAAGGCAAGGACCACACTTACACAATCACACTCACAGTCACAGCTTACGGGGCCAATTTAGAGTCGCCACTTAACCTACAGTGCATGCTTTTGAACTGTGGGAGGAAACCAGAGCACCGTAGGAGAACCAACACGAACTCCACACAGAAATCGAAACATAGGACCTTCTCGCCGTAAGGGGGCAGCGTTAGCCCCTGCGCCACCATGCCACCCCTCCCTTTAATTCATGAAGCTTCATTATACAGCCGTGTACTTCTCATAATCAGAGACTTCCAATATTTAACTAGTGTCTCAGTGAATGGTTTTATTAAACATTACATATTGGATTACACACCTAAAGCAGATAATTTCTTACTTACAGACTTGTACTGTTACTACTTTTATTTATTACATGTACTGAGAACAAAACAGGACAAAAACAGAGCTTAAGTAGCACTAAAAAAGAGTTGGGTAATGTAACATATAGTGCATAAACAGACAACCTGGGCTTCATTACATTGTAAAATGCAATTCTATAGAATCCACACACTATATATAGGATCACATAAAGAATTAACACATATCACAAAATTAAGTCATGTAATTAATATCTATTCTAGTTATTTTAGATACACACTAGATTTGCAGTAAAGACTGGAGAGACTTTCTGGCTACTTTTAATGTTGTTTACGTCAAGTATAGATCTGAAGAAATATAATAACATAGTATTTGTTTGTTTAAAAGAACACGTGAAGAGCATTATGCCAACTACATCTATAGCTCTATAATAAATCTTGTTAATTCTTTCGCATAACTATCAAGATAATAATGCAGCTTACGGACTATCCCTAAAAACATTTAACAACTAAATCAGCACTGAGTATTGGAATAAATATCCCAATTCTGTTTCTTTCACGCAGCATATGACCAACACGATTAAAACGTTCACTTGTCTGACAATAACAAGTGCTTGCATAATTCTAGACCTAGGCCAGATCAAAGCTTATACAACGATTTTCCTTTTTAACCTCATTTGGGGCGTCAGTTTACACTGTGCCACATATTCTTATAATAAAATCCAGCTATACATCATAAAGGAGAAAAAAAGTCATCTGGAGGAACTTATTATCTACAGTACATCTGTACATACACATGCTAGCAGCAAGGGTTTTTTTAAGGGCAGTCGGGTCTAGTACGCGAGTTAAATCAAAGTAGCGCATTTTTGTTTGATGTTGCCTCCACAAGACATCAAAGAGGCTCCCTCAGCATGGCTAGAAGAGACCCTTGGACATAGCTTTGATTACGAACTTAGCCGTTTCAGTTGAGGTTCTGTACGACTGAGAATCAAACGTCGAACTCAGACCGCAGCGGCCCATATTCTGAGAAGCAGATGTCTCATTTAAAGCTGGTCACGAGAATAACACATACATACAACTGTGAAAAAGAGAACTGTATGGTTCTAAATGCCAGTTTGCTTCTGCCAAAAAAGGATTTACGGAATTACTGTCATATGACAATTACACAGTTACAAAAATTGGCATTGGTATGCAGCTTCTCAGTGTCCTGGTGCTGGTACTGGTTTGGATTCCGAAACTGAGTCCAATTAGTCGTATGAAGTCAGAAGGGTTAGGGTTAGGGTTATGAATGAAAGTACCAATGAGGCGGAACTCAATTATGTTGGATTGTGTTGCTACATGTTTTCGGAGTGAATAAGTAATATTCATATTACAATATGAAGGAGATTATGGATCGCATAAAGAGCTGATGGAGACACTGTAAGAATACCTGAAGCCATTACAAAACTTAAAGCCTTCACTGAATATATTTGGATACTTAGCAATTTTTTGCAGAATGATTACACATTGGCATCAGTTAAACATTGATTTAACACAATAGGCTTATATGGCTTAATGCATTTTAGACTTATTTTGCAGTTAAAATCATTTGCAGGCGTCTAACTTATTACTAAATCCATGAGAACATTTTACCTAAAGATAAAAGCACCTAAGGTTAACACTGAAGTAGAATATGAGACATGTTTGCTTATACCAAGAAGCAATAAAATATTCACCTTGGTGAAAAGAAAGTCATTGTTAACAATTTGGACTCCTGCTTGGCAAAAGTAGACAATTTTTTAAAAATCAGTATATTATTTTATTTTAGCTGTTTTTCATTTTGTTTCCCAAAATCATATATGTATAGGTCTTTGTAATTTACATTGTTCTGAGAGTAGGCAATTTATTCAATTGTTTTCACCCTGTTTACTGGCTTCTACCTTGTAGATAAATACTGAATACTAATAATTGTCTATGCTAAGTTTCCAGCCAGCAATGTATATCACGGCAGAAAAAGGCTGAGTGGATATCATCACAATCAGGATACAGTTAAGCTAAATCCAAGTAAACGGCATTTTGGTTTACAGCCAAGTATCTAAGATTATTAGGCCACCAACAACCCCAATGCTAGTCAGCCTACATCCCTAAATTGCCATGTCAGCCCACACACAACTGTGTGGTCAAAATGGAAAGCAACAGTGTGGCATTAATCAGTCCCTCCAGGATTTTGCGGTCCTTTTTTGAGATTGTTGTGGCAGCTTTTCTAAAAAAAATTGTGTTGAAAGTTGCGGTATTTGTAGGCATTTGTTGCAATTAACTTGCGGGAGCAAGTCAAAGTTGCAGAAAGAGGCTGCGATTTTCTCCCTTTATAATTATTAGTTAACAATTCATTAAAATGAAAGGAACAAAGCGTTGGTCCCCACCTAGCTCCCGTAGTCCCGTATGGATAGGTTCCGGTCCCCTCAACCCTGATAGGGATTACGCTGTTCAGATAATGACTGACAAAACCACTATTATTTGTGTTAACCTTTAACCATTTAGTTATTTTTGAAGGTAAATCTGAGGCGTTTTCATGTGTCTTCCAAACGTAACAAGGGAGTGAGTTCGCTGACGTACGGCTCAATGCTTTGCGGGAAACAATTTTGTCAAATTAGTCAAAATTGCAAGGTCGCGATGACTTTGCGGGTACTGGCTGAATTTGCCTTAACAGGAGCGAATGCATCATCGTGAAATCCTGGAGGGTCTGATAAATACCTGACTTGTCTTCCTGAAAACCGGTTCTACACAGAACACCAGCATCAGAAGCCATGAGGCTCTGCCATTCAATCATTTTCAAAAATCCAAGAGTCCTTCCTGTAGGGATGCGGTGATTAGAATGGGGATCCATTGGTGGTCTAGAGGTAGGACACTCTGGGACCAGAAGGTCATGGGTCATAGAGTCCTAGCTCTATCCTACCTTTAACACTCCTACAATACCGCCCCTGATCGAGAACCCTAACCCTAAGCAGTTCCAATGAGACTATCCCTTTAATTAGGGAATGTAAATCAAAATGACTTCATAATTACTTGTGTGGCATGAACCCACTTTGGTAGTCACATTTATCAAAGTTATATCACATTAATTTTTGACTATGCATCATAACGGAGTCCTTTCTCCCTCCTGAATGAAGTGGTTAAGCATCCTCTGGGCAGACTCCAGACTCGCCAAGTTAGGCACAGGCTCTGAGACGCCCTTCCCTGCCCCTTTACCACCATCTACATGGACTTGCTTGTTTGCGTTCTTCCAGTTGCGAATAAGCCCCTCGTCATCTGAATCCTCAGCGGTACCTCCTTGTGGATGATGAAGGTCCATCATGCCTTCAGTGCACTTTAACTGCCCTTGATGCTCGTGGTGTTGCAGACCAGTGGAATTGATTCCCTCCAGGCTTGCAGACAGGATGCGAATGGGAGAGCCCAGTTGCCGCCCGACGTGAGTGTGACGACCCTCTGCCGTATGGCTGTCGGGACTCTGTTTGAAGCGGGTCAAACTGACATCTGCAATGGGGACGGGCAAGGTTTCAGGGTGCATGGTGAACTGAAGGTGTGGTATCTGTAAGACGCAACCTCTGGCAACCTCTTCACCCCCTGATTCACTCTCAGTATCTCCGTCTCCCCTTCCGTACTGATCTGCCCCTGTCCACCTACCGTGACCCTGTCGCCAGGGAGTGAAGGCCGTCCCGCCGTGGTGCCCTCCTTCCAAACCTCTCAGGGCACAATGCTGTGCCTCCTCCCCCATTTCTGACCAATCCGATTCCTCCTCCTCTGGAAGAGGTCCCAACGATTGCTCATCGGCAGCCATGGGACATTTGTCATAATTGTCACCGTCCATAAACTGAACAGGAGGAGGTGCAACTGGAGGCTTGAATGGCTTAAGGGGATCGTCTGACTTGAAATGCTTTACCAAGGCCTCTTGAAGCACGGATGTCACCTAGGAAAAATGAGAGAGGAGAGATCATTGAAAGCATAAAACAAATCCCTGATAATAGTGGGTTGGATAATGTGGAATGTTGATGTCCACAACGTGGGTAATCTTCACACATAAAATTATTGAAATGCAGTCAACTGTACAGAAAGGGCAGTTGGTAGCGTAACGGTTAGGGCAGTTTGCTCCATGATCGGAAGGTAGCCAGTTCGAATCCTAGGTCCGGTAAAGGCACCACTGAGGTACTCATGAGCAAGGTACCGTCCCCAAACACTGCTCCCGGCCGCTGCTCCATGTTAGCTGCCCACTGCTCCTTCACAGATGTACACTTACTCACACGTTCATGTTCTAAACGATTTGAGCCATATATAGGTTTGCATCTTGCTACAACATGAGCGGATGTACATAGTGGTGGTCTTGGATGCAAAAGTTAAACATTTCTCCACTACTTCAGCTGTTGCCCTGTCATGACTTCAGATTCATATCCTCCCGTCTTTGGCTTTACCTTGTTTGTTCCAGTGTGCTTTATCTGCGTGTCTCCCTATTTAACTTGTGTTAGCTTGTGTACTTTGGCTTTGGCTTTGGGTTGGAGTTTGTCCAGTTTGGCCTGTGTGTGTCCCCCATTTGCCCCCAATATACATCTGATCCTGCACTTTAATATATAAATTTGAGTGTGATTACTGGAACTCATCCTGTTCGGTTTCACACTTTTTCCTGCTGCCTTTCCGTCAGTGTTGGTGTGTGCATTGAGAGGACAGCCGGCTCTTACATTAATTGTCTCCAGGCTCTGAATGGTTGTCTTAGCAGATGACAGTTGGTCTGTCAGTTCCGAGATTCGGCGGTTTAGTGCCTCGCGCTCCTCCTCCATACTTTCAGCCTGAAGATGATTCAATGGAATTAAAAGCATAAAAATGATAAAAAACAAATGACACAATAAAATTAATAAAAGACAAATTAGTCTCTAATTTATCATAGACATAATAACCATAGCTAAGCCTAACAGCCTCATTTGTCTCATTGTTTCAGCAGTTTCATTTGGATTTTTTTTTATATCTTCAGAAACATTATATTATGCATAACTTACAATACAATTAGAACAATTCAATTGCTTCAAATTATGTGCCTTACCACACAGTGCAGTTTTTTCTCTAGAAGGTGATTGGTCTGTTGACTAGAAGAATAGTTATTTTGGAGCCTAAAAAAGAAGTGAGAAGCAGATGAGTCCATGTTTTTAATCAAATTGCTTTGAGAAATACGAAATCTTTTAGACAGGCTGAACCTCTGTTAGCCTCCACCTTATAAACTTGTCCATCATCATGCTGAGCTCTATCCGAGTCCTCTGGATTTCCGACTCCAGGCGCTGATGGCCTGTGATAAACTCAGCTCCCAGGCACTCCATGCGTACAGTGGTCTGACGCAAACTATTGTGGAGCTCTTCATTCTGTTCCTGAAGCATTCTGTAGACAGATGGACAGACAGACAATGAAACACAAGAAGGGGGTGGAGGTGTTGGCTATAAATAAATGTGGTTGTCATCTTGTTCTCTTGAACATACGTTAGCTTGCAGATGCAATTGTGTAAAAACGACACAGAAACTTTTTTATACACACACAAAGCTTTAAAGGATTAACCTTTACTAAAAATTCAACTGGAATACATAATGTACATTACTCACTTGATCCTCTCAAGTTCAGAGCCTTTTTCCTGTGCAAGATTAAATAAGAAAAAATTAATTCAGACATATGTAACAAAAATACAATGTTGAAAATATTGAATAACATCTTACTTTGAACGGTGTCTGTGTTTCCTTATAGCTCACGGTTGACTGATCATCACTACTGGTAGGGCTTGTGTTTCCAGAGGAATCTGATTTGTTGGAATGAGGAGAAGTGGCTTGTTGGCCAGCTGGAGAATGGTCTCTATGACTTTGACTTTGATGTTCCTCTGATTGGGAACGGTGGTGAGATTCGGAATGGTCTTGGTGATGCTGATGTTGAGAATCAAAAGGAGAATGACAGTGAAGAGATTTCGAATGAGAGTGATGGTTGTGTTCGTTTGGACTGTGGTGAAGAGATTCAGAGTGAGAATGATGAAGGAGTTCTGTATGACTGGGATGATGGTGAGATTGAGTATGGGAGTAATGATGGTGAAATTCTCCTTGCGATTGGCCTTTAGATTCTGGGTTGTCACTGAGTTGGTGACTATGGGATTCTACATGTGTATGTTTGTGAGATTCAGAATGTGAAAGATGGTAGGATTCTGGTTTATCGTGGTGCTGGTGGGGTTCCATATGTTCATGTTGGTGGGATTCTGCATGAGAATGTTGCTGAGATTCGGAATGGAAATGGTGATGGCACTCAGGGGACTTTTGAGGTTCAGCTTGAGAATGAAGGTGGTGAGATCCCAAATGAGAATAGTCGTGGAATTCTGGATCTTCAGCATGATGGTGTGATTGTATAATTTGTAGAGGTTCTGGATTGTCAGTTTGGAAATGGTGATGGGGGTGTTGCATGTAGTCGTGATGGTGGTGGTGATGGGATTCAGAGTGGGAGCTATGATGGGATTCGTGGTGGGTGCGGTGATGGGAATGGGGTCTTTCGGAGTGGAACGGACTATGAGAATGGGAATCATGAGCAGCACTGGAAGTGTGGTGATGCAAATCTGAATGAGTTTTTAGCTCCTCAGAATGAAGATGGTGGTGGTGATGAGGGTGATAATGATGGTCAGTGTGAGAAGAGTGTTGGTTTCTGTCCGAGGGTTTTGGACTGTGAGAGTGAGAGCGGTGATGGGTATCAGAATGATGCGATTCTATACTTTCAGAATGTGAGTGAATATCAGGGTAGGAGTGATGGTGATAATCATCACATTGCTGATGAGAGTCTTTCTGAGATTTAGCATGGTGAACATCAGGATCTGAAGTAAAGTTGTGGCTAAGCGAATGTTGATGGTGCTCATGTTGATGATGATCAGGATGTGATACTGATGTATGATAATGATGGGAGTCGGGGTGAGAAGAGGGGTGAAGGTGAGATTCCTCATAGGTGGAATGATGGTGCTGGTGGTGGGATTCAGGATTGGGGGAATGGGCCTGAGATGCAGAGGTTTGTTGATATATGTCTGGAAGGGAAGAATGGTGGTTAGAGTCTACAAAGGAATGCTGATGATGAATGGATATTGGAAGATCAACTGCTGAGTGTGGAGAATGATGACGTGGGGACAGACTACGGTGGTCTCTGTGATGATGCTGATGATGATGATAATGATCCTGGTGGTGATAATGTGATGGAGAGGGTGAATGATGGTGAGATTCGGAATCTGGAGAAAGTGGACGTGGAGATGAAGCAGGGTGATCAACATGATGGTGGTGGTGATGATGTGATGGAGAAGATGTTCCTGAATTAGAATGGTGGTGAGATTCAGTGTGTGGTGAATGAGGTCGGGATGGGCTTTGGTGATCAACATGATGGTGGTGGTGGTGGTGGTGTGATGGAGAAGATGAATGATGAAGGTGAGTTTCTGAATGAGAATGGTTGTGAGACTCAGACTGTGGTAAATGATGCGAAGATTGACTTGGGGGATCTCCTTGGTGGTGATGGTGGGTTGGAGAAGCTAAATGGCGAGGAGATGCAGAGTTTGGTGAATGTTGATGTGTTGATGAACTATGATGGTGTTCTTGGCGGTGATGACGTGATGGAGAAGATGACCTATGTGGGTGAGAATGTGAATGGGAATAGTGTTGTGATTCAGAGTGTGGTGAATGTGGACGGGGGGATAGACTTCGATTATCACCTTGCTCTTGATGGTGATGATGCAATGGAGATGATGATCTATGTAGGTGATAATCTGAATGAGAATAGTGGTGAGATTCCGTGTGGGGTGAATGTGGATGTGGGGATGGGCTTTGACTATCACTGTGCTCTTGATGGTGGTGATGTGATGGAGAGGATAAGCTATGTAAGTGAGAATCTGAGCGAGAATGGTGGTGCGATTCAGAGTGTGGGGATGGGCTTTGATTATCACCATGCTCTTGACGGTGATGTGATGGAGAGGATTGGCTATGTAGGTGAGAATCTGAATGAGAATGGTGATGGTGGTGAGATTCAGAGTGTGGAGAATGTTGATGTGGGGATGGGCTTCGATGATCACCATGATGATGATGGTGGTGCAGGGATGGAGAACATATTTGGCTATGGTAAGTTTCTGAATGGGACTGATGGTGAGTTGCAGGGATTACAGAATGTTTTTGAGGAGACGGACTTCTATGATCATGGTGAGGGTGGTTTTGGTGGTGATGGTGGTGGTGATGAGATGGAGATGAAGAATGATGAACGTGAGATACCGAATGGGAATGATGTTTAGATTCAGAGTGTAAAACATGTTGGTGTGGAGATGGACTTTTGTGGTCATGGTGGTGGTGATGCTGATGATGTGAAGGAGAAGAGGAATGATGGACATGGTGGTGAGATTCTGGATGTTGGTAACTGTGGTGCGGGGATGGGCTTTGGTGATCTCCATGATGATGATGATGATGACGGTGAAGGTGTGTTGGAGAAAGTGAATGATGGTGGTGAAACTCTGAATGAGAATGATGGTGATGAGATTCAGAGTGTGGAGACTGATGGTTTGGGCTTTGGTGATCACCATGATGGTGTAACGAAGATGGTGAGTGATGCCGATGAGGTTCCAGGTGGGAATGATCTTGAGTTTCCATTTGTGAAGAATGATGATAGTCTTTTCTGTTGTGGTGTTCATGATGGCGATGAGGAGAGGGGGAGTGATGCCTCTGTGATCTCCTTTCTCTCTTTCTTCTGTTTCCTTCTGGTAAACGATTGCTTGACTTCTTATGTCCTTTGTTTCCTTTTCTTGATAAATGACTTTTAGATGACTCTGTGCTGGTGCTTGTGTGACTGCTCACACTGTGGTGAAGATGTTTAGCATTCCCTTGCCCAACCTGGTGGTGGTGGTTGTGGTGGTGGTGATGGCGGTGCTTGCTTGAATGTTTGCTTGAATGGGAACTCTTTCTGGAATGTTGCTTTGAGTGCACGCTTACATTGGTATGCTTACTTGAGGTGGATAGTGTTCTTGATGGTTTTTGGTTGTTCCCTTTGCATTCTAAACTTGGTGATTTCGCACCAGATGGGCCAGGGCTTGTGGGCCTATGAGCATCTGTAACCCCAAGAGTCTGAAGCCTGGATGGACTTAATACCTGCCTTGTGATCTCGTTCAGAAAAGCAGAAAACTTCATTTTTTCTTTGACAAGGTTCTTCCTTGCCTCCTCCTTTCTTTTCTCAACTTCTTTCTCATCTAAATCCCTTTCTCTAGAATGGTCTGCATGCCTGGGCAGCACCTCCATTGACTTTGCCTTTCGTACATTTCCTGTCTGATCCTTTTTCTTCTGAGGCATGCGTTTGCCAGATGAACTTTGAGTTGAATGTATCCCTTTAACGTTGTGAGAGTTCTTTTTTGTCCTTGCAGACTTCTTGTGACCTTCACTATCTAATAATGGAATAGTATCTTCCTCATTTTCAAAGACGCTTCTTCCTTTGGAGATATCACCACACGAACGGGAATGCTTGGGATGCCCAAGACCCTTCTTGGACTTAGAAATATATTTGGCATTGTCCAGACTACTGTCAGAGGACCAGGAAGAAGAAGATGAATTGGAAGATGACGAGGAGGAAGAGGAGGAGGTGGAGGTGGAGGTGGAGGAGGAATTGGAAGAGTTTGAAGATGAGGAATTAGATGATGTAGTGGAAGAGGACGATCCAGAGGAAGAAGTACTCGAGCTAGACGATGATGAAGAGGATGATGATAAGGAGGAAGAGCTTGAAGAAGAAACGGTAGAAGACTGGGATGAGTTTGAAGAGGTAACTGAAGCTTTGGAATGGGATCTTTTAGGGATTTTGTGATGCTTGTCATGATGCCACTGGTGAGTGTGGTGGTGCTGGCTATCAGCAGGAGGAGGATGGGATTTTTCATGGTCATGGTCATGGTCATGGTCATGGTCATGGTCATGGTCATGTTTGCTCTGGTGACCATGATGGTAATGGTGAACATTGCTGCTCTCTGGTGCAGGGTGACTGCAAACAAGTAAAATAATCAAATATTACAAAGGAATGTGAACCCCTTGGACATTAATCTGTCTAAAATAGACAAATGATTTTTAGTCAGACTAGCGTCACAGATTTCATACCCAGAATTCAGGTGGAATCCATGATGTTGGTGTTGGTGGTGATGGTGTTGAGGTAAGTGATGATGATGTTGACCATGATGGTGACTTTGGTGGTGGGCCATTATTCTGTTTTCTTACTTCTCCAAGTAACAGTCAGTTCTGTCTCTTCCTGCTTCTCCAGAACTAGTGAAACAGTAGCAGTCAGCTAAAATGTTGCAGCACAGATGAAACTCTGTGGGAAAGCAAACCAGTAAGGAGACTTGACAGTGAAGGTCTTGCTTTAGGTATTCCATGAATGCAGTGGAAAAACAAACATACCATATTAATAATTTATGGATAAATGCAGTCACAGTTGTCATAATAACAGGCCACGTTGCCTTGTGATAAAGAGCTATTAAAATGATTTAAATCTAGACACATTTTTGATCAATTCCTCAACAATATTTACAACCCATTGACTAAGAATAATGTGAAATAATAGCATTAAATATTTACAAATACGTTCTCATATATTATAAAGCATAAATAATATATAAATGTCAACCTTCTTTTAGCAACTATAAGAAATAATATACTTAGGAGAAATAATACCCCATAATTATGACATCAGACCATAAATAGACTTACCTTAATTTTGAACCAAAAACTGCATAATAAAAGAAGACTAATCCACAGGGGAAAATATCACAATATCATCATCAGAAAGTCGTAAGGAGTATGTTTTAATGCTTGTCCATTAAGTCGCTCCTAACTAATCCTAGCAATTCTGCTGACAGGACAGAGAGAAATGAGAGGGAACCTGACAGTCCTGCAACTTTTCTATCAGTTCCCCCACCCCTCATTTTCCCCCTCCGTCCCTCTCTCTCTCTCTTTTCACCTCTCTCTTCCATGTATGTGATTTTCCAACAGGATCCACAAGGCCGTGGCCATCAATAACTCCTGTTCGACCATTTCAGAATGCTCCAGGCAAAAATCGCACAGCCATGGCAACACAGCACATGGCGGGTTTGAAATAACTCTGGATATCTATTCTTATTCTGCTCTTATTGTGTGTGTTTTTATTTGCAATAAATGCTGTGCAATCACGTTGGTCGTTCTTTTCTACATATTAGTATATTCTACATAATTATTATTTCTATATCATTAAAATTTTAAAAATGTGCAACAATTTACAGTGGCTCTCTCGCCAAAATTAAAGTTAATTGTTTACTTTATTGTGTTTATAAAAGTAATAAATTACTTTACTTATTAACATGTGCAAGTAGTTTGATGTATACACTTGTAATTGGATGAAAAATGTAAAAGGTAGTTTTCTGTGCCTCTTTTCTAGTCTTGCCCAGTCATAATGCATCTCTGGTTATTATTGATTCTCCACCATATTATCCCCATGCAATGAGGATGGCAGATTATAATGAAGACGGAATCATCGGAAATCAATTTGAATTACAACAATGACACAGTGTGTTCTCATCAACTAACCTGCTCTCTGGTCATGCATTGGGTGCAATGACATCTACGTTTTTGATGCAAACTGATATCTTCCATATCTAAGCAAGGACATCAAGCTTTTGCTTTAAGACCGGCCCTAGTTCACCTTGAGTAAGATTCAGCAGTGTTCTAAAAATTCCTCCGAGATTTTGTTCCACATCAATATGATGGCATCACAAAGTTCATGCAGCTTCATCAAGCAAAGCTCTCTCCATCCATTCATCCCAAAGCAGCTTGAAGGGATGAAGATCTGGTGACTCTATTTCTATTAGGGGTGGGTATTGGCAAGGACCTCACGATACGATACATGGATCACGATATGATTATATCATGATATATTGCGATACTATATATTGCGATATTCTACAGTTTACTGAAAATACAAAAACAGAGCTGAAATGCAAGTTGCTGTGTCTGACCTGGGTGGTCTTAATCAATCACATTACATGATTCTCCCCCTCGGTAATATCGATTTTTGGAGCTTGAAATCGTGATATCATCAAAGGAATTATCGCGATATATTGACGTAACAATTTTTTTTTGCACAGCTCAGATGATATGAGATCCTACTGGAAAACAGGTCCACTGTAACCATAAATGGATGGACATGGTCAGCAACATTACTGATTTAGATTGTGACAAATACAAAACACTCATTTGGAACAAGCTATCCAAAATATGCCAAGAATAAACGCCATGACAATTTCATTACCAATGTGAACTAGATGGATCCATCATGTGAACGTTGCAGCAGAAATTGAGACTTGGTAGACCAGGCAATGTCTCCCCAACTTTCCAGGGTCTGGTTTTTGTAGAAGAAGGAGTCTAATTCTCCTATTCTTAGCTAACAGGAGTGTTTCTCTCAGACCTGTGGAATTAACAAGGGTTAATTAGATCATTCTCAGTAAGCCTTGAAGATGGCTATACACAAAATTCCCAGTTGATAGTGTAACAGTTAATGCATTTAACCTGATGAAGTATATGTAAGAAAAATTGACTGCATTATTTTTTCCTGCAAACGTCTTGAACTACACGAAATGAGGAAATGATTCTTTGATGTGGGTGATTTTGTTGGGAAGTGTATCTGCATCGAAGATACAATTGGATAAAAAGTATGTTCGAAAACCTGAGTAAAGAAAAATAAATGATCTCTGGTGCGTTTCCCAAAAGCATAGTTGCTAACTATGTTAGCAACTAACATAGTGTACATTAGCATCTAACATAGTGCACATTAGCAACTAACATAGTGTACATTAGCATCTAACATAGTGCACATTAGCACTTAACAGTGTAGATTAGCAACTAACAGTGTACATCAGCAACTAATATAGTGCATATTAGCAGCTAACATTGTGTACATTAGCAACTAACAGTGTACATTAGCATTAACATAGTGTACTTTAGCAACTAACATAGTGTAACATAGTTAGCAATATGTTAGCAACTACGCTTTTGGCAAACATACCCCTCTTTGGTAGATTTGCCATGGAAAAGGAAAACTAGCTGAGTTTATCTTTTGTATCATGCAGATAAAAACTGACATGTCTGGAACATGACTCGTGGCTATCTTTCTGTCTGTCTCTCACAAATCCTTAGATCTGACAGAACTAAGATATACACTTATACATCGTTTGGAGTTAAGCTGTGTTGATGGTGTTCTCTCAGACCCTGTGTTCTTTTTAGTCCCCAGGCCAGTCGATACTCAATTGTGTAATACAGCCCATGCTTCCGCACATAATCAATGCCAGTATCACACAGCTGACCCTCCAGCAAAGAGGGAGGAAGGACACAGACAAAGCCACAGCCTGAACAAAGTCTCACTACAGACAGTCTAACGGCATTCTCACGTCTCCCAGTTACGTAAAGCTAATTAGAAAAAGCATTGTTTAGAATAAATCCTTTTATAACCTAAATAGCAGTCTCTGTCTCGTTTAATAAGGCCACTTCATTTAAGCGTAGCAAGTGGAATTTATAATTACACTATTAAACCTACACATTTCCCTGCATCAGTGCTTTAAACAAATCTTTTCAACTAAAAGTGGAAAATAAATATGTGTTAAAACAGGATTTTCACAGAAAAGCAAAAATTTCACTATAGCAAGTCATTAACCATCAAGGTTTCCATTGTAACTGTCGAATTAATCAGGTAAAGTAATTAATAGACCCAATTTGATGTGAACTTTAAAAGCTGAAGTGCAAATACTCTGGTAAAGACGTTGACATGATGAACCTGATGCTGAACCTTTTTGCTGTAGGTTGCAATGGAAAGTCAGGTCCGTTACTGCAAGATCGGTAAAGCTTATTATTACAACGTCTTTTTAATGACTGAGAGCAATCGTTACATGCATTTTAACACTAGAACGGCTGACTGCGTCAATTGACGCAAATCAAACAAAATCACTGCTACTTCTTATTGAAGTTCTTGCTCCAAAACCTGAAAAAAATCTGACTTTTTTTTTTCATTCTTGAACAAAACATGGTAACACAAACTAAATTGCTGGTGAAATGGGTATGTTACAACAGTATATACCTAGAATGGCAATTGACGCAGTCAGCCGTTCTAGTGTTAAACGATCTCAAACGTGAAAATCTGAGTTCAAAGCAGGAGAGTGACGTCCAGGCTTTTGTCAAAGTCCTGCCCAGTTCTGTTCTCACCATTTAAACCCACTACAGACTGAAACTGGTGAATTGATCATGATAATGACCTAGAGAAGTCAGATTTTTCACATCCATGACTAAAATAAAAGCAATGGTACAGCAGTGCGCAACGCTTTCTTCATTTGCCATATACATAGTATATACAAGTGCAATACAGTGACGTGTAACTGAGACTGTGCAAGCTTCTGTGACGGTGAGGTCTTTAATAAAATTAAGCAATAAATTATGAAGTATTTTTACGAACTGAAAGAATACCTCTAAAGTTCAATACTAACTTTATAACGTGCAGTGATGTATCTATCAAAATGTTTGGTGATGTTTCCACACCTTCTAATTATTTGAGATTAATTAGACTCAATTAGGGTGTGAGGAGGGTACACTGCGGGCCATTTCTGTGAGAGCTAACTGAGGCAACAAACTGCTCCCTCTGGAGGTAAAGACCTGGAATATAAAGGCAGGAATAATGTAACAACACAGAGAGAGTCTGGAGCTTCCATCCTCCAGCCATAAGACTTGTTAATGGAAATATTCCACATCAACCTTTGTGTAACATTGTTAGTAATTCAAACGGTAATAAATATTAATGTCCGCTCAAGTATTAAACGTTATAAAGTTCAACCAAGTCAGGACACTAATCCTGTTGCACAGTTACACTTTTTTGCAATGGTTGCGTAAAGTTTAATGAGTTGCTTCTGTGATCACAAGGTCTCCGGGTGTTGTTGGTGGTCTAGTGGTTAGGACACTTGCATCCCGACCAAGAGGTCCTACTTCCAGCACTACCATGAGTGGGTCCCTGAGTAAGACGCTTAACCCCAAGATTGTTAGAGGTTATTAAAATTTATGAATCGCAAATTGATTTCGAATCTAATCATGAGCCCAAGAATCGGAATCGAATTATGAGATTTTCTGAATCGCGCACCTCTGGTGCTTGTCATTGTGAACACACCACACACAGTGCACCACAACGAAAAGCGACCTCTGCATTTGACCCATCCGAGAAGGTGCAGCTGAAGTGGGCAGCGCCGGGGGAGCAGTGCTTGTGGACGCTGACGAGTACCTCAGTGGTACCATTACTATGCGCAGGATTTGAACCAGGAAATTTGCTTTGGATAAGAGCGTCCGCTAAATGCCATGTAAGTGTAGATGTCTTTGATTCTGATTCCGGACAAAATAAAAGTGAACAATTATTTGTTGTGAATACACCACAGCACGCGCCACAATGTAATGTAACCTCTGGATCTGACCCATCCATGAAGGAGCAGTGGGCAGCTGACAATGCAGCATCCCAGGAAAGGTGCTTGGGGGACGGTATCTTGCTCATGAGTACCTCAGCGATAACTTATCGGTCCGGGATTCGAACCGGCGACCTTTCGATCACGAGTTGAACACGTTAACCGTCACGCTACTATCCTGGACAAGCGAAGGAAGTTATTTTGGCATGTTTTACTCACTGGAAAGCATAAATACAGCAAAACAACACTAACTAATAACAGGTGATGAAACACACACAGCATGCCTTCAACTACATAATTTTTCAGAGGTAAACAATAAAGGAAACACAAAAAAATAGATACACAAATCAGACCAATGGAAATAAAGGAACGGAAAGCCAAAAATGTATTGATAATGGAACGCCAATCATGGAAGTGCATCCATGCAACATTTCTTCGCCCTAGACACTGGAGGAATAATGAAAACGTCTTTAAAAATGGGGGTGACTTTAATCTGCCGATCTTATTTGAAACAACTCAAATTTATGAAATGAACCAGAACTAAAACACCAGACTAAAGCACAATGGTCAGCTTTTAAATGAACAGTTTTAACTTTTCCTGGGGATTAAAAAATAGTCAAAATAAGTTTTAAAGTGTGATATACTGTATGCACAATCTTTTTTGCAGTCCGTTCTGCTCTGGGCTTCATCTGTTCCAGCAGGATTCACTGTCTCTGAGGGCTTCCCCGAGGCTTCACTCCACCACCAGCTCAAAGCATTCAGCTTCATCAAACTCGGCATTCATTTTTGCTGCTAGAAGGTCCAACTCAGATGTCTAAGAAAGAAAATCAAATAAATGTGAGAGTTTGGGATGCACAGATTTTGTGTTCTCAAATAAAACTTCACATTTATTACACAATATTTGATTGAAATTCACCGGTTTTAGACCTACTACTGTGCGAGCAGTTAAGGCTGTTATATGCAAAGCTGGCAAATTCCGACTCGAGCATCAAGACTAAATTTTAGACAAATGTGATCTAGGGGTGAGCAAGACGTTCCTGTGATGTCAATGTATATAGCAGTTTGAGAAGTCATCATCACTTTCAGGGGTGTAAATCGTAAGTTATCATCATCACAGGATGTTAGATTCATTCAATGGACAACAATTTGATTTCTGCTGATTTCACAAACTCTGCTATAATACCACTTTGGTTCAATTAACTTCATTTCAGGAGCCATCGATTAATATGAAACAATATCATATGCTAATTTAACACCATCACTTCCGCTTAGGGCACGATATGGGTATTATCTGCGAATGCTGATGTTTTTCATGCTTGTATCTGCCGATGCCAATAAATGAGGAAGGCAGAGTTGAGCGCGTAAAGACAAGAGATTTTGCTCATACATTTTGATGGCAGAAGGCGCAGACTGTATAAAAAATCTCAGACTTTGGACATGCCTGGCAGAAGCGCTAACTTTCCGACATACAATAAACGCGTCAGGAAAATCTAAGTATTGGACCGATGCCGATTACTTAAAAAACAAGCAATTATCAGCCGATTCCGATAGGATTCTGTGCATCCCTACTTCCATTCATATCAAATTCTGACTGTAGCAGAAACGATGTGGCCAAAAGAATCATCCCAGGTAAATGCTTCCTTTATGTTATGCCACACAGAAATGGACAAAGGGACTTTTTTATTTGCAGGTAAAATACAGCTAAGCGCTGAGTTCTGAGAGAAATGTCAAGAAAGATAAAATGTCTACAGAATAAAACAATATTTATCATAATTTTATTTATATTTTCTATGCAGATGTACCTTCCTAAAAAAAATTACCACAAGATTTATTCTGTCCAAACAGAAAAAAATACTATCATGCTACAATAAATATATATCCTGTATATAAATCTGGCGTCTCTAGAATAAGATTTCCCAATATCAAACAATACCACTCATCAATATCAAATAGCCACAAATTGACCCCCTCCCTTTCCCCTCACCTTAATTTGCTGGACTTTCTTTCTCCGCACATTCTTCTTCACCAGACAGACTCCAGGGATGTTCACGTCCACGCTGTCCTCTGCCTCTGATAGGTTGAAGGATCCCCCGCACAGAGATGAGGTCTGGAGCGCTGCTTTCGACGTGTCTGCCTTACGGACGAACTCCGGCGTCTTCAGCTTCTCAAACCCGAACAGAGTCTCTCGGCGAGTGGGAGACGAGGCAGACTGGGGCTTGGGGCTCTCGAAGGAGCGGTCTCCCATGCTCAGGCGGCTGTAGGAACGACGGACTTTGTTGGACCACACTGGGTCACGCTCTGGCTGGGGTTGAGGTTGTGGTTGGGGCGATGCAGGCGCCTGAATCGGTGAGAGTACAGTGGGCTTGGGGTCAGGCACCCGAGTCTGGTTTGGACTGGAGTTTAGTGACCTCTTTCTAGTAGAGCTGGATGTTCTTTCCACATTTTCCTTGTTTTGCGCCAAAGGTACCTGTCAAAATGTTGAATACAAAAAGACATGAGTAGAACATGCAAATATAAAAATGAATGTTGATATAAATTAACCTTCTCATTTACCTGAGTCTTCCTTGGTGCAATTTTCCTCACGACGATGGACCTTTTAGCAGTCACATTTGGAGCCTTGGAAAGAATTCAGGATGTTATTAACTGATCTGAAAACCACCTATAAATAAATCTTAGTTATTAAGAGTTAGGGCTCAAATCAAGATCATGATCACTTTGTCTTGATTACGTATAATGAATGATTGTTTTGGTTTTGGGGATTCTATTTGCCCTCAAAGTTCCCCGATAAGGTTTGTGCAGCATATATCTTTGTGACAGAACCTTATACTTTATTCTGTACTAACAGAATTTTTTTAACAGATGAAATAATCGTCACGGGCAAGATTATGTCTATTAGAGGTTCTTTTCTTAATTATCCAGCCCTATTAAGAGTGCAACACACATCTTGAACACGTTCTCTCACCTCAACTTTAGGAGGCGATGGGTCTTTTTCTTCACTTAGCCTCGCAGATCTCCTTCGTGGCGGGCTGCTGGGATTCGATTCTACTAAACGTAATGATATATTTAATTAACTACAGTTTTATTACATTAGCCTGAAAGAGAAAGACATTCTGTGTATTGTATATATCGACATGGCAAAACATGTTTTAAAAAACTGTACTTTACCCCACACTGAGATCTTACGGCATGCACATTGTACAGAAATTTAGTATAATTTTAATCTAAGATTTTAGTTTTTTTTGCAATCTATTACCTAACTTTTATTTCAGTTTACTTGCAGTCTTAATTTTAGAGTCAGAAGAAGATTTCAAAGACCATATGCCTGCAGTTTAGAGTTTTTGATTCAATATCAATAACTGTCCCACGATTTTTACTGTTAAGTCAATGTTTATGACACGACAAACTGCCCATGTTTTTACACAACATGCAATGTATTGTCTTATACATGTAATCGTCTTAAACTGGAACCTCATACTTTTTTCGGACAGAAAACATTTCTTTTGAAATGCGAAACCCCGATCTGAAACAAAAATATTTAGCGGGACACAGCTTAAATCATATTACATATACAGTATATTTACTGAATGTAGTAATTACTGAGGCTGAAAATCCATTTGTCCACGTTTTATCACAGCTTGCAAATACTTTGTGAAGGTGAGTTTTGTGTGGCTTTGTCATGTTTTATTTCGATTAATCCACGATTAATTCTGCGCAAGTCGGTCAAACCCCTTGCTAATATCACTGCGATTTGAGATCAACGCAGCTAAGAGACTTTTCGGACTAACTTTGGCTTGCGCATAAGATTAAATGTCTTAACAATATCTATTTCAGTAAGAACGTTAGACGTATGACTTATATGCTCATCTACAATTTACTTACTTTTGTTTTTGCTTGCGCTCGACTGACCAGTCGAGGCTGAGCGCCGCGGCGTCCTGCTGCTCATCCTGCTAAATAACTGCAGAAATAATCGGATTGCTCGTAGTTATTGCTTGTAGATAACTCGATTTCCACAAGTACTCCTGGAAATAAATAACCGACGACCGCTAAATAATTTCCTGGGTATAAATCTGGAAAAAGTTCCACAAGTAGACAATTCCGCCGCCGTTTCAAAATTGCCCGCCTTACCGTCATAGAAATGGCGGAATGGGGCGGAGCTACGCATCTCGGTTCCAACTACACTTGTTTCTCTTATTAACGCTATCGTTAACTGTTAATTTGTAAATAAAACTATTAATGAAAACATTAATAGCAAAAAATGAATATATTTATGCCAGTGGATGCCTCATAGCGCACCTAAAAATGACAGATAACAAGCAATACTGCTGTGTCGCAACTTAACCTCCGCCGCGGAAGAGGGCGCAAGAGGGCGTGAGCGGACTTGCGTATATATGCTCTCATATATGTATTAAGGAAAAAAATGATTTAAAGAATATAATTAGCGCCTTAAACATCTGCATCATCAAACCCTTAAGTTAACCTGGTCTCTGACAGAACACCTTTGATTCCAGGTCCCAGAGCTAGATATCATAAATATTTGTTAGAAGAGTATTTGGGCTTTTCCTCAATCTTTCATTTTTAAATAATAAAATAAAAGAGATTTCATTTCTGCTTATCCATATGCACTATTCGGTGAAGCAGTTCTTTACAAACATACAATGGAGAACTGGATATTAACTGCTAATTTTGTACTTTGGCCCAGAATTGTTATCAAATTAATTTTGGAAGTGTCATCGGTTTGAATCCCGTTACTCATGAGCAGACGTCACATTTCGTTGTGGTGCACTGTGTGCTGTGCTGTGGTGTGTTCACAATGCCAAATAATCACTCATTTTCACTCTTAGTTGGAGGCCATGGATTTAGTGAAGTTAAATTGCCAAATAGGATGGTCAGAAGTTTATTTATCAACATTTTATGCCATATAGAAACTCTATTCTACTACAATTATATTTGAAGAAAGATACTTTTATTTTATGGACTACATGCAAGTCCCCATAAGCCCCAAAAATAAAGAATTACATTTTAGAACTTTAAATTGAGCTTATTCCTTCAGTGACTTGTTACAACAATGCTTTGGAATTGAGACCAGTAACTATGTGGGATTTTTGTTTGTCAGAAACAACTGATCATCTGTTTTTTCAATGCGTGAATACTGAAACCTTATGGCTTGATGTTTACTGTGTACCACTCATGTTCAAGTGGCTTCACATGAGTGGTATTCGTTTGGAAAGCTATGATTGCAAAGATATGTGTGGGATATGTATGTGAGTCAAGTTGCCATGTTGTTTGTATTTACAATTATTTTATTAATTAATTTTTTTTTTTAAAGCATAATAATTGATCATTTGTGAGCGGCTGTAGCAACAAGCGACGTCATCAATCTGCGACTGTAGCGGAAGAGACGTGGCAAAAAACATCATCCCGGAAAAAATGTTTCCTAAATATGAGTCTACACAGAGATAGGGAGATAGGCGACGGAACGTTTTGTTATTTGGCGAAAATAATACAGCAAAGCCGTGATCAGTTTTGAATTCACACTTGCCACGTACGTATGACCAGTCATTTTCATTCCCATCCCACGATTGTGACTTTTTTGTGTTATATTGGTCCTCTGAGTGAGTTCAGTAACCAAGAATGCTAGTTAGCGAGCTAATTGCTAACGTGTCAACTAACAACAGTGGCGCTTTAACGGCAGGTGAAATTAACGCTAGGGAGATGTCTGTCAGATAGTGACAGCGGTCCTACGAGGTCGACGTGGTGACTTTTATTTGATATTTCAGTCAAATGCTTTGTGTCTGCTACCTAAACTGTTGCCTAAAGCTAGCTTTATAACGTGGGTGTGTTCGTGTGCAGTTCGACAGTCCGAACATGGGTCTGTGTAAGTGTCCCAAGAGGAAGGTGACGAACCTTTTCTGCTTCGAGCATCGAGTCAACGTGTGTGAACACTGTCTGGTGTCCAACCACAGCAAGGTTTGTAGTCTCCTTCATTTCTCAAAATAAAGAGTTCTAGAGTTTTAGTGCAGAGTTACCACCTCCGTCCTGTAAAACTGCTGGACCCTTCATTGTATCCTTTATTGAGGCTGGGTTGATCAGCATTTGTTTGAAATTCACTGTTTTATAGAAATTGTAAAAGCTAAGTCTTGTCTTTGTATCTTCTTTCTCAATATTACGGAAGCAGTTCTTGAAAAACTGGTTGTCTGAACTGAGTCTTGTTGGAACTGCTCTTGTAGCTTTTCACTCAGCAGATTATTCAGCATTTTTGTGCCTTTAGAAACTTTAGACTCTGAGCCCTTTGAAGCAAACTTTAAGAGATTGTCTCTTTTCTGTAGTCTGTGTTAGTCCGTTTAATTTGTGTGTTGTGGAAACAAAGTGTCTTAGAATACCCTTCACCTTAGCCATTGTGTTTTAACCTCAGGGAGAGATCACATGCTATTGCAAAGGGACTCTCAACGAGAAATAAGTAGGAGTTTCTAATGTTTAGAAACAATAGAGTTAAGGGTAAGACCAAGTATAGCAGCAGTTTTCCTCTTCCAAGATCTTAAAGGTCTGAAAACTTACATCTGTTAACAATTTTGTTCTATTTTGACTTTACTGCTACAGCTTATGGGTAGTTCCTAATGGGGCAGTCGGTAGCATAATGTTTAGAGAGTTCGTTTTGTGATCGGAAAATGTGACCTCTGTATTTGACGCATCGTGAAGGAGCAGTGGGCAGGGCCCCGGTAGCCCTGCTTGGGGACGGTACCTTGCACATAAGTACTTAAGTGGTACCTTTACCGGTCCTGGATTCGAACCGGTGACCTTCCGATCACAGGGGCAACTCCCTAACCGTTACGCTACCATCTATTCAAATTGATTCCAGGATATTCCGCATCCCATACTGAAATACTCTTTTTGTAGCAGAAAACAGAAATCCGGGATGGACCCAGAAAATCTACCTTAACCCCTTTATGTGGCTTCAAACATGTTTTGGGGTGATTCATTTATGCAAAGTGTTGAAATCCTAAAATCAGTCTGGTAAACAGTTGGTAACTCATCCAATGAACTGATTGTTTAGGGCAGAAATGATTCAGCAAACAAAATCCGAAATCAGCGCATTCCATCAGCTCTAAATACTGAAGCGTCTCTGTTTGTGTTCTCTCGTGTTGCAGTGTATAGTACAGTCGTACCTGCAGTGGCTCCAGGACAGTGATTACAACCCCAACTGCAGCTTGTGTAGTCAGCCCTTAAACTCCCAGGAAACTGTGAGATTGGTCTGCTACGGTGAGTCGAATAGCATCTGAGTGCTTGGTGTTTACCATTCCAATGCATATTTTAATGAATGTCATTAGCAGATAAATGTAAAGAGGAATGTAGTTTTATGCTTTGTGAATGCTAGTTGTCTGACATCCATAACAAAGACGACAAAAAACATAATAGAAAGCCTATCTTCGTATTTAGTTTTATTCTTCCGGAAAATGTGACAATACAGGTTAAAACAACTTTAGGGAGAGAGTCATTTTTAGTGAATATCTTTGATAATAGACCTAAATCCTCATATCCCGATAACGATATATATCACAATATACTACATTTTTCTGTAAATTCAGTGGAACATGAATTGAAGCAAGATATCGAGTGCAATTGGCAGTAGAACACCTGTTTTTTGGCAGTTTTATTCGTAAAAATATTTCTAATATTTGGGCACCTTTTACACCGCTCTAGTGACTTTTAAAAGGAACTTTTAAAAAGGTGCGGCTTTTTAGGGGAATTGTGGCAGTTGTGTTTTTTGAGATGTTTTGCTCATGGACGTTTTATTCACCGGTTTTCTAAAACAACGTTCAAAAATCATGGTTTCACTGATGGTTTGAAGAAAGCTCTGAGTCACATCCAAAATGACATGGCTTTTTCTTACAGGGCTCAATATTAGCAGTTCTATACCAGAAAAAAAGATTGTGGAATCAAGCTGAGTTACTGCACCGCTTACTGTATGTTATACTGTGTCAGATGTCATTTCAGATGTCTCAACAACTCAAACTTTTATGCTTTCAGACCTGTTCCACTGGTCCTGTCTGAACGATTTGGCTTCACGTCTGCCCCTGTACACGGCTCCAGCCGGTTACCAGTGTCCCACATGCCAGGGTCCCGTCTTTCCTCCTTCAAACCTGGCCAGTCCCGTGGCTGATGTGCTGAAAGAGCAGCTGTCTACAGTCAACTGGGCCAGAGCAGGACTGGGCCTTCCACTGGTAAGTTACGACTTTTGGTTTTTGGTTTAAGTCCTGCTATGTATGAGCCTGAGCTTAGTTTTATCCAGGTGCACTTTATGTTGATATTGCAGCAAACCGTGATGTGGACTCCTGAGATGGTCTCAGTTCGGTTTGCTTTTAAGTTTGTTTGGAGTGTTCACATATACATTTGTGAGCAGGTGACGTGCTTGGGGATGGTACCTTGCTTATGAGCACCTCAGTGGTACCTTTATCCGGTCTGGGATTCGAACCGGCGACCCGCCGATTATGGGGCAAACTCCCTAACCGTTACGCTACCAACTGCCCCAGATCTCTGCGTTTGACCCATCTGTGGAGGAGCAGTGGGCAGCTGACATGGGTAGCGTCTGGGGAGCAGTGCTTGGGACGGTACTTTGCTCTTGAGTACCTCAGCACGGGGGCAACTCCAAAGCGTTACGCTACCACCTGCCCAAGTTATCCTTAAAATGAAATCTTAACCGTTATCACTTATTGATTCGTGTGTTATTTTCAGGTTGAAGACAAACATGAGGATGTGGAGAACACATCACATGATGTCACTGATTATACAGACTGGAGTTTCAACAGTGAGTTTGTTTATACGTATTTGTTACGGATGCACGATTCAGAAAATCTCACGATTCGATTCTGATTCTTGAGTCCACGGTTCGATTCAAAATCGATTCCTAAACGATTCAATACATAGATGAATTGGTTTCCAGGTTGATGTTTTGAGTTGCTTTTCTCATTTGACTGGGGCAGATCAACAAAAAAAATCAAATGTGCAAGTTTTTTACTAAATATAATGCAGATTTACGCATACCGCCTGCATTTCCTTCATGTTCACACGAAGGAGGTCTATCTGGGCAGATTTTGCGCCATCTGTGGGATTGCTGAGCTGAACTCGTGTCGTTTTTCCACACCTCTCATAATTCTATATCTTATACAGAACAAGCTGCACGTCCTCAAATGTACACTTTCTAACTTTGATGTGTTTTCTGCCCCCCATCCAGACCCTCCCATGGAGTCTTCCATCTCCGCCCCTTCCCTTTCATACGCCCCGGAGCCAGCGGTCGCTTCCACTCATTCCCACCAGGACGCAGGGGTCAACCACAGCGCGCACAATAACGGGGGGCTCGGTGGTCAAGAACACTCCGTCATCAACATGATCACAGCCAGCACCACCGATACAATCACCATCAGCAAAGGTGAACCGGGCTCAACATGCAAAACGTACGCTGGGTAGAACGTTTTTTTCCCCCACACACCGCCCCTCTCCACTACGGATCCTGTCCGATAGCGTGTATTTGGGACGTCATCCCCTTCACAGAGCCTCACGTTGCGTGAGCGTGGTATGAGTGACAACAGTGGGTGGGACGTTAAATGAAGTAGCGAGTTGAGAGCAAACGGCACACAGAGAAGAGACTGCAGTGGCTCATCGGTGACGGTCCAAATTAAACACTGATGCCAAATATCGGCCCCTGATAACCGTCCCGGCTGCTAATCGGCCGACCCTTAATATATAGAAACAAATATTGTTGTTGGTGATGGTCTTGTGGTTAGGACACTTACGTCTGGACCAGGAAGTCATTGTTTCGAATCCTACTTCCAACAGTACCATCATTGGGACCGTGAGCAAGACCCTTAACGCTAAGTTGCTCCAGGGAGACTGTCCCTGTCATTAGGAAACATGGACGTTGCTCTGGATTAGAGTCTTCTCTAAATGCTGTAAACGTCTACATCTTTGCACCAATCCATAACCTCATAACTTACGTTTTCTTCTATTAGCATCCTCACCCAGGAAGGTGTATGACACACGAGAAACGGGTCACACGTCAACGACTCAAATCGACTTCGATGACGACAAGTACCGGAGACGGCCAGCTCTCAGTTGGTTTGCACAGATCCTCAAGTGAGTTTCCTCATCCCACTGTAGCTCTTGATCTCTGTGTTACTTCTTAATATCCCACCTTAATTGGGGCAGTTTACGCCTGGTATTATTGTGTGATTTGATTCATGAACAACCTCCTATTCAAATATATATGTATTGCACCATATTTACCAGGAGGACAGTGTGTATATAGTGTGTGTATCCAAAATCTGTACACACCACAGTGCACCACAACGAAATGTGACCTCTTGTGAAATCTTAATAAAATCTTAGAAGTGGGAGGGGTAACTCGATTTTACGTAAACTGTTGGTAACAGGCACTTACCCAAAGCAATAAGAAACTTTGTGCTTCTCGCAAGTGCGTTTGATTTTCTTTTTCTTCAGAATCGCATTCGTCATACACTGAGAAATCCTGCGTTTTGCAGAGATTCCTGCGTTCCGCACAGATTCTGACCGCAGCAAAATAGTGGGAATGTCCAACGTACAACCCCAATTCCGAAAAAGGGGACCACTGTGACCAACTTAAAAACACCTTTTTGTTGCCCTGTCCCAACATTTTTTGTGACACGTTGCTGCCGTAAAATTCCAAATGACTTTTTGATTTCTAAAACTGGTACATTCTCTCAGTTTGCTATGTTCTATTGTTATTAAACTATGGGATTCTAGTTTGCAAATCATTGCAAAATTTAGTTTTATGTACATTTTACAACTGTCCCAACCTTTTTGGAATCAGGGTTGTAGATGCATTCAACAATTTATACCTCCTTTTTAAAAAATGTAAACTATTTGTTACAGAAAACTTCCATGTGGAAATCTAATACACAGTGAAGTTCAATCAGTGTTTTATTTAATGTTATTTTACACTTGTATAAAAGGTTATGTCTTAACTTGGAAGTGTTAGAATCCAAGTCTGTGTAAATCTTGCACATTTCTGCCATTTGTCCTGACAGGAATCGCTTGGGCCCCAAGAGAAAAGGCCTGACGCAGAAGCAGAAGATCTTCATGTTCCTGCTGGTGGGAGTGATCGGCTTCTTCACCCTCATCATCATCATGGCCCAGCTGGGCCGGGCTGCGGCTGACGAAGACCCCAACCTGAACCCCATGATGAACCCCAACATTAGGGTGGGCAACATGTGAGCGGACCAGAAGCCCACTCTGGACCGGTGCTCCGTGGCAAAGATCCCAGCAGGAAGACAGAAGAAGGGAGGGCAGCTTGAATGAAGAATGGAAGATATTTTCTCCACCGTGGGGTTGTGAGAACGATGAGTCAAACGTTTCTCTGGAAGTAGGCGGCTCCGGAGGGGGAAACAAAAATGTCGCCTTCTGCCTTTTTTTGGGGTCTTTTATCCAGCAGGTGCAGGAGTCTTTCATTCTCAAACCAAAGGGGTCTGCATCTGCCCTCTCCAGTGACTGGAATTATGTGAAAGGCCTCATCAAAAAAACGAGAGGTGGTCTATAGAAGCGTGCACACACTCGAGTTTTTCCAGCGGTGTGTGCTCTGTGTATACGAAGTAGTGGTAAAGCAAGGCTGATAAATAGCATTACAGAAAATCAACATATTGCTTAAAAACTGCTGTCAACAAAATATATTGCATTATTATTGTACCTATTGAAATCTGTTTTTTATAGTTCTTGATGGAAGTTCCAGATGACACATGGAATTATTTTCTTTGGGGGGGTGAGGTGAGATCTTACTTATTGACAACGGTTGCATTGTGTTCCTGTAAATTCCACATTTAGGCTCCCATTTGCACATTCGGCTCTCTTCTGAATATCTGTCCGTAAAAGCTGAGCTCGTTACTCTCCAAGTATGCGCTTTTGAGTTTTGTTTTTGTTTGTATATCTGATTGAATTCTGATATATTTGTTATCATATCCGGTCCCGTTACACTACAGTCTCGTCTGCAACATCCTCCTCCCGCTTCACTCTGGTTTCAAGTTTCCTTACAGGTTTCTTCGCTTCTCAAAGCTTCTATGACTTTTGTGGTGGTAGATACTGTGCAGAATGAGCTTTACAGCAGCCAGTGGAGTTTCTCTAGAACAGAGGTGTGTTTGTACAGTATTTGACTAAAAGTTCACTGACTCGGAGCTAACAGGATTTCACACTGTTCAGGTACATCTATTAAATTATGGACTTTATAAACGATTGATTTGGTTTCTTTGTTTTAAAAATTACATTTGGTATCAGCACTTAGAACAGAAACAGAAACCTTTTTTAGAATTAAAATACTTTGTGAGAAGGTTGATACAATTAACAGAGTTAGCAGACATACCATACTTAACATTCTCATGGAACTAAAAAATTAGAAACAGCTTTGCCATGTGTGAAAGCATTTTGTCAATGTAAAAAGTCAGCATATATGCAGGTGTCGACGTAGTCCTACACCTGACGCTGTACTAGTGTAATTTATCTTTTCCAGAGTAACTTGCATTTTCCAGTTACAGGACAGGGACAGTCTTCCCACAGCGACTTGATCTCCAGTTACTAAGATTACTGCTGTACTAATGTAATCACCTTTTTTACAAGTTTTACACAGAACGATTTATAAGGATTTCCTAGGATATAATAACATACAGAAAAACAAAATGAATACTCCAATTTGCATAGACTTTTGCAAAAATAGAAAATAAAAATAACAATTTTGTGCAAACCACGCATTGCTGATATATCTAACAATATCCCTTAAAAGTGACTTCAAACCAGGAGTGCGTTTCCCAAAAAGCATAGCAACTAACGCAGTGTACATTAGCAACTAACACAGTGTACATTAGCAACTAACATAGTGTATATTAGCAACTAACAGTTTATATTAGCAACATTAGCAACTAACAGTTTATATTAGCAACTAACAGTGTACATTAGCAACTAACATAGTGTACATTATCAACTAACACAGTGTACATTAGCAACTAACATGATGTACATTACATGGTGTACATTAGCAACTAACACAGTGCACATTAGCAACTAACATAGTGTCTATTAGCAACTAACATAGTGTCTATTAGCAACTAACATAGTGTATATTAGCAACATTAGCAACTAACATGGTGTACATTAGCAACTAACATGGTGTACATTAGCAACTAACAGTGTATATTAGCAACATTAGCAACTAACATAGTGTACATTAGCAACTTTGGTAACTAACAGTATACATTAGCAACTAACAGTTTATATCAGCAACTAACATAGTTTACATTAGCAACTAACATAGTATATATTAGCAACTAACATGGTGTACATTAGCAACTAACAGTTTATATTAGCAATATTAGCAACTAACATAGTTTACATCAGCAACTAACATGGTGTACGTTAGCAACTAACGTGCTGCTTACGTAGTTAATACGCTTTTGGTAAGCACACCCCAGCTTTTATATCTGGCAGACTTCTCTTGTAGATTAGTCAGGACAAATGAGAACATTTTCCTGTCGTTTCCAGCAGCAAAAAGTTGTAGCATGACGTATTTGATTTACTTGACGTATGTCCTGCGGTGTGACTGTTATGCACATTGTGATGATGCTGCTGCTGCTGAAGAGAAATATTGTGCAGCCACAGGCTGTAATCAAATGAAATCCAACTTCATCTTAGGTTCATAAAAAGGCAATACTATGCTCATGCTTTCATTATACTGAGCTGGCTTTCAAGATTAGTTTGTTCCTTTTTTCTGGAAGTTTTGCTTAAAATCCTCATGCTGATGGCCACTGTCCGTACTCCGACCTTCACTGCGTAATGAATCTGAGGAGGAGAGAGACAAGCTTCTGAGCATCTGCTTGAGTTAATTCAATCAGTAAAATGAATTTTCTAAAACTCTTTATACATGTAGGCCAGGTTTCTTGGTCATGTATTAACCCTAGTCTTGGTTGTAGTTGTAATACCAGTGCTGATTTACCATTCAAACTCAAAGTTAGTCTAGGACTAGGCCTAATCCATGACTGGGAAATTGGACCGTAGAATGTATATAAACCCTGACCTGTTGAGACTCGGCCCTGCCGTATCGCAGCTCTGTCACAAAGTGTTCACAGTTTCCTCTCAAAACGCAGTAGGGCATTTCAAGGCCTGTAAGGCAGAGAGCGTCCCGCAGGATGAAGCACACGCTCCTCGGCTTGTGCTTGGAGTCCAGCAGGTTGTTGACGTGGAATCGGTCTCGACCCACGACCTCGAAAAGCCTCTCGCGCATCACCACGGCCTTGTCACAGAGGACAGACGTCAGGCAGCTAATCCCGGCTCCAGCGTTCTCACCTGAGACACAAAGATAGGGAGATGAGAGAGGAAGGTGGGGAGTCGGCTAAACGTGTGTGGATTTATATTTTTAAAGTGATTTTTTTCACTTACAGGGAGGGGCAAGGTGAATGATGTCTCCCTCGCCAATGTATAAAGCCCAATGCTGGTAGGTACATCGGAAAATTTCTATAAGGTCTCCTGGCTGAGGCTTGCCATACTGAAATGAAAACCAAAATAAGACAAAAAATGAAAACAACTGAAATGGAAGTGAAATGACCTCAGCAGTTTCTGTAAAGTCAAAGTAAACTTTGTCATCTCTGCTATGTACAGTACAAATACACAAAGAGACGAGACGACGTGGCTCCAGTTTTAACAGTGCAAAGAACAATCAAGCACATAGACTAAGCAAAAAAATACATAGAATCTAAAATATAAACTTTAAACTAGAAGTAGAATGTAAAATATAAACAAACTAGAATTACATGCGGTATTCAGCATACGATTATGGTCCTGCAGTGGTCTTTTTGCACTGGATGTGCGTGAGATCTGCAACAGTTTTAATACGAAAATTCTAACAGACAATCAGACAATATTTAATATTTACAACATATAAAGTCTGATCTTCTATAAAGTCCAACAAGATTGTAGATCATATATTTATATACAGGAAAAGTCTTGCTGACTTCCAAACCAGGGAACTGGCTTTAGTGGTTTTAGAGAGAAACGATCTGGCACCGTGGATGTATTTTTTGTTTTCATTTCCAATTTCATTCAAGATGACAAATCCAATGAATAATCAACAAAAAAGACTGAAAAAGACACCTCGCTCATTCTTTTCTACAATGACTCCAACCTTAACTGTGCCATTAATGGTCTTGAATGTCATTTTTTGCACAAAGGTATGATTTTTTATTTAAGGGTTTCTAACATTTAAGAAACAGTGAGACACAGAGAAATCTGAATGCAAGCTTCTGGGATGATGCATGTTGGAATGCACCACCAGTGCAAAAGAATGAAATCTTCTGTGGAATCCATTTAGACATTTTTTTCTAGGATGTAGTAAAATCATTATGTCTTTGCTAAGGTGCTTACACACTTAACATACATACAGTGTTATGCTCGGGACTGGGATTTTGAGGTTAATTTGCAGGAATGCGTAGTAACGTATTACGAGTGGGGAGTTGCAACACCAGATGTCATTTATTCACTGTTTCACTCTCTCATTTATTCACTCACATGCACCCACTCTCATTCACATAGATTCTTTCTCACACACCCACACAGTCTTGAGATAAGCTGGATGTAGAATGAGAAAAGAAAACTAATTGTTAACGTATTATTCCAAATGTATGTCAGACAAGAATAGAATGGATTGTTTCATTAAAACTTGAAAAGCAAGTGATGTACTTCATAAAAAAAAGGGAAAGGAATGCTGTTTTTGTTATTCATCACTGATGTGTGATTGAAATTTCCCAAAATGAAATGTAATTTGTAATTTGAGTAACTTAATAACGACGTACTTTTTTTTACTGTTACTTGGGTAGGTTTTTAAAATGGGATTTTTTTTACTTTTACTCGTCATTTTTGAAGAAGTAATTGTACTTGCTCTTGATACATATATACTTTTCCCACCACTGTTAGTTTGAATATTTTACAATAGGAGTTCAAAATGAACTGGAAATGCTAATTACAAGCTTAGAATGTGCACAGAAGAATGGAAACGGGCAGCCTGGGTAATGAAAAGGGCGTTACAAAATACACATTGGTGTTGATGAGGGAAGAATTTTGTTGGGTACAAAGGGAGATGTCAGGCGATATTGGGAATTTTTTGGGCTTTTAAGGGATCATCAATAAATGTATTCACTGTTATAGAATAAACAAGAAATGACTCACAAAATGTGGTACAACAGCACTTCTCCTCCACCTGCATGATGCTGCATTGCCTTTCACTTCAACCTGTAATTCAGTGTCATCCCAACTTTGCGACTGATGTGTTTCATTCATGGTTCAGTAAATCCACTGTATTTTATATCCCAAATCCAGCAGTTCCTGTGCCTATAACTTTAAAATGTTTCATATTGCAATGTTATGCTCCGCCGTACATCCCTGCACAAATGGAATTCAGTACAAACACTGTTTCTCCAGGAAACTCCCACTTACACCAGATTATCCACTGTGGCGTGTTGGCAGAAGCTGCATGTTTGAGCTGTTCAGACATCAGTCGCTCAGTATCTCCTAATAGACAAGGAACCAGTGAGGCTGGTCTTAGATCAGTGACATGTTAATGAGCATTAGAGGACAAAGTAGTTTCTATTTAAAGGTATAAAGCTTGTAGTGATCTTTAACACCACCCCAGATTAAGCCAGGAACCTCACAACTCTTTAGTGTTAAAATCCATACATTTTAACCTTTATAATATTTCTGATATTTAAAATGAATTTGTGCAAAAAAAGAGAAAAAGGTGAAAATGCTCAACAGATTTTTACAATACTTTAGATTTAGACACTGGGTGTCTCTTAATCTGTGACCTGATTTGCCCTTTACTGCCAAAATAATGGTCTGACCTCATCCAGAATGAAGCAATATTAAGAGGATCATCAACTGCCCTACACAGCATTGTACTAATATACGTAATTGAAAGGGGGCAGGACATTTTGGCTGTACCCAGAGACCCGGGATATCGTTTTTTCTTTATTTAATACTCAAGACCCAACAAGCTATACTAAACATAATCAGATTTTCCCCCAGGTCACATGCATTTTGTATTTTGAATGAGTTAGATTAGTAAAAATTCTTCATTTGAAATGTTATCCTTAAATTAAATTAAGTAATTAATTAAGCTTTAAAAATCTTAATCAAATACCTTTGGATTAAATGTCATTAAAAAGCTGAGTATGAGTTTTGCAACCATCCATATTAGAATAAAATAGAATGCACTGTAAAAAAAAAAAAAAAATTGTAACAAATGTGTGCATCTTTACAGTTGTGTATGTATTGTGTAAATATTTACACTTTCCATTTCTGCTAGTCTGCATGTCATCATATTGGGAAAATGCATATTCACTGGTGTTGTATTGTGGCCTAGGGTAAAATCTATAACAGACTGATTGTAACTCAGTTAAAGCAACAAGCTGGGACTGGGGGATGACAGATGCTCCCCTTTTTGTCATAACTAATCACTCACCTCACTTATGGCGGTACTAAAGATGTTTCAAATGGCAGAATAAAACAAGCTATTGGCAAGAAAAAAACTCAATATACCTGTACATGTTTACAACCCTATGCTGTGTTTGTTTTATCATGTTATTTCTTCTCTGGTACAGTATTGTTAGTCACCCTCTGCATTAATCTTTAGATGCTACAATACTTCACATTCTAAATTCACAACTGTTTACAAATCAGCAATAATTGCAATGCAAATAGTCTATGTGTTATCCCTGCTGAAAAATAAGCCAAGTAAGCCACTGTTAGAGTTAGCAGTTTACTGATTTTAAATGTGTAGCATGAACATCAGTAATTTACATTAACTAGGCTGAAGAAAATTCATATTTTGCACAACTACATCAGTCAACCTCCATTAACATGTTAACAGCACCTCTAGTCACTTAGCCAATTCTGGATATTTGTTTACCGTGTTCAAAAGGAAGGTGGCACCATGGGGCCTGTATGTGTGCTCTCCCCGTGTGTCACGTGGTATTTTCAGCTTCTCCCTTTTCCCCCCACTGTCCAAAAGCACGCACCATGGGTTAATTGGCAACCCTAAATTAGCCCTGTGGGGTGTAAGAAGGTGCTGTACCCTGCAGTGCGTTTGCACCAAGTTGGGATTAAGTGGGTTGGGTAATGAATGTTAAAATGAGTCATAGTTGCAAGATCGCCCAAGCTGGATAAACTCTGTCATTATATCAAACCTTTAAACAGTAACAATTGTATTACATTTCAGAGGCATACATTACCCATGTGAATCACTAGTTTGAATGTACTTAATTTGTAGTAACTAATTTATTACTGCATTGCAATATACAGTACATGTAGCTGGAAGTTCAACTGACATGCAAAGACTGATTAATATTTCAATCACTCTTAATGAGTGAAAATCATTTTGAAGCTAACCACACCCAAGACTCAGAAATAACAAAAGCAGCACGATTAAACTTTGCTTTTATTAAGGGATATAAATGCAAACAGTACAAAAACACAACTTGTAGAAAAGGTAAAGTCTAAAACCATGTATATTTGCCATTATCCTCATATCAGGACCATCCCACAGATAGAAAGTTTATGGGAAACATCTAAAGACTGGTATTAGTGAAAATAGTAAAAGGCAAACAGTTTTAAACCCCAACTTCGACAGTGGGCAAAATGTGAGGACCACATCCTTGTGTTGATGCAGCATTTATCTGGAAAAAGAGTAAAGACACAGGATTAGTACCAGAAACACCAACCCAAAAATCCTACACACGACGTAATTTACATAGTTACAGTTGTACAACAATCTGAGCCACAGACTGGAAAAACTGCCCATATTGCCTTATACCAAAGTAAGCTTCTCATCTCATCCATGTGCTACATTTGTGCTTTAAATACGTCTATGTTTGCAATAAAGTTAAGATTACACTTCGATCTAAATGCTAGAGTAATATTTCAAAGGCAAATAAACGTCCGTTTCAACCACGTGCAGTCGCAAAACTATAATTATACATAAAATTATAATAAACGGCGAACCCAACTCCCTATCGCAGATTTTTGATGTGCCAGTTCTTGAGGATAGAACCAGTCGATGGAAAACACACTGGTACCGAAGACATAAAACTGGCCCTTCATATTCCTCCAAACATACACACGCGAGTACTGACAAACCCGCGCATGCCAAGAAAGGAGGTTAAAGGATGAGCGAAACGACAAAGTAGCCAGGAGTAGCCACCTCTAAAAGACTGTGGGTAATCGAGAACAAGTAAACACGCTTATAAACGTACTAGCATCGCAACGCAAATTCCTTCGAAACACTTACATATAAAGCGTTCTTCCACAGCTCCTACAAGGTCACAACCTCGAGGAAAAGGAGGACGTCGGGCCGCTTCCAGTTGCATTTATAGGTCCGTTGACGTAGTTTCCGCCAATCAGCTCAGCCAATCAGAGTGCGACTCCTGGCAGCAGTCGACACCCGTCTGCAAGATGGCTGGAAATAAATTTCTAAATTTGTTAAGCAAACCCTCCCCCCCCCAAAAAAAAATCCCAGCTCACATTAGTATAACAAAAGTAATAATGGGTTTTATTATAAAATATTTGGTTAATCTATAAAACAATACGGGTGGTTGGGCGGGATTTGGTCACGTGGACACATTTCGGGACAAAGTCTGCTCATGTGACTTCAAGGGTGCGAAGTTCGCTGCAGTAGACATGGCTCCTTTCATTGACAGGTAATTTGCTTCGCGTCTGCTTAAAAAGGCTGCGTGTTGTATACTACCTCAGATGTTGTCCTAAACGAACCATTGTTTTTATAATACCGTTTATTTTTGCTGTTAAGATTTTCGCTTCGTGAAGCATCTAAATGGCGCGACGCAGTTTGCTGACTTGTGCACGAGGATAAAATTGAGAGGCTTAAGTCAAATACTAATTTAAGCTCGGCGGTTTAGCTGATGTCACGCTGATCTGGGGATGAGCCTTAAACTCTGGTTGTCAATATGCGTTTTTTGCCTCCTTAATTGATTACTTTTCGAAGCCTGGAATTGTATTTTTGACTGTTTAGTTGCTTTCCTGCGTTTCTGGCATTTCCTGCCCATCGAATTGTTCTGCCCCTGTATTGTAGACGTTACGGTACGGAATTCAGCCAACGTTAGTCTGTTAATTGCGGGTGAAGCAGCACTAGCAGTAGCACTAGCAGTAGCACTGTTTGACCAGCTAACACAACTCGACAAAACGGGCCTTCAAATAAAATAGAAAGGGATAGTAAAATGAGGTTTTCCTGATGGTTAATTAGCCAGGGTTCTAATTTCTCGATGCCTCTTGTTCACCATTGAGACCTACCAACAAAAGCGTTTATAAAAGCTAAATCGATCAGCGATCACTCTTCGGTTTGCGCATGCGCTCGGGACGTCGCAGACCGTACACCGTCTATTAGGGCAAATTTAACCAGACAGGTCGTGCTACGACATTTTTGAAGCTTCATACTATTCTCCTGTTTGATATCTTGTCCTTGACTTATGTGTGAGAGGAGTCTGTAAGATTGAACACAATTACCTTTGCACTCGAAAAGGTAAATAATGGCGTTGTTTCATGTGTTTCTAGATTAATTTATACATAAATTCTCTTCCTTACAAAATTGCTGGCGAATTTTGATTTCTTGGTTCATCTTTTGCACATTATATGTACAATTGGACGTCTAAATTTACTTTAGAGAAACAATATTTACATGTATATTTGAAGATATTGCAGTAAATCACTGCATTTTCTCATTTGCCTTTATTTAAAAAAAAAACCATTATCCGACCTTTTGCATTACACGCCCGTAAGCTTCACATAAGACGTTTTGTAAGACATTTCAAAAAGGCGGTCTTTATAATTGGTTGGGAGTATGAACTCGGTCTTATTTTTTTTAGGATGACGTCACTGCTGTTTGTGATGCTTCTGTCACTGTATCTGGGGGCAGAGGCTGTGGATCGAAGCAACTTCAAAACCTGCGCTCAGAGTTCCTTCTGCAAGTGAGTAGAGCTCGGGTAGAAAGCATCGGCACGTTTCTCCTTCAGACAAAATCCTGTCTTATGAAGACAGTTCCAATTGTTTATACATTGTTCTCAGAAGAACAAAGTGTCACATACATACTGTGTATGTGTGTGTGTGTGCATGTGCAGGCGTCAGAGAGAGTTGAAGCCGGGTGAGTCTCCATACAGAGCCCTGCTTGATACTCTTCAGCTCAGTGACTCCAGAGTCACTTTACAGCTCATCAATGACAATAACAAGGTCAGAGCTTCATCTTTTGTATTTCTGATGTTTAAAAGTAAAAAATGTGAAAGCACACAAATCAGCCGTGTGTGTGTGTGTGTGTAGGTGCGTCTGCTGCTTGAGCTGTACAGGCTGCAGGGCAACATGACTCGCATCAAAATCAACGAGTTAAAACCTCTGAAGCCCCGCTATGAGGTTCCTGACGTCCTCATTGCTGACCCTCCCACTGAACCGTAAGTCATATTTACACCACATTTTGGCAACCTGCTACCCCCTTGCCTTTTACTGGCAAACAGTAATGTCTGAATGTGAAGGATTTTTTTAACATGTCTTTACGAGCAACACCAGCCTCTTTTTAGGAGTTGTGCTCTGTGTTGTTAGAATGGCGGTAGTGACTCAGGATGAGAACGGCCTGGTGCTGTCCCTGGGGCCTGACCAGCAGAGGCTGATCCTGAGCGCCCGTCCCTTTCGCCTTGACATCGTAGAGGGCCCCCAGGTGCTGCTGTCGCTTAACTCCCGAGGCCTGCTGGCATTCGAGCACCTGCGCCTGCGCAAGGACACGTGAGTCGGCACTGTTTATCCAGATTGTTATACTGCACCATGCATATACAGCTTTAGGCAGCAGGCAACACAGGGTCTATAAAAAATCATAATTAAAAAAAGAATTACATTCTGTAATAAAAATCCAAAATTTCCTATGAGTTCCACTTGTAAACTAATGGAATATTAGTGGAATGTTAACAAAGTTGACCAGTAAAAAATTGTATAGAATTTTGAATATTTTTTTAAAAGAATGTCAAAGTTGTCTCCTTTCCTTAAATCCCCTAATGTTATATATAATACATTATATATAAAGTGTATATTTGGCATAATATTATAAGAGTTCAGTGTGCAGCCTCATGTATTTCCCACTGTTTCTATCCCAACGATTACACAACAGAGCCGTACAGCACATGAACGATTTCAAAGTTGAAGTCCTGTTTTATCCATACTAACAAACCTTTTTAAATTTTAGTAGATATTAGCATAAGGCATAAGCATACTTTTATGTTTCAAAAGAGATTTTAAGGTCCTGAATACTCCAGCTGACTCGGCATATTTCCATCAAATTTTGTTAGGTGTTTGTCTGTTTCACAGTTCACTCCTAACTCACTTATCCAGCATATGAACCGTTCACCTCACTACCTGGTTGTAGTTTGCCCCGATCCACTTCAGTCTACTCACACTTTTGTAATCGTACTTTCATACTAGGGATGCACCGATCCGATATGTGGACTGATATTGGTTCGATAAAGACTCAAAAGGCTGGACCGGGTATCGTTGGCATTGGCCCGATATATGGAGCCGATCTCTTCAGTTAAATTGTAGGGTTTTTTTTTCTATGGTTGCGTACAGTTTGTTATGCATCTGAAGTGGCACTGCGGTAAAGCAATGGGCAGAACAAGCAACGCAACACACTTCAATGCAATCACGCGATTACACTGTTTTAATTTCTTTAACAACACCAGCTCTCGCTCGCGATCTCTGAGTTCCTAATGGTTTTAGCGCCGTAGGATTAGGGACCGTCACAAAATTACAGAACTGTGTTTAAATGAATAGTTTTTTAGATGTTATTTTAATAATAAAGAATTTAGCATGTACATATTTGTGTGTAATTAGTACATTGTTTTAGTTAGGAAAACAGTATTTAAGTCAAGTATTTCCTTAAGCATAACCGAATAATAGTCTCCTCCTCACAGAGAAATACACATCTTATAAACATCTTAAAATTGTTATCGGATCGGTACACAGGATCGGCCAAGCATCGGCATTGGTTTCGGTACCGAATAAGTTGACTCGGTGCATCCTTATTTCATACCTTCTGTTGCATCTTTTCATTAGAGCTTTGCTGCTTCAGTAATTACTGTCTGTATCAAAGGGGCTTCATTCATCCAGGCCTGATTTTTAAATCGGTTGGCCAGTATGAGAACGCACCAACACACTCACTGACCACTTTATTTAATGCTCTGTACCACTGAGCACAGGACTTAGTAGGGATGCACAATATTGGGAATTATTGGCCGATGCCGTTATCCGATGTTTTTCACGCTTATTATATCTGCCGATGCCAGTACATGAGACGTTTCACTGCGCGCACAGAATTGTGGCACAAAAATAGCGCCATAGTTCTGAGATTTCTAACACCACTACAAGTGCTACGAGGGCGGAGCATTTCGAGTGTAGTGCACAACAGTTTGAGGAAAAAAGTCACTTACTGCCCTATGTGGTGTACCAAGTCAAATAGGGCCCGTGTGACACTCCATGTGCGCTACCTAGTGCGTAGAGAGCCTTTAAGCTACAACCCCAGCTATTTCCTGAGATGCATACTACCACATAGAAAAGTATGATAAGAACGCCTTACCTACCATACTATTAAGTGAGCAGTACGTGATTTGGGACTCGCATTCACTCACATTAATGCCATACATTTTAAGACTGAGGGCGCGGGCTGTATAAAATCCCACCTCGGACTTTGGACATGCCTGGCACATGCCTTTCCTCTGTACAATAAATGTCTGAAAAATCTAAGCATCGGTCCAATGCCAATGACTTAAAAAAAAAAAAAAAAAAAGAGAGAGAGAGAGAGAGAAAAAAAAGGAGTTATTGGCCGATTCCGATATTATTGTGCGTCTATACTTTAAAGCTCTATAGGTGTGCTGTGTTCCTATTAGTTGTAAAACGGAGCTGCTTGTCCCCGCACATTTCCTCAAAATCAAAGTCAGAGTCTCATGTACTGTCTCATATGCTCAACGTATTTGTCGAGTCTTATATCTGATCACTCACACTACAATTCTAAACTTGGTTCTTATACGATTGTAAAAGCAACACACCGCAAGCAGAATGAGCTCAAGAGTGTAGCGGTTTTTAAAAAGGCGTTTGGAAGCAGCAAGTTTTCCTCTCACATCACTTATCATGTCATCTTGTATCACAGGAATCTAATAAAGTGGTTGGTGAGCTGTTTTGGAAATGGCCTCTAAAATGTACTGTACTGGTCTGTTGTGTAAAATCAAAATCCAACTCCACAAATGATGTTCCTAGAGCCTTATGAACTGAGCCTTACATTTGATGTCAGTGTCTTGGTCCTTTTGCCCAGTTGCAAAATTATGAATTCTTTTTAGCATGCATTCGTTTGTCACTGCTGAGGGGACCAAGAGGGTGTGAAGGCTGTGATGGAAAGCCAACATTATGAACCTTGTTGTTGCTTTGTGTGATCACTGTGTTACTGTAATTTGTACCATATGTGTCCATCAAACGTGTGAGAGGATGTTTCCCAAAGGAAACGCTCACCTGCCCCCCACCAGAAAAAAGTTTTTAAAAATTTGTGATCTGGAAGTCAGATTCGTCAGCCACCGGCATCTAAATTCCCATTTGATGTCGCGTGAGCGCTAATGCATGAGATCAAATTGACCCCATTTGGAGATTTACTGAGTAACAAATTATCTTTGTCCATTATCTTGATTTTCTTTCATACAGTAAATTTAATGTTTGGCGAAAATGTTTGCATTAACCCAAAGTCTCATTATTCTCCTGTTTTGTTCTCCTCTCTCTTTTGTTTCTTTCTTTTCCATTCCTGGGCACTCTTCCTCCCACCCCTCCTCTCTCTCTCTCTCTCTCTCTCTCTCTGCCACGCCTTCCAGCATCTCTCATAAAATAACTAGCACAGTCGGTAGCATGTGGGACTCGATCAAGAGTGTTTTCTCTAGGTAACGTCCCCCTTTGGCCTGCTTCTTGGTCGTGTGTTTGTCTGTGTGTGAACATGTGCATATTTGTTTGGATAATGATCATTATGACGGTAGATCTGACGGGTGGTTCTTGTTTTGTTGAAAGGTGGGGGGAGCATGTTCGTTTCCAATGTTGCCTGATGTGTTTAAGTTGGAGAAGAATTTTCACAAACCCACTGCGGCTCAATTAAAGCGATAATCCATCAGTAAATTATGGCATTGATTAGCACCGTGTAAAGCACTTTCCCGTTCCCTCCACCTTTTAACGGGAGAACTGTCATGTCATTGGAATACCTTTGCTCACTTTTTTTCTTCTTTCAGCTTTACTTAAAAGGGCAGAGTCACGCTAAGATTAGGGATGCACCGATCCGATGCGTGGACTAGATATCGGTCCGATAAACGACTCCGTTAGCTGGATTGGGTATCAGTGGCTTTGGTGCAGATCTATGAAGCCTATCTGATGTGCGTTTCCCAAAAGCATTGTGTACGTTGGCAGCTGACACATGGTGTACGTTAGCAGCTGACACATGGTGTACGTTAGGAACTAACATACATAGCATATAGTGTGCGCCAGCAGCTAGCACATAAGGTGTGCGTTCTTCAGTCTGTAAAGCCGATATTTGATGCACATTCTTCAATCTGTTCAGCCGATATTTGATGCACGTCGGAAAGGTAGCACTTGTGTATGGCACATGTATGGCGTAATTTTGTACCAAATTTCTGAGCACACAGTGAAACGTTAGCAAGCAAAATCTCTTGTCTTTACGCGCTCATTGCTGCCTGCGCGTGCGCTCAAAGTAAATTGCGTGTTTGCTTCACTTAGCGAATGTGAGCTCAAACGTGGGCTGTGTCCTGAGCCGCATGCTCCTCCACTTAATAGTATGGTAGGTAAGGCGCTCTTATCATACTTTTCTATGTGGTAGTGTGCATCTCAGGAAATAGCCGGGGTTGTAGCTTAATAGCTCTCTCCGCACTAGGTAGTGCATATGGAGTGTCACACGTGCCTTATTTGATCAGAGCTCAAACTGCTGCGCTCTGCTTTTACACTCGGTTGTCTTGCGAAATCTCTTGTCTTTAAAGACATTGCTTGTTTTGTGGCGTAAAGACAAGATATTTTGCTTGCCAAAGTTCCACTGTGCGCTCAGGATTTTGCCACAAAAATGGCACCGTAACTCTGACATTTCGAACACAGCCAGCGTGAAAGCAGAGTCGAACGTTTAGAGTGCAGTCCACAGTGTTTTAAGAAAAAGTCACTTCCCGCCCTATGTGGTGTACCAGTTCGCACAACTAAAATTGTTTGTAAAATTCCAAATGTAGACAGATTGTCTTTTTGGCATATCAGTTATCGGCCCCGTTAACTAGCAATAATCGATATTGATATCGGCCCTGAAAAAATATATCGGTCGACCTCTGCATGAAAGGGTTAATATGCAAAATCATGGTATCAGCTCATAATGTGCAAATAATAAGATGGCAATGCACAACCGTCTCATGAGCAATGTTCAACGTGATCTAAGAACTGCTTTATGAATGTTTTTTCATAACCTTTTTCACCGCAGTGTCTTATCAGGCTTCGTTATCTCAATAATCTGCCATATCATTTGAGCTGATTTCCTGTAGTTGAGTGTGTATTGCATGGGAGATCAAGATTTAGCCAGTTTTCAGGTCAGTTTTCAGGCGACTGCCACAGTGTAACATAAAACAGGGTTTCGTATTGTCCGATCAAATTTGTCACAGCAGCCGTTCTTTTTGGTGGACCTGCCTTTTCTCCACTTTGCATCATTCCTTGTGGATGTGTGTGTGTTTTTCAGTAAACCTGACACCAATGCAGAGGAAGCTGGTGGGTCCGAGAAAGCAGAGGGCCTAAATGATGAGGTGCGTGTGAAATATACTTCATGCGTCTGCGTTCACAGATAGTGCTTGCCTCAGTATAATAAAAGTTTATTGTTGCTTTACGGACCTTGAGTGGTTCACACTGGGCCCTTTCATCTTCGCTGTATTACTGCGGAGGTCTAGAGATCGCAGATGAAAGGACTACTTGCATCACATCTGACTTTGGACTGCGGTTATTCCGTCCTTGATCTCACCGTGCTGCTTATGAATTGAGATATTTAGTGAAAAAGTATTTCAAAATAATTTTCTTTAAAGTATTTTTGCTTAAGAGCTTATTTCTAGAACGCTCATGTGTAAAATATTTCACCCCATATATGAGACTTTGTCTGTACTTGATCATTATCCATTGATTCTGTTCTCTCTCTCTCTCCCTCTTTCTCTCTCCACTCCTTCCCTTCCTGCCACAGCTAGTGAAAGAGGAGGAAGACGCACCTGGCATGTGGGATGAGATGTTTAAAACACACAGCGACTCAAAACCCAATGGTATGTACACAAATAAAACAATGAGTGCCCTGGCGGAGCATTTTGAGCGTAGTGCACAAAATTTAAAAAAAAAAAAAGTCATTTCTCACGTGTTGTACCAAGTCAAATAGGGCGCGTGTGACACACTTCACGTGCACTACCTAGTGCGTAGAGAGCCGTTAAGCTACAACCCTGGTTATTTCCTGAGACACATACTACCACTCAGAAAAGTATGATAAGAACGTCTTACCTACCATGCTGTTAAGTGCGGCAGTACTAGAAGCCACGTGTCGTTTTAAATCCCGCCTCCGACATTGGACATGCCTGGCACAAGCGCTAGCTTTCCCAAGTACAATAAACACATCATAAAATATCGGGCAAATCTAAGCATCGGCGTGAATTATTAGGACGATTCCTATATGATTCCGATGTTATTATGCGTCCCTAGTTGCAGTACATGCTCATTATGTAACAGCTTCTTGAACTCTGTTGTTTTTCCTTTTTGTTCCCCTCCAGGACCGACCTCCATTAGTTTAGACGTCTCTTTTCCAGGCGTGGAGCACGTTTATGGCATTCCGGAGCATGCGGACACTCTCAAGCTCAAAAACACCGAGTGAGGGTTTCACCGTCTCATATCGTTTGTTTCTCATTTATGCTCCTGATGCCAGCAATTCACGGAGTTTAACTGTTGTATGTTTGTGCATCGGCAGCGGGGGCGACCCGTATCGACTGTACAACCTGGACGTGTTCCAGTACGAGTTGTACAACCCCATGGCTCTGTACGGCTCGGTGCCCGTCCTCCTGTCCCACACCGCACAGCGCACCATGGGCCTGTTCTGGCTCAACGCAGCTGAGACCTGGGTGGACATCAGTTCCAGCACCGACGGGAAGGTGAGGCTCCAGGGTCAAATGCATTTGTGGAGTAGGTAGAGATCATGGCAGCCACTTTATTATGAAACTAATCAATAAGAGACACCAGTCACCCAACATCTTTCATTATTCAGCAAAATCATACTTATTTTATTATAATTTTTTAAATAAAAATATCCCTTTAATTACAAGAACTAAGACGTAACACGTAACCTTGACACCAGTTGGTTTGGTACTGCGTGTTTGTGATTGCAGACAATGTTTGGTAAAATGCTGGACTTGGTCCAGGGCTCAAGTGCAGCTCCTCAGACTGACGTGCGCTGGATCTCTGAGAGCGGCATCATCGACGTCTTCATCATGCTCGGACCCAAACCTAAAGATGTTTTCACACAGTACGCCTCACTCACAGGTACTCAAGCCTTTATGGTAGCATAGATAGACAGGTGGGCAGACGTGTAGAAAAGACGGGCGGGCGGGCGAGAGGGCGTGTAGAAAGACGGGAGGGCGGGTGGACGTGTAGAAAAGACAGGCGGGTGGATGTGTAGACGGACAGACAGTGGGGCGTGTAGAAACGTGGGCGGGCGGGCGGGCGAGGGGGCGTGTGGAAAGACAGGCAGGAGGACGTGTAGAAGGACACACAGTGAGGCGTGTAGAAACACAGGCGGGCGGACGCACAGAACGGCGGGCGGTCGGGCGGATGCGCACAACGACTGGCGGTTTCGTAGAAACACCAAAAGCCTCAGGGATCTCTTCTCCTTTTCACGCCACAGGCACACAGGCCTTCCCATCTCTTTCTTCACTTGGGTACCACCAGTGTCGCTGGAACTACAACGACCAGGAGGACGTGAAGACGGTGGACGAGGGCTTTGACGAGCACGACATTCCCTACGACTTCATCTGGCTGGACATCGAGCATGCGGACGGCAAACGCTACTTCACCTGGGACCCCAGCAAGTTCCCCCAGCCCAAAGAGATGCTGCAGGGCATCATGAACAAGAGGCGCAAGGTGTGCAGGTTTTCTGTGTGTGTTGACTGTTACTGACTATTGGAATGACACTTAAAAACTGAGGGCAAAAGGATTTTATTTTGTTATGTGAGGTTACGAAAAATCTTGGTACAGGTTTACCAGGGGTTTGCAAAAAAAATCGAATCGAAACCCGATTCTTTATCTGTCGATTTAAACCCGATTCATGCATTCCAACAAATCGATTCATATTTTTTCAGTGAACGTGATGGTGCTAGTTTACTTGGCGGAGTCAGTATGTGTACATATGCATTACATTTAGAAAACTACATTTGATTCGGTGTCAAAATGAGGAAAAGTAACTCAAAACGGCAATCTGGAAACAACTTCATCTGTATAATGAATCGAGTCGTTTATGAATTGTGAATCACTTATGGATCGAATCATGAGACTTTCTGAATTGTGCACCATTACAGATTTATTTTAAGATTATATCTACACATCTACACGTTTTACGTCATTAGATGGTCGCCATTGTGGACCCTCACATCAGAGTGGACAGCAACTATAAGATCCACAGCGAGCTTCGCTCCAAGAACTTCTATGTCAAGACAAAAGACGGAGGAGATTATGAAGGCTGGTGCTGGCCAGGTTGGATTTGTCATTTTCCCTGGAAGAAAATCCCTTATTTTTACATGTGCGATTAGAGAGTGATAAAGGACCTTCTCCTCCTCTTGTCCCGAAGGCAACTCTGGCTATCCTGACTTCACCAATCCCGAGATGAGAGAGTGGTGGGCCAGTAAGTTCGCCTATGACCAGTATGAGGTAAGAGGTCGGGGTGTAACGATACATCAGTCTACATCGACGCTTCACTTCAGCGATCAATGAGCGAAAATATCGGTCAGACATCATATATACTGTATATTACTCTTAATATTGAACAGGAATGTATTAAAGGAGAAGATTGATTTTCATTAAAATATCTGGATGGAGCTCAGGAAAAAATCTCAAAAGATATTTCGGTTGCTTTTTGTGATTTGATCGCTGGCTCCTGAACTGAAACGCGTTGTGATATTGGCAGCCGTCGAATCGTGTCCGTTGATCCTTGCGATTTGCACCTCTACAGTACTAAGAGGTTTGATCAAATCAGACTTCCACTTAAAACTATCCAGCGAGACCTCGTTAAAGAGCTTTATGATCGATCATTCGTTTTTGAAGAATAAGTGGCTATGTATTAATAGATTATGAGCTGGATTACAGAGTCCAGAATTGATGTTTCTATCTCTGTTGTTTGACTCAGGGCTCGATGGAGAACCTGTTCACGTGGAACGACATGAACGAGCCGTCCGTGTTCAACGGACCGGAGGTGACCATGCACAAGGACGCGGTGCATGGGAGTTGGGAACATAGAGACGTGCACAACATATACGGCCTCTATGTGGTATGGAAGTAACCCGTTCTTTTATCGGTAGACTCTTTACTGTGGTGTTAAATTGGGCTCTAATCTCGATTTCTGGTTTGGTTTTCCAGCACAGGGCAACTGCCGAAGGCCAGATCCAGCGCTCGGGTGGTGCGGAGAGGCCGTTTGTGCTCAGCAGGGCCTTTTATGCAGGGTCTCAGCGTTACGGTGAGGTTCCTTTTTTTTAATTTTATTTATTTTTTTTTTTTAAAAACACACTAACCGGAGGTAGAGCGATATTGTTTTTCAGGACAATAACGATACCAATTATTGCAATTATTATCGGAGTGATAATCCGATATGCGAGGAAAAGAAAATCAGTCAAAATTTGGAATTGTACAAACATCAACGCAAAACGTTATTTAAATACTTTATTGTTAATCACTTTATGCTTTTACTTTATTTTCATTTTAATTTCCAACATTATAGAACTGTGGGAATTGAATATGTTTTAGTATTCCAAATTAAGCAGCAGCAGCAGGATGTGGTGCCGTAAGCAAAGCTGCTCAGCGTGCTCTCACCGCTTAACCAAGATCTCTTCCTAGCAACATTGGTTGAGACGTCTATAGTCGCTCACTTAGAAGGGGTCAGTCGAGGGTGGTGAGCTTCTGGGCGAAAAACCTAACACGTCCTTCGTTCGAGTGAATCCCCCTTACGCCTGTGTCTGAGGGTGTGGCGTGAGTGACAATGATTGGCCACTACTCGTGTGACTTATAGCCGATCAGAGACTGTTGTGGGCGGGACGTTAAACGAAGCAGCGGGTCGAGAGCAAACGGCACAGAGAGAAGAGACGGCAGTGGAGCCGCAGTAGCGCACCTTATAATGACTTAATATCGATGATGGTTAACATTAAATACCCATAATCAGTAAAATGCCTAATATCGGCCCCTGTTTAATCGTGGCGGCCGACCCGTAGCAAAGTGAAATGCAAGGTCGTTTGAATGCATCAAAAAGCTAAAAGATGCCATGTTTCCTTACACAGCGTCCTTACTTTCCTTTTTGATCTGTGCTTTAGGTGCCATTTGGACAGGGGACAATGCTGCTGAATGGGGCCATCTCAAGATCTCCATCCCCATGTGTTTGAGTCTAGGACTAGTGGGGATCTCCTTCTGTGGAGGTAAACACCCAGTTTGCTGTTCAGTTTCTGTTGTTGCGACGGGGAATCATTTGGAGTGGACTTGTGACTTCAGAAGTAGTGGAACGCTAACTAACCAAACTTATTGAGGATACCTTCGTCCTCCAACACTTAGAACTAGGGATGCATGATGATATTAGGATCATATCGGAATCGCCATTGGACCGATGCTTATATTTGCCCGATGTTTTTGTCTGATATTTTCGGACGCATTTATTGCACGTGGGAAAGGTAGCGCTTGTCCGAGGCGGGGTTTAATACGGCTGGCGCCCCCTTGTCTTAAAATGTATGGCGTTATTTTGTGCCAAAATTTGGAACACGCAGTGGAACGTTCGCAAAAACAATTTCTCTTGTCTTTACGCGCCCAACTCGCAAAATTAGCAAAATGCTTTTATTGTACTTTTCTATGCGGTAGTATGCATCTCAGGAAATAGCCGGGGTTCTAGCTCAAGGGCTCTCTACGCACTAGATAGTGCACATGGAGTGTCACATGGGCCCTATTTGACTTGCTACACCGCATAGTGCGGGAAGTGACTTTTTCTTACACTCGAAACGCACCGCCCTCGCTCCAAACTTGACTAACTTGACTTGGCGCTGTGTTAGAAATGTCAGAGTTACGGCACCATTTTGTGGCAAAATTCTACCTCCCTACCCACCTCGGCATCAGCAAATAATTCCCGTATCGTGCATCCCCAGTCAGAATAAAGCACATTTGAGTCGGACGTTGAGCGATTTCGCAGTGAGCGTCAACCTAATGCCGTACGCGAAGCTTGTTGTTATTACCGATGACGCCGCCACTGTTTTCTCCTCCACCGTGTAGCCGATGTGGGAGGCTTCTTTAAGCACCCCAGTACCGAGCTGCTGGTGCGCTGGTACCAGGCAGGCGCCTACCAGCCGTTTTTCCGAGCCCACGCCCATCTGGACACCCCCCGCCGAGAGCCCTGGCTGTTCGGGCCGGAGAACACGGCCCTGATCCGGGAGGCCATCCGTCAGCGCTACGCGCTGCTGCCCTTCTGGTACCAGCTGTTCTACGCCGCGGAGCAGAGCGGACAGCCAGTCATGAGGTACTGCAACATGGCCGCTACCGATCATTCATACAATTATCTCACTCACACACTCAATCGCTCTCTCTTTCTCACTCATTCTTTCTCTCTCACTACTCTTCTGTCTCTCGCTCTTCAGGGCACTGTGGGTGGAGTATCCTGAAGATCCCGTGACCTTCACCATTGAGGACGAGTACTTACTTGGTGAGTGAATCCAGTGGATTCCAGATTCTGCCTTTCTAATAACTGGGTGTTTTAGGAAGATTTGGAAACTGCTGGTTAAATCCCCCCAAAAAATGCGCTACATCGACTCTCATTAATGTAAACGAATACGAAACACCAACTCAGAAAATAACGCAGAACTTCCTGCACCGAAGACTGTAATGAGCGTCTGTCTTTGTCGTTAACAGGTAAAGATCTGCTGGTCCACCCTGTTGTTGATGAGGGAGCGAAGAGTGTGACAGCGTACCTGCCTGGAAAGGGAGAGGTACGAACACAACAGCATGTGTTTCATTTTTAAATTTGCCTTTTTTTTTTTTTTCTCTGAACTGCCGTCATGAAAGCAGAGTGGAGCGAGGGCGGAGCATTTCCGGTATAGTGCACCACATTTCAAGAAGGTGGTGCCCTACGCGGTGCACCCAGTCAAATAGTGACACTCCGTGTGCACTACCCGGTGTGTAGAGAGAGCCGTTAAAACTACAACCCCTGAGATGCATACTACCGCATAGAAAAGTAGGATAAGAGCTAAGTGCAGCAAGGCGTGAAGCTAGCTACAAAGTGAGATTGTGTCCAGAGTGAAAGCAACTCTAAAAGCTGTCTATTTTCTAACAGGTTTGGTACGACGTCCACACATTCCAGAAGCACAAGGGTGCACAGAACCTCTACATTCCAGTCTCCATGAGCTCCGTAAGTGTGTGTTTCGGCATGGGATTCTGTTTTTTTTTTTTTTTTTAAATGTACATCATACATTTTTTATTATGTCCTCTTGGCAGATCCCAGTATTCCAGCGAGGCGGCTCCATCATTCCCAGGAAGGACCGCATAAGGAGATCCTCCTCCTGCATGGAGAACGACCCCTACACCCTCTACGTGGCCCTCAGCCCTCAGGTGAAGGCACAACACGAGGAGAATCACTTATCTCATGTGTATCATCACTTATCTCATATGTTGGATCACTCAGTCCTTTTGATATTTAAAGCCCAAACTTCATTCTCACAGGGGACCGCTGAAGGAGAGCTCTACATCGACGACTTCCACACCTTCAACTACAAGAAGGAGAAGCAGTTCATCCACAGGCGTCTGCACTTCTCTGATAACACTCTGTCTTCCAGGTTGGCATTTCTTTCTACGGTTATACGTGACGAGCATAAAACTGGTCAACTGCACCACCTCGTGGTCATACATCTTTTTTTGGGATATTCTTGAAGAAATATGAATCCAAGATGTTAGACCAAACTCCCAAACACAGAGATATAACAAAGACAAGGCTTTATTGATAATAGCAGGTCGTCGTCAGTATTTAAAATGGAAAAATTAACAAGGAATTCCAAGCATTTATGAATAAAAATCACGAGTTCGTATAAAAACAAACAGCATAATGTGTCAAATTACAAGTAAGGAGAAGTCAAAAGACGGTAACAAAGCAAAATATAGCTGTAAGCGGCAACAAGTGGGGTCCATGCAAAAGGCGCACAACAGCAGTTGATGCAGTAAGCGTCAAAGAAAGGAGTCTGGGAATCAGAAGTCAAAATTAGGAAAAACAAAAATGGCAAAAAGCTCTCGCTTACGACATCGTGCATAATCCGCTAAGCAGCACACCATCCCCGCTTCTTGACCAAGTTTCAGCTTTGCACGACTTACTGTTTCACCAAAATCTGTCATCGTTTGTCTAACCTGTGGATTCTTCTCAAACCTTTTCCTCAGTAACCTGGCTCCAGACGGCAGGTTCACGACAGCAGCGTGGATCGAGAAAGTGGTTATACTGGGAGCTGCTCGTCCTGCGTCTGTCTCCCTCGTCGCTGAAGGTCAGTCTTAGTCTTAGTCTTAGTCTTCTGAAAGTCTTTCTTTAGGAAATGGAAATGTCTACAAATCAGTCACTTTTCTCATGCATTCATCCCATTCCACATGCCACTTTTCACATCTTTACCTCCAGGTGGTCCCGAGTCTGCTTTGGAGTTCAACTTTGACTCAGCTGCGTCAGTTTTAACTCTGCGCAAACCTGGAGTCAATGCAGGAGCCGACTGGACCGTGCTCCTGAAGTAACGCCAACATGTTTAAGCAGACACACACACTCACACAAGCTTACACAATTGGTTGCACCCATGAGGATGACATCGCTTCCACTTCATCCCCGTTATGCGTAATGCAGTAGTTTTGTTAGTAGGGGTTTCATTTTAGAATCAAAGCAGATGATTAGGGATTGGAATAAATGTCTAAAACAGTTTCCCAAATCCTTTAGGGTTTTTTTTCCTGACATAAAGCACTTGTTTTAATACGAGACTGGCACTTTTAAATGCACACAGTGATTCAAAAGGAGCACCACAGAATGAGTTGGAAAAGTTTGGTGAGAAAATGTAGAAGAGGAGGAGAATAGAAAGGGAGTAGGGACACGTACTGTAGAGAGAGGGGGATTGAAAGTGAGGTTTAGACAAAGGAGAGGGGGTGGGGGAGAGAGCGGTAGGGAGAAACGCTGGTGCACTGACATGTTAATCAGCAATCATGATGCATTCTCATTCCCCGGATCAGTCCCAAAACTGAAAAATGACAGAACATTCCAGAATTGGCTGGCGTGCACAAAGATGACGCATTTGCTGAAACTGTTCAATTACAGAATCTTCTGCCAAATCCTGCCCTAGTCCTTGTCACCCACCTAACAGTTTGGCTTGTGATTTCACTTCTAAAGAGGAAGACATGGTTGCTGTGGCTAAAACCTCATTTTCTTTCCCCTTATTGCTTTCTCCCATCATAAATTTTAGCATTTTAGCATCAGATCTGAAACAATGAAAGGAAATGGAAAGATATGAAAAATGTTGATTTGTAATGTCAAGTTAGTTTGTACCTTGTCTGCCATTTGTCTCCAGTTTAAATCAGCTGTTATCAAATTAATAAAGGCAACATGACACAACCTCGACTCGATTTTTTTTCTGTTGACATGCCTAACCCAAATATGGGTGTCATTTACTGGAAGAAATGCCAGGTCTTAAGACCAACCGTCAGTTTGGGACTATACCTTAGGCATCCACAACATGGTAGGCTTGAGCCCTTGAAAACTGGACTTCGTTTAGGTTCAGAAGTTGTTTTGCATCTCCGCAAGGCTTTCTCCGTTCTCAGTTTACAGTTTAGTTCAGGAGTGAGAATTTGTGTGTTGGTGGATTTGATCAGAGGCTACATGCACTGCTGTCTTTTACACAGTATCTAAATCAAGGTGGAAAAATAATGTAATATAAAATATATGTAAACTAGGAGTATTGATTTATTTTAGAGCTGCAGAATTTAATTTCCTAGTACATTTTCCTCAGTTTAGTTTGTACATATATGAACACACCATGGTATTACTACACTACCATTTCTGTGATTATTATTCTTAATGCTATTACTATACTTCATGACACTTTTTGTATATTTCGTGAAGGGCCATAATTTATGTTTGACCCACTCTTAAAAGCTCCATAATATTCAAGATTACACTGACCCAAGAAACCTCAGCAAAATGTCTACATTTTATGTTTCTCTCCCAGGTAACTTATTTCACATTTATTTCTACTGTACTGAAATCACTTACTTAAAATCAATCAAAAAAGGATTCACAAAAGAGAAATGTGCTGAAATGTTTTGCTTCACAAATTACTGCATCAGTGCGGTGTTGCATGAAGGCGATCAGGATGTTGATGGAAGTTTCCGGTCATACGTCGTTAATAGGTTCCAAAACAAGTGACTTGCGTAGAAAAGATACTTAACTCGAATAATCCCCTTAAAAACATATATATGTGTGTGTGTATGTATGTATGTCTATATGTTATATATATATGTATCTATATATGTATCTGTGTGTGTGTGTATATATATAGAGAGAGAGAGAGATATGGCTTATTTTCACTTTTATGCCCTTGTTCTTAAACGGCGTAAGTCTGAATAAAAGATCTTTTTGGTTTCATAGAATTTTCCTTCAACATAGATTTCGCGAGGTAACTTTGACATTCAAGTTATTACTGTACTGAAGCCTTGATACATAGCAATGTGCTGAGTTTTTGAAATAAGACACTCTAATTTGATATACTTTATTTCATTTTAAAATCATATTTGTAAATTAATGTTCACATCTAATAAATATGGACTGTGTGAAGCTTTGTTACGAAAAAAAATCACTTTTTTTAACATTTTTTTCTTTTTGGCTGCGTTTGCACAATCGGCCTGTGGTAAATTAAGGTGCAATAGCGGGGCGTCGCCGTATGGGGGCAGCAGTAAGACTTTCCTCGGTATCGTCAGAACCTGACGATGGACACTGTCCACTGGACAGAGAGAATCAGAACTCGAGAATAAAAAGACCACACAGTACGAATAAACATATTACAGTTTAAAACCTCATAGTTTTTCCTCTCCGAAGAGGTTTAATAGACTATAACTAGAGCCGACAGGAGGATTTTTTATAACATAACTGACAGACCTTAAGGGCAATTTGCTGCAAGACGCGCTGTCCCCAGGTCAGAATGAGACGGTGAGTCTGGAGTTTTACTTCTTATTACAAGTCTTGCCTTCCTCATACAATTTACTCTTTATAAAAATGATTTATTATTATTTTTCAGAAGTTAATTCCTTGATATGAAAGTATCTGCATGTGTTGATTTGAGTCTGGGTTAAAAGAGCATCATCATGCCGTTTGTGGAGTTCGTTGCAGGATGGATTTCAGGTGTATTTAACTTTAGATCAGAAATAAAGAACATGTCATATGAGAATTACAGCTGAATGATTTTAACAGTTTTTAAAATGTACTTTAGGGGCTGTGGGTCTCGCTGTGGGACACCCCATGGACACAGTTAAGGTAACACATTAAAAAAAAAAAAAAAAAAAGTTTATTAATATCTACCATTTTGTGCTTTTTTACAGTATACCCAGCAGGTTTGTATTTTGCCGTCAGATCTGCTCCATCTGTCTAAATAAAAAGCTTAAAATGATCCTTCCCCTTCATTAAAGAAGACTTATACCTTTGCAACGTTTGCATTTGTAAATCATTTCACATTTACTGTACTTTTGCCGTTTGAATTCAGTCCTTTTTTTTCTTTATTACATCAATTTAAATGATTCTCAATTCCTTTCAGTAAACATATTGATTGACGCCTGTGCATAAAATAAGATATAAATACATTTGCATTTATTTTATACTCAGGTGCGACTTCAAACCCAGTCCAACTACAAAGGGATATTTGACTGTGTGTTAAAGACACACACACATGAAGGGGTGAGTAGCAGTTGATGTATGAAATATTCATGGATATGTTTGTGTCGTGATGTAAAGATTTTGTACAAAGAAAATTAACTGTGTGAAAGTGGAAATAACCCATTCAAATACTACTGTGAAAATAGTAAAGTATCTGATATCCTGATATCCTCATATCGGTAAATGTTGGTCATTACAAGAATAGTTGCCTGTAGAAGTTAATTTCTTCTCTCCAAATATGGTACATATTCTCAGATTCATTTAATTCTGAAAGTCATGAGGCCCGAACTCTGGCAGAAGTCAAGAATCAATAGGTGTGTTGTCCAAATTCAAGAACACCATCAGTTGCACAAAACCCTGGAATTGGTGATTTCACCCCTTCAGTAGCAGTTTCTATCAGCAAGAAATGTGTTTTAATGTCACTGCAGAATAAATTAGGGTGCAAAATGTAAGAACTGATTCTGTCATTATAAATGCACTGAAGTAAAAAGTGCATTACTTTCATTGGATGTAATGAAAAATATGAAAAATGTACAGTATCAAAGTACAATTACTCAAGTATATACGCCACTGGGTGTATGCAGTAATCTGTGGTCTGAAAGCTGAACTTTGCTTTGTGCCTCTTGTGACAGGGCAAGCGAGTTGTACACCTGTCTGTTTCATCTCAAAGATGTACCCGCAGGTTACTGATTATCTCCATTAGTTTGTTAAAAATATACAGGAGTCTAAAAGTCTGATTACCTTGAAAATTGGCTCATTAAATTAGATAATTTTTAGATGTTGATAAAGGTTTCTATTTCCCCCCACATTTTATATTGCGAGATAAAAATGCAGATGTTTTTATCTGCATAAATGACTCAAATAGCTATATCTGTAAATAATTAATCACTCTAGATTAATTGTTATTTTGAGTTTAGAGAGCAGTTCACCTGCATAGAAAAGGAAAAATACTATTAATAAGCTGAAAAATAACTTCTTTCCCTGAACGCTTTGAATCTGAGTAAATCAAACAGAGTTCTCTGTCTAATCAGTCATGGAAAATAGGGACTTGGTTGAGTTTTCGTTTTGTATCAGCAGCAAAAAAGTTGCATCCTGACATGTCCTCAGATGTGCTGTTGTGCAGTTGAACTGAGTTTATGGTCACCAAAAGTTACAATCATTACAGATACAAAATGCAGATAAAGCACATAAAATTTAATATTACAAGAAATTTAATAGGACAAAAACTCATATTTTCAATAGTATTTTTTTTTATTTGATCTGACTGTTACTTGTAGAAGCATTCTCATTATTCGCTTTATACCTTTTTAGACCCTGAAGATTCACGGAAATCTAAACATTTTTGTCACAATGTGCACACGTTGAAATTTATGCAAAAACGTTCTATGTAATTCAACTGCCAAAAGCCTGGCTCGCAGTCTAAGCCTCAGTTGCCGCATTACATTTTTATCTCACCATCAGTTAATCAGTGACTTGAGTGACCCGTCTTCCTTTATGTCCTCTCTACTTTTGCATGCTCAGCTCCACGGCTTCTTCAAGGGCATGGCCTTCCCCGTCCTCACGGTGGCCATTATCAACTCTGTGGTTTTTGGCTCCTACAGCAACGCCTTGGATTATCTCACACGCTCCCGGCACAGGAGGCAGTGCGAGGGAGGCAGTGAGGCGCCGCTATCCATTGTCTTTACTGCCGGATGCTTCTCGGGGGCAGTGCAGGTAGTTAGTTCTAGAAGTGTCCCTAGAAGTGTTCCCCACTTTCACTTTTTAACAGTGCTGGAGGTTTTCTTGCAGATATTCTGCTCTTGACTTTGCAGAACTGTCTTGTCTACATGCTAACTCATGTACCTGAGGTCATGTGTCCAGTTTTGCTTGACTCTGCCTTAGTTCCGAGTAAAGTCAAAATGTGAGTGATGTTGTGTAATAGATTACCTATTAGATGTCTTTCTGAAAACATTTAATTCATGTTATTTTTTTGGCGTCCTTTGTTTTTTATTTATCATCATTTAAAAGTATTGCACATTAAATAAAATATTACAGTCCAAGCTGAAATATGTAATTATAAAGAAACTTGCATATGAAGAATTACATAATTGATATTGTTCAAGAACTAGAGTTTTATTAATAAATTTATAACCTAAATAAAATTATTCAATTAAAGTTCAGTTTTTTAAGTTGAAAAATTTAAATATAAATTATAACATTTTTGTTTTAATAAAACATGTATTTTCATGTACTAACTTGTATTTTTATCATGTATTTTCCTATTGGATTTATGGAAATAGTGTGCATTAAATTACACGTAATCAAATAATTTATTTAAAACTTGGTCACAAATGGGTTTTTTTTTTCAGTTCACAACAAACTACACATATCTTGCAATTTCTAAAGTTGTTTTTGGTGGAAATTCTAAATCAATAATTTGACGTTTCTTTTTCATTCCATTAATAGTTTGCTTAAGGTGATTTGGTTTAGTGGTTTTAAGGTTATTGCTTCATTATATTGCTAGAAGACAGAAAAACGAGTATCGCTTGTTTACCGATAAGCCTCCAGTCTATGACTGTATGAGCACTACACTGTTTCCTGTTTTAAATCATATATATTGATCTCAAACACTGATGTTGTGATGATGCAGGTGCTGGTTTCAGCTCCAGTTGACCTGGTTAAAGTCCGCCTGCAGAGCCAGTCTGGACCCCTCTCGGCACACGCAGGGGCTAAGTATCGCAACCCGCTGCACTGCATGGCTGTTATCCTGCGGAAGGACGGGCCAAGAGGCCTGTTTAGGGGCATGGGGGCCCTTGCCTTGCGAGACATTCCCTGCTATGGCCTTTACTTCCTGCCCTACGAATGCACCTCCAGGATGCTGAGAGAGAATGGAAAGCAACCAGGTGAGTGGAATAGGTTATGTCAGACCCTGGCGTTCTGCCGATTTACAATTTACGCATGTTCTTCTTTACTTATGCAACTTCTGTACTAAAGCTGATTGTTTTAGTGGACGTGTGTTGTTAAACTAAAAGAACCAAGATTTAAGTCATGGATTTACGAGAAGAAAAGGATTTATTTACTCGAACATTTGCAAGAAAAAGGTCAGGGCCTGTATGCATAAAATGTCTCACTAATGCATCAGAATTCTAGGAGTCTAACTTATTATTTTGCTTAAACAGCTGTATTGTTGGACTGCTTTGGCCTAGCTGGCGCCAAGTGCGCTAATTGAACAATAGGGGGCGCTATAAATGGTACATTTCAAGGACTGAAGAAATTTGGTATAAACAATCAACACTAAGATATGGAAGAGGGAGATATACAGTGTTGCTATTTGAACAATAGGGGGCTCTAAAAACGTTACAGAAATTCATGCGACGTCATAATAGAACTTTTAGGGGATTTTTGGTTGATTTTGACTTCTGACTCACTGACTCCTTTCTTCGACATCATGCTTACAGTGTACAGCTAATGAACTATGTGAACTAAGAGGGCAACAACAAAAAACTCGAAACAAAATAATTTTGTCATTGATTGTAATCGAGGTAAAGTGTTCGATTAATTTTGCTACTAACGCTACTTGTGGAAATATTCATTCATTCATTCATTCATTTTCTGAACCAATATGTATGTGGAAAATAAAGGACATTACTCTTGTAAATAGCAATAAATAATCTCTATCTCTCTCTCTCTCTCTCTCTCTCTCTCTCTCACACACACACACACACACACAGTACTGTGCAAAAGATTTAGGCAGGTGTGAAAAAATGCTGTAAACAAAGAATGCTTTCAAAAATGGAAGTGTTAATCATTTATTTTCATCAATCAACAAAATGCAGTGAATGAACAAAAGAGAAATCTAAATTAAATCAATATTTGGTGTGACTACTCTTTGCCTTCAAAACAGCATCAATTCTTCTAGGTTCACTTGCACACAGTTTTTGAAGGAACTCGGCTGGTAGGTTGTTCCAAATCTTGGAGAACTAACCACAGATCTATAATAATATAATGACTACAAAATAATATAATTCTATCATCCTACAAAATAATATAATGACTATAATCCTACAAAATCCCTGACTTTGTGCAAGTGTACCTACAAGAATTGATGCTGGTTTGAAGGCAAAAGGTAGTAACACCAAATATTGATTTGATGTAGATTTTTCTTTTGTTCGCTCACTTTGCATTCTGTAATTGATCAAAATAAACAATCATTATTTATATTTTTGAAAGCATTCTTTGTTTACAGCATTTTTTCACACCTGCCTAAGACTTTGGCACAGTACTGCATATATATATATATACACATATATCAAATTTAAAAAAATCTAATTCCATGTGGTATTTTGCAATCAAAGTTTGCTGTAAGCAATTGTTTTGTTTTTTGTTGGTATGCACGTTCTTCTTTGCTTTTATTTGTTCTCCAGCTCACTTGGGGTCTTGTTGCATGTTTACACCAGGTACCTTGGTGGTGTTGACTGCTGGAGGGGTGGCGGGTGTGGTGACGTGGGCGACTGCCACGCCTATGGACGTAGTGAAGGCTCGACTGCAGATGTCCGGGGCGGGCGGCCGGGTTTACAATGGCACTTTGCACTGTATCAGCACCAGCGTTCGGGAAGAGGGTGTGCGGGTGTTGTTTAAAGGTCTTCTCCTGAACAGCCTCAGAGCCTTCCCTGTTAATGCCGTCACTTTTCTCTGCTATGAGATGCTCATTAGGTCCATGACAGATTCTGCTAAAGGCTGTGCTTAAGACTGATTCAGAGGAATGAGAGTCTGAAATATTTTGACTATAGAACTTTTCATAGACAGTGAGCATTTATGTTCATTTAAACTATTTATAGGCTGACAGCATGGGCTAAAGTTTCATCATGATTCAGTGCAAGACTCAGTACAAGAGCCAGCAATCGATATGAGACAATATTGTATGCTGATTTAACCCCATCACAAAAACAGTTGTGATAATTTGACATTTAAGGCACTGTTGATAAAGAGTGTTGTAAAGTGTAAGTTGTTACAATATGTATGATCTCTGTTCGAGAGCGGTAATGGCCCTGTTGAAGCAAGTTTTGCCACTTAGATGGAATCAGCAAAGCAATGCAGGCCCTTGATTCTTTGGCTACTGGAATGTCCTTTTTAGACACTGCGTTTATAGTAATATTAACAAGTAATTTTAACAAGCTCCATGTTGAACAGCACACCACTTGTCCCTCTGGTTTAATGTCACTGTTTTGCTGTATCACTCTTAGTAACGCTGTTACTGGTCTAAGCCTTATACATCCCAGTCAGGCTGGAATTTCTGTGGCAGTGAAGTGCAGGAATGGAACAGCTCACATGTGCCAGTCAACGACATCTCTCAAACAGAGTGATGAAGTGGATTGTAATTATTGATTACTTGATTGAACTGTGGACTAGGGTTTGAAAACCCATGAACTTTAACTTTGCCTGCCTGAATGTTTTACTCTGCAACACACAAAAGTAGTTGCATAAAAATGTTTTGCTGGTATTTTACTCTTAGAATTGCCATTTTAATTGTCCTGGAATGTGTAAGAAGAAGTGATTGATTAAAATTTGCATTCAAATGCTTTTAATGAATTCATCTTGATTAATTAATTGAAAGCATTTGTCAATAAATAAAATGACCTTATTGCCAGGCAAGAGACGAGGAGAAAAACAGGCAAAATAATAAAGACAGCACCAATAAAGTGATGAAGGATTTGGAGGATTTACTGCCCAACCGCTCAGATCTGCCCCCTGCAGAGGACAGAACAGGTCAGCACTTGTAGTCAAGATGACATTCACTTTAAACTGAATTTTAAACATTTTGTGACCAGCATATTTTTGTGATGAATCATTTTGAACACTTACCAATAACCAGTAAATGACCATCATAGATCTGACTAAAACCTATTGTAGTCCAGACTACTTATTTCGGAGGGTCGGCTGGTTTGAATCATGGACTGGTAAAGGTACTACTGCGGTATTCGTGAGCAAGGTACCATCCCCAGGCACTGCATCCCGGGCACTGCCCATGTCAGCCGCCCACTTCTCCTTCACGGATGGGTCAAATGCAGAGGTCACATTATTTGTCATTGTGGAGTGTTCACATGTCAGATGGATTATTAGCATGACATTCCTGACCAACCTGTCATGTAAGTTGGTTAGAGGTGAATGGTAAAACCAGAAACGTCTGATTCCATCTCCACCCACCTCAAGCCTTCACCAGTATAAAGACTGCAGCTCTGTTCCTCTAACAATCACTTTGAGATTGATACTCGCACTCAGGTGAGAATTTTATACTACTTTTGCCATCTTACTTTGTGGTGCTTTACAGCTTCCTTTTCTAGTCATTCTAGGAGTCATGGATTTTCAGCTTAAATTCAGATCTGTAGGTAGATCTAGAAACAGATCGGCAAATTATTATTACACTAAACTAAGTCACCTCAAAACTGTGATTTCTTATCCGTATTGCTGTCATTTCACAAAAGGGCAGGCGTTTTCATTTTTTGGAACTTTTACTTTTAGTATACATCGTTTATGTTATGTGCTCTGTAATGTAGTTTTATTGTATTGCTCTGTAAAATGGACAGAAGTCATTTTCCTAAACTTCCAATTCACAGTAAAAACCAACCAGTTTTTCAAGTTTAAAAGAAAACTCTTAACCATTCAGTAACCAAGTTCTTGCATCACAAAACCACCTTTGTGGCTCAGTCTTTTACATGAATGTCAGGTGTGACCGGCTTATGCTGTTTACAGTGAAAACCGCCTGGAACAAACCTGCATTCTTTGCTGAAAGACTGCATCTTTATATTAGTTGCAACTTACAGTTATGGATAAACTCTAGTCTTGCAAAAGAATCAGGACTCAAGTTATCTTTCTTTTGTTGCTTCTTTAACCAGCAAAAATACGACATGATTCTATGTCACAGAAGTCCTATATATATAATTAACTACAATAAAAGACACTGCAGTAGTATTGGGAAGGCAAACAAAGATGTATTTAATTTCAAAGCTGTACTTCGTCATGGCTTTGTGTTGAATGAGATATATGTATAAAAGTAATTTTAATAACTGTGACATATGTGGGACAATAGTCTCTATGCTGTACAATCGGTTTGATGTCATCAGGTCACGGGTTTAGAGCGTAATGGATTTGTATTTTGAATGTTAAATGAATGTTGAATATCAAACTAACTTATCAACCGTAAATCTTCAGTGGTATAATGAGACATTCCACATCAATTTCTAAATATTGATTTTCCAATTCCCCAAGAACAAACACAAGACGTCTCTAAAACAATGTAATTGTGAATGACAAAAGATATACGGACTTTCAAGTAAAGCACTTTTTTTTTGGCAAGTTACAAATTAGCAACAAGTAGTGACTAAAACACATTGCTCATGTTTGTAATTAAAATGTTTTATTATCTTAATTGATTAAACTGAATTTTAACTCATTTTAAATGAGCTTTTTCAAATTTTACATGGTTCATATAAATGATGTCCTATCTTTACTGTGAGCGTCAATGGTAAACAAGTGTATTTAATATGTAACTTGACGAGTTTGTCATGCGGCACAATATGTTTCCCAAAAAAGAGAGAAAATATAAAGCACACTTCAGTCCCCTGCCTAGATGTCAGTGATAAACGAAAAAGTTTAGTATGGTGAATTTTCTGCTGCCCATCATGTTTAAATGACTATAATAGATGTGTTAAGGTGAGTTTAAGATGTTATTTAAATGAGTATATGTACTTGCTGTACATATTATTATAGCTGTAATAAAATATAAAGGTCATGATATATTTAAGATATATTTCAGGGGGCATCCCTGAGGTGTACGTCCGTAACTATTAATATTTTGCTATTTTGTGACTACATTGTTTCTCTCTTATAGGCGGAAACTAAGGGTGATTTTGAGAAGATTCTTCTTGTGCTGTGTGGAGACCAGTAAAAGTTTTCACTCCAAATATGAAGTAAACTAATATTTTACACATGTTAGCAGTGTACAACAAAGTGTTGTTAATGTCAAATTAGACAAATTAAAAGTCCAATAATAAATTTGAGAGCAAACCAAGTGAATCGATATAAATAAATCTACCTTTGATTACCAAAAACTGTCAGATAAAATGATTGTCTTTAGAACACACACACCAACACGCACTTCTTACGCACGGCTTCTGTGGTAATTCGAGATTGGCTGCAGGCAACAGATGCTGTCAAGTCATTACTGAGCAGAATTCCAACATTCACACCAGGTCTCAGGAACTGAAACTTAGCGCACAAACTTCTTCCTCGGGCTACTTTAGAATGTTGTCAGTCACTGGTCTGTTCATGAGAAGTTCCATATGAAAACGGGGACCTTCGAGAAGCAACAGCATTAACAAGGCACGCCGAATACAGACGAAATGTCGTCAGGTGGGAGATCAGCTGGGCCGCTTTACCTCTCTGCCTTTTATTTTGGACTGATTTTCCCGCTTTGCCACACGCGATTATACACCAATCACTGGGCCGTCAGAATAACTGGAGGTCAGGAAAATGCTGACTGGATTGCGGAAAAATACGGATTTCTCAATATGGGCAGGTAGCGGATTCTTCTATTATGGTGTATGTTTGTCTCAATTGATTTTCACTCTGTACCAATTGCAGCCATTGTTTTCTTTTTTTTTTTCCTTTTTTTTTTTTTTTTTTTTTTTAACTAGAATTGTTTGTTACTGGCACTATGCTGTGTTACATGTCACTTTACATCTGAAATGAGTGTTTTTAGGGTCTTCAGTCATAACAAACAATTACAAACTAAAGATGGCAGAGGTTTTCTTTACAGTGATGCCATAGAAGGTTCTGCTGTTCCATAATGGACCTTTCACATCTCTGATTCAGTTTGTGCCACAAAGTCAACGGAATCTCCACATTTATATGCGCTAGACTAATTGTAGGGTCTTATTGGAGCTTAATTTATAGCTAAGGTTTCAACAGTCTGGGCATAACTGGAAATGACATTCAGCAAAAACATGGCCCTCTGTGATAAACTTCGTTTTTCAGTCAAATTGAATTTACTTAAACTTTTTTCAAAACGAAAATTCTCTTGACTCATGTCCCACTGGGTCATGTTAACAACAGCAAAGTTCAAAACTGACTGTGCTTATATAGTTGATGGTTCCTCTATTTGGCATCAGATTTTAATGCTTTTTCACAGTTAATTTCAGTCTCCCCAATATTACCTGCATCACTAGTATCTTATCTCAGCTGTTGGCTCATAACATCATAGCTCTGGGGTGACAGATAGTGAGTTTCAGCCAATGGCTTAAGCCCCAAAACCAAACGTAATTGTCTAGATCAGGTTGCCCCTTGCTGGTAAGTTTACCAGTAGCGTGAAGATGACCCACTGGTTGTCCCAAAGGCAGAACATCTAGCATGGACAGATAATTCTTATATCTCTGCCAGTCTCTGTTGCAGCTGCAGGTTTAGGAATGTTTCCAGAAAGACACATATGATGCTTGAAACAATGTTCTTTCTCTTCTGCTGGTGCAGATCGGTGGATTGCGGGATTACTACCACTTCATGCATCAAGGATCCTTCAAACGATCCACGGAAGCAAGTCGAGGAAACCACAGTCTCATAGTGTCCGAGAGCAAGGTGCACAGATCACATGTCTACTGTTATTGAGAAGCCACTAAATACTTTATGGGTCAGACTACACTGCCACCGCATGCAAACACACAAATACACACAGACCCACAATATTATTTACTTCCCAATGCAGTGAACCATGCTGAAGAAGCCTCAAAATTACAGGAAGCTAAAATGATTCAACCTAACTAGTATTACTTAATTATTCATTCTAAATAATTTTTGTGCTCCATGTTTCGTCACAGTATATATGATCGACTGCTGATGTCATTCTGTGTGTTTTTGCCAAAGGTGGAGTGGATTTTACAGCAGATGGTTCATAGGAGGAAACGGACTGACCAGATCCCTCAAAACTTTGCGACCAGTTTTAATGACCCCAAGTGGAACCACATGTGGTACATTGTTAGTGTCTTATTTGTCCCAGTCTGTAATTTTTTGAAGTTTTGTGTGCTGTGAAGAGCTACAGTCATGGCCAAAATATTAAGTACCCTGCTTTTATGTCAGATAACGCACCACTTTCCTCCCAGAAAATTGCTGCAATCACAAATGCTTTGGTATTGTCATCTTTATTTCTTTGGTTTGCATTAGAAAAGCACAAAAAAACAGAGAAAAAAGAGCAAATCCGAGACATTCCACACAAAAAAAAAAAAAAAAAAAACTAAGCAAAAAGCACAATTGGCAAATTGATCATTGGCTGTTTTGTTCAAACTTAAACAAAAAATGTAAAAAGTTTATATGTGCTTTTAAAACCACTTATACACTGCTGGAGTTGGCGTGGTTCATATCTTAAGATTTCAGTGTTACCAAGCTCATCCCTGACTGGTTGAAAACCGTTTGTAAGATGCTGAGCCGCTAAATCTAGCATAATGCTGTTCTGTTTAGGGTGGCGTCTTTATTTATAAAAGCAGCATAAAAATTACAGCATCAGTGTATGTTGCATGCTCTCTAAATCAGAGACTGCTAATGAGAACAATATCTGACTATTTCACAGCACTGTGGTCAGAACTGCCTTACTGACATGAACATTAGGGCAGCATGGAAAAGAGGCTATTCGGGGAAGGGTGTAGTGGTCTCTGTTTTGGACGACGGATTGGAACGGCAACATCCTGACCTGAAGCAAAACTATGTGTATAATTTAAACTGCTACAAATGCTATGTGAAACACATGCACTTATCAGGAAATCAGTTTTCTGTAGTAAATAAAGGCAGATATGCCTTAACTCTTTGGTGCACAGTTTCTACCTGAGTGGACAGTCAACTGTTGATTTGACATAGATTCTTAAAATTGACGCGTGAGAAAGAGTTAAATTTGTATCCTTATATCTCTCTAAAAAGGACTCTCGAGCCAGCCATGACATTAACGGAAATGACGCTGACCCCACACCACGATATGATGCTACGGATGAAAACAAGTCAGTCCTTTACTTGCTGTGTTAACAAAGCATTAATACTTTTACCTTGACAATTAATTACGGTATAAATCTGCATGATATGTATATTACATAGTGGTCTCTGAATCTAATATCTTATTAAATGTTGTTTGTATAAGACATGGAACCAGGTGTGCAGGAGTGGTGGCTGCAGCTGCTAACAATTCCATGTGCATGGTTGGAATTGCCTACAATGCTCGGATAGGTGGTATGTGCTCAGAAATTTACATTGTCTTTTCGCGGCACTTATAATTTAAATGTTATAATTTTAAAAGGCCGTGGCCCTAAGCATCACCCCCTATGTGTTAAGGTGTGCGTATGTTGGATGGGGATATGACGGACATGGTGGAGGCCCAATCACTGAGTCTGAGGCAACAGTATATTGATATCTACAGCTCAAGCTGGGGCCCGGATGATGATGGAAAGACAGTAGATGGCCCCGGACCCCTCGCCCGGCTAGCTCTAGAAAACGGCACACGGAAAGTAAGGCGGTGCATGTGTGTGTTTGCAGTCTTGGCTTTAATAAAGACACCTGATCAAAGTCAAAAGTCAAAGTCAACTTTATTGTCATCTCTGCTATATACTGTACAGATACATAGAGAGACTCCAGGACGACGGGCTCCAGGTTATTCTGAGTGCAAACAAAAACAAAGAACAGTGCAGAACAGAGAATAAATAGGCAGTGGCAATTAATTAGGCACATGGGAATAAAACAATAAATATAAAATATAAAATATACATTAAACAATATACATTTTAAACCAGACAATATACACATACATTTTAGACTAGACAGGGAATTTTTTTTTTAATATATATATAATTAGAGGCTAGAGACAGACATAGAGCTAAACATGCTTGTCGTCAGATGCAGTATTCTTAACAGGTTGAAATTGACATTTACACTGAGTGCAAGAGGTAGAGTTATAATAGACAGATACTATATCCGGACTATTTACACATTTAAAGAGAAATTGCATTATAATCACAAAGGATTGTATCATCTCACAGGGCAGGAAGGGCCGTGGCTCCATCTTCGTGTGGGCGTCTGGGAATGGCGGGCGGAACCGAGATCACGTCTGCATTTGCCATACTAATAGTATATTTATTAATTACATCTCTGGGTAGCACCACCCAGAGTGGACGCAAGCCCTGGTACCTGGAAGAGTGCTCATCCACACTAGCGACGACCTACAGCAGCGGCGAGGGCCAAGCCTGCATTGTGAGATGTTGGCTCATCCCTTTCAAGACTTTAACCTTTTAAAATGATTTGTGTAGTAAATTCCATGACAGCAGGCTCAGGAAAAAAAATATAACTCTCTTAAATTGAAGCATCAGAGAAGAGGTACAAGCACCTTTGATATATTCAGGGAATGATTCCAGGCAAAAAGCAGTAATATAAGATAATGGTTTATGTGAAAAACTGAATATAAATGGATTCTAATCAAAAATTATAAGGTTCAGCAATCTGTAAACCAGGAACCTGAAATCTGCAAATTTTATTAACATCTAGGGATGCCGTTATTTTATGGCAAACTTCAGAGAATTTTTTTAAACTAACTAAATTGCAGGTTTGTCTTCACTTAGTAATGTGAGCTAAGGGATTCGTGATATGTATCTCGATATATTATCTCTTTCTGGGAAAGAACTACATTTCCCACAATGCCCTGCGCCAAGACTCGGAGCCTCATCACAATAATACAATAGATGTGCATCCGGAATGATATCAAGTAAACTTCTGGATTGTTGTTATTTTCAGCTAAAATATGGGTTTTGTCTGTAATAAAAGGGGAAGATTTGAACTGGAGCTTTTTTTGTGAGTGAGGACGTTCCATATCGCGAGCGCCAGCGTTATGAGTTATGGTGCTATTTTTGTACCAAAATTCTGAACATGCAGTGGAACTTTGGCAAGCAAAATAACTTGTCTTCTTTACCCAATAAGTCTGCTCGCGCCACCGAACATTTATTCTTCCTCATTTATCAGCATTGCATTTGCATCAAAACATAAGCATGAAAATGTCAGTAATTCTCTTTTCGTGTATCACTAATCTTGTCTGATTAATCCTGTCAAGTTCTGCATCGTAATTTGTAAAGCACAATTTATATACGACTATCCCTTTGCACAGGTAACAACAGACCTCAGACATCGATGCACAGATGAGCACTCGGGCACATCAGCCTCGACGCCCATGGCTGCAGGAATCATCGCCCTCACTTTGGAGGCAAGTATCGTGTGCAACACTACTTCAGGCAGAAGTGCAGGCGAGAATGGTACACAGCAAAAAAAGTGAATGAAAAGGAAGTGAATCGACTTTTAATAGACCCAGTATTCGAGGCAATGCTTAATTTTTGCGTTACTGACCTCTGACCTTAGTCCACTGCTAACCTGGAGGGATGTGCAGCACATCATTGTGAAGACGTCACGCCGTGGACACCTGAGTGCACCTGACTGGCTGAGCAATGGAGCAGGATATGACGGTAGCCCACAAGTCTAGCTCAAGGGTTGGACCAAACAAAAATAATATAAATTATTTCAAACGTTTCATACCTAGGTGTTTGCTGGTTTCTCTGCAGTCACTAATATAATATTATTTGCATTATGACAGTGAGCCACCTATATGGGTTTGGATTGATGGATGCTGAAGCAATGATGAAAGAAGCTGAGACTTGGCGTCAGGTTCCCACTCAGCACGTGTGCAAGGAAGTGCTATCCACAACATAAGTTAGGAAGCTCGTCAGTATATACAATTGTATAATAGATTTACTGTATATGTAACGTAACAGTAGGAATAACAATGATTAATACACTCCCTTTCACACTCCAGAGTCATTAGTCCAGAAAGAGTGTTGAGATCGGGGTATAAATCTTCAGGGTGCTCTGCCCAACGTGGCCATAATGTCGCATTACTCTGAACACGTGGTACACACCATCACACACCCACACCGCTGGAGATCTGTCCATAACCCTCACCTCCCCGTCAGGCACCAAATCTCAGCTCCCCCGCCACCCGTAGGAACTCAAACACTGAGACTGTGAGACATCCCTAGAAAGCTACGCAGATTTACTGTATGTACATATATATATATATATATATATACATATATACAGCATTGTGTAAAAGTTGGGTCGCTGTAAACAAAGAATGCTTTCAAAAATGGAAGTGTTAATCATTTATTTTTATTAATCAAATGAATGAATCAATATCAATTCTTCTAGCTACACTTGCACACAGTTTTTGAAGGACCTCGGCTGGTAGGTTGTTCCAAACATCTTGGAGAACTGACCACAGATCTATAATATAATGCTACAAAATAATATAATGACTACAAATATAATGACTACAATCCTACAAAATCCCTGACTTTGTGCTAGTGTACCTACAAGAATTGATGCTGGTTTGAAGGCAAAAGGTAATAACACCACATATTGATTTGATTTAGATTTTTCTTTTGTTCACTCACTTAGCATTGTGTAAATTGATAAAAAATTAACAATCATTTATATTTCTGAAAGCATTCTTTGTTTACAGCATTTTTTCACACCGGCCTAACACAGTACATATATATATATATATATATATATATATATATATATATATATATATATATATATATATGTATGCTGGGTTGCAGCATTTTGACTTTAAACATTTCACAGAATATTTTATTCCAAAACCTTCTGTATTCCTTAATAGTAAAAAATAAGCTTTTATGTATCAAGACTGTGAGTGACAGGTTGTGTTTGGTGTTCTGACGCAGACCCAATGACCACTCCACTGAGGGATTTCTGAAGTGGGAGTTTATGACCACTCACTGCTGGGGTGAGAAAGCACCAGGAGAATGGATCCTAGAAATTAGAGACACGCCGTCGCTGAGGAGGAACCCTCGCTTGCTAGGTGCCCAAACTGACTCCGCTAGAAAAAATCTGTTGTGTGCAACTTGGAGGGTGAATTCCAGATGTTTTCTTTTGGTGAAACTGATAACAAAATAGGCCTGACCATTTCGGGGGGCGTTTCCCAAAAGCGTAGTTGCTAACCGCGTTAGCAGCTAACGTAGTGTTGCTAACATAGTTAACAATACGTTAGCAACTATGCTTTTGGGACACGCACCCCTGATGGTTTTCTCTTTTCTTGAATGTCACCGCACAGGGAAGCTAGTAGAATGGACTCTCGTGCTTTACGGCACCTCTGGCCACCCCTATGAACGACATGGACATCCTCGTTCGGCTGACATTACCTCAGATGATGATGATAGTGCCGAGGAATATGATAGTGAGTTTAGTGGGCAGTTTACTTTCTACACTGCGCACGTGCTTCTTTCTAGCCTTTTTACCAACTACTGTTTATCTGCTTTTATTTGCCGAAGATGCTTGTGACCCCGAATGCAGTGAGGAAGGCTGTGATGGGCCGGGGCCACATCAGTGCATATCCTGCTTGCACTTTTTTCTGAAATTCAAGAACGGCACCAGGTCTGGCTGTCACCTAATTCATAGAGTACACTGATAGAACGTTATGTTGACGTTAAATGGCCTCTCTCCTGCAGGACCTGCGTCTCCCGCTGCCCAGAGGGATACTGGGGTGACAGGAAGAGATGTAAAAAGTGCTACACCGCATGCCTGACTTGTGAAGGCAGCCGCAGTGACCAGTGCTCATCCTGTAGGCCAGGCTACCACCTGGACGAGGAGACCAGCAGCTGTGTGACCAGCTGTGGAGATGGATACTTCCTCGATCTTGGCAAGTTGGGAGAGGGAAATGAGCAGCAAGAGGCATCATAGCGGTGAAGTTTATGCAACAACACAGTTAGTATTTTACTAATATTTTCTCAAAAACTGTGATGTGCTGTATGCTTTGCCCTACTGCAGAAGAAAACATCTGTAGAATATGCAGCAGGAACTGTGTGACCTGTACATCATTGTCCATATGCACCGAATGTCCAGATGGCACAAGGTAAAGCCGGCCATTGTGATCTCTAAATTACTCTTATACATACCTATGGGATTAAAAAGCTAAATTTCCCTTGTTTTCTTGCTGTTTTTCTTTATTATTAGTAGTATTAACCACTCAGTCCCTCTTTGTCAGCCTGATAGGGAACAGATGTCAGATGACTTGTGAAGCTGGTACCTTCTACAGCGAGCCGAGTGATTCCTGTGAACCGTGCCATGCAGCCTGTGCCACCTGTGCAGGTACGCAGCCCTAACGGGTCTCTACAAAAAAAACCCCGCAAAGACTCTGCTTGTTCCACGTGCGATGTCGTCAGAATCACAAGACTTTGAACTTACCGGACGTTATATTCATTCGTCTGTATGTGAAATTAGTAATTCCGTGCAGAAAATTGTGTAAAAACGCATTAATTACATTATTCGCCATGGAAACATTCTAATATGGAATGCCATCATGCACAAAAATGTAGTTCTCTTCCAGAAAGGGCAAAATGAGTCCAAATCAGCTCAAAATGACCCAAAACTTTAGTATTTCTTCATTTTCAGTTGATCAGATTTTTTTTCTATTTCATAATTTTAGAGAGTGATCAATTGGGGAAAAACAAATATAGAAAATTACATTATTCATCAAATAGTTTTTGGATCCAGATGGACACCAAACGGGTAAAGAAGTGTTTCCGACTGGCACTAACCTTATTTTTCTTCACAGCGCTAAGCCATAGAATGTCTCCACATAATAAAAACTGCAGTAGTTATGTCTAGTTTTGGCACTTTTATACTACGTAAAGCTAAAAAAAAAGTACAAGTAATACAAGTTTAACATAAAGAATTTACTACATTATCATATCATTTAAATTAATATTCAGTATATTGGTGTCATTTTATGGAATAAAGGGTTGAATTGATACAGTGATTTGGAGTAAATATCAAGGTATCGAGTTGTATATTGTGGATTGAGATATACAGTAGATTAAATATTATTTTTAGGCCATTCCTCTCAGCCCTATGATGCTGCGCTGTTTGCATGTGCATGACCTACAGAATTGACCAGGTTGTTACAGATGTTGTGGTTGGATTTAGCTGCAGGTCTGGAGTCGTGTAACCGCTGTGCCGACGGGTATCTAATGGAGCAATGGAGGTGTGTGCCCTCCTGCAGTCGGGGTTTTTACTCTGTCCAGTTCCTTGTAGACAATGAGGGACAGATGCAGGGCTCCTGCAGGAGGTATGACTGACGTTTCTGCATGTGTGGAGCACAAGCCGCAGTAATGCTCTTTTACTGTTTTTGTAGAGACCTCAAACGCATCAATATACTCTGCATTCACCGTAGTTAAAAAGTACATGTTGCTATGCACAGGTGCGATGCCGGCTGTCTAGCCTGTAATGGTCCGGGCGAAGCGAACTGCAGCGAGTGTGTGGAAGGCCACACTCTGCAAGACGGGGCGTGTGTGCTGAGTCATGACTGCAGTGACGGTGAGTCGGCCTTACCAAACGTATTAATGCTTTTATTTCAGCGAAAGAATAAGTTGGGTGGCACAGCTAGCACTCTTGTCAAGGACGGTCCTGGGAACTGTCCGTGGGTTTTTTTGGGTGCTGTCCCCATGTTTGTGTGGGTTTCTTGTGGGTGCTACCTGTGCACCTGAATAGGATTACACTATGTTTGGAAAACGACTGACTGAATGATCGCCAAGTTTGTGTATGCGTGTGACAGGAGAGTACCAGGACGAGTCGGGTATCTGCCACGCGTGCGATGGCACCTGTCACAAGTGCAAAGGGCCAAAAGATGACGACTGCATCTGTTGCTCAGCCTCTCGGTAAGGAGCCCTCCATAATGGCTCGACTCGTCAGCATCATCTACACAGGTCTGAGAATCAAATTACCACAATCTGCCTCATCCTGGAAACACATTGATAGAGTTCACAGATTTCACAGCTTCTTTAACCATTTGAGAGCTTAGTCTGCCATGTCGCTGTCACTACTGATCATCCGTAGTTTCAGATGATAAAATTCATAAGAGCTTGACTTCAGTTTGACCGGGATTTTGTCGTCCTCCGTCATGCTGCCTCAGCTGGTTGGATGAGGGCCGTTGTGTGTTGAGCTGCTCAGAGGGGAAATTCCAGTCCAACAGACAATGCCATGTGTGTGACCACACATGTGCCCAGTGTGTGGATGCTGGACCTGCCAACTGCACCAGCTGTGACAAAGGTAAACACCCACTTCTAACTAAAACACTGTCATGTTTTCCCAGACAATTGGTATCAAAAAGTGGGCCAACAGAAAGGGAACTCAGTCCTCTTTATGTTCACACTGTGAGTCCATTTGAAAGGGGACTCAGTTCTCTTTCTGGTCCACTTCAGCTCAGATGCAGCCTCAGTCCTTTTTCTGTTCATACTTAATTCTTATGGAGCTCTCAGATCTTTACTGCTCTGCATTCTGGGTAGTTTTCACTTTGAGCAAAAACTGTCTGAGCAAACCAGGAACGCTTTGTGTACGTAAGTGATTCACACGATAGGGATTCACCCAGTCCATATCAATCTCTTCCACACACAAACGTGCGGCGGTAGCCGTGACCATAGTGGTCGGTCAGGCAGCCTCTGCCCTTGTTAGCTGCCCGATGCTCCTTCGCGGATGGGTCAAATGCTGTGCTGTGGTGTGTTGACACTGACAAATAATGGCTCGCTTTCACGTAGATAAGTTTGGCGCCGACCGTTACCTGCATGGCGGAGAGTGTGTCCACGTGTGTCCCGAGGCTCACTTCCACACGCAGCAGAAGACATGTGAGGCATGTCCTGACCAGTGCATGCTCTGCTCCTCTGCCACACACTGCCTGAGATGCAAGAAATCCTACTTCTTAAGCCAGGGAACCTGCACACCCCTCGAGTGTGGGGAAGGTATGTTTCAGTACGAGGTCAACACTGATTAATGACAAACAGTGTACAATTGAGTCGACTTGGACCGAGCTACATTGCTTTACGCTTTGCGTAATACTAGTCATTCAGGTTTTACATTATTATCGTGTTTTTATTGTAGGGGAAATCGAGGATCCGGAGTATGATGACTGCATGACATGTGAAGAAGGCTGCAAAAAGTGCGTCCTCTGTAAGTTCTGATTCACTCTCATGTCTGTACTGTTTGGTTTTTGTCCTTGTGGTTCCTCACTGGATACTCTCTTCTCACAGATAACCCCAAGCACTGCCTGTCCTGTATTGACAGCTATTACAAGTAAGTTTTGGGGTATGGTAACGATTTTAACAGCACTACTACTCTTATCGTTCCTGGTCATAGACGTCGTAGCCATTATATTTGAGGGGGGCCGTGTCCCCCTCCTGCCACATTTCAACATTTTTCGTTTGGACCCCTCACATTTAGCATGTCAAATATTAGTCCACCCAGCGTTGCTTCTAATCCATTCCACTTGATGGAAGTCCACTCCAGTCCAGTTTTCTTGGTTGACTTACAACAGCTCACAGCACGTCGGCCCCTATTGCCATCTCACAAAGTCCAGCTTTAGCTAAAACCTTGTTCTTTAGTTCCATGGCTTCGAAATTAGCCCAAGGTCACGTTAAATTGATGTTAAATTCAACTAAACAATGACAAATTAGGAGGAAGCTTTACCTTGTTTACCTTAAGGGGCGCACGCTCTGACCAGTGACAAGAATTAAACGAAGCCTCGAGCATTTTTGGTCAAAGTTATACCGTGGCTCAAAACCCACGATGCGTACTGAAACATGGGCACACTCTACCGTTGCGTCCCTAGTGCCCAACCTGTTAAAATGCACCCGAATCTGGAAAATAGCATTGACTTCATTAAATATATCTCGGGGACGACCCTGAGGACAATACCATTAACATCAGAACTTATCGATGCTCCATTCTTTTAAAAAAATTGCCCCGGGGCCTGTTTTTTCCGGGTTTCGGAACCCATCCCTACTCTTCATGGAGTTGCCATTAGCCTTAGCAGGCTGGTTGTGATTGTGTGTGTTTGTGTGTGTGTGTGAGTGAAGGTATGAGGAGGGCTGCTATAAACACTGCCCTGCCAAGACGTACCCTGTTGAGGACTCAATGAGCTGCGTGGCCTGTAAACACGACTGCATCAGCTGTGATGAGGAGGAATGCCACTGGTGTGAGTCTGACCTCTTCCTACTGGGTAAGTCCTGTTTGTTAAGAGCACGGTCACAATCACGGACAAGACATGACGACACGAGTCCAATATTTAAAGAAATGTAATGTAAGAACCTGATCTGCAGATGGGAAATGCTTGAGGGAGTGTCCAGAGGGTTTCTACGGCGACGAGGACTCTCAGGAGTGTGAGGAGTGTCACGCGGACTGCCAGACTTGCAGCGGACCCGGAGACAACGAGTGTGTAAAATGCCATGAAGGCCTGATGTTAGCCAGCGGACAATGTGGACCACAACAAACGGTCTGTCCGGCTAAAAGCTACCTGAGTGGTGAGTCCATTTTCAAGCTGAGAAACATACGTGCACTTGTTCTGTCCGTTTTTCCACCCGTAAAAATGCGTTATTTGTGACATTATTCCGTTATCCACCCATGTTTGGCGCCGCTGCTCCTCCTACAGTTTTTGCACTAGACACGTGCGGGCTATAGTGGTGTAGTGTGCTTTCATGCACGTTTTTGCTACATGCACTCGTTCACAAGTTATGTCCATTTTCCCCTTATTTGTGAGAAACCCCTTTGTTTTCAATGACTACATGTTGCGGAGTGCGTTATGAACGCCCCATAGTTACTTCTGGGATGTTCTTTTTAACATTTTTATGTCATAGCCAGAAAATCGCCAAGCAATGTCATTATGATATAATCCCGAGGTTTTCAACTGCTTCAGTCCCAGAGCAGGGGGTATTTTTTTCTATTATTTTATTGCATATTTGCATTAAATTCATTATTCATAAAGATGGCCAAATCACCTGGAAAATAAAGCAAATGAAAAATTTGTTTAAGAAGGGATTTCAGTAAAGAAAATACACTGCATGTCACGGAACCACCTGTGGCCAGTGCGGGTGCAGACCACCAGGGGGCAGCAGACAACCCCAGATTCTAATCGATTATGTCTGCCTTTGCGTCGATGCAGAATCGTCCACGTCTGCATGGCGATGCATCGATTATCGAATTCATTTCAACACCTCTACCGCGGACTGCTGCTTAGTCTGAAAGAGTGGTCCCTGAGACAGACCCAGTTGGAAGCCCCTGATGTAGAAGAAGGAAATTGGGAGCATTCTTTTGACTTTCTCTATTAGTGATGTATTTTTATTTGAGTTTCAGTTCCCTTTCCGTGAACCCTCTATAATTGTGATTCGATCAAATCCTCTATCAGAGATATCGCTCTTTTCTTAAATATTAAATTGAGCTTCTTGTTGGATTTTGTCTTTCAGATGACGGCGAGTGTGAATCATGTCACCCCTCCTGTGAAACTTGTTGGGGCAGGCTGAGGAATCAGTGCGACGCCTGCGTTACAGGTCTACATTTTTACGTCTCAATAAGCCTCTCCCTGTTTCTTGCTTCTCTTTACTCGTATCTGGCCTTTAAACTGAAAAAATCAGCTGAAGTTGGTCGGAATGCTGTGGAATCTGACCCTCTGTGTCCGTCTATTTCAGGGCGCTATATGAGCACAGAGCACTTGTGTGTGATCCGGTGTCCAGCAGGCAGCTTTGGCAGTAGGGAGAGCGGGCAGTGTGAGGAGTGTCCGCAGGGCTGTGCCCAGTGCCAAGATGAGCAACGGTGCACTCGCTGCCTGTCCACTCACAAGAGCGTCCTCTACCTGCAGAGTGGACGGTGTGTACGCCAGTGTTCCAGGTTAGAAGCGTTCTTTTTGGAAACTGGGATTTGGAAAGGAATTAGACCTGGGATTAGGATTGTGATTTAAATCAACGCCCTGCTATTACATGAGTCAGCACGAGTTTGGTTTATTGTTTAACAAATTTCAAATTTTAAATGTACTTTTCTTAGTGGAAGAAAAAATAACACTTATCAACGTTAACGTTTAACACATACTGTACTTTTCTGATGGAAATTGTGGGCAGCACTGTCCAGGGGCTTTCAAATTTGGGGAAGGAGTGTGAGGAATGTCCGTCAGACTTGTCAGACTTCTGGATGTGACTTTTGTCTTGAAGAGGCTACCCTGCAGGACTGGTGTGTAAGAGCTGTGCACCAGGCTGTGCTTCATGTGAGCGGAACGCCACACACTGTCTCAGCTGCGTGCAGCCCTTACTGCTTCACCAACACCAATGTGTGGAATCGTGCCCCTCAGCGCACACTGTCCGCGGCGGCGAATGTGTTCTCTGCCCACCGGGGTGTCTCCAGTGCGCGGGGGAAGAGGAAGGCCAGTGTACAAGTGCGTAAGAGACGTTTTTTTTCCAAGTTGTGTTCAGTTACAGCAACGCATGGAGGCAAAAATGCCAGCACATTACAAGCGCCTGTTTACACGTATGCGGATATTTCTAACAACACATTTTTTTATACGTTTGGGCCTTTCGTTTACACGTAAACAGAGTTTTGCTGTGAAGGAGCAGCAAGCAGCTAACAAGCGCCCAGGGAGCAGTGCTTGGGGATGGTACCTTGCTCATGAGTACCTCAGTGGTAGCTTTACCGGCCCTGGATTCGAACCTGCGACCTTCTGATCGCGGAGCGAACGCCCTACCGTTACGCCACCAACTGCCCTGTTACAAAGTAATGTTAAACAGACGGCATGTACAGTACGTCACATTCCAGTTTCGCTTCTCGGCCCTTTCAAAGCAGACAGCTCACTCCCCTGTCCATCCAGAACACTCTGCTAGCGCATTGTGGTTTGTTCTGGAGGCGGAGGAAAGCGGGCGTGCAGAGAGAGACGTGAGAACAGTGACGCGATTTCATGACATTATGTAATTTGGAGATGGAAGTGGACTTTTCAGGTCCCGAAATAAAACAGCACTGCTTTTGTTATTCCGTGCCCAAAAATAGAAGTAAATGCGTAAAAACGCATAAATGACGTTCTTCACGATGTAAACGCGCTGTGTTTGGGTGATGTGGAGCGCCATCTGTTACAAAAACGCCCAAGTTCAGTCAAACCTTTCCCTTTATTACAGACAAAACTCATATTTTAGCTGAAAAAAACAACAACTAGCGTTCTACTCACAACACAGATATTTACTTGATATTTTGAATGTTTATTATGGCGGCACGTCCATTGCATTATTGTGACGCGGCTCCGAGTCATGCGGAGGGGATTGTGAGAAATATTTTTAGGCCATATCGCCCAGGCCCACTTGTTTATTAGGGTTTATATTTATTACTTTTGATTTTCAGTCTCTCAAATTTATGTCTCAGAATCTCTGATCGCATTTATACCTTTATGTAGATACCTCTATATGTCTCCTTTCCTCCCTCCAAATATGCAGAATGTGAGGAAACTCTGTTCCTGCACGTGGCAGAGTGTGTGTCGGTGTGTCCGGCTGGGTTTTTTGAGGACATGGAGCAAGGTGTGTGTGTAAGCTGTCACTCAGACTGCGAGCTGTGTGTCGGGCCGGGCCCTGCGGACTGCGACGCTTGTGCAGATCCTGACAGAACCCTCCACAACAGAGCCTGTGTGCCACCCTGCCCTTCCCATACTTACAGGGACTCCAGGTCTGGGCAGTGCATGGGTAGGTATAAAAACACTGGTCATCCCCTTTACTTAAAATCACCACTGTGCAGGTCCGATATCAGTCCGATAATGACTCAAATAGATGGATCGGGTATCGGTGGAATTGAGGATGACTTGACACCTTGTGCACGCCAACGGTCTTTAACTAAATTCCAACAAGGAGGAGAGTTTTCAGTGACTGTTTCGTGTCATTACGACTAGGGATGCACCGATCCAACTTTTTCAGGTCCGATACTGATGCTGATACTTGGGCTTTGGGTATTGGCCGATCCCGAGGACCGATCCGATACCAGTTTTTAATGAGGAAGTTGTGTATTTCTCTGTGAGTAGGAGATTATTCTGTTCTGCTTAAGGAAATACTTGACTTAAATACAGTTTTCCTAACTAAAACACCGTAATAATTACACACCCATATGTAGAATGTATATATAACATCTAAATTATTCATTTCAACACAGTTTTGTCATTTAGTGACGGTCCCTAATCCTGCTGCGCTAAAACCATCAGCAGCAGAGATTGCGAGTGAGACCTGGTGTTGTTGAGCAAATTAAACAGTATAATGGTGCGATTTGCTTTTGGGGTTGTCGTGTTTGGTGTTGCCTGTTCTGCTCATTGTCATATCAGTTTGTAGGAATTAACGTGAATGTCCAACAATAGACGTGATAAGTGAGTGGTTATTTGTCATTGTGAACACACCACAGCACAGCACATGATGCACTACAACGAAATGTGACCTCAACAAAATTTGACCCATCCGTGAAGGAGCAGTGGGCAGCTAACGAGGGCAGCGCCCAGGGATGCAGTGCTTGGAGATGGTACCTTGCTCTTAAGTACCTCAGTGTTAACTTTACCGGTCCTGGATTTGAACCTGCGACCTTCTGATCACGTGGGCGAACGCCCTACCAACTGCCACCGATACACGATCCAGCTACTGATGCTTTGCAGCTGACGTCACACGCATGTCCACACTGTGTTCAGTCTGGAGCGGATTCGGTACTCACCATGGAGTACAAGGCAACAAGGTCAGACGACTATGACGTCATCCGACTGATAAGCACGATAGATAGATAGATAGCTCAATACTTGATATGGCAGCGGCTACACTGCAATGTGTCAAATTTGAGTCTTTATCGGCCCGATATCAGATCCACGTATCAGATCGGTGCATCCCCAGTGTTTGGTGTTGTATCGTAATCTCTATTTTTCACCAGTGTGTCATAGCACCTGCCGGACGTGTTCTGGACCAAAGGACGCGGACTGCATCAGCTGCCCTGAGGGTTTGCGGACGGACAGCCACGGGCGCTGCGCCACCCCCACCGCCTGCCCTTCGCACCACTACGGCGACGGCGATGGCGAATGCCACCTGTGCCACAAGCGATGCCATCAGTGCTCCGGCCCACAGCACAACCAGTGCCTCAGCTGTCCGGCTAACCACTACCTGCTCAGTGAGTGAGAGGCCGTGACCCTGCACCGAAAATATGTTCACATTGAGTAATGACTGCCAGACATTAGATTAGATAATACTGGACAGATGAGTCCTATATGTAATATTGGTCAATTTGGCACGATATTTCTGCACGAAATAACCTTCGCTAGCAAGGTTCGTTACCTAAAGCTGCCACTTGTGTTGACGTTTGGTCACAGACGCTACGTGTGTGGACGAGTGCCCTGCCGCTTTCTTCATCGGGGAGACACAGAGGTGTGAGCCGTGCCACCCAAACTGCCTGACCTGCATGGGACGTCGTAGCCATGAGTGTCTCAGCTGCAGGACTCTGCTGTATAGAGAGGGCAAAGAGTGTGTAGAGAGCTGCCAGCCTGGGTAAGCACACACAGCACAGCCTAAAATAAGCTGCCATAATGTTGGAACATTGGAACTGGACTGATACCGATGACGATACTTGGGTTTGCGTATCGGCCGATCCCGATTACCGATCCAATATCAGTTTTTAATGAATAAATAGTGTATTTCTGTGTGAGGTGGAGCCTGAGATTAATCTGTTATGCTTAAGGAAATACTGGACTTAAATACTGTTTTTCGGACTAAAACAATATAATAATTACACACCCACAGGTATATGTTCGTTGTTTATTATTTAATAATTTAGTGACGGTCCCAATTCCTGCGGCACTCAAAAGATCAGGAACACATTGCGAGTGAGAGCAGGTGTTGTTAAGGAAATGAAACAGTATAATCGTGTGATTTGCTGTTGGGGTTCTAGTGTGTTGTGTTGCCCGTGCTGCTCATAGCTGTTATGCGCAACATTAGTTCTGTCTCTGTTAAACAGGTGACTTCCCTTCCGGTGTGACGTCACTTTTCGGAATAACAGGCGTTGGTGGCCTAGTGGTAGGACATTCGCCTTTGAACCAAGAAGTTGTGGGTTTGAATCCGACCTCTGCCGTTACCAACATTGGGTCCCTGAGCAAGACCCTTAACCCTAAGTTGCTCTCAGGGGAACTGTCCCTGAAATTAGGAAATGTAAGTCGCTCTGGATAAGAGCGTCTGCTAAATGCTGTACGTGGAATAGTAACTTTGCCGATAGCGGGAAACCTCTCCGCCTGTGGTTGCTTTTTACACTAATATTTTCAACAAATACCGTTTTACAGTAGATGTCTGCAGGAGCTCCCCTGCATCCCTGTGTCCACCAGATTATTTGCACTACTGATTGTTTTTGTCTCTCCCCGCTTGACTGCTGTTACGATATTTGCACGTCTTATTATTGGACATTATTGTACACCGCCTGTTTAGCATTTTCCTGTTTTAACTGCTGCAGTGTATACACTCAAACACGTGAGTATCTAGTTCAGACGCTGCAGCTAACGCCAAGATGGGATTTCTCTCCATTGTAAGGATAATCCCTTTAATGTCGGCCGATCTCAAAGGAACACGTTACAAGTTTTACACGAAACAGGAACGAACCCGGAAGTGCCCGATGATGCTTTTCGTAACTTAGCAACAACACCGGGCGAGGAACATGCTCAGGAAGTGAGGTTTTGACCGCTCTCAGCGCAGAAAACGTGTTTGATGAACACAGGCCCTAAAAGTTGCTCCGTGCTCGCTTGACAAAGAATACTTGTGAGGGACAATCACATGCTAATGGTTGACACCTCAGCTCGAGCGAAACCTGCAACTCGCCTCTTGATCGGCACATTTCCCAGGGTGACCCTAACGATCCAATGGACGACAGGGGAGGTCAATAAACACCTTCAAAGTGACCACCCCACCCTGAGGATAAAACCCCGGAACTCCCTATTAGGTTTTTTTTAGAACTGAAGAACACTTTCGTCTTCAAGAACTTTGAAAACGAGTTCAGTTATTCAAGCCCTCAAGATAACAGGAGGTCTGGCTTTGTGCAAGTAAATTTAAATTACTGTTTTCCCGAAGAGTAAATTAAAGAGAAAAAAAATCTGACATTATGAAAATAAACCCCCCACCAATACCATTTCAATTCCCACATCCATGTGAGTTAGACAGATTATATATGCAATGTTTTTCTGTTTCCGTTGCAGGCACTATGCAGATGCCAGCTCAGGAGCGTGTGAGCGCTGTGACGAGAGCTGTGCAGAGTGTGCGCAGAGTGGCGCTGCTGGGTGTGTGAGCTGTAGAGGAGCGTTGCTGTTCGTCAAGAGGGAGGGACTCTGTGTGTCCTCCTGCCAGTCCCAGTTCTACCACGACACACCCCACAACACCTGTGAACCCTGTCACCCGACCTGCCAGACGTGCACAGGTACAGAAACGGGACGTTGAAGCAAATTTGACGGTGATCATGAATATTGTTCCTCTGTTCCTCATGAAAAGTGTTTTGTTTGGGGTTTTTTCCTTCTCCTAATTTGCAGGTAACGGGGCGGAGGACTGCAGCTCCTGCCGTTCAGGATTCACACTCTCGGAAGGGGCCTGTGATTCTCTCTGTGCCATGGGAGAGTACTTTGTTTCAGAGGTGCCTGTTTACGAGATCACAAAGTTGTATACATTAAACAGTGGCACCTTGACTTACGAGTGTCCCAGCTAACGAGTTTTTCGAGATACGAGTTTCTTTCGGGCGTTTTTTTGCTTTGAGTTGAGAGCTAAAATTCGGGTTATGAGCCAGCTGGGCGTGTGACGGCACTATTTAATGACACTTGCCTAACTCATTTCAGAAACAAGCTGAAAGGGAGGATAAAACAGACCACATTGGACAGGTTTTTATTTAAAACCCCTGCAGATGAAAGGGAGGAAAGCGTGGCAAAACGGGCAAAAATCGGCAAATAAGATTCAGTTATTCAGTTCAGCCTTTCTCCTCCACCTTCGTCAGCATCTTCAAGGCAAATGCTGTACATTATACTTAATAAAACCAGTTTATTGCAGTACATTCTATTGAATTGTGTTTTTATACAATATTCGTTATTTATAAGCACATTTTTCTTATTTAAAAACGTAACAAAAAATGCAGCGTTTTTTGGGGGGTCCGGAACGGATTAATGGCATTTCAATTCATTTCAAAAACTGATTTGAGTAATTTGAGTTACGAGCTCCGTCACGGAAGGAATTATATTCGTTAAAATATTAAAATATGCAGATCTACAGATTAAATATTAAGTATTGAAGAAAACAAGTCCCGTTCATTGCAGTCTGCAGTCAGCTTCATTAGGCTTTAGGCTTCATCAGAGATTCACTAAATACTATATATTATATAAATCACTATACACTAATTATTTTATATATGGAAGCCCATTTCCACCAGTGTGGTAAAAAATATTAATAATGTAAGTGAAAATAATGACATGGTTATCTCAAAATAATGAGAACCTTCTTCAAATTAATCACTTAGTATCTCAAAATAACAACTTATCTAAAGAAGCTAAGTCAGAATTGCGAGATATTAAGTCATTATTTTGACTTAAATATTTTTTATCACGCTGACAGAAATGGGCTTCTATATATATCACGAATGCTCTCAATTCACTTATTAATTATTATATCCTAATATTGTTATACACATCATTACATTGTTACGTAATGGTCAAATCACTTATGAAATTGTGTTAAAGAACAACGTAAAGTGAAGAAAAAAAGGATTTTTAAAAATGTTTTTGCATGTCCATGTTGTCCTGTATCTCTCCATAGGAACAGGGCGCTAAGTGTGAACCCTGTGATGAGTCGTGTGTGGAGTGTTGGGGTCCAGGGCCTCATAACTGCACCATCTGCCCTGCACAGTTCATCCTGGCCACTGGGGGCCGCTGTCTGCCCTGCTGTAGGAACCAGGAAACACACGGGGAAGAACCTGGAAAGCAGCAGGAGTGCTGTAACTGTACCCAGAGTAGAGGTAGAGAGTTCCTCTGGGGCAATGTCGATCCCCAGTCTGATATGAAGTCATAATGATGAAGAATAATTAGGTATGTGAATAATTTAGTTTGTAGAAGCAGCATATCATCATCTATTTTTCGGGGCGGTTGCTAGCGTAATAATCAGAAGGTCGCCGGTTCGAGTGCCAGACCAGTAAAGTTGCCACTGAGCTGCCCATGCACAAGGTACCGTCCTTAAGGCTGCCCACTGCTCCTCCTTATGGAGGGGTCAAATGCAGAGGTCACTTTTTGTTGTGGTGCACTGCATGTACAAGTATAACCAAGTGAAGTATAAACACGTTAAAGAATATTAGAGGAATCTTTAATATTATTCTTAGCTGTAGCAGCAGCGGTAGTGTCTCTGAACTAATACATTCTGCTTTTAAGTGAAATTGCACCTACAATGTATAAAGTCTCCACTGTTTTTAACCCGCCGTATAAAATCTCTTTTTAAAGGCGAGTGTATCCTCAGCACAAACTTTGCATTCCACAACCACGAGGAAGAGGAGTACACAGGGAACCTGGCGCTGTTCATCACCACCTCCATCCTGCTGGTGATGGGTCTGGTTGCCGGCTTGATCCTCCTGAAACGCTCCTTCTCCAAAAGGCCGACCACTGACACGGCCGTGGCTCGCGGTTATGAGAAACTGGGGCACACTGGCGGCAGAGACAACTACCGCAGTGGCACGACAACGTCGTCCACCTCGTACGGAGGCCAGGCCAGCTCCAGTTCTGCGCATTTCCGTGAGGACCAGCTGGTGGACCTCAGTGACAGGCGAGCGAGTGAGGAGGAGGAAGAGGAGGACGAGGACGAAGATATTGTTTACATGGGGCAGGACGGCACGGTGTACCGCAAATTCCGCTACGGGCAGCTGGGAGAGGACCAGGAGGATGAGTTAGAATATGATGATGAGAGCTACAATTTTAGATAATTTCCAGAAACGTAGTTATTTGGAAAAATGACAATATAACACATGCTTTAATTCAGGGGTGTCCAGTTCCGGTCCTGCATGGCTGGTATCGTGAAGGATTTCCATCATACCTGGTGAGTCACTTCTGGTGAGCTTCTACCTGAGAAAAGGTATGTCAATGTTCTGCACTGAAGTTTAATGGAAAACCCCTAGGATACCACCCATCCAGTGCTGAAACTGGACATCCCCTGCTAGAATACGTTCACGTTTGCTCCTAATTTTCCAGCAGGTGGCGCAAAGCCTGCGTTGCACAATTGAGACGTCATTTTTATGAATGACTGAAAGTGTGACTGTCCACGCAGGTCAAAGTTCATCTGAGTTTGTTAAATATTAGTAGGCTATTGGATTTATTGTCTTAACGGTTTTTTAAGTGCTTTAGTTTACACATTTTGCATCCGCAGAGTACACTGGGCTCTTGGTATAGACAAAACTTCTCATTTGCTCAGATTCCTTTGATCAATTTGCATATAATCTAAAGCTATTCACAATATAAATTCTACATGAATAAGTTCTTACAATGGGTTTATCAAGTGATGACTAGAACAAAAATGCTCAGGGGTACGTTTCCCAAAAGCATAGTTGCTAACTATGTTAGTGTACAAGCAACTATCAACAAGCAACAAACACAATGCACATTAGCAACTAACGTAGTCCACATTAGCAACTAACATAGTGCACGTTAGCAACTAACATAGTGCACATTAGCAGTAACATAGTGCACGTTAGCAACTAACGTAGTGCACGTTAGCAACTAGCATAGTGTACGTTAGCAACTAGCATAGTGTACGTTAGCAACTAACATAGTGTTACGCATGTAGTTAGCAATACGTTAGCAACTGCTTTTCGGAAACGCACTCCAGTACTGTACAGTGATATTTGTGGCTTTCACATTACATTCACGGTCGCCACAGAACTATTTAATTTTGTTTAAATATTTGAAAGACCCATTTATGCTCTAAGTTAAAGACGGATACGGATGTGGAGAGAGTCTTCTGTCCGTACTCTGCATTCATTTCGTACGTATTTGTGCACCGTTGCGGATGTCTTGTGTAGAGAACGGAGCAATACTGCCGGAAATCGTGGGGGCATTTTTGAAATGCGCTGTAAACGTAAAATTACTACTTTTTAATCTCCCCTCATTGATCAAGAATGAATTTCTTTCAGTTTATTACTGAACATCTTTTGCTGAATGAGTCGTTTTACCTCCAGCTCCTCGCTCGCTTTAAAAATACCTCCAAACCTTTTGTTTCCTGTTTGATTATGTGAAGTATTTCACCTGGGCAACAGTTCCACATAGCGTTCAGTGTTTACTGGCTTACATGGAAACAAAGTTCTCATGCCCTTTGTTGGTGGATTGCCTTTGTTTGCGGTCATTCTTTTTGTTGTGAAAGTGTGTCTTATGTGATGATTTTAAATAAAAGTAGAACGACATGTACATAATATTGACCACCTAAAATTCCACTAAAGGTCCAGAAGGAAAACGGTAAAGTATAACACCACACAGCATATCATGAGGTTAGGAGGTAAATTTATTGATAGATTCTGCACATTAATATGCTCTGAGAAGGCCTCTGGGTCAAAGGTGTCCATCTATTCATGTTACATATATGATTAAGAATGATGACATTTACATCTAGGAGACATGCAGTGACATGCATACACTCTCGCTTGAGTGCACGCACACACAAACACACCGAGGATGTGAGTATTGTGCTTTGTAGCCGTTGTTTTCTTTAGTCTCCGTTTGAGGTTGTTTTCTGATGACAGAGTAACCGACAAGACCTAACGTCATGTCATACACACGACAACCAACACATCACACACACAAACACACACACACACATTACTAAATCACAAGCACCCTCTCATCCACTCACAGGCACAAACATACAAAAAGGAGTTCAAAAATAGACAAAGAATCCACGGTGACGGACAGAATGAACAGAACGGCTCGACATATTCAATCTCAACCAGTGGCCGATAACCATGAGAAAAAATCCTACTTTGAGAGATAAATGACTAGAGCACAAGTTAAAGATTCATTATGATCATGGCTGGTGTGTCATAAATAGCAACTGACTTGGCTTTACGATGTGAATACCCTACTAATAGAACTACTAGGCATTTGTATGCTCTCGTCCCTTTAAAATGTGCAGGATAAAACCACGTTTTGAGTTCGACTGTGATCACATATATTTCGATACGCGAGTGCTCAGCTACAGCTTCTGTAGACAGAACGTTTATGAGTGCTGTAATGGTCTTATTTCGGATTCTTTTAAAAGGAAGTCTCACGTGCTATATCTCCGAGTGAAAGAAACGTGATTTTATTGCTTCATGCAGCTCAAAAACTACAAGAAAACTTATTGCAAGACGACCAGAATAAAGATGTGATTTTACACTCCAGCTTCGACCCCCTTCATGCATGAATTTCACTCTGGCTTCTGGTGACCCAAACACAAAACATCAGAATTCAAGTGTTGCATCCATTCAAGTCGATGTAACCCGTGTTTGAAGGGGTCAAAGGTGAGACCGAGCTAATGAGCAGAATGAGATGTGAAATGAGCATCAATACCGCAATAATGTACTGATGTGGGCCACATTGAGAGGTGCACTAAGTAAGGGTGGACCGATTATTAGCTGGGCCGATTATCAGGGGCCGATATTAAGCATTTTGCTGATTATCGGTATCGGTGTTTAATTTTGCAACAGAAAATGCGTTGACTGTCTGATGACCGTTTTTTTTTGGTCATTTTGTATCTGAATTTGTTTTTTCAGATCAGTAATTGTGTAAATAGGAACGCTCATTTTCCACTGGATAAAATATAAAATAGTGCCCATTCTTTAGAGAAGATCGTCTGTGGTCACTAAACGAACATGATGTCTGTTCCTGAACACTTCTTGATTTAAGACATGAAATTTACAGGTAAACACCACCTGTTCTTGAGAGGCAAATATTAATTTTTACATAAATCTTCATTTAAATTTCAAAGAATCTCAAATTAGTCAACTATTCTCCATTTCTGGAGTTGTGAAATTAGCTTTTGATGTGATTTATATATTATTTGTTTTCCATCCTGCTACTAGGTAATAATCTTTTTAAAAAGGTGCCGCATTCCAAAATCATTCAAGCTAATCATGAGTATATGCATGATTTTGGGATTGTGATTTTTGAACACACCTAGCCTTAATGCGGTGACGCATCAAGTGGTGGTGCTGGAATAATCCAGGGACAGAAGAAAGCGCATCAGGCCCGTAGACTCCATCTCTAAAAATTCACATGACGTCTCATACAAACATGCTACACATGCATTCCTCTGCTGCTGCCAAAGCTTAAGAGCTGCTTCTGCTGGGTTGAGCTCTACAATAAAAAAAATTAGACTTGATAAGTGCAAATTTAATAGGCATGAATAATGCAGGTTATAATTTTACGGAGTCCCGCAGGGACGTGGGTTTTAAAAAAATAATGAAAATAAAACGACACAAGTTTACGAGATCCCGCTAAATGTTTTCAGGCAGGTCAAAGTACTTCCGGGTCACTAGCGTTAATGTTGTGATAAATGTAGCCATTATTAGCACTCTTTGTTTCTCGTTCATATTATACGTGTTCTTTAAAAATTACTTCACTTTATGTAGAGCTATGTATCTTTTATCTCAATTATTTCTATTAAAAGCAATATTCTTTCAAGTGTCTTGGGGCTTAAGTGGTTCCTTTTTTACACAGAACGTCACCAAACTTTAAAAATATTGTAATTATAATTTTGTAAGGCCAAAAACGTAAGGCATTGGGGGAGAAATGATCAAAACACTCCCAAACCGGGTTAAACTTCCTTTTCGCTCCTACTTGCATCTCAGAATGTACTTAAAATCCACAATCCACTTTCTGTCAAAAAAATAAACATTCCAGCTCCCATGTCTGAGAAAGCCTGGTGGGATAAAAACAGATTAAATTAACTTTATTACAGTAAAATGCCGCAACGCTGCAGCTTCCGCGTTGCCAAACTGACCCGGAAGTGCACTGACCAAACTAGAAAGTTTTCGGGATCTCGCAAAAGTGCGCCCTCCATTTTTTTCTGATTTTTTAAAACCCAAGTCCCCTGTTGGGCTCTGTATAACTGAAACAAAAGGAGGAATCATGCTTTGGAATAATAAGCTCAAAAATCTTACACAGGTTCCACAGGTGGGACTTCAGGTCCTTGGAGAAAACTGTTGAGTCTAAATGAAGAGAAATGTAACTAAACTGATCAGTAACGGCTTTGTCTTCTGGCACAGATAAGACATTAACATCCCTTTATGTCATCCCTTCCCTTTATGTCCACAGGTGATCCCCACTACAAATATTAAAATCTGGGGAGGCGCTGAACTCATATATATTTATTCTTATGGCATTATATATACATGAATTCTGCACACTTCCTGCCGTATATGTTTTAGTTCATGTCTGAATGACCTATAATTCCTAATGCAACTTTGCTATAGTATATCATTTCGACATTTTTTTAATCTGCAAATACACGGAAACAGAAGGATGAGTTTTATCATTCAAGATTACAACAAGAATGTTTAGAGGTTTAAGCAAATGTTTGCGTAAACAAACAATTTAAACCCTTCCCATGCAAATCTGTAAACATATCTCTATCATATATCGCACGATTTGATTACTGAGTGCCTTTTAGACATACAGTCAAAATAGGACACAGTTTGTTGATACTCACTTTGAGTTTTCAGCTGCTTCTCGTAACTCTTCATCAAGCCTGCAGGGGAGAGAAATAAATACTGTATTTAGAACAGGACGAAATAAGGTTTACATTAAACTCAATTATTTACCTAAGCCATATTTTCAGAAGGAATAAACCAGTGGTGTGAATGTGTAACTGTATGTAATTGGGAATAAATCATGAAGCCAGGAGAGAGAAAGCTTCCCTCAAGAGCACATCAGTGCCCTAAATCTTTCCACTACGCACCTTTTAACTTTTTAAAGTCGGAACACAAGGTCAGATACAGGCAATTAAAAGTGTTTCTTAGCTTCCTTTTCACCATTTTGGTGTCAGTTACCATGGAAACAAAGACGGGTAGTGTGAAGTTCTGGAGTGTATCTTTAGGAATGATCACAAGAACACAGCGACGCCTCACACCGGCAGTGCTGCTGCTTATATAGACCAGACAATAATATAGAATGCATTTGTCGGGCATTTTGTTGTTCTTTGTTCTTGTATATTGAACACTGTGTTTTTTTCTCAAAGAAAATGAGATGTAAATTTACACAAAAATATGCAAAATAAGGAGCAACACCAAAAACACTCCCTATTTCTATAACCACTGATTAACATCTCACTTACTTGATGATGCTTTCAGGAATATTGACGTTATCCATCGGGATGAGCTCCTCCAGCTCTGCTAAACTGTTCACATACCTGATCTTGCTGCTGAACTTGGAACTGCGTGTTCCAAGCATGAAAGAAAAGAGATCAGAGAAACATCAACTCATATTACGGTATTCCTATTTTCTGCTTTCACAAACTGAATGAATCTACCTGATAAAGGGTTTGGTGATGGCTAGAACAGTCCTGATAAACCAGGAGGGGTGAACAATGATGAAGGATTTCAGGTTCTTCCTTAGTCTGAAAACAAATTGTCAGGAGATTCATTTGTGAGGTTTTGCATTTAGCTCTGATGCTGGTTGTGCGAGGAGGAAGACATCAGTAGTTACCTCCTGTCGATCATCTGGTAGCACCGCTTGAGCCAGCCAAGGCCTGGCATCCTCCGGTGAGGAGTCGCCCCGTTCAGGTAGACGATCATATAGTCCTCCGCTACCATCAGTTCCAAAGTGCTGATCACATAACTGACCAGAACACAAAACAAAACAGCTCATAAAACACATCAACAGCAAGCTAACTACTCATTCCATTTTGGCAGGCAAAAAAATACACATTTTAAGCTGATTTATGACGATAATTTACTGGCTGATTCTTTGTGATTCTAGGACTCTGATACAGCTAACGCTGGTCACAATAAAATGGGTCTTAACCGTTAAGCAGCTAAAACATGACTATTTGGGAAAAAGCCGCTTTTGCATAGACGTTCACTGTATGAACAGCTTGACTCACAGAAAGAGGTTCTCCATAACTTCATGATAGTCCTCTCGGTCACTGTCAGGGAGGAAGCAAGCAGCAAACACGATGATGGCATTCACACCATTTCCATAGTAGCCTGTCGGAGGAAAAATTCTCTGTTACCTTCGCACTTCTTTTCTAAGAAATCAATTCTTTACAACGTGGCTTAAGGGCAAGGAGGTGTGTTTTGGGGTGTGTGTTTGTGTGCGGGAGCGCACGTCTACCTCCATGTGAGATGACTTTTTCGTAGGGCTCAATGCACTTCATGTTAATACGGTGCTCCTGTTCTCCAATGATGACGGTCCTCCAGAGTTTGGACTCTTGCCGCTCTTCCTCAGCGCTGCATGTAGGAATGGGCTCAGTCCCTTCCCTCACTGAGACTCTCTGGGACACCTTGGGCTCTGAACATGACCAAAAGAATCATCCAGATGTTAAATTTAAGGCATGCTGTTACTCACGCTCACAGGTGAAGGGTGTAGCTTGAATTACAGGTCATTTTAGTATGAACGGGATAGTAATATCATAGTAATGTCATAAACTCAAAATAAACATAATTTTACATATAGTATCGCAGATTGTATCAGGATCAGCAAATTTCTCCTTCTCTCACCTTCCCAATCCGTCTCATGGTCAGTGTAGTCGAGAAAGTCCGTTTCATCTGGTGTGTCCAAATCATCCACATTGATGTCCAGGTCATCGGGTGTGTCAAACAGGTCGTCCTCACTCTGGTCCAGTGAGAGGCTGATGCGAGGAGCAGATAGTTTTTTCCTCTGAGAGACCACGCCGCCATCACCCTGAAGGGGCAGAGAGGTGGGAGGGGCTGGGGAAAGTCAGAAGAAAGAGAGCAGAGTCGTCAACTCGTTATTTTTCAGATACACTGATAATATGATTATTACCTATTTTTAGCAAGAGCTTTGGGTTGCAGTTATTTTTTGGAAAAAATCTCACTACATGCCATCGCTCCACATTATGTACAACCCAGTAATACACACTTTCATAAGGGTTAACTGAAAACATTGCAAGTAGCTGACTCACCTGGTCTGCCCTCCGCTCCCTCTGAGCTCATCTTGTGATCAGCAGGATGGTCCATCCCCACATCACCAGGGTGGGTGGATCTGTGGAAATAAATCCAAACATATCCAGTCAGTTAGACTAGTTTTGAATTGGCCTTTGTTATAATTGGCAGAATGAGAAGTAGGTTTTTTAAAGGTACATTTTATTTTATTCATCAACAGTCACAGAAGCAGGTTCATCCTGTCAGATAATTGTCTTGGATATTATGACTTTGGAGAAATTGTATGTTATGAGGAAAATACCACAGTGAAATAGAAACAGCTTGAAAACTACTCCAAACGTTTCACCAATAGTGTATTCATCTGCTAACACTGTCAGCCATCTGTTAGAAGTTCACACATTCAGAACACAAACTGGCAAACTTACAAGGGAGCCACCTTAACTAAGCGAACACTTTTTCCTTATGAATTAATTCAGGCCTTTAATCATCCAACTCTTCCAGCAGAAAGACGCCATGGTAAGTATATGGCATTAACATGGTCAGTTTCATCAAAGTGTCAGGGCACTGTAATAACACAGAACAACAATCTGACATATGCTTAGCATATTAACAGCAGATTTTGTCACATTTTCAGGTACATATATAATCAGAAATGTTAATTTTACAAACACCAACACAAAACTTTATTTAAATAACTTTGTTTATGAATAATTCAACTTTAAATAACATTAAATAAGCATTTTAGTAACATTATAAAACTGTGAAATCTTTTTAGTATTCCAAATTAAGCTGCAGCAGGTTGTGGTGAAAAAAGCAAAGCTTATCAGCATACTGAGACGGATATCCATAAATAAATCAATGTAAAAATATGGAAAATCAAAAACAGATAAATAAAGAAATGTTACAACACATAAACAAAAGAAGAAATGAGGAAATTCAGAAATAAATAAATCTTGAAATATGTTAATAAACAAATGTAGGAACACATTTAGCGATTTTCCTCGCCAAATTTATGTACATATTTATTTCTATATTTACTTATTTATTCCCACATTTATTTATTTATTTATTTATAATTACGTCATGTTTAGTCCTCCATATATAGCAGTCCAAATTTCTACATTTCTATACATTCTGTCAAGCTGGAGGATAAAAGGAGGGTTGCGTCATCATCTAGTCCTTTTCACACACACCTCCACCCGCCCCAATCAGTGGTGACACAGACACACACACACACGCACACGCACACACACACGCACACGCACACACGCACACACACACGCACACACACACACACACACACACACACACACACACGCATATACACACACACACACACACACACCGGTTTAAGAGAGAAACAAAAGCAGACTCGCGCGCGCACTCAGGTCAGGTGTAAAGCCCCAGTCGCGCCAGAATGGAACCGCACATTTAATAATTAAATAACCAAAAACTAGGTCAGCCGTGGCCATTCCTTCTAGACACGGTGGTCTCTGGCCACACCAGCAGCGCACGGTTACACAACCCCAAAGCGCACCCACGGCCACGGCCACAAATAACAACAGAAACGAGCACCATCAGTGATGCTGAGGCGACCTCCTCCACCCCCCGCACTAACGCGCTGATCTGGAAACAGCTGCTCTTCTCGCGCCTCCTCTCTCTGGTTTCTCGTTCGGCTCTCGTTAACGGGACATCATCTAGCCTCCCTGAGACACCGACACGCACAGCACTCACCGATTGTCCTGCCGAATCCCTCGCACGCACCGGGTTTTCAGACCATTGGGTGCGTGAAGTCCTGGGGTTTTTCTCACTCTCCGCGCTGCCCCTGCCTGAGATGCTGCTCGGCTCAGCCGCTGCCGACAGCTTCCGCCATTTTCTGGTCACGTGACGCTCGCGAGCACCACATGAAAGGCTCGCGGCTGTGCGCCTCCGCCTGGCGAACCGACACACTGAGCGCCGCTGGGCGAGTCGACCACCAAGCAGCCTCAGCATTGGAAGGACGCTCGGTAAGGTAATTAAGTCGTTTTTTGGGGTAACTTTATGAGCATTTTTTGAGTCTGTAATTCTTCTCGCACTTGAGTACAAATTAATATGAATATTCTACTTTACGACCTGTACAATTACCGAGAAAGGTAAAGTTTGACTGGCATTTTGGTAGCCTGTGTTCAGCTATCAACATTACAACACATCAGTTAACATATCGTTGTAGTGCGACCCTTTTTAAAACGTCACAAACAAACTAATAATAAATATTGGACTAGTAAAAAAATGCATATAATGCATAATATTTGTTGAATAAATATAAATGGCTAAATAGAAACTAGTGCTAAAGTAGCTACTCTGGGTGCTTTACTTTTTTAACACCCCTATTTGTAATTGTGTATTATTTCAGCAGTGTAACAGAACATTAAAATATTCTTTACTCTTTCCACCACTGGCTTTAAGATACCTTCTGACCATTGAAATCAGCAGACAACCATACAACGACTCTGACAGATGACCAGTGAGTGACCTTAAGAAACTTCGACTGAACAGCATATTGCATTGTCACTGCTACACACAATAAAGTCTGTCCAATATGGAACTGTTAAAAACCGATTTGGATTGCGATATCTGAAGTTTAAAAAATGATGAAGTGTCGGTAATTTTTGAAGAAACAACGTAAAAGTTTTCCCCTAAATACCCCCATCTCACCAGAATAATATGAAAAGCCAGTTTTAGTGTCCAAAAATAATACTTTAAACAAAACTGTACACTTGCTGTGGACAAACTGTTTAATGACATGTTTTCTGTTTCTTTTTATTGCTTTTTAACTCTCACTGTATTGTATTTATCTGCCATTACGTCATGTCAGATGATAATATCAGCTTATAAATTTATCGCTCACCCTCTAATATATACACAGATAGCCCTCGTGTTTAGTTGTAACACCAGTGCATTGGCTACTATTTGTAGAATGTCTGCACTTTCATATTTTGCATCTACATTCAAATACTCACAGTTGAAACATAAATTTTAATAAATGAATTACTGCATAAGAGAAAATAATTTGCCACATTCAGTACATGCTTGTTAATTGCACGCAGATGTCACCGTACAGAAAGTATACTTCAGTCACAGAAAGTGTGCAACCTGATTGGTATTTACAACTATATGTTTAAAACTGCCTTGAATAGAGGCACAAGAAAATTACACATTTAAATCTAACTGTACATACTGTGTTAATATTTATTGCATAGTAACAGTGAAAAAGTAAATGTAAAAGAAAGGCAGATAGTATACTGAGTTAGACGCTCACCTCTAATTCCGCCTTCTTCTTGGATAATCAGGAAGTGAAGCTGGTATTTTGGCTGACCTCTCCCACACGAGCTGAGGGTCCAAAGATCATAAGAATGACATCATTGTGACACCTGAAGAAACAGCTAAGCAGAACGAGAAGTAAGAATTCCAAACATCTAACTTCAAATTATAATCAAATACAATCATTGTCATTAAAATTAGCAGCTGTATTGAAAGTAATGAGAAATGTTTTAATGCACTGGTTACAAATGAAACCTGTGATTACCCTCTTAGATGTACAAGCAACTGTCAGATCACAACACATAAATCAAGCTAAAATGTGAAAATGACACGGAATACATGACAAAAACTCTGATAAAAGTTTGTTTGAGCATGGGCATCTCCTGGCTCTGATTTTTTTTTAGCAAAAGGATTAGAGCTCTGCAGACATACTTACACAGACAAGGCTTACGCTCAGTGTATATTCATTGTTAAATATTTTTTGCAAAGTAAGGTGTTCAGATCCAACTAAGAAGGCAGTTAGTTTAATTAGATCTGGTATGAGGTCTAATTAATGTCTAATTGTGATCATCAAATACAACAGTTCTCTGACAGTGGCCCTTGCAACCACAGAAGAGCTATGGGACATGTAAATGTTATACAGTATAAATCATAAAAAATCACATTTGAGATTAATGTAACCATTTAAAATATTAAGTAGTTCTTTTATGATCTAGATCATTTTCCTTTAGCTGTTCAGACATTTTTCAGAAGTCTTTTGAGGACAAGGGACAGTTAGAATCAATGACCACAAGGTAGTTGCTGAGTGTGAATTTACAAAGAGTGTGTGTCTTCTATCTTAGGACAAAGAGACTAAATTCAAGACATTATGGAGGCGATTTTATAAGAAATTTAATTGCATGTTTTTCAAAATGTAAATACCATCTCTAGGTGCATATATTTGCATCACGTCCCAGTCCTAGAACATTTGTCCAAGATACTGGCACTAATCTTCTGTGGAACTCACGGCTTCCATAAAGTATATAAAACTGAACCAGTATAATATATATGTGTGTGTGTGTGTGTTATAATATACATTATAATCAAAATGTTGCGTTTACAGGTAAAAAAGGCTTAAATGTATGTACAAATATTTGATACATTTTGTTATAATTGACTACACCTTAGTTCCTGCATTGTAGAGCAAAAAAAAAATACCTCACCAAACACAAGTAGGAAGAAAAGTCGAAATGAGGACAAACAAGATACTTAGAATGACAAATCATAGTGCTATGTAGAAGGGCAATGCACAGGAGGTCTATGAAGGTTTTGAATTCCATACATATTTGTGCAACAAGTTCAGCTTGCTAGAAGCGTCATGTTTTACACCACCAGTGTAACAGCTTTCCTTCTCTTGAATATTTTTGCATAAATCAGTTCATCCATTCAAAATCTAAGAAAGTCACTAGTCCATTCTGAACTTTACGAAATAGGGAATTATTCAAATTTAACTGATAATGCCACAAGCTTGCGCTTGCAAATAATCGAATGAGCTACGTATCAACTGCATGCCATTTGGACCCACTTGTGAGAAAAGACTGACTCTTCTGATATCAGATAAATCAAGAGTTTCAACCTATTTCCCGTTCTGATATCTGAATTGCAATCTTGATTGATAAGTAACATCCCACAGCAGGAGAAACGAGACGTGAAAAACTTGGTGAAGGCACAATGTGTCTCATAACCAAGCAAATAAATAATAAGAAACTCCAGTCATGCAGTAAGTTTTCTTCTAAGCCAGGCAGAACTCCTCAAAGTGGAGCCTCATTATGAAGTCTTTCACTGAATCAAAAATTTTCCGGATATTTTCCGTATCTGTAGCACACGTAAAATGTGAGTACATGCGCCTGCGCATCTCTGCGTTTTGCTCTTCGTACATTTTGAGAATGAACTTCATTGCGGTGTCTGCATTATTCCTCGGGCCTGAAAAACACAGATGAAAGTGAGTGAGTGATTATTTGTCATTGTGAACACAACACGCCACACCAAATCACACCACAGCATACAGTGCCCCACAATGAAATATGACCTCTACATTTGACCCATCTGTAAAGGAACAGTGGGCAACTGACATGGGGGAGCAGTGCTTGGGGATGGTACCTCGGTGGTAACTTTTCTTGGTCTGGAATCCGAACCGACAACCTTCCAATCACGGGACAAACACCATTTTTTTGAGACCGAGTACGAGTACCGATACTTATTTTTGGGTACTCACTGATACCGAGTACCGATACCTGTGTAGGTCTGTTATTAATAACAATGACAGTAATAGATATATATATTTTTTTTACCAATATCAATTACTGTATTTCCCCAACGATAAGCCAGCCCATTCTATAAGCTGCAGGAAATGCTCATTTATGTTTTAAAACTCTAAGATAAGCCCCATGTTATTAGCCGCAACGTTACTGAATTTACCAATCTGAAGTAAAAGCATCTACGTCATTTGCCACAACCCTGGAGACCTTCGCAACTCTATAGTGACATTATACATTCACTCCGTCTGGCCGGCAGCGAAGTGCGATGTACAGTCAAGCATGTGAATCGGTTATTTTCGCATGGAACAACGTGAAACTAGAAAGCATACAGAACGGTTTTCCCAAAGCTGAAAGCCTTCCTCCACCTACAAGCCCACCAGCAGCACAAGCAGCGTCTGCAATATCCGAGAGCGTTACCGGTGACGAAAGCGTGTCCGACATCAGCGACAGCAAAGCAGCACAGGTCACAATCGAGTTCGGAGACGATGACGTGTTTACCGATCTGATTTTGAAAATTAAAACTTATCTTTTCCCAGCCAACAATAAACTTTTGTTCCTTTTATTTCTGTTAAATTTGGTTTTTGTCCAGCTTGTATTATATACTAGGATGTAATGTAATGTAGCAAAGGCCTGAAAAAGTGTAATTTTTATATTGCAGCAGCGAGGCTGGGTGCTGCAGCGCCGATTAAGTGACAGAACATCACTGATCTATCGTGGTTTTGTGTTGCTTTTCGAACTGTTCGTTGCTGCAGTGAACAGTACATTTAAATTCGAATCATTTGGGTATGTCGTCTTTTTTGTGCACTGAATTATACTTTTAGCGAATGCATTTTCATGTTTTTAGATAGGCCGCCCCACTTAAGCAAGCCGCACCCAATATGCAGGTTTGCAGAATTTATGTATAAGCTACGGCCTATCGTTGGGGAAATACGGTAGTCTAAACAAAAAAAACACTTTCAAAAACCAAAATATAAATTAAAGTACACTGGAGCCTTATTATGTCATTTTATAAAATAAATGATACAAATTTTTATCCATTTATTTGTTCTATATCTATCAAAACATAAAACACAACAATAAAATAAAGTATTAAATATTAAAATACTAAAATATTAGTCTGCTTTGCTGCTGTCATTATCATTTATTTTAAAGAACCTGCAGATGGCTTACATTTTTTTCTCTGCACAGTTTACAGTTTATTTGGCAAGTGTTGTGGCATTTACACTGCCTCCGCGTGGCGATAAAAATAACTACATCATATCTCCCACATGTGGTATCGGTAGTAGGTATCGGGGAATTTTGTTCCGAGTACGAGTAACTGCACGGGGGGTGGTATCGGTACCGATCGGTGCATCCCTAATAGAATATAAAGTTTGTATGTATATTGGCAACACAATCATACATACATACACATTTCCAGACTATTCGATTTTAAGGAGAAAAGTGCATCACATTGAAAGGCAGAAGCTTTTAAATGATCTTCCAACAAATTAGTTTAGTTCAAGGAAAGAAAAGATTAAAATATGCTTCCTCATACCATAAACATGGCAGAGGTGTGGGTGTGGGTGGATTCAGAACTCTGCGATTATGTTACATTGAACTGCTACTATTTAATGAAGTTCTAACATTTTAATTGTTAACAGCCAGAACAATTGACTAATTGAGTGTTTGGGAATTTATTAAATGTGCTGAATGAGATGCTTAAACCAGAAACTGTGCCATCTTCCATGTGGTAAGATAAAAACTCAGATCCAGACTCAAGGATTTCAGAAGATATAAATGATGCTTGTTCGCATCACAAAGAATTTCCTAACGTAGTCCCAGGGCTGTTTCCAGCCTTTAATTAAGGACACCCTGGGCTTAACCTGGACCGGATATAAATTCAAGGAGGAGCTGACTATTTTTCAAAGGTGTTATAGTAGACTACAGCCTATAATCAGATCCTCCAGGATTTCGCAATGTTGGCTGAACGCAAATTCATCGCGACCTTGATTTTGACTGATTACCCCAACTTTTCCAGCAATTTTTGATCAATCATTGTTGTTTCTGGCAAAACGTCGAGGCATACGTCTGCGGACTCACTTCCTTGTTACGTTTGGAAAACGCAGGGAACGTGTGATAAAGATGTTTTACCTCCAAAAATAACTAAATGGTTGAAGTTTAACACAAATAATAGTAGTTTTGTCCGTCAGTCAGTCATTATCTGCAGGCGCGGATTAACGCACAGGCTAGGTATGGCTGAAGCCTTGGGGCCCCTACGTGTTCCAGGGCCCACCCCGATTGGCCAGTAAAAATATCAATTCATTAAATTCAGCCCGGGCCTGGGGCTAACAGAAAATGTAGCCTAGCGGCCCCTGTACACCTTAATCTGCCTCTGATTATCTGAACTGCTTAATCCCTGTCGGGGTCGAGGGGCCCGGAGCCTATCCTGGGACTGCGGGCGCAAGGCGGAGACCAACCCTGGGCGGGCGCCAACACAGCCCAGACCCTGCGACCCCGATTGGGATTCAGCGGTTTGTTGAATGAATGAATGAATGAATGAAATCCTAACTTTCTGCAACTTTACTGCAACAAAACAGCTAAAAACAATGCAATTTTTTTAGAAAAGCCGCCACAAAATCAGGGATTTAAAGCAACAACAACCTCAAAAAAGGCTCGTGAAATCCTGGAGGGACTTTGGCGGGAGTAGACTGTCTAAATTATAATTTAATTTCCAGATGCATGCATGTTAATGAAATAATTAGCTAAACAACTGTACAGTTATTGTGGCTACTCAGGCTAGAGTCAAAATACCCTGGACTGAAGCTCGGGTAAAATTGGCTGGCGACGCTCCTGTGTAGCTCATTCAGCTGTGTCTCTCCTGGCCCTTTAAACACCACGTTCAAGCTATGTACTGGTGGTGTTCAGTATACAGTATGTGAGTAAAAAAATAAACATCTGAGCCAATACACAAGAAGATAAAATACATACTGCTTTTAATGCCAATTAGTATGTATTAGTTCAGTTTAGTTACTTCTGTGATCTTGTGTATTAAAAAAAGTCTCCCACCTGTGTATTCAGGAAAGTAGTCTGCGAGGTCAGACTTGGTGATTTTCTCTTTGAGGAGGTCTGTTTTGTTAAGGAATAGGATGATGGAAGTATTCTGGAACCAGGGGTAGGTGATGATGGTCTTAAAGAGAGCCTTACTCTCCTCCATACGGTTCTGTGAGGGGGCAAGTACAACATTTGTCCTAAAGAAACGGCTTTTGATTCAGTGCGGCTCATTTAGTTGAGCGTTTCATTAACCTTGTGTCATGGTCAGGAAGAACATCCCACCTCATTTGCATTCTCAAGCAAGACCTGGTCGTACTCGCTCAGGGCCACCAGGAAGATTATGGAGGTCACGTTTTCAAAGCAATGAATCCACTTCTTTCGTTCGCTCCGCTGACCCCCAACGTCAACCATCCTGCGGTTTCCACAAAATGGACCATAAATGTTTACATCGATGACGTTTGGCTGTCGTTGTAATTTAGAGCAATGTACACGAGTGCATTGTTGTTTGCTTGCTCCCCATACTAGCTAACAAATTAAAATCACGAGTTGCTAGTTGATAAAGTTACCTTTGGGGTTATATTTCATGCAGGCCCTAACGAAGAACATACCAAAGGCTACTAAGGCTACCCAGTGAGCAGCAAGGAAGAGATGCTAGGTAATTAATTTAACTCCCAAACACACACATTACGAGCAAAGTCATGTTTATGTATAAATCGGTAAATATACATTAATATGTGAAATACAGTTGAACCTGTAAAATATTTTGGGCTAGTTTCTTGAACATAGAAAAAGCGTAGTCTTGGGCTAAACTGCATAGGCTTAATCATAGTCTGTGTAACTGGTCCTAAAGGTTATAGCTTTTGTTTTCTGGCAGGAAGCAATACCTGAATATTACTGAGCTCAGGTTGAAGGGATACTCAATAATTCCAGAGGTGGGAACTCTAACTCGAAGAATGTCTTGAAGGGTTGGCACATAAAGTGAAGCAGAGATTCTGTCCATGTCATCCAGGTAGCTAACAATAAATAAGAGGCAGCATAAAAACATACAGTATTGGCTTTATACCAAGTTAATTTGATTATTGAATATAATATGTGACCCGATCTGCCGTAATGAGTTGGAAGTCGGCGTTCTATTTATTTAGATACGGCCGATTTTGTTGAAAAACATCACAAAAATAGCGAAGTTTAATTTTGAAGAGCTTTTCTTTCATATAAGACCAAAAAAGAAAAATCGATATTTTTGATGTTTGTCAACATAATCAGCCCGTATCTAAATAAATAGAACGCCGACTTCCGACTCATTACGGCAGATCGGGTCACACATTGAAGTGTTATTCGGAATGATGTAGTCTTCATAACAATCTTTTTTTACAATCTTTATTCTATGTACGTAATTAGCTTAATAATGCATTAATTTAAAAAATCCATACAGACTACACTCACTATTTGGCTGAATCAGAAAGCTGGTACTCTCTCCTGCGCTCGTAGCACTGCTGAATGCCGTGGTCACTCCACACGCTCTTTATAGCCACCACATAGCGGCTCTCCATTAGAGTTACCGTTTCTGGGGTCACATCTTTGAGCATCTCTGCGTGTTGCTAAAACACAAACAGACGCCGTCACTATGCACTTCATAACGCTCATCTGATACAGAATGCATTTTGGCGCTTACCATGTTTTTGTCATCGATGAAGGGGATCCGTAGTGTCTCCATGGCCTGGATTAGAGCTTGAATCGCAACTATTATATTCTGGAACACGAGCTTGGTGAAGCCTCGCTTGTCATCATCCGAGTAGCCTTTCCCATGGATGATCCTCATCTGCTTTATGAAGGTACTTTTACCGCTCTCCCCTGTACCTAAAGACATATTTAATGTGCCGTTTATTGGGTGGTTTTATTGCGTGTTTTCAGTTTTAACAACGTAACAATATTTGGGAGGTGAAAATTCATTTTATGACTTTTTTTAAGAATAGTGTTTGGTCTGTGCTCGCTGGTTGGGTAAATATGGCTACATTTTCATTTGCTCATATGTGTGGCTCTTAAGCATTACGAAAACCACAGCATTAAAGGAAAGCCAGCAAAAGAAATGACACCTTAATTGACTTCAATAGTGAAAATACCGGTAAAGTCTCTGCTCATTTGCCACACCTACCAAAACATGGTTAAGGAATTACAGTGAGTGATTATTTGTCATTATGAACAAACCGCAGCACTGCACACGGTGCACCACAACAAAATGTGACCACCTCATTATTTGACCTATCCGTGTAGGAGCAGTGGGCAGTGCTGAAGAGAGCAGCACCTTGCTAACGGGTACCTCAGTGGTACCTTCAGTGGTCTGGGATATGAGCAGACAACTATCTACTCACCAGCCAGGGCAACTATTGACTGTTGCTGGTTACTTTACTATATATCTAGTTAGAGTAAGAATCAGGGTTAAGCTTAATCTTAGGCTGTGATTTAGAAGTGGAAGTGATTAGGTTAATACATGCTATTATAAGAAAAATATACATTTCAGACAGGGGAAGGGCAATTCCAGTCTTAGAGCGCCAGAATCCAGCAGGTTTTCCATCATACTTGACTTCAGAACATTCACATTTTAGAGTTGGCAGGTAGTGCACAGTAGACAGACCATGTGCGTGTTTAGGTAAAATTTACTGAAAAAAACATTTTCCTTGCCAAGTATTTTTTTATGTGCGCAACTTGCTGAACTTGCTGCAGTCAAGTACAACAGTAACTAATTTTTTGGTTTCTAATTCTAATTTGTTTCCAATTTAGTCCTTTGCCATTAAAGCTTCAGTAATTTCATATCTAGTTTATGAAGTAGCCAAAAAGTTACATCAGTTTTCTAAAATGGCAGAAGTCACTCTGAACTTTTTAGCCCACACTAAAGAACAAAGCATGAGAGTTAGAACATTGTTTATAAGATGGTTAAGCTTTCTAGACATGCACTATGAATGAGAACTGTTGGAGGCTTATCTGCAAACAGGTTTTTCGGTTTTGGTTGTAGAACTCATCAGTTATCTAGATGAAAATGAGGAAGCATACACTATGTGTCCCCTTCTTCCTGCTTTCTGCTACAGCACATCTGAACATCAGCATATGCATAAGGAAATACAATTATGCAAATAGCAAATAGGCTTATGTATCAATATATATTGCATAAATGTTTTTGGTATTGCATGTTTTTTCTATTTTATAATGTATAAAATATCTGTGGAAGTTGGTTATATTTCAAGAGAGATTTTTCTGCCAGTGGGTGTACACCAGAGAATTGACTAAAGGAAAAAGCCATGACAAGACCACTAAAGCTTTTATGGGAGATTTAGCCCTACAAATTCAGGAGTAAGGATCTGGAAAACTACTGAGTCATTCAGATTAGAGCACCGCAGCTATGAAAGCGATCACTGGATGTTTAAAGAAGCAGTCCTTAAGAAAATAATATACAACCTGCTACAAACTCGTTGTCTTTAAGAGATATGAGATGACGGTAGATCTCACTGTACATAGGTTCTTAATGCCGTTAATCAATTAACCACAAGCAGAACAGATATAAAGAAGTTCTTGTCTGGCCTCATAATTCTTCTGATTTATTTCTATTGTTAAAAAGGAGACTTAAATGTAAAAAGAAAACAACCAGCTACTTAGTGACACACAGACTTTAGGCGACTTTAGCAGGTAAGGATTATATGACCAAAAACTATATACTACTCAGATGTAAGTAGAGGATTAGCATCTTAGTATCTTTGATACTTTGGGTCTTACGTTTATCTTTTCTGAAACAAAAAAGATCAACCATTTCAGGGCACAAAGCACATATGTGACTATGTCTTTTATTGATAGTTTAATAGATGAAAACATCAATCTGGTCTAACATTCTCATTTTTAAAGCAACCTACCCTCTTAGTTCTGCGTTTCACATTGTATTCTCAGAAAACAAACTGTAATTGTAGCAGATGGCACGTCAATTAATTTGCATTGCTAATTAGCACATTACCTGTTGAAGCTGATTTTAACATTTCATGTCGTTGGCTCTTTTTATTTTCGAAATCTATAGAACAAGTCACAGATTTATCAGTATCTCAGTCTAGACTCTAGAGTCTAGACCATTAGGATTTCAGTATAGTTCTGGACAGCAAAAGATGCCTCATATCTCAGCTCATATAGTTAAAACAGACAGCAACATACCTAGAAGTAAAAGCTTCAGCTGTTTTTGTGCATCTTCTTTGTCCATTTTCAGCTGTCTCTCAATCTGTTGGTGGATCCTGTAACGATCCCTTTCTTCATCAGACATGCAACAGATTGCCATCCTTGAAAAAACAAATAATTCCCAAGTAGGGTCTGATTTGCCTCGAAAAATGACGCTTCCCCAGTCAGTCAAGAAAGAGCAGGACAGAACAAAATCCTATGAGAGACGGATGATTCCAAAAAAGAATCAGGAGCAGCACAGCACACAGGTTTTACAACAAACTAGCTGTTGATAAGATGCTTTTTTCTTCCTGGTTTAAAAGGGGCGTGTTGAAGGGCAACCTGATCTGTACGTGAGACCTGAATGAACTTCATTTTTCTCATTCTTTCCTTGTGCCTGTTTCACTATGTAACTCGCACTGCCGCTCTTTTTCTCCACACCTTTAGGTCCCTTTCTAAGCCACAGTGAATGATAACACATGGGAGGTTGTAGTTTAGAAACTGGAATAATTTATTCCATCACAGTTGATTAGAAAGCATTTCAGATGACCGTTCCCACAGCAACGTTCAGAAGAAGAAAGTGGGGTAATGAGCAAGATGCAAGTTGTAGAAGAAAGTGGCACATTTGCACGTTGGCAGAAGTGTTTATAAGGGAAAAATACTGCAGTTGCACACTGTCTTTCTTTGAATTTAGAATTGAATCCAGATTTCTGCACACTGTAGAGATTCAGACCGAGGCTAAGCAAAAAGTCAAAAAGTCATCCAAAGTGAAGAAAGATCATTCAGTCTGGCACGATTAGCAGGTGGCTGAGTTGCACGCATCTTCTCCTCAAGTGCATGTTGTTAAACATCTCCATCCCGTAATGACCACAGGAATGTCCATGTTAAAAGTCAAAGGGGGTTAAAGACGCTGCAATATGCATTTCATTGCATACCAGATCACTGAACAGGAGTACAACGTACTGTACAATCCGTGGATATCTTTTTGTGTCTTGTTTCTCTGGCACAACGCCATAAAAATACTTATTTCTTGGCTAATGGCTTCAGACCTTAGACTGAAGCCATGACAAGAATTTGCAAGTGAAGTTTAATCAGAGATCAGTCATCATTAAGGAATGATTGAAACACCATCAAATTAAAACCAAAAGCCCTTGGAATCACAAGGACATCAATTTCCAAACATTCTTATGGCAAATACCCAACAGCACTAATACTACTACTTTCCATTTCTAACTTAACAGCCCGTCAGAATTTCAGAACTTCAGAAAAGACTAACTCACAAAAAACCCTAATTACTATGTGGAGGTGTTCTTTATCGTACTCAAACAGGGAAAATGGTAGACTGTAAGTTCAGGTTACAGAAGCAGGCTGTACATTCAGGTTATGTGGAAATGGAAATAGGTTCAGATCTTCTCCACTTTTATCTGTCCCGTGTAAGGGTTTATTAAACTTCTATGACATCACTCTGCCTCCCTCTGCTGGTCATCCAACAGATACACACCTCATTGTCAGAGGTGTACTTTTAAACCCTAACCTTACCTTGTCTTTTGTGGGAGTTTTTGCACCATTGTCTGATGTAATCCAGACTGATCTGAGTGATCAGAGTAGTTGAAAGAATTGAGATTCTCTTCCTGTACATCAGGCCCAGGTTGTGGTAAACTTAATCCTAATGTCTGCTCATCTCTTCATGTTCCCGTCCAGCTGTTCCCATCCAGCTTCATGGAGTGATCTTCTTTGCTGGCGGTCATTTAAAGAAGATAAACTGGTTAGTAGGGTTATTTTGTCTACACTTCAGAAATACCATACATCGTCAGCAGATAATCCACCATTTATGGTTTTTAAACTGAGTTATTCTCAAGGACATGTCATGTCAAAACTGAAAGAATGAGGTCGTTTGGCATTAAGCACGTCATTGTGACTTAGATTAATGCTGGGAGCAATTTTTATACAGTAAATGGGGAGACATTGCTGATTTCAAAAAAATATTTAATTTATTTGGCAATTTGAAAAAAAACTGTTTGCCTTAAATTCTTGTTTTAGAACAAATGAGTTTGGTTCCAAAACGCTATAAATCCACAACTGTTGAAATGAGAAAAAAGGTGTTTTCTTTCCCAAAAACTGGTTGCATGAAAACCACTATTTTCTGTCTCAAACTCCAATATTTTATCATGAGTTTGTAATAACAAAAAAAATCAAATCCATATTTTGATTGTTAAACATTTATTAAACAAACAGATATTATTTTTGTCCAAAATGTTTTTCCCAATAAAAAATTAGCAATAAAAGCTAACTTACTAGTTAACTAAAAACTTGTTTTTATTGCATTTAACCCTAACCCTCCTTTGTTGTGACAGACCTTACTGCCGCACTCTGTCCCTTCACTAGGTTACTGGCGAAAGGTGTTTTTGCGCATTGTAGTATAGTTAACAAACACGAACTATGGGAGCCGAAGGAGGCACAGACAGGGTAGAACAGGAATAGGACGCACCATGTGAGATGACCTTCTTGACAATATAAGATGTAAATTAACTTACAGTTTATTTATTGAACACCACCACACGTATGCACCGAACCGAACGATACACGCGCGTCCCGAACCAAACGATACAGATTTTTTCATCAACCGTTCCGCCCCTACTCGTTAGCAAGGTAGGTCTAAACATGCTGTCCTTTTTATTCGTGTCTGTTAGGATTTTCAAGTCTATCAAAATGCATCTTAATATTATGATTCCTTCCTTTTATTCTTCAGTTCCTGTTCCACTTTTTAATTCTCTTTAGACTTAATTCGGATTAATTTGTGCATGTTGGCTTCTTGGATTTGCCAAGGCCCAAACCACAACATCATGTCTGTTGTTTTCCTACAACGATGTTTCCTTTTGATTAGCGGTATGAATTTTATTGTAATTACTCAGTTTAGAGAGTTTCCCCCTTGTTCCATTAGTTATTCCAGTTCTTTTTCCCTTGGAACATGTGCAGCTCATATAGTTGCTAATGTTCAGAAATGTCAGAGTTTATTTCATCTACCCAACAGAGGAGTGTAAAATTCTGTAACGGTTCCGGGTTGCGTATTGGCAGTAACACACCTTTGGAAGGCGAGTGTCCTTTGATCAAGAATTTGAAAAAGTCATTGGATAGAACATTTCTGCCCATATTTCAAACTCTGGATTTCAGGGAGCTGTGTGTAGAGATTCTAGTATTCCAAGAAGGATTTTCCACAGTTAACATTTCCCAAATACAACCTTAAGTAGTTTGCATTTTCACTGTCCAGAATGCAGTGTCTGTTTAGCTGATCTAAGCTCACAAGCAGTAACTTTAGGCCAAACAGTGCACAAGTAGACATTCAACCCAGTATAAAACAAGGACGTTTGGGTTTACTCTGAAAGCAAAATTCAAAAATGGATCAACCTCATAGACATGAAAGACCCAGTTCCATTCCTGGACTGGAATATTCCTGCGTTTTTCCACCATACAGATACATTAGATGCCAGAAATGAGTCCAGGGGCTTTTTTTCCTGCAGGTGTTCAGGCCAGTTCCATTAGGCTGTAGAGTTTCTGCTGGGCTGAACTCTTCCGGTATGTTTGTGCTCCCCTGCCCAGCACTGATGAGGTGCACAGTTTTGGCACATGATCTTCAGCTTCTAAAATCCACCAACTGCTTGCAAGTAAGAACAAGCAGATTGAGCAAGGGCTTCTCCTTAATGCACCAGACAACACCAATTCAGCCTTCCTTTCAGAGCGGGGGTTTTAAACCGGTTCTGTTAAAGAGACCACCATTCAGACTAAGCTATAGTCCCACCATTTCTATTCATTTTTAGATATTTGCCTAAATTCATTAAGTTGCCCAAATCATCTGAAAATGTTTTTTAATGGCTGATTTCAGTAGAAACTGGATTGAATGTCATGGACTACCTGCATTGCTGCTGCGGACCACCAGTTGAAAACTCCTGTTTTAGAGCATTATCAGACATTTTTCCTTACAAATCACAGCTGTGAATGTAATGAAGAAGGTACTCAAATAAGGAGTCATATGTAGTTAATGAGCTAGTTGAATGTAATAATCATGGATTGGCCAGTGTTTGATGGAACCTACCGACTGATAGTCACGTCAGCCAGATGAGTCTGTCATACTGTACTGTAAAAAGGACAGACTACGTTTTTTTCCCAGTACTCAATTACACAATCAGAATCCCTGCTAACTTTGTCATTGTGAAAGTCAAAACTTTTGGGTGCTGAGTGTTCCCCGGCACAGGTTTCGGTGCCACCTTAATCATCAGAGGTGCACTGCCTGTTCCTGCTAGTCTTATGACCTCGTACTCTCAGAGGAGGAACACTGTGCTGCTTTCGGTCTAATGTCTCAAAATCACATCCAGAGATTGAGCCCCGGATAAGACACTGCGTACCAGCTAAAGCTGGTCAGTAGTGACCCCTTCTGCAGATATGATGAAACTCTTTTAAGCTGCTTTTTATGCAAAACTTATCAAACTCGACCAGCATCAGTCTGTGAATAAACTGCAAAATGAGCATCGTGAACCTGCTTGACATTGTTCAGTGCTGTATTTGGATGGAGGAAGTGGCAAGGCAACCCCACTTCATTTAAGATGGGGAAAAAGGAGCTGAAAAACCGGTTAGCTGTGGAATATCAAAGGACACAGCTTTATAAAGATGCTTTTAGGGATTATTAAACCTGTAATATTTGAATCTAATGCCAAAACTACATGGACATACAGTAGCATTTTTCAACGAATGTTACTTAGTTAAATTAAAACGACTTTAGGCTGATTAATTTTTTGATTCTGCAGTTTGGTTTGGGTTTCACCTGACCTGTTCTGCTGTACAAACTCCTCCAGGTTAACCCCAGTCTGGACAGCTGTATACGTGAGTGGCACTGGCTGATGGGCGAAGACACATCCATCCAAGAGATGGTCCGATGCTGATAGCAGTAACGTTATGACCATTAATAGGTCTAGTGAATAACAACAGCATCTGGCAGTGAATTAGGCAAGTCAGTATTTTGTCTTTGAATTGATGACGGCTAAAAGACGGCGGGGTCATTGCATGTCCAAAACTATTGTGGGACGTTCTTAAGACAGTGCCTCAGCGTGTTGGTCTTTTGTGCAGTATTCTCAGCTCTTCTTACTCAGTATTGACCAGGTGGTCATCTTCTTATGGATGATGTGTGTGTATTTCCATTAAGTGGATAAAATGTTTGAAGCTCATTGATGTTATGATTGGACCTTTAATTAGACCCTGACCACTGATGCTCAAACTGTCCATTTTCTAGTGTGGTTTCTCATTATTTTTTGCTTAACGTATGCCTGGGAGTGTCTACAGTACAGCTGGTGTTTTTTCCTCTTCTCTCCTCAGCCCTTGCCTTTATTCGCGCCTTTCAGTCATTCTAGTCTGTCTTATAGTGACGTTTCGTAACTACGTGTCCATCGCTCAAAACTACTCCGGCGTGGTGAAGAGGCTACTTTTTCTCTTAATAAATGGGTTTTTTATGTTGGGTGTAAAAGCGTCACTTCTAAACCAGACTTCTGTCAGATAACCATCTGCGTTGGAGGTACCAGTAGAAGTTTAGGCCTAACTGAGTAAGTTGCGTTGCGTTGTTTACTCTGAAAGCAGCATCCCGCGGTTTCAGCAGTTTGTGGACTTCTGCTGTGAACCGTGGCTTCTGGTTTG